>CM053028.1:31876377-32476377 GCA_028564925.1 Lithobates sylvaticus
GGGGCAGAGACTAGAGGTCAGCCGACTGGTGAGGAATGTGAAGTGGGAGGGGCTGGAGGAGACCCTATCTCCTGATTTCAGCATAGATGTCACTGCTACGAGACACCACAAAGCTGGAGACACAGTGAGTAACACTACCTGTGATTATAATTGCCATTAAAAGTCCCCACTACAGTTCTCAGATCAGCAGATGACCTTGATCAAGAGGACCTAAGTTGACTGATCAGAACTCCCCCAGCACTGCCACTCATCCAACTCCCCGCCAGCACTGCCACTCATTCCAACTCCCCGCCAGCACTGCCACTCATCCCAACTCCCCGCCAGCACTGCCACTCATCCCATTCCCCCCACCAAGGAGTAAGAGAAGGAAAAAAAAATAGAGCAAACATGGAAGGGAGAGGAAAAGAGGGGGAGGAACAAAGAAAAAGGGAGAGGAAAAGGGGGGGGGGAACAAAGAAAAAGGGAGAGAAAGAATAAAAGAATGAACAAGAAATATGGCTAGATAGAGGGATGGGGGGAAAAAAAAAAACAAGAAATTAGGATAGAGAGACATAAAAGGGAAAGAAAGAAGAACAAAGAGAAAGAGTTGTACATCCTAAAATGTACCATAAGGGGTTTTAATACTGTACGAGTGGAAGGGACTCAGGGAGCGCTAAATGTCAGTGGATTAGGGGTGCAAATTACTTGTCTTGCCTTGGGTGCTGACAACCCAGGGTACGAAAATAATTTTACTGTTAGGGGTCCCAACAACTTGGGAAATTTTATCAAGGGGTCACGGCACTAGAAAGGTTGAGAACCACTACTTTAAGGGGTCTGTACATACAAGGCCCTGGCCACAGGTTACCTTCTTCCGTGATACCAGACAGGATCTGTGGACATCCTCCCACAGCCATCTTGCAAAAGAACCATGGGTTGTAGCTTCAGTGTTTCAGGCCCTCAGGTCAACCACCTGAGGCTACATGGCAGCCTGTACTGGGGAGAGGCAGCAGGCACCTCCCCAACTGGGCCTCTCTCAGAGGGAGACTGGACCACGAGCCCATGTGCTCTTCAGATTTAAATACAGGTACCCGGCATTCCCTGGGGCACATCCCCTTCTAATTGGCCAGTGCTATATGAACATCCATGCTCCATCTACCAGGTTTCCACCCACTGTCCAATATACTTCATTACTATTGGACCAGTATGAAACTTTTAAGACAGCATGATCAGCACCAGAGCACACTGAGCAGACTATAACAAACAATCACAGCTCTCTGTTAATCAGACAGCACATAAATTTGCCTAGCTGTCTCTCAGAGAAAACCAAAAAGTATATACGCTCACTAGCACCTACCGAGGAGGGCGATACAGCAGTTACAGCAAACTGTTTTTTTTTTCCCTTTTGGAATACAGGTTTTATATAAAAAAAATATCATCCCTGTAACTACAAGAGAGTGTGTGTTCTTTTGAAAAACAGACTTACTGGCTGGATCAGCAGATGCACATAAAAAGAAGGCATAAAAAAATAAAACCATTGCATCCACTACATCTATGAATTGGTAATCTGCAATATAATACATGTTTGCTTTTGGCTTAATACTGCTTTAAAGAACAAGTTTACCTTTTGGATCAAAAGAGGGGCTAGGGTATAGGGCACTGTAGATTTTTCTCAAAAGGTGAAATTGTGCTTTAACTAAATGATCTCTTTCTCAAAGATTTCACTAGAGCTTTCAGGAAAGGAATAACATAACTGCCCTGAAGAAAAATGCAACAATTAAGTGATCACACCTGAATCTTACAATATGTTCCACTTTTCCCATCTACTGCAAAGATACATCTATTATAAATCAACCATGACAACTCAGAATGTCCCTGTGTACTATAGGATTTTGGAGTGGGCAGAGGCTAAATTGAAGTGTTGCACTTAGACTAGGAAACAAAGCATTTAATAAAGATTTGCATATTCAAAACCTTGGAGAAAAACTCAAAGTGAAAAATGTAGATGATTATCCTTCCTTGATTGCTAAATAAATATATGATTTATTATTAGACATGTGCATTCGTTTTCATCCCAATGCATTTTCGTCCGAATTTTGGGTATTTTCGTTATTGTTTTAACAAACAATAACGAATGTGCAGAATCTGAAAACCGAAAGATCCGACTTAAACAAATGCTTTATTTTCATTTTTTCGTTCGATATAGATAGGAGATTCGACATGACGCTGACAATAACAATCTGTGTCTATCGAACCTCTGGTCGAATGTGCCTAACCTTAGCTCTATTCGTCCAAGATTATTCTACATAGAGAGAAAAGATTAGACATAGAGAGAAAAGATTCGACATAGAGAGAAAAGATTTGACATAGAGAGAAAAGATTCGACATTCTAGAGACAATGGCAAAAAAGGTTGAATGTGCCTAACCTAACTCTATTAGTCCAAGATTATTCGACATAGAGAGAAAAGATTTGACATAAAGATTCGACATAAAGATTCGACATGAAGATTCGACGAAGCAGTCGCTGCGAGTGGACATTTATGGTCAAATGCTCCTCCCATAGGCTATAGAAGAATTCTAATGTTGGTTGACTGATTAATAAATATAATTATTACTAGTGTCATACAACATTAGAATTCTACTATAGCTTTTAGGTGGAACATTCGACCGGAAATGTACGATTGCGGCGTCGTACAGTTTATCTGCTCTGTCGAATCTTCTTAGAACATTCGACAGACACCATAAGCCTTCAATGACAGATTCGACCTGCATTTTTTAACAAAAGGAAATAAATAAAAACGAATTGCGGGAGTAACTAGATAAATGTATTTTTCGGACACATGTGCACATGTCTATTTATTATGAAAGCAGACATGGAGTAATAGATCAGAGTCAGTGATACATAATCACTCAATGTGATTTTATATAGTAAATTCTGTCTTTTAAAAAAAAAAAAACTATTGCAGGTATAAAAAAAAAAATTGATGAAGGGAATATTTATTGCAAACAAACAAAGCCAACTTTCTGGTCCATTTTTTACAATGAATATGAGAAGTCAGAGTTTTTTTTAACCACATCAATACAGGGCACTTTCACCCCTTCCTTCCCAGACCAATTTTCAGCTTTCAGCGCTCTCGCACTTTTAATAAGAATTGTGCCGTCATGCTACACTGTACCCAAATGAAATTTTTATCATTTTGTTCACACAAATAGAGCTTTCTTTTGGTGGTATTTATTCACAACTCCGTTTTTTATTTTTTGCGATATAAGCGAAAAAAGAGCAAAAATTTGGAAAAAAAACTATATTTTCTTTATTATATTTTAAAAGAAATCCAATAAAATCAAATTTTGCCATAAACTTAAGCCAAAATATATTCTGCTACATGTCTTTGGTAAAAAAAAAAAAATCCCATTAAGTGTATAATTGGTTTGTGTGATCACGGACATATGTACGCAAATGATCATGTACAGATGTGCGCAGGTGATCACGGACATATGTGTGCAAATGATCATTGGGACATGTGATTTTACTGTTATATATATGGGGGACATGTGTTTTGGTGATCATTACTATGTGGGGACATGTGTTTTGGGAACATGTGTGTTTACTTTGTGTGTTTTACATTGTGGGGACACTAGGTTGGTGATCAGTGAGTAAAAAGCTGTAAAAACAGCTCATACTCACTGATCACCAGCCGGCTGCAGAGATCCGCTCTCCTCTCCTCACCGATAACTTCCATGTGAGGAGAGCCGATCGCCTAGCAACCGGCGCTCTGTTTACATTACATGACGGCTGTGATTGGTCATGGCCGCCATGTGATCAGGAGGGCCAATCAGGTGAGGCCCACCTGCCGATCTGACCTCACAAATGTGCTTCTGGAAGAATGGTAAAACATTCCCATAGACACACTCCTAAACCTTGTGGACAGCCTTCCCAGAAGAGTTGAAGCTGTTATAGCTGCAAAGGGTGGGCCAACTCAATATTGAAGCCTACAGACTAATGCCACGTACACACGATCACACATTCCAACAACAAAATCCATGTTTTTTTTCTGACGGATGTTGGCTCAAACTTGTCTTGCATACACACGATTACACAAAGCTTGTCGGAAATTCCGAACGTCAAGAATGCGGTGACGTACAACACATACAACGAGCCGAGAAAAATTAAGTTCAATAGCCAGTGCTGCTCTTCTGCTTGATTCTGAGCATTTGTGGAATTTTGTGCGTCGGAATTGTGTACACACGATCGGAATTTCCGACAATGGATTATGTTGTTGGAAAATATGAGATCCAGATCTCAAATTGTTGTTTGTCGGAAATTCCGACGGAAAATGTCCGATGGAGGCTACACACGGTCGGAATTTCCGACAAGAAGCTCCCTTTGAACATTTCCAGGCAGAAAATCCGGGGCATAAGACTGGGATGCCATTAAAGTTCATGTGTGTGTAAAGGCAGATATCCCAATACGTTTGACAATATAGTGTATATAGTTCCAAGCAGATTGAAGGAAAGAATTGAGACTTTCTAATTTGAATAGGAAATCAGCAGCTCTAAAAGTATGATGCTTAAAGAATAAGTAAACCCTGTTGGGTTTTACTTCCTCTTTATTTCCCTGCAAAGGTAAAGCATAATCATAACCATTATGTGTCACTTACCTGAAACTGAAGCAACAATGTCACCGTTGTCCCCACTATCAGGGATCCATATTCGCCCCTCTTCCTTCCGGGGCCGCGAACTCTGGCTCTGTGACTGGCCGGAGTTGTGTGACGTCACTCCCGCGCATGCGCGTGGGAACCGCCAGTCACGGCATGACCCCTATTAGAAACGTCACGATGTGCCCTTTCTAAAGTGCGCATGTGCCGATGACATCGGCGCATGCACGCTCAGCTTTTTCGTAAATATCTTCTAAACCGTGGAGGTTTAGGAGATATTTCCTTGTCAAAATATTTTATTATGTATTCAAAGGTAAATTATACAAGTGTACAATATAATCTGTTATCAATCAAATTAATGAAGCTAAGTTATATAAAAGCAAAGAATAGTATAGATTGCTATTATATATTATTTAAAAAAAGTAATAAAGTTATAAGCAACTGTTGATCTGTATTTGAATGAAATATCTTAATTTATACAGTTATAATCTGAACTGGAACAAATATAACTGTAAAAGTTCTATATGATCATAGGTAGCATATGTGGGAGCTTCCAAATTCAAGAAGTAAATATGGATATAAATAAAGATAAGAAGGGAATAAGGGTAGAAGGAAAGAGAGGGATGTATAGAGAAAGGGTAATGAGTTCCGCAGGGTCGGGAGCCACCACAACGTCCTGGAACAACCATATCTGAAACGAAACCTATCAAATTTACTACCATGGTAATAGAACTCTGTTATCCAATGTTGATGGCAAAACATTTTCTATCCAAGGTTGCCATATTTTTTCGTATTTAGGGATTTGGTGCGTTAGGAGATATTTCCAGCACCTACAGGTAAGCCTTAACAGCTTCCAGACCGGTGCACACACATATACGTCGGCAGAATGGCACAGACAGGCATAAGGGCGTACAGGTACGTCCCTTTGAATATGCCACCGTGCCACCACGTGCGCGCCGCTGGTCAGGATCCCTGCGAGTCTGGTCGTGGGTCCCACGGGCTCGATCGTCGCGGGAATACCTGCGATCGTCTCACGGGGAGGACAAACAGGGAGATGCGGAAGAAAACAGCATCTCACCATTCTGCCTAGCAACAAGTGACACTGATCTCTGCTCCCTGTGATTGGAGCAGAGATCAGTGATCAGTAACACACAGCCACGCCCCCCACAGTTAGTAACACGCCCCTAGGACACACTTAACCCCTACACTACCACCCCCTGGTTAACCCCTTCACTGCCAGTGTCATTTACACAGGAATCAGTGCATTTGTATAGCACTGATTGCTGTATCAATGCCAATGGTCTCAAAAATGTGTCAAAAATGTCCGGTGTGTCCGCCATAATGTCGCAGTCACAATAAAAATCGCTGATCGCTGCCACTACTAGTAAAAAAAAAAAAATATGCTATAATCCCTCATTTTGTAAACGCTATAACTTTTGCGCAAACCCATCAATAATCGCTTATTGCGATTTTTTTTACCAAAAATATGTAGAAGAATACGTATCAGCCTAAACTGAGGAAAAAAAATGTGTTTTTATATATTTTTGGGGGATATTTATTATAGCAAAAAGTAAAAAATGATGCGCTTTTTTCAAAATTGTCACTCTTTTTTTGTTTATAGCGCAAAAAATAAAAACCGCAGAGGTGATCAAATACCACCAAAAGAAAGTTCTATTTGTGGGGAAAAAGGACGTCAATTTAGTTTGGGAGCCACATCGCATGACCGCGCAATTGTCAGTTAAAGTGACCCAGTGCCGTATCGCAAAAAGTGCCATGCAAAATGGTCCGGTCTGAAAGTGGTTAATATAGGCTTACCTGTAGGTAAAAGTGGTTGTACAGGGTGTACAACCACTTTAAGGCATATTGTGGTTACTAGGAAAAATATTTAGGCAGTTCACAGAGTCCATGCATGTGTTGAAAGGTGAAGTAGTGACCACATAAGATATAAATAGTTGAATGCTCAAAGCAATATGATTTCAGAGCTAAAACAGCCTTGTAAACGAAAGTACACTGATGAGACCATAAATTACTTCTAAAAAGAAAAAAGCTTTTACGAAGGCAGTGGTCATTACATTTGTTCGAAAAGACTTGATTGGGGGGGGAATTTTTTCTGTAATGCATTTTTTTTTCCTTTGAAGCAAATAAAAGCTGTAATATATTTAATTTATTCAGTAAAATAAAAATGTACATCATCGCTGTTTTCCATTTTACTAGCCAATTAGTAAACATGACAACAACTTCAGAATAAACAAAGTCTAATTATTTTATTCTAACTTAAAACTATGAAGATTTTTTCCCCAGAAACCAGGGCAATCCATACGTTAGCATGGCATTTTTTTTTTTTTTGCTTATGAATTATTTATTATCTGAGTCATTGTTATCTGATACAGTACATCTATTTGAAATGACATTTTCTTGTTGTTAAATCTGAACATTACCATTTGGATTCGGATACTTAGCAGATGGTTTTAGATAAGGAAAAGAACAGCACAGTACTTTCTAAAAAATGAATATTTTCTTGATAATGAATATGACCATTTTCCTAAAAGCTGTTTTTGTATAAGAAAAAAATTGAAACGGAACCATAGGAACATATGTTTTTATAAACACGATCAATCAATACTCTTGGGGTAATCAATTGTTAGGGTTATGGTAGCAGTTTCAAAGTCAAATATGCTGTGTACACAGTTTGTTTTCTGGTTTCTTGTTGGTTTGTTAAAAATACATTCATGCCTCTGGAGAATTCTGATCTCCACCTTATTAATCCAGTACTTTTTGATGATGCTTGAGGGGTAATGATTTGACACATTTGTTTTTAGAATTCAAGGCTTTGATTTCCCAATTGGAACAAGCAATTTGGCCTCTGGTTTATTATTTAGGGAAATGTTAAGGAACTAGTTTTCATGTCCCAAAAATGCTCTTACATGGACTTCAGAGGAATGCCACATTTTACACCAGAACAGTTTTTACTCAATTTTGGTCAAGCTACTGTAATGCGGCGTACACACGGTCAGAATTTCCGATGGAAACAGTCCGATAGGAGCTTTTCATCGGATTTTCCGACCGTGTGTATGCCCAACGGTCTTTTTCTGTCGGAATTTCCGACGGACTTTGAATTGAGAACCTGTTCTCAATTTTTCAGACGGAAAACCTTTCTATCGGATTTTCCGATCGTGTGTATGCAATTCCGACACGCAAAATTCCGACGCATGCTCGGAAACAATTCGACGCATGCTCGGAAGCATTAAACTTCCCTTTTATAGTGCTGTCGAACGTGTTTTATGCCGCTGTGTTACAGATCGTTGGAATTTGGTGTGATCGTGTGTAGGCAAGACAGTTTGAGCGTAATTCCGTCGGAAAAACCATCAGAGTTTTTTCCGACGAGAATTCCGATCGTGTGTACGCGGCAAAAGTCATTTATCTAGTATAGCCAACATGATGCTTTTTTTGTTTCAGTTGACCCTACATTTTGCTTCATTTCTGACCTTTAGAACATCTACAGGCCAATAGTTCTACATCTATTCTAAAGTTCTAGTTCATAGGTGCTTAGCCTTTACCTGTATAAATCTTTTTTTTTTTTTTAATTTGCAATGTTGTCCTCTTTTCATCTTCTATTAAGAAGCCCTTAAAATCAACAGCCTGATATAGGATTGTAAGGAAGTGATATACCTGTAATATATCTATACCTGTAATATATATATATATATATATATAAATCATATATAATATATATATATATATATATATATATATATATATATATATGGTATATATATATATATATATATATATATATATATATTGTAATATTGGGGTGGTTAACTCAGTGGTAGATGCGTCTTCACGTAGTGAGTCTACAGCAGTCAGTTATCAGGTTTGAGGGCATGGCAGCCCATTTTTATTACCAGGAACAAAATGAAAGTTTATACACAGGATTTCCCACACAGGGGTTCTTCTCCAGTAAACTCATACAACAGAAAATGCCAAGCCTCCTGGCTCCTAGGCTTACTTTGCCTTGCAGTTCCCTGCTCAACCGGCCTACTCCTGGACTCAACAGGATTCTCCAGACCCCTGAATTTGCTTACTGTTCCCCAGACTTCAAGACTTCCTTCAGTCCCCTTTGGACTTGCTAGTCGCCTCGGCTCTCCTAGCCTCCCAGACTCTTCATTGGTCTCACAGGCCCTTGTAGCCGTCCCAACCTTCCCAGTCCTTCAGACACGAAGTCCCCCCTTACCAGGGATGTAGTCTCACACAGGGCAGACAGATTTTCAGACACAGGTCTGTCTTCATACAGCAGCAGCAACAACAAGCTGCACACATTCCACCTTCCCCCCCTCTCTGCTCTCACCAGCCCCTCGTTATATGGGCTGTGTGCACCTGGGCACACGCCCTGATGGCTATCCATAAGACCTGGACACAGGGTTGGAGATTCGTCCCACCCAAGACCCTGAGGAATCTCCAAACTACAGAGCCCCCTCCGAACATAGCAAAACCTGGAGAAAGCTGCCAAAACAGTTTTTTTCCGTTTCAAAGCTATGCTCTGTAGCTCTGCAGTCCGCCGACATGCAGACTCTGTGTCCATTTTCCATCCTATTTCATAGTGACAGGGACTCTCACTATTACAATATACAGTATCCCACAAAATTGAGTACACCCCTCACATTTTGTAAATATTTTATTATATCCTTTTATGTGACAAAAACTGAAGAAATTACACTTTGCTACAATGTAAAGTAGTGAGTGTACAGCTTGTATAACAGTGTAAATTTTCTGTCCCCTCAAAATAACTCAACACACAGCCATTCATGTCTAAACTGCTGGCAACAAAACTGAGTACACCCCTAAATTAAAATATCCAAATTGGGCCCAAAGTGTCAATATTTTTTGTGGCCACCTTTATTTTCCAGCACTGCCTTAACCCTCTTGGCCATGGAGTTCACCAGAGCTTCACATGTTGCCACTGGAGTCCTCTTCCACTCCTCCATGACAACATCACAGAGCTGGTGGATGTTGGAGACCTTGCACTTTGGAGACATGCTTGGCCAGTCCGTCACCTTTACCCTCAGCTTGTTTAGCAAGGCAGCGGTCATCTTGGAGGTGTGTTTGGGGTCATTATCATGTTGGAATACTGCCCTGCGACTCAGTCTCTGAAGGGAGGGGATCATGTTCTGCTTCAGTATGTCACAGCACATATTGGCATTCATGGTTCCCTCAATGAACTGTATCTCCCCAGTGCCGGCAGCACTCATGCAGCCCCAGACCATGACACTCCCACCACCATGCTTGACTGTAGGCAAGACAAACTTGTCTTTTTACTCCTCACCTGGTTGCCGCCACACACGCTTGACACCATCTGAATCAAATAAGTTTATCTTGGTCTCATCAGACCACAGAACATGGTTCCACTAATCCATGTCCTTAGTCTGCTTGTCTTCAGCAAACTGTGGGTTTTCTTGTGCATCATCTTTAGAAGAGGCTTCCTTCTGGGACGACAGCCATGCAGATCAATTTGATGCAGTGTGCGGCGTATGGTCTGAGCACTGACAGGCTGACCCCCCACCCCTTCAACCTCTGCAGCAATGCTGGCAGCCTAAGACATCTATTTCCTAAAGACAACATCTGTATATGATGCAGAGCACATGGTCTCAACTTCTTTGGTCTACCATTGTGAGGATTGTTCTGAGTGGAACCTGTCCTGTTAAACCACTGTATGGTCTTGGACACCGTTCTATCACTCAGTTTTGGGGTCTTGGCAATCTTCTTATAGCCTAGGCCATCTTTATGTAGAGCAACAATCCTTTTTTAGATCCTTTAGAGAGTTCTTTGCCATGAGGTGCCATGTTGAACTTTCAGTGACCAGTATGAGAGAGTGAGAGCAATAACACCAAATTTAACACACCTGCTCCCCATTCACACCTGAGACCTTGTAACACTAACGAGTCACACAGGGGCTTAACTAGAAATCACAGGGCCCCATAGCAAAATGTTGTTTGGGCCCCCCAAAAAAAAAGAAATTAAACTGTGCAAAACAGATGACAGTCTGACTCCCACTCCCTTCCTACCTCCTGTCCAGACTCCAGAGCCTCCTCATGTGCTGAAAACAATGTCCCTTCACAGGTGCGCTCGAATTTTCTGCCAGCCAGCGGAGTGCTTCCTTATATCTCAGGTGTCCCCAGCCAGCGGAGTGCTTCCTTACATCTCAGGTGTCCCCAGCCAGCGGAGTGCTTCCTTATATCTCAGATGTCCCCAGCCAGCGGAGGGCCTCATTACATCTAAGGTGTCCCCAGCCAGCGGAGTGCCTCCTTACATCTCAGGTGTCACTGTCCCCAGCCAGCAGAGTGCCTCCTTACATCTCAGGTGTCCCCAGCCAGAGGAGTGCCTCCTTACATCTCAGGTGTCCCCAGCCAGCGGAGTGCTTCCTTACATCTCAGGTGTCCCCAGCCAGCAGAGTGCCTCCTTACATCTCAGGTGTCCCCAGCCAGTGAAGTGCCTCCTTACATCTCAGGTGTCCCCAGCCAGCGGAGTGCCTCCTTACATCTCAGGTGTCCCCAGCCAGTGGAGTGCTTCCTTACATCTCAGGTGTCCCCAGCCAGCGGAGTGCTTCCTTACATTTCAGGTGAAAAAAACAAACAAATTTTGAATGAACATGCCTATCTAGATTATATGTTTGCAAAAGTTTACCTCATCCAGGGCAAGTTTCAATGCCAATAGTTACCCTGGTTAAGCAGTCCAGAATGTACCATTGTACTTTAATTTAACAACCAACTCTGTACCCATGCACCTGACTATTATACCTTAATCATATAAGCATTTTTGAATGAGTCTTACTTAAAGTGTTACTAAACACACAACAGTAAAATCAGTCTGTATATACAGCAAAGCATGCTTGTTATACTCACTGTGGAACCTAAGGTTTACGCCTCTGCATTGTGTAAAATAGCTGTTTGATCCTGTCTTTTCTGTTCCTCCCCTTCTTCCACAGTCCCAAATCCATCTCCTGATAGAACAAAGGCTAGGGGACACTCTGCACAGTTTGGTGTGTATTATTGGCAAAAACAATTCCTTGATAGAGTACATGTGATCAGCACAGTGCCATTCAGCACTATCCAGACAGAGGGTCAGGGGTCCTGGCGTCTGATAGGACAGTCAGAGTCAGAAGTCACAAGAGTGCTATATACTGCTGAAAAAAGGGATTTAGCAGTTTATATTTACTAAAATAATTGCATTTCCATGTTCTGTACTGTGGGAGACCAGCTATAGTAAATGCAGGGTCCTGGGTTTAGTAACACTTGTCCAAAGACCACCTGAGATCTTGATGGCCATGTATATGCTCATTGCATTTCTGGCCTTGTTTATGGCACTATTTTACCATGGATAGCAAACCTTGTGTTATGTCTTAACAGTATAGCTTACAGTGGAACTTCGGATTATGAGCATAATCTGTTTCAGGAGTATGCTCGTAATTTAATGCACTCGCATATCAAAGCGAGTTTTCCCATTGAAGTCTTCAATGGGATGCAATACCACATGCGGCCAGAGGTGGGGGGGTGCCGGAGAGCCTCGGAAACGGCTGAAAAGGCCCGAGCACACTTCGGCTGACCTTGGCAAACCTTGGAAAGACTCCATTCACGAGCCTTTCCGAGGTTTGCCAAGGTTAGCCGAACTGACCTCGGGTCTTTCCGTGCATTTCCGAACTCCGGCGATCACCGCTGTTTGGCTCCGGCGCCCCCCACCTCAGGCCAAAAGCTGTACCGCACACCGCTTTTGGCCTGAATCCTGCTCGTTTTGCAAGACAACACTCGCAAACTGAGTTAGGATTTTTAGAAATACAGTGCTCGTTTTGCGAAAAGCTCGTTAACCACGTTACTCGCAAACCAAGATTCCACTGTATTTCCCCCTTTTTATCTTTGTACTGTATCCCCCTTCTTTTCTTGTATATGTTTTATACCTATTTTATATTGTTGTCTATAATTGTAAAGCCTTGCCTCAAATGTCTTCATTTATGCTGGTTCGTCTCACATTGTACTTCATTAACTGTGTTACATGTTTTTCGTAAGGTTCACCAGCCTTTGAATAGGCTTTCTCTACTTTACAATAAAAGACTGGAACACCCCCCCCCCCCACACACACACACACATGCGGAGAACTGAGCAAGACTTTGGGCCATACTGTATATGTGTGCTGTATGCATATGTGATGACAAGGAACATAATGAGAGGAGGAGAGAGGAGATTGAGCAGAGAAATTAACTCATCAATCTATTTATTGTCCTTCACTGTCCAATCACCAGTCTCCAGGTAAAGTGAGGACACTGCTATATTTCTTCTACAACTTGTAAACAATTCTAAAACTGGAGCAAAGAAAGAGGTGTCATCCACCTGACTGTGTTGCAGAGCGGTGTACATTTCATGCTGGCATGGCCAGAAAAAATAAGTGCATTGGCTGGTAAACATTTTTATTATTATAAAGGATGTATATTGCGCCAACAGTTTGCATAGTACTTTACAATATAAAGGGAGACAATACAGCAACAAGAGGGTTAGGAGGGCTCTGCTCCTGCAAGCTTACAATCTAATAGGGAGGGGCTGGTGAAAGAAAAGGTAGGGACTGTGAGGGATGAGATGATGGGAGAAATAAAAGATTCAGTTATTAGCTGATAGATAGAGTGGTTCAATTCTAGTGGGGTGTAGGAGAGATTGCCTGCATCCCTGATATGGAACAAAAAACAGAAAGAATTCCTCTGGTGGGACTTTCAAGGGCTATGACTCGAAAATAAAGCGTATACGAATTACATAAAATATCATTTTTAATATTACAAAATAGAAAATAGAACACAGTTTTAACTGTGTCAAACACGATACAAAATTACATGAAGCATCATGAGATCATACCCACTAATTTAAATCACTCTGGTAATAATAGACAGAGTGATACCCAACGCATTTCAAGTTCATGCGTTTATTATTCTTCATCAGGAGCCAGTGGTAGAAGTATCTATGATATCTACAGTTTATAAAGCAAAAAAAAAAAAAGATAAGTAAAAAGAATATATATGTATATATTTGGTACACAAGCAAACAATCATAGCATTGAGTAAAGCCAGTATCTACTGACCATGCAACAGAAGGTATCTTGGTATGTCACGTCAAGAATTTAAAAACAGGGAGATATGGCTGCACTGGCCCTGCAATGCTCCAAAGTAATGGAGGCGAGATCGGCCACCCCGAATGATGACCAAAAAGGGGGGGGGGGGCAGAAGGAGAAAACCTGACCCAGCAGGTGAACCCACACCAAGGGTTAAGATGACAAGGATCTAACAATAAACAAGAATTGGTCAATTAATTAAGGAATATATAAATATAATAAGCAAGTTAAGAAATCAGAGCCATACATATATACAGTAGTACCCAATCCTAACAGGGCGAGTGAGAGTTTATAAGATACACTCTCACATAGAACCCAACAATACCTTGGAAGTAGAGGTCCCACGGTCTGGATGGAAGCAGGTGTTTTCACATGTACTGTACATATTGGCATCCCCCTTTTTTTCATCACCCCCTCTTTTTTCTTCAGGTTTTTCACTTACCTTCACATTTACTCCAGTTCCTTGCACTTCACTATTTTGTCATGATTACCTCCCACTATACTCACCATTTTTACCTATTTACCTAGACTCCAATCATCATACTAAGTAGCTCCCCCGAGTTGCCGAGGGGGACCATCTATTAGGTGGTAGCACTCTGCGCTTGATGTCCACTGAAGCATGGGTAAGCAGCTGTGCTCTATCCCCATTTTTATTTCTTAAGATTTTTTTAAGTATGATGCTGAATGATATGCTTTTATGTTTCTATCTGCCGATTATTATATTATATTGTGTTCTTTTGATCTAATCACAGATAACCTCCAGATGAAGCGGCCAATGTCTGCGAAACTAGTCGAGGATAACTATATCTGTGATCAACTGTACTATTAAGAATACACACTGGTGACATACTGTGTATAGTTATTATGTTTTATCTCTAAAACGATTAATTGTCTTTTGGCATCAATAAAATCTTTTGTAATTTTCATATACTTACTTGTTATATTTTTTTTATTGTACCGCGATAGTCCATTTGCCCCCCATTTCCATGGTAGCCTAGTTGGGGATTAGGCTCCCAATTTCTAAATCATTTGAATTCTCGATGATGGTACATGTCCCTACCCATACTTATTTTTGTATTATTTCATAAGAGGCCATATCTATTTTCCATATAGAAGCAAGAACATTCACAGAGAAGTAGACGCCTTCTGTTTTACAGTTTGCATAGTGTTCAGGGTGATATTTTTCACCGTTTGATAAAGTTGCGGGTAATTAATGTGCATAAACCTGCAGTAGTTACAACCCCCGCACATGAAAGTACCCCATCTTTTGCAGGGGTCCTTTCCTGAGCTGCCTTTTAATTCACCCGAGACCAGAATATCCTTGATTGATCTAGCTTGTCTGAATGTGAATGCCGGAGTCCCAGGAACGAGGGAACCAGCAATTGGATCTATGGCAAGTATGTGCCAGTACTTTTTCAGAATCTTCCTGATCTCATTGTGCTGATTAGAAAATCGGGTGATAATCCGAATAGGATTATTGGTTTGCTGGGTTTTCGTTTTCTTGTATAACAGGTCGTGACGTGGCACATGCTCGCTAAAAGGCTTTTTTAAGGCAAGTGTGTGAGTAGCCTCGTGCCAGAAGTCTTGTTTTAAGTGCATCTGCTTCCTTTTTAAAGACAGTATCGTCTGTGCAGTTGTGTCTAATCCTCAGATACTTACTATAGGGTATCGAGGTGACCAAAGGTCGAGGGTGGAAGCTGCTGGCATGCAGGATACAATTTCCTTCTGTCGGTTTCCGAAAGAGACTACTGGTTAATAAACCATCATTTCCTTTATGGATCTGAACATCCAAGAATGTAATTGAGTCTGGATCTTGGGTCATGGTGAAATGCAGGTTGAAACCATTGTCGTTGATGAACCAAAAAAACATTTGGAGTAAATCTGTGGGACCATCCCACACAATAAAAATGTTGTCGCTATATCTGTAACAAAGTTGTTGTAGAGGTGAAGTCTGCAAGATTTGGACAGTGATTGGATTCGGGGCTGGCACAGGTCAGAGTCCAGGATTACACCTAGTACTCGGCATGAGGGGAGGAACTGATGGTTGCATTATTAATTTTGATGGAGAAATCAGGGTATGGGGCACAGGCCAGAGGAAAAATTATGAGCTCCTTTTTAGAAAGATTGAGTTTAAGTGGTGCGACATCCATGCCGATATGTCAGGTAATAAGTTAGTAATGGGAGAGGAGACTGAAGGAGCGAGGTTAAGAGTAGAGAGAGATTTGTGTATAGTCAGCATAGAGCTAGTACTAGAAGCCACGGGAGTTTATTAATTGACCAATGGAGGAGGTGTAAATGGAGAACAGGTGGATACCAAGGACAGAACCTTGGGGTGCCCCCTACAGAAAGAGGAATTGGAGAGGAGGAACAGTTATAGGTTTCACTGAAGGAGTGCTGTGATGGGTAGGAGGAGAACCAGGAGAGCCTTGAAGGCCAAGAGAATGGAGTTTTTTTTTTTTGAGGAGGAGATGGTCAACAGTATCAAAAGTCTCAGAGAGGTCTAGTAGTATAAGTATAGAGTAGTGGCCATTGGTTTTAGCAGTTAGTAGATCATTAGTGAGTTTCAGTAGGGAAGTTCCAGTGGAGTGTAGTAAGCAAAAGCTGGAGTGTAAGGGGTCAGGAAGGTTGTTGTCAGTGAGGTAGTAGCTCAGACAGTTGTAGACTAAGCATTCTAAAGGTTTTGATGCAAACGAAAGATGAGTCTTAAATTGTTCAGGCTGTATGTATTCAATCTTTGTATTCAGCATTTTCCTTGAGTTAAGTTTTAACAATGCAAACATGTACTTTATTAACAAGGAATGGTATCACCCTAAATCCAAACTTCTATTAAGTTAGACTGAAATTCAGGGAAGTCTAAGAATTTTCTCTTAGGCAGTAAATACACAAACAAACACAGATAACTCTTGCAGATTTATTGGTATATAAATGCATAAAGCATTAAGGTTTCAGAACCCCTATCACTTATTTGCTACCAATATGGCCATTATCAGACATATTACTTCATTTGATATCTTTATGAGCCCTCTGGTAAGATTATTTAGCAGCTCTTTTCTTCCCTGTGAATAGCTTTTAAACTGATCCATTTTATGACTGTATTTGTAAAGCATGTAATGTTTACTACATGTGCCTGAGCTGTAATCCAAGACTATTTCAAAGGCTGTCTGTTCAGTTTATCATTTATAACTCCAGTCATAAAACTGGTTTCTCGGTTTATGTTTCCATTATGATAACATTACAGCCGTTTGGTTAGAATAGCTATTATGTCTATTGGTTGGGCTGAAAAGGAAAGATGAGTGATAAGTGTATTTTATTCTCTTAGAGCTCCCTCTACAAACTTTCCTTTTTATGGCAATGTTGCTCGTATTTGAAACTTTATCCCAAAAAGCTAGGTTTAATGGAACAAAATGAATAAGTAGACATTACACTAATATGTTACCATAATATTTATCTGAAAGACCTAATTTCAAATGTTGTTCGGTAGCAGTTTAATTAATTAAGATTGTAATAGTGAGACTTGAGACACCATAGCTTTTTTCATCAGAAAGAAATGTGAAGGCAAAAATTCTAGATACAATATAATGTAAGAGAATCATGTAGATATAGATGTAGGAAGCCACGCTGAGATCCTTTAGAGAACACATTTATGTCTGTGGCTTAAATATGCAATTAGTTACTGACCCAAGTATGCAACAGTTGAAGTCAGAGTGAGGTCAGAGTGGATACCTAGTTTTGACAGGTACGAAGCTCCCACTTCTGTTCCGGCCACCTAGGTGACTTGTGCGGAAGTTCTCCTCTCCCCCTCCCTCCCTGCAATCTTCTGGGACATGTCACAGACAACTTAATACCACACAGGACTACCTAAATACCAGATCACATGCCTACAGGCCATCCAAACCATGGCAGCAAGACTAGTTACGGGGAAAAAAAACCTAGGAATCCATCTCCCCATCCCTGAGGACTCTACATTGGCTAACGGTAAAGGATAGGATCACATTCAAGACCCTCTGCCTCACCCACAAATGCACACAAGGAAACGCCCCTCAATACCTATGCAAGAAAATAAAACACTACACACCCAATCGCAACCTCCGATCAACTAACCATAATCGCCTCCTCATCCCCAAGTCCCATTTCAAATCAAAGGGAGAACGAAGATTCGCAGTCCAAGGACCACAGCTATGGAACGCTCTACCCACGAACATCCGCATGGAAGAAAACCATCGGGCCTTCAGAAAAAAACTCAAGACCCACCTCTTCTAAGAAGCAGGACAACACAGGACGGACCAAGCGCCTTGAGGCGATTCAGTTCGCATTTTCAGCGCTATACAAGTCATTCATTCATTCATTCAACTTGTGCATGCTCAGTGTGCACCCTGTAAAGCTGCAAGCTGTCACAGCCGGGTGCCCACACTAGTAATGCCGGGGAGAGGGAGAGAACTGAGACCGACCGGCCGAATCGATGGATCGTAGGACAGGTGAGTGTGTGTTTATTGAAAGTCAGCAGCTACACTTATTGTAGCTGCTGGCTTTTAATAAACACAAAAATGACTGGAACTCCGCTTTAAGCTTTGACAAAAAAAATGTAAAAAAATGGAAGCTGATTGGTTTCTATTTAGGGCTGCACCAGATTTTGCACTCTCCGGTTTTAGTTAATCAACTTCTCTCCCTCAACTTTTATTCTTCTCTCCCTCTACTGAGATTCTGATGTTATTCTGCACCATTATCCTGCACTCAGCAGGCCTTACAGTGATAATAAAGTCTATTTTTTTTGTTAAAAATAACAAACATGTTATACTTACCTGCTCTGTGCAGTGGTTTTTCACAGAGCAGGCCAGATCCTCCTCTTCGGTGGTGCTGGCCCTTTCCTCCTGTTGAGTGCCCCCACAGCAAGCAGCTTGCTATGGGGGCACCCAAGCCAAGTCACTGCTCCGTGTGTCCATTTGGACATGGAATCGCCCCCTCTCTCTTCTCATTGGCTCACTGACTTTGATTGACAGCAGTGGGAGGCAATGGTGCTTTGCTGCTGTCTCAGCCAATGAGGAGGGTGACTCCTGGACCGTCAAGACTCCTGTGCAACATCGCTGGATCGAGATGGGGCTCAGGTAAGTATTAGGGGGCTCAGGGGGGCTGCTGCACACAGAAGGCTTTTTATTTTAATCCACATAGGGAGAGAAGGATAGTTTGAGAGACAGTTTGAGCCTGGTTTCACTCTATTGAGGAGGGGAGATACTGCAGTCTGGAGTCCCAAGTCTTTATAACCACTTTAACTCCTGTAATGGCTTCCTCTGTTAAAAAATGTGCTGGGAATGTACCTCAGTATATATACTTACATGGGCAAGTTTGTAACTTTTATTCAAACACCACTGTGTCATAAAAAAGTGTTTAGGCAAATGTTAAGGCTGAAAGGCAGGCTAAAAAAATATTGTTCAAATACAAGAGCCATGACACCTTGACCTACAAGTTGCTTTTTCTTAAAAAAGCAGAACTGAAGACCCTTGACTTAATCCTAAAAACAAGGAATACTTCCTCTGGATTCTTCATGAGCATGGGAATAAATGTGGTAGGGCATCTCCTTAGACATATCATAAGTTTGTAGCCCGATTCTTTGTTCCTGAGATATGACAAGTCCTCTCGTTATTGCCTCTCTGAGTCCAGGCCTTGAAGGCTTTAGAGGCACAGTTTATAAGGTGTATAAGAATATCCTTTCCCCTATACTGGAATCTACCTTTAACAATATCTTAGCCATCTGTCGCTTCCCCAAGCAAGTTCAGGAAGCTCACATTTCCCTTATCCTCTTTTGTGCTAACTACCAACCAATCCCAATATTCTTAGATAATGTTGACCGTAAACAGCCACACATCCCTTTTTTGATCCACATGGCGCAGGTGGGTTTTGTTTTCTTCAGAGAGGCCCACAATAATATCCCTCATGGAATTTGCCATCAAATATAACAAGCCTTGATGTCTGCTATCTAGGGATGAGCCGAACACCCCCGGGTTCGGTTCGCACCAGAACCTTCGAACCGACCGAAAGTTTGCGCGAATTTTCGAACCCTATACGTTATAATGGACGCGAACGTTCGAAATCAAAAGTGCTAATTACAACGGCCAATATGCATGTTAATGTCATAAAACAGGTTTGGGGACCCGGGTCCTGCCCCAGGGGACATATATCAATGCAAAAAGAACTTTTAAAAACTAACGTTTTTTCGGGAGCAGTCATTTTAATGATGCATAAAGTGAAAAAAAAAAAGTGAAATTTTCCTTTAAATATGGTACCTGGGGGCTGTCTAAAGTATGCCTGTGAAGTGGCATGTGTTTCCCGTGTTTAGAACTGTCCTTGCACAAAATGACATTTGTAAAGGAAAAAAAGAAGCCATTTAAAACCACTTGCGGCTTTAGGTTTGTTCTTAAGTAGAATCTGAACAGGTACATTATGAAGTGTAGCTCCATCCCAAAAAAATCTATTTTTAAGCTTTTTGGAGAACATAGGGAGGGGTTATCACCCCTGTAACATTTGCTGTCTTTGCACATCTGTTCAGAACATGTCACCTCACTTTCCGTCCCAATGACAAATGTTTTTGGAAAAAGTGGGGTTTTAATTGAAACAAGGATTGGTGATAAAGTATCAGTAGAGAGGAGATACCTTTTTCCCAAATTAAATCTAACAGGATAGAATTTCCCTTCCTAGGGGTAGATTTCCTCTCACTTCCTGTTTTATCTTTCCATTTGCAAGTAGGAGTCGTTTGTAAGTTGGATGTTTGAAAGTAGGGGCCTGGCGTATATACTCTGCAGAAATTTGCCCTATTAGATGTTGGTGTAGCCACAAGACTGGTGGGCACAGGAATGGGCCCTGCTGTGAGTTAATAGATCAAGATTTGTAATTGCATGCACCTGTTGAACAGGGCAGAAAAATTGGGGGTGGTGGTGGTGGTGGTGGACGGTTTTGCCACAAGACTGTAAGCTCTCACAGTTACTCTTGGTGGGCGCAGGAATGGGCCCTGCTGTGAGTTATTAGATCAAGATTTGTAATTGCAAGCACCTGATGAACAGGGCAGAAAAATTGGGCCTTTGGCGGTGGTGGTGGACGGTGTTGCCACAAGACTGTAGGCTCTCACAGTTACTCTTGGTGGGCGCAGGAATGGGCCCTGCTGTGAGTTATTAGATCAAGATTTGTAATTGCAAGCACCTGATGAACAGGGCAGAAAAATTGGGCCTTTGGCGGTGGTGGTGGACGGTGTTGCCACAAGACTGTAGGCTCTCACAGTTACTCTTGGTGGGTGCAGGAATGGGCCCTGCTGTGAGTTATTAGATCAAGATTTGTAATTGCAAGCACCTGATGAACAGGGCAGAAAAATTGGGCCTTTGGCGGTGGTGGTGGACGGTGTTGCCACAAGACTGTAGGCTCTCACAGTTACTCTTGGTGGGCGCAGGAATGGGCCCTGCTGTGAGTTATTAGATCAAGATTTGTAATTGCAAGCACCTGATGAACAGGGCAGAAAAATTGGGCCTTTGGCGGTGGTGGTGGACGGTGTTGCCACAAGACTGTAGGCCCTCATAGTTACTCTTGGTGGGCGCAGGAATGGGCCCTGCTGTGAGTTATTAGATCAAGATTTGTAATTGCAAGCACCTGATGAACAGGGCAGAAAAATTGGGCCTTTGGCGGTGGTGGTGGACGGTGTTGCCACAAGACTGCAGGCCCTCATAGTTACTCTTGGTGGGCGCAGGAATGGGCCCTGCTGTGAACTATTAGATCAAGATTTGTAATTACCCGCCCCTGTTAAACAGGGGCTGAAAAATTGTGCCTTAGGCACTGGTGCTGGTGCCACAACACTGCAACCCCTCACAGAGACTGTACTTGGAGCACAGCAGTCACACGTGTTGCGAAGCATTTTTTTTAAAAATTGTAAGTACACGCCCCTGTTAAACAGGGGCTGAAAAATTGTGCCTTAGGCACTGGTGCTGGTGCCACAACACTGCAACCCGGCCCTCACAGATACTGTACTTGGAGCACAGCAGTCACACGTGTTGCGAAGCATTTTTTTTAAAAAATTGTAAGTACCCGCCCCTGTTAAACAGGGGCTGAAAAATTGTGCCTTAGGCACTGGTGCTGGTGCCACAACACTGCAACCCCTCACAGATACTGTACTTGGAGCACAGCAGTCACACGTGTTGCGAAGCATTTTTTTAAAAAATTGTAAGTACACGCCCCTGTTAAACAGGGGCTGAAAAATTGTGCCTTAGGCACTGGTGCTGGTGCCACAACACTGCAACCCCTCACAGATACTGTACTTGGAGCACAGCAGTCACACGTGTTGCGAAGCATTTTTTTAAAAAATTGTAAGTACACGCCCCTGTTAAACAGGGGCTGAAAAATTGTGCCTTAGGCACTGGTGCTGGTGCCACAACACTGCAACCCCTCACAGATACTGTACTTGGAGCACAGCAGTCACATGTGTTGCGAAGCATTTTTTTAAAAAATTGTAAGTACCCGCCCCTGTTAAACAGGGGCTGAAAAATTGTGCCTTAGGCACTGGTGTGGTGGCATGGATCATTGAGGAGGAGGAAGAGGATAGTCAGTGAACATAAGAGGACAGTCACTCAGCATCAGCATAGGCAGTCTTGAAGGGATGTGACATTAAAAATTATTCGGTTATATCCGCCTCAGGTGCCTGGTAGCTGGTGGTGATCCAAGACTGATTCATTTTGATGAAGGTCAGTCGATCAACCGAGGCGGTGGACAGGCGCACCCTATGATCAGTCACAAATCCTCCAGCAGCACTGAATGTGCGTTCGGAAAGAACGCTGAAGGCAGGACAGGCCAGTAGCTCAATTGCATACTGTGCAAGCTCTGGCCAGTGATCCATCCTCAGGACCCAGTAAGCCAGAGGATTTTCGGTGGGAAAGGTGTCCAAGTCTGACCTTGCCCCAAGGTATTCCTGCACCATGTATATCAGACGCTGGCGATGGTTGCTGGAACCGATCATACCTTGGGGCTGCGGACTAAAAAATTGTCTGAACGCATCGGTCAGACGTCCACCTTCCCCACCGCTCCTTCTGCCACTGACTGAAGCCTCAGCAACTCGTCGCCCAGGACCAGGAGTTTGTAGCCTCCCAGTTTCTGGGAACGCGTTGCACAGACCTTTCTGCAAGGCCTCCCTGAGATGTCTCATCCTCTGCTCCCTCTGCGACGGCAAGATAAGGTCCGCAACCTTACCCTTGTACCGCGGATCAAGGAGAGTGGCCAGCCAGTAATGGTCCCTCTCCTTGATCCGAAGAACACGAGGATCCTTCCGCAGGCTTTGCAGGATCAGGGAGGCCATGCAGCGTAGGTTAGCTGAGGCATTCGGTCCGGAGTCTTCTGGGTCACTGAGGATGACATGATCGCCAGCCACCTCCTCCCAGCCACGTACAAGTCCACTGGCTTGTTGGGACTGTACATCATCCCTAAAAGACTGCTGCTGCTGATGCTGAGTGCCAGGCTCCACCTCCATGCTCACACAATCCTCCTCCTCCTCCTCCTCCTCCTCCTCATCCTCTTCCTGTGTGATGGGTGGGACAGAAGGAACACTGTCCGGATAAAGGGGGCCTTGAGAGGCAAGGAAGTCCTCCTCTTCCTGCCTCTGTTCTGCCTCAAGTGCCCTGTCCATTATCCCACGCAGCGTATGCTCCAACAGGTGGACAAGAGGGACAGTGTCACTGATGCATGCACTGTCACTGCTCACCATCCTCGTGGCCTCCTCAAATGGTGAGAGGACAGTGCATGCATCCCTGATCATGCTCCACTGATGTGGGGAAAAAAAACCAAGCTCCCCTGACCCTGTCCTGGTGCCGTAGTCGCAAAGGTACTCATTGATGGCCCTCTGCTGCGTGTGCAGTCGCTGCAGCATGGCCAACGTTGAGTTCCACCTGGTGGGCATGTCACATATTAGGCGGTTCTTGGGCAGGTTCAGCTCCTTTTGCAGCTCAGTCAGCCGAGCACTGGCATTATAAGATCGGCGGAAATGCACACAGACTTTCCTGGCCTGCCTCAGGACATCCTGTAAGCCTGGGAACCTGCCCAAGAACCGCTGCACCACCAGGTTGAGGACGTGAGCCATGCAGGGCACATGGGTGAGCTGCCCCTGTCGCAGGGCGGAGAGGAGGTTGGTGCCATTGTCAGAAACGACCATTCCTGGCTTAAGCTGACGTGGCATCAACCACCTCTCGGCCTGCCCCTGCAGAGCTGCCAGAACCTCTGGCCCAGTGTGGCTCCTGTCCCCCAAACACACCAGCGCAAGCACGGCATGGCATCTTTTTGCCTGCGTACTTGCGTAGCCCCTTGTACGCCTACGGAGCACCGCTGGTTCCAAGGACAGAGCACTGGAGGAAGAAGAAGAGGAGGGGGGTGGAGGAGAGAGGTGTGTCACAACCAGTAGCAGTAGTAGCGTTTTGGAGGCGTGGTGGCGGAACAACCTCCAACACTACTGCACCTTGTCCTGCATCCCTCCCAGCTGCCAATAGAGTGACCCAATGGGCCGTGAAAGAAAGGTACCGTCCCTGTCCATGCCTGCTGGACCATGAGTCAGCGGTAATATGCACCTTACCGCTGACCGCCCTGTCCAGCGAGGCATGGACATTGCCCTCCACATGCCGGTAGAGAGACGGAATCGCCTTCCGTGAGAAAAAGTGGCGTTTGGGAACCTGCCACTGAGGAACCGCACATTGAACAAACTCACGGAAGGGGGCCGAGTCTACCAACTGAAAAGGCAGCAGTTGAAGTGCTAGCAATTTAGCCAGGCTAGCATTCAACCGCTGGGCATGTGGATGGCTGGGAGTGTACTTCTTTCTACGGTCCAGCAGCTGGGGCAGGGAAATTTGCCTGCTGCAATCGGACGTCGGTGTACTGCAAGTACTTGGTTGTGACACACCTAATTCTACACCTTCAGTCCTCTCAGAGCAGCTTTCAGAGAGGACTGAAGGTGTAGTGGGGATGGAGATCCCAGCTGAGGAGGAGGAAGGAGAGGTCCGCTTAGTTCTTTGGTGTGGGTCTTTTATGTGTGCCTGCCAACGAGCTGCATGGCAGGTCGCCATATGTCTGGTCATGCTTGTGGTGCCCAAGCGGCTGATGTTTTGGCCACGCGAGATACGCTTGAGACAAATATTGCAAATAGCAGTGGTGCGATCTGCTGCACTCGTCTCAAAAAAGGCCAGCACCAAAGAACTTTTCTGATAACGTGCAGAGGCAGCGCCCTGCACAGGCGGAGCTCTGCGGTGTTGTACAGTTGCTGTGCTGGCCTCTACCTGGCCTCCAGGGGGCATCCTGCCTCGTTGGACATGTGACGCCGCATCCTCCTCCTCCTCGTCCTCCTCCTCATCCTCTCTCCCTTCAGGCACCCACGTGGAGTCAGTGACCTCATCATCCCCTCCCTCTTCACCACTAGAGCAAACCTGGCAGTAAGCTGCAGCTGGTGGAACAGTACTGCCAGATTCCTCAAGCTGGGTATCATCATCCGAGCCTTCGAATCGTTGGGCATCCTCCTGGAGCATGTACCCAACACTGTGCTCAAAGAGTTCGGGGGACTCCTCAGGAGGACATGGTGGGTCTAGGGAAGGGGTGGCTGATGATGCTCTGTCAGTACCCTGAGCCTGGGTGAGAGAGGATGAGGAGGATGAGGAGGGCTTGGTCATCCATTCTACCAAGCCTTCAGCATGATGCGGCTCCACATGTCCAGCTGCCGAAAACAAAGACGCGCGTGTCCCATGGCCACGTGCTGATGACGATGCACGACCACGTCCACGTCCACGGCCACGTCCACTAGAAACAGAGCCTGCCTGCCCTGTGTTCTTGGCTCTGCACGCTCTGCCTCCCCTTGGCGGTCTTCCAGCCATTGTAGTCGGTAGTCCTGTGGGTGCTGCTGAGAAGAATATATAGGAGCTCTGTGTGATGCCACTAACACACTAGAAGTCCTATGGGTGCTTCTGCAAAGAAAATAGAGGAGCTCTGTGTGATGCCACTAACACACTAGAAGTCCTGTGGGTGCTGCTGAGAAGAAAATATAGGAGCTCTGTGTGATGCCACTAACACACTAGAAGTCCTATGGGTGCTTCTGCAAAGAAAATAGAGGAGCTCTGTGTGATGCCACTAACACACTAGAAGTCCTGTGGGTGCTTCTGCAAAGAAAATAGAGGAGCTCTGTGTGATGCCACTAACACACTAGAAGTCCTGTGGGTGCTGCTGAGAAGAAAATATAGGAGCTCTGTGTGATGCCACTAACACACTAGAAGTCCTGTGGGTGCTGCTGAGAAGAAAATATAGGAGCTCTGTGTGATGCCACTAACACACTAGAAGTCCTATGGGTGCTTCTGCAAAGAAAATAGAGGAGCTCTGTGTGATGCCACTAACACACTAGAAGTCCTGTGGGTGCTGCTGAGAAGAAAATATAGGAGCTCTGTGTGATGCCACTAACACACTAGAAGTCCTATAGGTGCTTCTGCAAAGAAAATAGAGGAGCTCTGTGTGATGCCACTAACACACTAGAAGTCCTGTGGGTGCTGCTGAGAAGAAAATATAGGAGCTCTGTGTGATGCCACTAACACACTAGAAGTCCTATGGGTGCTTCTGCAAAGAAAATAGAGGAGCTCTGTGTGATGCCACTAACACACTAGAAGTCCTGTGGGTGCTGCTGAGAAGAAAATATAGGAGCTCTGTGTGATGCCACTAACACACTAGAAGTCCTATGGGTGCTTCTGCAAAGAAAATAGAGGAGCTCTGTGTGATGCCACTAACACACTAGAAGTCCTGTAGGTGCTGCTGAGAAGAAAATATAGGAGCTCTGTGTGATGCCACTAACACACTAGAAGTCCTATGGGTGCTTCTGCAAAGAAAATAGAGGAGCTCTGTGTGATGCCACTAACACACTAGAAGTCCTGTGGGTGCTTCTGCAAAGAAAATAGAGGAGCTCTGTGTGATGCCACTAACACACTAGAAGTCCTGTGGGTGCTTCTGCAAAGAAAATAGAGGAGCTCTGTGTGATGGGACTAACACACTTCAAGTCCTATGGGTGCTTCTGGGAAGAAAATATAGGAGCTCTGTGTGATGCCACTAACACACTAGAAGTCCTATGGGTGCTTCTGCAAAGAAAATAGAGGAGCTCTGTGTGATGCCACTAACACACTAGAAGTCCTGTGGGTGCTTCTGCAAAGAAAATAGAGGAGCTCTGTGTGATGCCACTAACACACTAGAAGTCATGTGGGTGCTGCTGAGAAGAAAATATAGGAGCTCTGTGTGATGCCACTAACACACTAGAAGTCCTATGGGTGCTTCTGCAAAGAAAATAGAGGAGCTCTGTGTGATGCCACTAACACACTAGAAGTCCTGTGGGTGCTTCTGCAAAGAAAATAGAGGAGCTCTGTGTGATGCCACTAACACACTAGAAGTCCTGTGGGTGCTTCTGCAAAGAAAATAGAGGAGCTCTGTGTGATGGGACTAACACACTTCAAGTCCTATGGGTGCTTCTGGGAAGAAAATATAGGTCTGTGTGATGGGACTAACACACTTCAAGTCCTATGGGTGCCTCTGGGAACAAAATATATGATCTCTGTGTGATGGGACTAACACACTTCAAGTCCTATAGGTGCTTCTGGGAAGAAAAATGTAGGTCTGTGTGATGGGACTAACACACTTCAAGTCCTATAGGTGCTTCTGGGAAGAAAATGTAGGTCTGTGTGATGGGACTAACACACTTCAAGTCCTATAGGTGCTTCTGGGAACAAAATATATGATCTCTGTGTGATGGGACTAACACACTTCAAGTCCTATAGGTGCTTCTGGGAAGGAAATATAGGTCTGTGTGATGGGACTAACACACTTCAAGTCCTATAGGTGCTTCTGGGAACAAAATATATGATCTCTGTGTGATGGGACTAACACACTTCAAGTCCTATAGGTGCTTCTGGGAAGGAAATAAAGGTCTGTGTGATGGGACTAACACACTTCAAGTCCTATAGGTGCTTCTGGGAACAAAATATATGATCTCTGTGTGATGGGACTAACACACTTCAAGTCCTATAGGTGCTTCTGGGAACAAAATATAGGATCTCTGTGTGATGGGACTAACACACTTCAAGTCCTATGGGTGCTTCTGGGAAGAAAATGTAGGTCTGTGTGATGGGACTAACACACTTCAAGTCCTATAGGTGCTTCTGTGAACAAAATATATGATCTCTGTGTGATGGGACTAACACACTTCAAGTCCTATAGGTGCTTCTGGGAACAAAATATAGGATCTCTGTGTGATGGGACTAACACACTTCAAGTCCTATAGGTGCTTCTGGGAAGAAAATGTAGGTCTGTGTGATGGGACTAACACACTTCAAGTCCTATAGGTGCTTCTGGGAACAAAATATATGATCTCTGTGTGATGGGACTAACACACTTCAAGTCCTATAGGTGCTTCTGGGAAGGAAATATAGGTCTGTGTGATGGGACTAACACACTTCAAGTCCTATAGGTGCTTCTGGGAACAAAATATATGATCTCTGTGTGATGGGACTAACACACTTCAAGTCCTATGGGTGCTTCTGGGAAGAAAATGTAGGTCTGTGTGATGGGACTAACACACTTCAAGTCCTATAGGTGCTTCTGGGAACAAAATATATGATCTCTGTGTGATGGGACTAACACACTTCAAGTCCTATAGGTGCTTCTGGGAAGAAAATGTAGGTCTGTGTGATGGGACTAACACACTTCAAGTCCTATAGGTGCTTCTGGGAACAAAATATATGATCTCTGTGTGATGGGACTAACACACTTCAAGTCCTATAGGTGCTTCTGGGAAGGAAATATAGGTCTGTGTGATGGGACTAACACACTTCAAGTCCTATAGGTGCTTCTGGGAACAAAATATATGATCTCTGTGTGATGGGACTAACACACTTCAAGTCCTATAGGCGCTTCTGGGAAGGAAATAAAGGTCTGTGTGATGGGACTAACACACTTCAAGTCCTATAGGTGCTTCTGGGAACAAAATATATGATCTCTGTGTGATGGGACTAACACACTTCAAGTCCTATAGGTGCTTCTGGGAACAAAATATAGGATCTCTGTGTGATGGGACTAACACACTTCAAGTCCTATGGGTGCTTCTGGGAAGAAAATGTAGGTCTGTGTGATGGGACTAACACACTTCAAGTCCTATAGGTGCTTCTGTGAACAAAATATATGATCTCTGTGTGATGGGACTAACACACTTCAAGTCCTATAGGTGCTTCTGGGAACAAAATATAGGATCTCTGTGTGATGGGACTAACACACTTCAAGTCCTATAGGTGCTTCTGGGAAGAAAATGTAGGTCTGTGTGATGGGACTAACACACTTCAAGTCCTATAGGTGCTTCTGGGAACAAAATATATGATCTCTGTGTGATGGGACTAACACACTTCAAGTCCTATAGGTGCTTCTGGGAAGGAAATATAGGTCTGTGTGATGGGACTAACACACTTCAAATCCTATAGGTGCTTCTGGGAACAAAATATATGATCTCTGTGTGATGGGACTAACACACTTCAAGTCCTATGGGTGCTTCTGGGAAGAAAATGTAGGTCTGTGTGATGGGACTAACACACTTCAAGTCCTATAGGTGCTTCTGTGAACAAAATATATGATCTCTGTGTGATGGGACTAACACACTTCAAGTCCTATAGGTGCTTCTGGGAACGAAATATATGATCTCTGTGTGATGGGACTAACACACTTCAAGTCCTATAGGTGCTTCTGGGAACAAAATATATGATCTCTGTGTGATGGGACTAACACACTTCAAGTCCTATAGGTGCTTCTGGGAACAAAATATATGATCTCTGTGTGATGGGACTAACACACTTCAAGTCCTATAGGTGCTTCTGGGAAGAAAATGTAGGTCTGTGTGATGGGACTAACACACTTCAAGTCCTATAGGTGCTTCTGGGAACAAAATATATGATCTCTGTGTGATGGGACTAACACACTTCAAGTCCTATAGGTGCTTCTGGGAAGGAAATATAGGTCTGTGTGATGGGACTAACACACTTCAAGTCCTATAGGTGCTTCTGGGAACAAAATATATGATCTCTGTGTGATGGGACTAACACACTTCAAGTCCTATAGGTGCTTCTGGGAAGAAAATGTAGGTCTGTGTGATGGGACTAACACACTTCAAGTCCTATAGGTGCTTCTGGGAACAAAATATATGATCTCTGTGTGATGGGACTAACACACTTCAAGTCCTATAGGTGCTTCTGGGAAGGAAATATAGGTCTGTGTGATGGGACTAACACACTTCAAGTCCTATAGGTGCTTCTGGGAACAAAATATATGATCTCTGTGTGATGGGACTAACACACTTCAAGTCCTATAGGTGCTTCTGGGAAGAAAATGTAGGTCTGTGTGATGGGACTAACACACTTCAAGTCCTATAGGTGCTTCTGGGAACAAAATATAGGAGCTCTGCCTGCCTGCCACGAACACACTACAAGTCCTATAGGTGCTTCTGGGAACAATATATAGGAGCTCTGCCTGCCTGCCACGAACACACTACAAGTCCTATAGGTGCTTCTGGGGACAAAATATAGGAGCTCTGCCTGCCTGCCACGAACACACTACAAGTCCTATAGGTGCTTCTGGGAACAAAATATAGGAGCTCTGCCTGCCTGCCACGAACACACTACAAGTCCTATAGGTGCTTCTGGGAACAAAATATAGGAGCTCTGCCTGCCTGCCACGAACACACTACAAGTCCTATAGGTGCTTCTGGGAACAAAATATAGGAGCTCTGCCTGCCTGCCACGAACACACTACAAGTCCTATAGGTGCTTCTGGGAACAAAATATAGGAGCTCTGCCTGCCTGCCACGAACACACTACAAGCCCCTCTTTCTAAATCAATCTAAATGAATGAATCTATCTAACTCAATCTCTCTAAGTAAATCTCTCTAACTAACTAAATCCAGCAGAGTGTCACAGATCTAGCCTGCTCTATCTGCGCCGGAACAGCATGTGACCGGCGCAGACGGCGTGGCGGCCTTTTATAGGGGGGGGGGGGGCGTGTACTACAGCCCCTGAGCTGTAATTGGCTACAGGCGTCCTGCCTGTAGCCAATTATGGCTCTTCGAGTTTCCGGGGCTGTGATTGGCCAAGCATGCGGGGGTCACAGTGCATGCTTGGCCAATCATCAGCCAGCAATGCACTGCGCCGGCCGCGCCGGCCGCAATGCATTGCGGGGCCGCCCGCATCACACCAACGTGATGCGAGCGGCCAAAATAGTTCTGGGCTCGCCGAGCGAGCGAACGCCCGGTGCTCGATGCGAACGTGGGTTCGCATCGAGCACCGGGCCCATCCCTACTGCTATCTATTGATGCAGAAAAGGTGTCTGATTGCCTGAGCCAGTAGTTTGTGTTAGATACCCTACAGCAGATAGGTATGCCCCCCCCGCCAAAATCACTGCATTGTATGACACTCCCGTGGTTCGCACTTTGAATGGTCTGCTTTCAATGGACTTCTTTCAGACCCTGTGGTCATTCAGAACAGGGTACGTCAGGGCTGCCCTCGTTTCAATTCCTTTACATCAAAGGTGTCAAACACAAGGCCCGCGGGCCGAATCCGGCCCTCCAGGCCATTTCATATGGCCCTCTCTCCTACAGCTGCAGGAGAGCTCCAGCCCTTCTCTGGTCCTCCTCCAGACCCTTACTTTCTGCTTTAAAGCAATGCATCCAGCTTCTTCCCAGCAGCAGCATAAGGAAAGGGGGTGCACTGTGATGTAAGGGAGAGTAGGGGACTCAACTTCTGATGGTGGGGTGGCTCTTGGGATGCGCTGGACATCTAATCTTACAGATACAACCGGCTCTTTTGAGGACAATCATAATGCTGATATGGCACACAATGAAATTGAGTTTGACACCCCTGCTTTACATACTAACAATGGAATATTTTGCTAAAGCGATTCAGGGAAACATTTCTATTCAGGGCCTTTGTGTGGGGGAAGAGCATCATAAGTCTGGTCTTTACACAGTCAGTTTGATGCTCACTTGTTTTCGATATTTAATGCTTTTTTTTAAATTTTTCCTAATTGTTTGACAACAATTCAACTTTCACAGGACTGCAATGCCCGGTACACACAATCGGATTTTCCGACAAATGTTGGACGTGAGCTTGTTGGCTGAAAGTCGGATCATGTGTATGCTCCATAGAACATTTGTTGTCGGACTTTCCGCCAACAAATGATGGCAAGCAGGTTCTCAAATTTTCCGCCAACAAAACGTTGTTGTCAGAATTTCTGATCATGTGTACACAAGTTTGACGCACAAAAGTTCACGCATGCTCAGAATCAAGCCGAAGGAGCCACCATGGCTTTTGAACTTCCTTTTTCTCGGCTCGTCATACACCTTGTATGTCACCATGTTCCCACGTTCGTAATTGTTGGCCAACATTTGTGTGACCGTGTGTATGCAAGACAAGTTGGAGCCAACATCCTTCGAACAAAAATCCACGGTTTTGTTGTCGGAAAGTCTGATCGCGTGTACGGGGCATAAGGCTTCATGTGCACTATCAGCTTCCAAGCTTGAGTTTAGGAGCTTTTGGCGTGTTTTTTCTTTTTTTTTGCCAAAGATTCTAAACTCCATAAAACTCCATAAAAGCTTGTGTGTCAATGTACACATATTTTTTTTTTTTACCAGAGATGGGAACCGCTGCGGTTAGGGGAGCTTAAACCTCCCTCAACTGAACACGGAAGAATTGCATGCAGGATAGGGACGTTGCTGGAAAACGCAATTTCGCTACAGAGCAGTGTGAAAGGGCACTAGGACTGATGAGGACAAAAGAGTATAGTCTGACTAAGGAATGACAAATTAAAGAATGGGCAGGCAAAAGAGGGTAATAGTAACACATGGGACAACTGGGGAAAGAGATAACTGAAAAACGGGATAGGTGGAGAGAGACAAGATTTACAAATAAGGCCTCACGCACACGAGACGCTGGTAAACGCGCGTTCAGAGGCAGTTGGACACTTTTTTCAACTGCCCCTGAACGCATGCAATGTTATCCTATGTGTCCATGTACATAGTCTCGTTTTTTCCCGTTTTTATGCAGTTGCGTTTAACCTCGTTTTTCCAGAAGCAAAAAAATGGGTTCAGACACTTTGCTTGTTCAGATGCAAAATGCGGCTAAACGCGGCTAAACGCGACACCCGCTTTAAGCCTCGTTTGCGTTTATAAGCTTTTTTTTAAGGAATCCAATTTTTTGGACCAGAAAACTCAGAAATATGATGGTAAACCAAAAAAATGACAAAAAAAATTGGTTTAAAATGTCGTAATTACTTTAGATAGTTCATAGAGCATATATACTCACGGATGCAATACCATAAAAAACTCCAATTTTTTAGTTGGCTCAGACAATGAGGAATGCCTCCACTTTTTTGCCACAACCCTTCATCCAATTTCTAATCTAATCAGTGACTCCACCTAGTCTGACCAAAGCAGACGGATGGGTCAAATATCGACGAGCTCTGACTCTGGACCTCTCACGCAATTTGCGACGACGTTGCTGCCTCATCAAGAGCAACATCAGGAGCATTTCCTGACATATATTCAATATGGGATCCATTTCCAAAAAAAAAAACACAGAAAGAGAGGCAAATGCAAGTGTACAACTGCTCTCTCTGCTGCTGCTGCTGCTCACTCTGATCAAAATGGCAGAAATAGTTAATAATACATGCTTTCTGAGCTTGGGGAGGGCCTATATGATGTTATCTTTACAAACACTTATAGACGCAAACACGGTAAAACGCGGCTAAGCGCAGCATTAAAACGCGGCAAAACGCGCGTTTTTAAACGCAGGTTTCTGCTTTTTAAAACATGCGTTCAGCAGAGTTTGCATCTGCGTCTCGTGTGCATGGGGCCTAAGATGCATGGAGTAAAATTATATGAACAAAAAGGACAGGCAGAGAAAGGAGTCACTCTTAAATTTGTTGATAATAAATAAGCATATTGGGCAAAGAACAACTGATACAAAACGAAGGAATGAAAACAAGTCTAAAGAACATATATGTAGAGAGAAGTAACAAATAATCGGTACCTCTTTGGCAAATGGGAATCTGGCAAAAGGGATTCATAGTAAATGTAATTGACATTAGGCTAGGTGAGAAAGGCTGACAAATAGACTAGAGTAAGGATAATGAGTCTAATAAATGGAAGGAAGACATATAAAAGAAAAGGGAACCGACAGACTATACAGGGAAAAAAGGTGACATTAACAAAGAAAACGGGAAAGAAAAGGTGAAATTAACAAAACCAGCAAAGAAAAGGTGAGATTAACAAAGAAACACTAGACTGGTAAGTAGGACAGATAAAGAAAGATGAGACTAGCAAAGATAGGAAAGACAGACAAATTAGAAAGACAAAAATGGCAAACGTGACAAATGGAGAAAATAAAGAATAAGTGATTGTTTATGTAGCAAGGTCCCCAGCCTCCTTTGGTCTAATGAAAACTTCCAGGATTAGAGATAGCTGACATCCTTCTGTACATGGTGGGTTGTGAGGCATAGTGGGTGCAAAGGTGTTAGATTCATTGGGAGCCAGACACTTCTTGAATGCAAAAGTTAACAGAACTGTGAGAGAGAGGGTTAGGGCCAGGACACCCTTTGGTAGTTGCAAGATTAATTGGCAGACTCCGAGACTTCAACAAAAGGACAGCCATGCAGGGAAAGGCATCCAGCAAGATGCCACATCTGCATGTGTAGGAGCGCTGTCTCATATGGCAACAGCCTTTTACAGTTCCTATCACAAAGTGTAACAGTTCCTTCGCTTCCACTTCAATCACTTCTTGTAGTTCTTTAGCCCACTGAGCTCCCTGTCTCTCTCACTAGACTAGTTGATTCACTGTCACTGAATCCCTTGAGCTCCTCCAATCTTCACAGTAGTATCTTCCTCAAGTGTCACCCCCGCCTCGCTGCTGGGTCCCTAGCTTGGCACTCAAGATGCCTCTCAAGCTTCACCCCACTGGCCTGCTCAGTCCCTGGCTTGGCACACAAGGCTGCTCTGCAAGCGTAACCTCTGCCGGTTGGTGAGAACACTGCTCCAATACTAGCTTTAGTTACTCACTGTGGTCCCTGGTAATAAGGTGGATGGTCCCTTAGTGGCGACAGCTTCCCTTCTACCTACGACCGTGACAGGTTCTCCGGCCAGCAGAACCGTCACTTTTGGTTGGACTGCAAGCCGCAATCCTAACCTTGCGCTGCTCTCTTGCTTCTGGATAGGCCCTCAGACAGCCTAGCAGCCAGATGTGCCTGGATAGGCCCAAACACCAGCCTAGCAGCCCAGGCAATACAACACATGTCCACCCAGACAGCCGTCCAGGTGGCACAGAACACCGATCACCTGACTCTACCAAAATATATAGGTTCTCCCAGCAGGCCAAGGGATTTAAGAAAACCCCTGCCCATTGGCTGGGACACCCTATATACCCATAATTTGTTCTTGCATTGCCCTTCTCATATCTAATGCCACCAGGAACCTGGCCACCTAGTGACAAAAGAGAGAAATGCAGCAATTTTAGACTTGATTGATCCTCTCAATTATCCAAGATAGCTATACCTGGCAGGTAAATTTAGGCGCAACCCTGCCTAAACTCCAGGGTGCTACATTTAAAATTGTCTATACTTGATCTGCTTCCCTAATTCGTTTCACCAGTTTTATTCTATCAATTGTATTTTATTTTATTTTTAAATTGTAAAAATTGTATGTTACAAAACTGAAACAATCCTTCTTCAATCAATGTGTTGAAGGCCATGGGTGTATATTATCTCACAATGCTGATAACAGCCCATATGTCCTTCTATACTTAGAAGCTTCTTGAAGAGGTGGATCAAAACTAAATTAACTTCCTCTTAAAAAAATATGTCACCAAATTAAAAATAGAGCAAAAAAAAACTTATGTGGCCCATGGCACCATCAGTAATTGTCCTCCATCCCAAATATAGACAGAAATTTTTTTTGTTTGTTCAGGGTGGACTTTAAATGAGGCCAATCACCATATAGAGTAAACACAGTATTACCTGTATGGGTTTATTACATAACCGGTTCCCGACCATCTCCTGTACATTTACTATGGAAGAATGGTGCGTCTGGGCAAAGTAACGTACCTGTACGTTACTTTGAATTTCCCGCCGCGCACCTGCCGAGAGCCTTATGACCGTGGTCGCGGGTCCCCGGACTCGATCGCTACGGGGATACCCGCAATCGTGTCACAGAGCTTAAGAACGGGGAGATGCCGAACACTTAACCCCTACACTGCCACCTAGTGGTTAACCCCATTCACTGCCAGTGACATTTTTACAGTAATCAATGCAATTTTATTGCATCGATCGCTGTATTAATGCCAATGGTCCGAAAAATGTGTCAAAATTGTCTGATGTGCCCGGCAAAATGTCTCAGTCATGATAAAAATCACTGATCGCCGCCATTACTAATGAAAAAAAAATTATTAATAAAAATGCCATAAAACTATCCTATAACTTTTGCACAAACCAATCAATAAATGCTTATTGCGATTTTTTTTTTTACCAAAAATATGTAGAAGAATACGTATCGGCCTAAACTGAGGATAAAAAATGTTTTTTTATATATTTTTGGGGGATAATTATTATAGCAAAAAGTAAAAAATAAGTAAAAAATATTGCGTTTTTTTTTTTAAATTGTCACTCTTTTTTTGTTTATAGCGCAAAAAATAAAAAACGCAGAGGTGATCAAATACCACCAAAAAGCTCTATTTGTGGGAAAAAAATGATGCCAATTTTGTTTGGGAGCCACGTCGCACGACCGCGCAATTGTCAGTTAAAGTGACGCAGTGCCGAATCGCAAAAAAACACTCTGGTCAGGAAGGGGTTAAATCCTTCCGGGGCTGAAGTGGTTAATATCTGACAAATAGGGGGTTTTAGGCTTTGAATGAGAAATGTGTACCATTTTTACAGTTACTGTCTGAGGTGTGACTCTTTAAAAGTCCCGTGGGCAAATTTTTTTTTCTGTGTTGTACATACGAATTTGGGAATGAGACACTACCTCAACACTTCTCACATTAGCTCTCATTATCTGTCTATGTATACCAAAAAGCAGTCATTTCAAAGAACACTTTACTGTACCTTGTGAGATCATATACAGCATACTCAATGACAAAAAGTGCATAAACAAAATCGCATAAACGCAAGGCATGCTAAAAAACCACATATACATATTAAAGGAAAAAATTATCTCTATCTGAAATAATTAGAAATACTTATTTACCCTCTCTTATCCACCACTCTGTGATACGTTAAAAAATGTTAGATGTGACAAACCATAAAAATAATACAATAATTCAAACTCTGGTAGGATGTCATATAGAACAACAGAGATCCAAATCCCAAAGTGTATTTCACAGTGAATTGAGATCAATTAGGGTGTCATAAAGAACAATAAAGGTCCAAAATTAGAGAAGATGACATTTGCACGGAGAAAACCAGTTCATGCAAGAATAAGTCCACCACAGGATTCAAACTATATTAGTGGTATTCCCATCTGGGACATCCGGCACACACTGAAAGGATGGTGAGATAGCAGAAAACCAGAGATCCTCCACCAAATGGTAAAATTAGCCGCTTACCAGCTAATCTGGTCCCTGTATTAGAGAGACCAGATGGGCGTATGGCATGTACCCCTGCCTAGGTCTTTATCCGGGCTTCTCAGGGACACAATCTTCAGGTTGTTCTAATGGAAACTGATCTTTTATACGGGATCCCTTAGTTTTCACTCAGTAGGGGTTAAATACCATGCAAAAGAAAGGGACACCATAGCGCAATACAGTTTCACCTTTTATTTTAAAAATCTCTAAAAGATAACAAACTCACACTTTAAAAGAAATAACAGAGCGGTTGTTTTAAATCTTATCGAGCCGGCCGGCTCTCTTACTTTGCTCACTGCCCGTCGCTTCCTGGAATGGACGGGAGAAGGAGGTGACGTCAGCACGCCGCTCACCCTACGTCGTTTCGTCAAATGTGACGTCTTCCTGGGGCACGGGCGGCGTGCTGACTCACCGCCTGATATACCTGTTACAGCCTACAACACTCCCCTTTCTGAGCTCCCTTCAGCCATCATTAACTAGGGCAATCGCCCTCTTTATGTCACTGATTCGCTGCTCTGATGAATGGGTGGTTCTTACAACCAACTCAATGTGTCAATTGGCTTAATCTCTAGTAAACAACTAAAGTATTGTTAGGTGCCGTGCCAGAATGACCTGACCCGTCCTATTTGTACAAATCGTGTTGCAATAAGATGTTAATGCGTCACGAATTCATAGTATCACTACCTTACTCCATTATCATAGATAATGTGTAGTATAAATTAAAATTAAAAACAAAGGGAAATTAAAAACACGGTATGTCTATAACCGCAATTAACCCTTCACGCTCCTCAGCCTTTGGTTAGATTATAACAGATAATCTCATTGAATCTCCCGGCCAAGTGCTAATTGAGATTAATTTCAGGGTATCCTCAATGGATACGGGCGCACCCAGAAATCATTTCCCAATTATTCTATTGTTAATTTGGCAATATTTAAAAAGGCCATACCCACGTCCCTTATTTATATAAACCAAACAAAAAGGGGTGGTTAGGGTAGGTATTATATTTATACTTATATTTTAAAAAATTAGTCAAGGGAAGAATCCACCAGTTCAACTCCATATATATCCAAAAAAAGAAAAAACAGGAAAAGGAAAAAAGGATTTCTACCAAAAATTGGACAATGGTGGTCGCTAACCAAATATATTAAACATCAGTGTCCCTTATATATCATTCTTATTAATATCTCCCTCAATCAGATCTCTATAGGGGATTAATAATAAACAGGAGGTTGGGTGGAAAATGAGTCTCATTCCCAGATCGCCTGTAAACACAGTGTATGTCAGGTTATGTCTGATATATAACACCTATATCTAAATCTTAGTGTGTATTTTCTACTGGCTTTGGAGAGCTCAGAGTCGGTTCACAAATTACCTATATTAGCTGTTATCTATAAAGGCATTCAAATCTACATCCACATTGAGGCCATAGGGGGTGTAGCAACGCACTCTATGGATCCAGGCCATTTCAGATCTAGATAAATCCCTCACTAGAGGGCTGCCCCTCCAGTGTGCACTGAATTTATCTATGCCTAAAAATAATGTACCCGAGGGGTTGCGATCATGGTACATTGCATAATGTTTTGATACAGAGTGAAACTTGTATCCACTTTTAATGTTCGTGATGTGCTCCCCTAACCGTACATGCATGGCTCGCTTGGTTCTACCAATATACTGCAGCCCGCAGGGGCACTGGAGTAAATACACCACACCCTTCGAGCTGCAAGTAATAAATGTTTCAATTTTATGTTCTCTACCGGTGCTGGAAGATGTGAAGGTTAGTGTCTTTCTCTGTTTGCTCTTATTTAATGTACAGAGTTGGCACCGACGACATTGGTGGTAGCCCGATAATTGTTGGAAGAAGGACACCTTTTTGGGGGGTGGATCCACCACATTGGGTGCCACCTTGTCCCTAAGTGAGGGTGCTCCCCTAAATACCACCTCTGGGTTAGTAGGAAGAAAAGTGTGGATGATCCTGTCATTATCCAATATATGCCAGTGTTTATTTAGCATTTTTTTAATTAGGTAGTGCTGCGTGGAGAAGGAAGTCACAAAAGGGACTACTGGTCTGTCCCTGGTCTTGGTTTGTCCTTCCTTAAGTAACACCTTCCTATCCATTCCCGCTATTTCCTCAATCAGAGTATCCATGGGGGCAATTTCATATCCCTTGTCCTCCAATCTCTTTTTGAGGACACCGGCCTGCACTCGATAGTCATCCACGTCTGAGCAGTTCCTCCTCATTCGGATGAACTGACTCTTTGGGATGGATTTCAACCACGGGGCGTGGTGACAACTCCCCATTGGTATGAATGAATTCCTGTCTGTGTTTTTAAAATATGACATCGTTTTAAACTGGCCATCTTTTTTGCTAATTGATAGATCAAGGAAGTTCACATTGTCTTGGCTAGCCTCCACAGTGAACCTTATACCCCTATTGTTGGTGTTAATTTCTGTGAAGAAATCTTCAAGTTGTGAAGGGGTACCCTCCCACAGGAGGAGGACGTCATCAATGTATCGTGCCCACAAAGACAGAAATGGGCTACGATCCTTATAGATGACGTCCTCCTCCCACTTCGCCATAAACAGATTGGCAAGGCTAGGGGCATATTTCGCGCCCATAGCCACACCTCGTGTCTGTTGGTAATATTGATGTTCGAACCAGAAATAATTGTGGCTCGCTGCATATTCCAGCAGGTCCACAATATATTTCTGCTGATGATCAGGAAGGGAGGAGGATACATTGAGATAATGCCTCACCGCATCAATGCCCATGGAGTGTGGGATGATGGTGTATAATGAAGTGACATCTGCTGTCACTAACAATGTGTTGGCAGTGGGTCTCAAGTCGGATAACATATTTATCACCTGTCTCGTGTCCTTCAAAAATGATGGCATCTGCTGTACCAATGGTTGGAGAAAAAAGTCAATATACTTGCCCACCCGGGACGTGATGGAATCGATACCACTCACGATCGGGCGTCCCGGGGGGCAAGTAGAATTCTTGTGGATCTTAGGCAAATAGTACAGCACTGGTGTCCTAGGGGCCTTAGGGATAAGAAACACCTTCTCCTTCTCATTCAAAATATGTAAGTCTGATCCTCTATCCACCAGAATTTTTAATGTTTTTTTATATTGAATGACAGGGCATCTCCTTCAGATAGTCTGTACGATCTAAAACCACAATACCCCCACCCTTATTGTGGTTTTAGATCGTACAGACTATCTGAAGGAGATGCACAGACTAGTAGATGACAGAGACACCTACAAAATACTTCCGTGTAACCCTGTCATTCAATATAAAAAAACATTAAAAATTCTGGTGGATAGAGGATCAGACTTACATATTTTGAATGAGAAGGAGAAGGTGTTTCTTATCCCTAAGGCCCCTAGGACACCAGTGCTGTACTATTTGCCTAAGATCCACAAGAATTCTACTTGCCCCCCGGGACGCCCGATCGTGAGTGGTATCGATTCCATCACGTCCCGGGTGGGCAAGTATATTGACTTTTTTCTCCAACCATTGGTACAGCAGATGCCATCATTTTTGAAGGACACGAGACAGGTGATAAATATGTTATCCGACTTGAGACCCACTGCCAACACATTGTTAGTGACAGCAGATGTCACTTCATTATACACCATCATCCCACACTCCATGGGCATTGATGCGGTGAGGCATTATCTCAATGTATCCTCCTCCCTTCCTGATCATCAGCAGAAATATATTGTGGACCTGCTGGAATATGCAGCGAGCCACAATTATTTCTGGTTCGAACATCAATATTACCAACAGACACGAGGTGTGGCTATGGGCGCGAAATATGCCCCTAGCCTTGCCAATCTGTTTATGGCGAAGTGGGAGGAGGACGTCATCTATAAGGATCGTAGCCCATTTCTGTCTTTGTGGGCACGATACATTGATGACGTCCTCCTCCTGTGGGAGGGTACCCCTTCACAACTTGAAGATTTCTTCACAGAAATTAACACCAACAATAGGGGTATAAGGTTCACTGTGGAGGCTAGCCAAGACAATGTGAACTTCCTTGATCTATCAATTAGCAAAAAAGATGGCCAGTTTAAAACGATGTCATATTTTAAAAACACAGACAGGAATTCATTCATACCAATGGGGAGTTGTCACCACGCCCCGTGGTTGAAATCCATCCCAAAGAGTCAGTTCATCCGAATGAGGAGGAACTGCTCAGACGTGGATGACTATCGAGTGCAGGCCGGTGTCCTCAAAAAGAGATTGGAGGACAAGGGATATGAAATTGCCCCCATGGATACTCTGATTGAGGAAATAGCGGGAATGGATAGGAAGGTGTTACTTAAGGAAGGACAAACCAAGACCAGGGACAGACCAGTAGTCCCTTTTGTGACTTCCTTCTCCACGCAGCACTACCTAATTAAAAAAATGCTAAATAAACACTGGCATATATTGGATAATGACAGGATCATCCACACTTTTCTTCCTACTAACCCAGAGGTGGTATTTAGGGGAGCACCCTCACTTAGGGACAAGGTGGCACCCAATGTGGTGGATCCACCCCCCAAAAAGGTGTCCTTCTTCCAACAATTATCGGGCTACCACCAATGTCGTCGGTGCCAACTCTGTACATTAAATAAGAGCAAACAGAGAAAGACACTAACCTTCACATCTTCCAGCACCGGTAGAGAACATAAAATTGAAACATTTATTACTTGCAGCTCGAAGGGTGTGGTGTATTTACTCCAGTGCCCCTGCGGGCTGCAGTATATTGGTAGAACCAAGCGAGCCATGCATGTACGGTTAGGGGAGCACATCACGAACATTAAAAGTGGATACAAGTTTCACTCTGTATCAAAACATTATGCAATGTACCATGATCGCAACCCCTCGGGTACATTATTCTTAGGCATAGATAAATTCAGTGCACACTGGAGGGGCAGCCCTCTAGTGAGGGATTTATCTAGATCTGAAATGGCCTGGATCCATAGAGTGCGTTGCTACACCCCCTATGGCCTCAATGTGGATGTAGATTTGAATGCCTTTATAGATAACAGCTAATATAGGTAATTTGTGAACCGACTCTGAGCTCTCCAAAGCCAGTAGAAAATACACACTAAGATTTAGATATAGGTGTTATATATCAGACATAACCTGACATACACTGTGTTTACAGGCGATCTGGGAATGAGACTCATTTTCCACCCAACCTCCTGTTTATTATTAATCCCCTATAGAGATCTGATTGAGGGAGATATTAATAAGAATGATATATAAGGGACACTGATGTTTAATATATTTGGTTAGCGACCACCATTGTCCAATTTTTGGTAGAAATCCTTTTTTCCTTTTCCTGTTTTTTCTTTTTTTGGATATATATGGAGTTGAACTGGTGGATTCTTCCCTTGACTAATTTTTTAAAATATAAGTATAAATATAATACCTACCCTAACCACCCCTTTTTGTTTGGTTTATATAAATAAGGGACGTGGGTATGGCCTTTTTAAATATTGCCAAATTAACAATAGAATAATTGGGAAATGATTTCTGGGTGCGCCCGTATCCATTGAGGATACCCTGAAATTAATCTCAATTAGCACTTGGCCGGGAGATTCAATGAGATTATCTGTTATAATCTAACCAAAGGCTGAGGAGCGTGAAGGGTTAATTGCGGTTATAGACATACCGTGTTTTTAATTTCCCTTTGTTTTTAATTTTAATTTATACTACACATTATCTATGATAATGGAGTAAGGTAGTGATACTATGAATTCGTGACGCATTAACATCTTATTGCAACACGATTTGTACAAATAGGACGGGTCAGGTCATTCTGGCACGGCACCTAACAATACTTTAGTTGTTTACTAGAGATTAAGCCAATTGACACATTGAGTTGGTTGTAAGAACCACCCATTCATCAGAGCAGCGAATCAGTGACATAAAGAGGGCGATTGCCCTAGTTAATGATGGCTGAAGGGAGCTCAGAAAGGGGAGTGTTGTAGGCTGTAACAGGTATATCAGGCGGTGAGTCAGCACGCCGCCCGTGCCCCAGGAAGACGTCACATTTGACGAAACGACGTAGGGTGAGCGGCGTGCTGACGTCACCTCCTTCTCCCGTCCATTCCAGGAAGCGACGGGCAGTGAGCAAAGTAAGAGAGCCGGCCGGCTCGATAAGATTTAAAACAACCGCTCTGTTATTTCTTTTAAAGTGTGAGTTTGTTATCTTTTAGAGATTTTTAAAATAAAAGGTGAAACTGTATTGCGCTATGGTGTCCCTTTCTTTTGCATGGTATTTAACCCCTACTGAGTGAAAACTAAGGGATCCCGTATAAAAGATCAGTTTCCATTAGAACAACCTGAAGATTGTGTCCCTGAGAAGCCCGGATAAAGACCTAGGCAGGGGTACATGCCATACGCCCATCTGGTCTCTCTAATACAGGGACCAGATTAGCTGGTAAGCGGCTAATTTTACCATTTGGTGGAGGATCTCTGGTTTTCTGCTATCTCACCATCCTTTCAGTGTGTGCCGGATGTCCCAGATGGGAATACCACTAATATAGTTTGAATCCTGTGGTGGACTTATTCTTGCATGAACTGGTTTTCTCCGTGCAAATGTCATCTTCTCTAATTTTGGACCTTTATTGTTCTTTATGACACCCTAATTGATCTCAATTCACTGTGAAATACACTTTGGGATTTGGATCTCTGTTGTTCTATATGACATCCTACCAGAGTTTGAATTATTGTATTATTTTTATGGTTTGTCACATCTAACATTTTTTAACGTATCACAGAGTGGTGGATAAGAGAGGGTAAATAAGTATTTCTAATTATTTCAGATAGAGATAATTTTTTCCCAACACAACACGAAGTGGATGGGATAATTGAATGTATTTATTGCATACTTTCTTCATTTTATTTGTTTTCAGCGCAGCCTTTTTTCCTTTATTCTGTTTTATGTGTGTATCTCACATCAGGTTGCAGCAGAAAAAATCTTTTTCATTAATTTATAGCCTATCCATTTATATCACTAATTTTTAAAAAAATAGTCACGTATAAGTAATAAACTTTTCTCGAGACAGCGCTGTTACCACACGACATATAGACATATACATATTGACACCATGGGGCATGTCATGGGGTGAAGACAAGTCCTACACAACATAGACCACTGGAAGGGCTGGATAGTATTTAAAAGTCTTGAGTGGAACAATATAAAAGACATATATGCATCTATGTAGGCCCGGCGTGTTTCCTTGGGGTATACCAACTCTTCAGGGGCAAATGCAATGGTGATCTATAAAGAGACATAACCATATGGTATAATGTTATAGCTAAATAATAGGGGCAAGTAATGGATGTAAGGGACAGAATGGACTTATAAATACTAACGTCAACTGTATAGATGTGAACAGAGGATAGGAGATGCTCTAGATGTCTGGCATGGGAGCTGAGGTATAGATACGTGCAGGGGTAAGTCCTGGGGAAAAAAGTGTGGGAACTCCCACCCAAGATCCACTCCCCCACCAAAAAAATAAAATGATACGCTCATATGCACGAACGCTTCAAAAGATGTATTTTTCATCCAATTTTTGTATTGTGTGTATGAAGCTTAACTGTTAGTACATTAAAAAAATACAATCCTCAATAAACATAAATAAGGTAATTCTCTGAATAATCAGCATTCATTCAATTGTGCTTCCATGCAAATGTGAACATCATGTTCTGATCTTTATTGGGGAATGTTATTTTGTATATAGAGTGTTTATGTGGTGAGTTTACACTTTTTATTGAACAGAGTTTGGATAACACAGGGTTAAACGGAAAGGTCATAAATGAACTGCACATTATCTGGACAGAATGCTTGGGGAGATAGTGATGTGTTCCTGCTTAGGAGATGTATGTTAGCTTGGGGGGGCTGCAAATTCTGCAGGGCTCCAACACACACTCGCTGCTATTCCAACCCTTCACATATTTCCACATAAACTTCCCTCCTGGCATTAAACTTTGCCAGGTATTGTGCTCAGCTTACCACCCCAAACTGATGTTCCTCCCTCAGCTCACCTCTCTCCTTGCATGTCCTGTGAGCAGAATAGCTGTGCTCCTCCTCTGGGTTCTCTCATCATATGGCACTGAAGATAGAGGAGGGGGGGATTCAGCGGGACACACAGAGCAAGTATGCAGGAGACTGGGGGGGAGGATGAGGAGACAGAAAATCAGGAGGGGCCGGTGGGGAGGAGCGCATCTGAGAGGTCAGCAGGGACCTGATCTATCCATCAGCTAGCTGGGATTGACAGGTAGATCGAAGCGTAAGCTGTCATGGGGCCCCCTACTGGCAATGCCTGAATGGTCAGTCCACCCCTGGTGTGCGTCACTATTGCGAGCTGTGTCGGCGGCTGCTGGTGTAGCACCTGCCACACAGCTCGCATACTTCAAAGTCTTGCAGGACACGGCTGCTAATGGGAACTGAGTTCCTGTTGTGGAAAAAGTACAGGAACTCCATTCCCATGCGTTCCCACAGGACTTAAGCCCTGGATATGTGGACAAGCCAGGAGCACTTGGATTCAATGTGACAGGTATAGGTGATAGTGAGCTAACACTTCTGTGGATTAAAACCAGTAGTATATATTGAATGTATAATATTATTGATGAGAAGTGTGAAAACCCCATTCACCAGGTCAAGTGAAGGGAAAATCATTCATGCTTAGTTTTTCCCTTCACTTGACTTGGTGTATGGGTTTTTCACACTTTTTATCAATAATATTATACATTCAATATGTACAGTGCCTTGCAAAAGTATTCACCCCCCTTGGCTTTTTACCTAGTTTGTTACATTACAGCCTTTAGTTCAATGTTTTTGTAATCTGAATTATATGTGATGAATCAGAACACAATAGTCTAAGTTGGTGAAGTAAAATTAGAAAAATATATACATAAAACTATTTTTCAGAAATAAAAAAACTGATAATTGGCATGTGCGTATGTATTCACCCCCTTTGTTGGGAAGCCAATAAAAATCTCTGGTGCAACCAATTACCTTCAGAAGTCCCATAATTAGTGAAATGATGTCCACCTGTGTGCAATCTAAGTGTCAAATGACCTGTCATTACATATACACACCTTTTTGAAAGGCCCCAGAGGCTGCAACAGCCAAGCAAGAGGCACCACTAACCAAACACTGCCATGAAGACCAAGGAACTCTCCAAACTAGTAAGGGACAATGTTGTTGAGAAGTACAAGTCAGGGTTAGGTTATAAAAAAATATCCAAATATTTGATGATCCCTAGGAGCACCATCAAATCTACCATAACCAAATGGAAAGAACATGGCACAACAGCAAACCTGCCAAGAGACGGCCGCACACCAAAACGGACCGGGCAAGGAGAGCATTAATCAGAGAGGCAGCACAGAGACCTAAGGTAACCCTGGAGGAGCTGCAGAGTTCCACAGCAGAGACTGGAGTATGTGTACATAGGACGACAATAAGCCGTACGCGCCATAGAGTTGGGCTTTATGGCAGAAAGCCAGTACTTTCAGCAAAAAACAAAATGGCATGTTTTGAGTTTGCGAAAAGGCATGTGGGAGACTCCCAAAATGTATGGATGAAGGTGCTCTGGTCTGATGAGACTAAAATTTAACTTTTTGGCCATCAAAGAAAACGCTATGTCTGGTACAAAACCCAACACATCACATCACCCAAAGAACACCATCCCCACAGTGAAACATGGTGGTGGCAGCATCATCCTGGGGGAATGTTTTTCAGCAGTCGAAACTGATCAGAGTTGAGGGAAAGATGAATGGTGCTAAATACAGGGATATACTTGAGCAAAACCTGTACCACTCTGTGTGTGATTTGAGGCTAGGACGGAGGTTCACCTTCCAGCAGGACAATGACCCCAAGCACACTGCTAAAGCAACACTTGTGGTTTAAGGGGAAGAATGTAAATGTGCTGGAATGGCCTAGTCAAAGCCCCGACCTCAATCCAATAGAAAATCTGTGGTCAGACCATAGGTGCACCCCAAAGCTCAAACACGCATGCCTTTCTCTCCAGCCTCAGCTGCACTGGACAGTGAATGAATAGAAAGTGCTCTGCACTGAGCGGCTTTCTTTGCATTTTCAAACTGACGCATAGTAAATTCAGTTTACTATGCTTCAGTTATGCATGAACACAGTGAGTGAGTGTGTTCACTGTGTTAATTTAGAAAAGGAAGGCGCTGGTAAATGACATATTTACTAGCCCCTTCCCCCACTCTCCATCCTGAAACATTCCCTGCAGCAGCTGGGAGGAGAGGGGGGAAGCCAGCAGCACTGCAGGGTGGGGGTTAACACTGGGGAAGCCCAGGCATTAGGGGGAATCAGCACTGCATGTAGTGATTAGGGTGTGCCCCGACACACCTGGCACACCCCCTGTGCACGCCTATGGGTCATTGCTGTTCACAAGCACAAACCATCCAACTTGAAGGAGCTGGAGCAGTTTTGCAAGGTGGAATGGACAAAAATCCCAGTGGTAAGATGTGGCGAGCTCATAGAGACTTATCCAAAACGACTTGGAGCCGTGATAGCCGCAAAAGGTGGCTCTACAAAGTATTGACTTTAGGGGTGTGAAAAGTTTTGCACATTTACTTTTTCTGTTATTTTGTCCTATTTGTTGTTTGCTTCACAATAAAAAAAAAAAACATCTTTAAAGTTGTAGGAATGTTCTGTAAATTGATGCAAATTCCTCATCAAAATCCATGTTAATTCCAGGTTGTGAGGCAACAAAACACGAAAAATGCCAAGGGGGGTGAATACTTTTGCAAGGCACTGTATGTAGCAAAATACTCACTTAAGCTGATGTCGGGGGACAGAAAATTAGCCAGTGGTCAATGGTGTCAAAGGAGGGGTGAAAATCTATATAGTAAATCCAGAGACCATCAGATAGAAATATTCTGGATAAATAAATGCAACAATATATCCCATAAGCAATAAGCCAAACACAGACACAAACAGAAAATACAGAAAATAAGTTATGCTTATATTACACAGGCTCAGAAAATTAAGTGGGCCCACACAGGTAGTATCCACCAATTGTACTGCACAAAATAAATCATATAAATCGCCATAGTACTGACCTGCCAATCTGCTGAAAAAAACACCACGCCGTCCGCCAAGCCGTCACATGCCATAGCCAAACGCAGAGGAGCGTGGCATTGAGCCCAGCAGTGACGTCACCGCACGACATGTGCCTTGCCGTTGCAAAATCAGACTGTGAGTATAGTTGTATTGGGTAGTAAAGAGGCAGCTGATTATACTGTTGGAGAAGTGAGCCTGAGAGACATATGCTGCTGCAGGAGAGGCTGCCTGCAGATAGAAGACCACATGTGCTTCACCGGTTCTCCAGAGTGCTCCAGCCATATTTTGCATTTCAGTGTTCCAGTTATCTAGAGTGACATGTGTTCCAGCTGGTATTGCCTGCTACAGCTGTAGACTGCTGGCTCAAGATGGAGGAACCTTTCACTGGCCATTGAGAGATGGCTCAGAACCAGAACTAGAGTTATCTTTGGGGAGAGGCATGGGCCACCATCTTGTTAATTTAACCACTTGCATTTTTACCCGCTTCCTGCCCAGGCCAATTTTCAGCTTTCAGCGCTGTCGCTGTCACACTTTGGATGACAATTGCGCGGTCATGCAACACTGTACCCATATGAAATTTTTATCATTTTTTTCAAAAATTGAGCTTTCTTTCGGTGGTGTTTAATCACCACTGGGGTTTTTTATTTCTTGCTAAACAAACAAAAGACCGAAAATTTTGAAAAAAAAAAAAAACGTTTTTCATAGTTTGTTATAAAATTTAGCAAACAGGTAGTTTTTCTTCTTCACCGGTGTGCGCTGATGAGGCTGCACTGATGGGCACTGATAGGCTGCACTGATGGGACTTTCCCCCAAGACGGTTGTTGGCTCATCTCTTCTCTCCTCATGCTGTCAGCATGAGGAAAGGAATGACGATAACCGGCTTGTGTTTACATCATGATCAGCTGTCATTAAACACAGCTGATCACGTGGTTAAGGGCCGCTGTGATTGGCCCCTTACCCTGAGCTGTGATCAGCAGTGTGTTAACCTCCCTGGCGGTATGATTCTGTCTGGAATTTTGTGCTGAAAGCGGTACAATTATTTTGCATGGAAATTTGGCGTTTTTATATTGTAGACATGCAATTCTTATGAATGACTCACTTAAATCTGCCAATCTGCTGAAAAAAACACCACGCCGTCCGCCAAGCCGTCACATGCCATAGCCAAACGCAGAGGAGCGTGGCATTGAGCCCAGCAGTGACGTCACCGCACGACATGTGCCTTGCCGTTGCAAAATCAGACTGTGAGTATAGTTGTATTGGGTAGTAAAGAGGCAGCTGATTATACTGTTGGAGAAGTGAGCCTGAGAGACATATGCTGCTGCAGGAGAGGCTGCCTGCAGATAGAAGACCACATGTGCTTCACCGGTTCTCCAGAGTGCTCCAGCCATATTTTGCATTTCAGTGTTCCAGTTATCTAGAGTGACATGTGTTCCAGCTGGTATTGCCTGCTACAGCTGTAGACTGCTGGCTCAAGATGGAGGAACCTTTCACTGGCCATTGAGAGATGGCTCAGAACCAGAACTAGAGTTATCTTTGGGGAGAGGCATGGGCCACCATCTTGTTAATTTAACCACTTGCATTTTTACCCGCTTCCTGCCCAGGCCAATTTTCAGCTTTCAGCGCTGTCGCTGTCACACTTTGGATGACAATTGCGCGGTCATGCAACACTGTACCCATATGAAATTTTTATCATTTTTTTCAAAAATTGAGCTTTCTTTCGGTGGTGTTTAATCACCACTGGGGTTTTTTATTTCTTGCTAAACAAACAAAAGACCGAAAATTTTGAAAAAAAAAAAACGTTTTTCATAGTTTGTTATAAAATTTAAGGACAGGGGGCACACGGGCAGCGCGATCATAGGAGGACGTCCGTAACCATCTTTCGGCTATCGTGTGGGCGGAAGAGGTTAACAAAGCACTCCAACTTAAAGTGGTTGTAAACCCTTATAAACCACTTTGGCCTACAGGTAAGCCTAGATTAAGGCTTACCTGTAGGTCCAATAAATATCTCCTAAACCTACATGGTTTAGGAGATATTTAGAAAAAAAGAGGCATCTCTCTCAGCGATAGTAGACAGCGGCGCGCAGGCGCACTGCGCATGCCGAGTTCACGGCGATATGCCGCTTTCGTGCACATGCACGGGAGTGACGTCATCGCCGCTCCAGCGAATCACAGCGATGGAGCGGCGAGACCCGGAAGTCACTCCGGTATTGATGGTGCCGGAGAAGGTCATGGATGAGGACCGCTTCGGGAGCTTCGTTCTCAGGTAAGTTATTCATAATGAGCTAGTATGCTATGCATACTAGCTCATTATGCCTTTGCCTTGCAGGTTCCGTTTTTTTTTGTGAGGAGGCTTTACTTCCTCTTTAAGGGCCCCACTGCCAGCAGACTCTCCACATTGTCCCACTGGCCAGTGGTTTAGGTAGGGTATCTCTGTAGAGGGCAGTAGCTAGGCTGTATAGCTTTTGCAAAAGCCATTTGTACAGTGTTGCTGTACTGTGTTGGATTGTTGTTAATCTGCATTACAAGCCAGTATTGCTCTTTCACACCCACCTAGTGCATATTTTGGCAGCAGTTGATTCTCAAGCAGACATGGTGAACGAGTAGTGATACCCTGTGAATTCCTGCCTAGGTCTTGGCTTTTAAATAAAGTTAATTAGCGGAGTTCCCCCAATTTTTTTTTTTAAAGTCAGCCGCTACAAATACTGCAGCTGCTGACTTTTAAAATATGGACACTTACCTGTCCAAGGCGCCCACACTTTCGGCACCCGAAGTCAATCTGTCCCTCGGCTCTTGGGTGGAGGCGCCGACATCTTCGGTAAGGGAATCAGGAAGTAAAGCCTTGCGGCTTCACAGCCTGGTTCCCTACTGTGCATGCGTGAGTCGCGCTGCTTGATCCCACTGGTCCCTGCTGTCTTCTGTGATCTGTGTCTCCCAATAGACAGTGAGGGGGGGAGGTGCCGAACATGGCGTAGATATCCGCGGATACTGCGGCTATCTATGCCCATAAGTGGGAGAAAATACCTGGATTAGACAGGTATCTGCTCCTCCCTGAAAGGTGCCAACTGTGACACCGGAGGGGGGGAGGATTCCGAAAAGTGGAAGTTCCATTTTTGGGTGGAAATCCTTCAAGGCATTTTGGTGTTCTTGGGTCAAGGCAAGGGCCAGGTCATCACAGGTGCAGGGCAGAAATACATCAATACATGAAGTAGCTCCTTTGGGGGTAAACGATTCACCTTGTTGGGTGTCTACTATTGATTAAGATTATGAAATGGACGCCATTAAGACATACAGAAACCTGGCTGCTGCATTTATTCTCTTGGAAGTGCAAAAAGATAAAACCTGGATTGGGGAAAGTTGCTATAACACTTCACCAAGAAAAAATAAACACTGATAAATAGTTTTAATTAATTATGCTTCTAATGTAATTTAACGCTGTTTGCATGTGTTAAACTTGCCCAAGAAAAGAAAAAAAATACAAATATATGAATAATAAAATATTTTAAGACTAAATAGAAATACTTTCAAAACAGACAGGCCTTGCTTGTCCATCATTTATTTTATTTTAGTTGTTAAACCTTTTTTTTTTAACAGTTATTCTTTGCTAGATGAATATGTGCTTCAGTCTTTAAAATGCCCAGAGAATGCTTCTGGAAATGTTTAGCACAATAGCTAATGCAATTACTCTACAATAAGAGGCACCTCAAATCAATACTTTGGAATAGAAAAAGTAGCTAAATGATTTATACTCTTGTCTGTTAAAGAATTCTTTAAGACTGGAGAAAACACTTTAGGAGTTTTTGCTAAATACAGACAATTTAGACTTTTTATTTAATGAAATAAAAATATGTTATTTGAAGAGAAATTCAATTATGATCAGTATTTATATTCTTTGCAGTTTTATTTAGCAGTAAATATGATTCAGTCATACCATTTATGTTGAGATTTTTATTTTAAACTAATTTTTTATTTGTATCTTTTTATACTGGAGTTCTTATTCTTTTTTTATTGGTGTTGTTGTTGTTATTATTATCTTTTGGGTGAAAAGCCATAAGCAACATTCTTTTAAAGAGTTTAAAATAAATAATAAATACAATTTCAATTGCATTTTGGGGTAAAATTACCCCACATTAATTAAAGAATCACTGAAAACAATATAAAACAGACCGAAAACTATTTAGTTTGCTGTTGGAGTGATTCATTATTTTCTTGCAAGCTTGCAGAGTGTGCACTGGTTTTGTGATTTTGTTTGACACTACAATTACTCTTTCCTTTAGGGTTACAAACAATATAGGAATGCTTTCTCCGGCAGTTTTCCCTATGTTACAGTTTATTTTAGTCTACAAGATGTATGCATTTTGTGCTATTGAAGGTGATGCCAAAATATTGGGGCAGCACTTCGAATATGATAAAGTTGACCGAAAATTAAAAAGTTCCTGAGGATCTGTGATTGATGAGATTGCATACTCTTCTTTGGGTATATTATTAGACTTATCTAATATTATCCAAAATGTACTTGGCTGCATTAACTCTAAAATAGATTGGTTCTCATTCAATGGCTAAGAATAATGCGGCGTACACAGGGTCGGAGTTTCCGATGGAAACAGTCCGATGGGAGCTTTTCATCGGATTTTCTGACCGTGTGTATGCCCATCGGTCTTTTTCTGTTGGAATTTCAGACGGACTTTGGATTGAGAACCTGTTCTCAATTTTTCCGACGGAAAACCTTTCTATCGGATTTTCCGATCGTGTGTATGCAATTCCGACACGCAAAATTCTGACGCATGCTCGGAAGCATTAAACTTCCCTTTTATAGTGCTGTCGAACGTGTTTTATGCCGCTGTGTTACCGACCGTCGGAATTTGGTGTGACCGTGTGTAGGCAAGACAGTTTGAGCGAAATTCCGTCGGAATTCCGAAGGGAAAACCATCAGAGCTTTTTCCGACGGAAATTCCGACCGTGTGTACGCGGCATAAGAAATCATGCCTAACTGGTAATCAGTTTAAATCTGTGCCCACATATTCCATATGCAACAGTAATTCCAAATTTCATGTTATTAGATATAACACAGAAAAATCAAAGTAATCATTCTACTTTTCTGCTAAGGTCTCTCCAACGATCCAATTCACTGGGTTTTACTTTTAAACCTTTTTTACATTTAAATTAAAAAAAAAAACTTGTGAGTTTCTTTTACAGAATTATTCCATTCCACTAGACATGCAAGTGTGTATCACTGGGGCTGAAATGATACAAAAAAAATAAAAATAATGGGATTATTGTATTGATTTTTGCTAAATTGTCAATTTCACTGTTGGTGAATTTTTTCTTTCAAAGTAGATCTCTCAGTTTCTCTCATTGGGGTTGATTTACTAAATAAAAATAGGCTGTTCCCTGTTCAAAAAAGTTGCACTTTGCAAGGAAATTTTGAGAGTTGATCAGATTACATCTGTGTCCACCATTTCCTTTTGTACATATTCCACTAACATTAATTCCAAATTTCATGTTATTGGATATAAACACAGAAACATCTAAATACCGTAATCATTCTACTTTTCTGCTAAGGTCTCTCCAATGATCCAATACACTAGGTTTTACTTTATCCACTTGCTGACTATTTCACGCATATATACTGCCGCAGGTTGGCAGCACTGCGCAAATCGCTGTACCTGTACAGCGACTTGCGCAGGTGCAGTTGCAGGTGGCACGGCGTGGCTCTCTTTCCTGCTGCACGAGCATGCCTGCTGGTCGGGCGCACTCAATGTCCGCCGGCGACCCGTTATCGCCTAGAACAGAGGCAGAACAAGGCAGATCCCTGTTCTGACAGAGGACATGTCAGAGATCTTCTGCTCCCAGTGATCGGGAACAGTGATCTCTGTCATGTCCCAGTGAGCCCACCCCCCTACAGTTAGAACGCGCTGAGGGAACACACTTAACCCCTTGATCGCCCCCTAGTGTTAACCCCTTCCCTGCCAGTGTCGTTTTTACATTGATCAGTGCATTTTTATAGCCATGATCAATATAATAATGTCACTCAGAGGCGGTTCTAGGCTTTGTGAGGCCTTATGACATGTACACACTGCTGGAATTTCCGATGGAAACAGTCCGATGGGGAGCTTTTCATCAGTCTTTTTCTGTCGGTATTTCCGACGGACTTTAGATTGAGAGCCTGTTCTTAATTTTTCCGATGGAAAAACTTTCCATCGGAAATTCTAATCGTGTGTATGCAATTCCGACATGCAAAATTTGGACGCATGGTCGGAAACAATTTGATGCATGCTCAGGAGCATTAAACTACCCTTTTATAGTGCTATTGAACGTGTATGTCGCAGTGTTATTGACCGTCGGAATTTGGTGTGACCGTGTGTAGGCAAGTAGACCATCAGAGCTTTTTCCGACGAGAATTACAATCGTGTGTACGTGGCATTAGGCAAACATTAGACATGAGGCCCCACTAATTATTCAAGCGATAGAAATGACTGCAAAAAAAACGCAGACATGATACAAGAGATGGTTGGAGACCGCAGACATGATATAAGAGATGGTCAGAGACTGCAGATATGATACAAGAAATGGTCAGAGACTGCAGACATGATACAAGAGATGGTCAGAGACTACACACATGATACAAGAGATGGTCAAAGGCTGCAAACATGATACAAGAGATAGTCAAAGACTGCAGGCATGATACAAGAGATGGTCAAAGGCTGCAGACATGATACAAGAGATGGTCAGAGGCTGTAGACATGATACAAGAGATGTTCAGAGACTGCAGATGGTGTAATTATGGTAATGACAAGGAAACTCTCTCCTTGCCAACACAGTAACACCACATTGCTGCAGCAGCTACCAAACACTAGAGCCACAGCCACAGACAATCCTGCCACAGAGAGAGTGCAGACAGATGATCCCTCTATACACTCCTCTGTTACCTTCTACAAGCAGGAGAAGCCGACACATTCGATTTGGATCCTGGGAGGTATAGTCTCTGCAGAGCGCAGGCACTAGAGGGCCAAGTCTAGTGTGTGGTGTGGAGAACTACAACTCCTGCCATGCAATGTGCTGCTGACTTTGGGTGAAGACTAGGATGGCGGTAGAGCCTGCTATTGCCTGCAGCTGATGAGAAGTTCTCCGTGTGAGGGGGGTGTTACAGCTGGCTGAAACCTCCATGACTTTACCCCAGTGTGTGCCAGCCCGCTCACCCCATCAGCACTGTGTGTGCTTATGGACACTCAGGGCCATCTTTATTATTGATTGGACCCTGGCAAACATTTTCCTGGCCCCCCACCCCAACAATTTTGCTCTCCATTCCAACATCCCAAAAAACACACACATAGAATAAAAAATAAAAAAACTTCAATAATGTAAACATAAGATCTGGTTTAAACTCACTGATTGCTTCAGGCTCACTGATGGTTGCTAAAGGTTACTGCACATCATTATCACTCACTTATTGGTTGCTAGAGGTTAGTGCACAATATTACCACTTAATGATTGGTTGCTAGAGGTATGATGTCATTTAATAGAATATAATATATTGATGCAATTTTTATCTGTATTATTTCGATTCTGTCAAAAATGTTAAATTTTTCAAATATTTTTGCATATAATTTGTCCTAAATAAATCTTGTTATTACTACTTATATCGTGTTACTTTGGGAAAGATTGGTAGTGCCTAAAAAGTCCACAAACCAAGGGGAAAACCTTTTATTGTTCTTCTGTTGCTAGAGGTAACTGCACATAATTACTGCTTACCCATTGGTTGCTATAGGTTAATGCACATCATTACTGCTCACTGATTGGTTGTTATAGGTTATTGCTTATCGTGATCACTATCTGATTGTTTGCTAGAGCTTACTGCATATTATTAATGCTCACTGATTGTTTGCTAGGGGTTACAGAACATCATTACCGCTCACTGGGTGGCAGAGCTGTATTGTGGTGTGTGATGCAACTGTTGGGGTACAATTGGTTGGATGACAGGATACAGTTTAGGGTGATGGTGGCAGCATTGGGGTGAGAGGCTGAGATATCTCCCCTTTAATGATAGGGGGTAGGGTGATAGGATGCCAGAGGTGGGGTACAGGAGGGCTGTGGATGATAAAGACAGGAGGCAGGGTGGTAAGATGCCAGAGGTGGGGTACAGGGGGATGATGATGACAGGGGGTGGGGTGGTAGGATGTCAGCAGAGGGGGAGAATGGTGACAGTGGATGGGGTGGTAGGAAGCTGGCAGTGGGGAACAGGGGGGGGGGGGGTGAAGATAAGGATGATGATAATGATGGGGATAGGATGGTTAGATGCTAGAGGTGGGGTACAGGGGGATGATGGGGATGTTGATGACAGGGGGCAGGGTGGTAGGATGTCAGAGGTGGGGTATGGGGATGATGATGATTATAGTAGGTGGGGTGGTAGGAAGCTGGAAAAGGGGTACAGGATGAAGATGACAGGGGATGGGGTAGAAGGAAGCTAGCAGAGGGGTACCGGGGGAGGTTGAAGATGACAGGGGCTGGAATTATAGGAAGCTGTCAGAGGGGTGCAGGGGGGTGAAGATGACAGGGGGTGGGGTGGTAGGAAGCTGGCAGAGGGGTGCAGGGGGATGATAAGAAGTATGATGACAGGAACAGGATAATGATGATGACAGGGGTCAGTAGGTAGCATCATATGCTGGAAGGCATACATATCATCAGTGCACTGCTCTATGTGTGAGTAAGGTCACAGGCCGCTGGGATGCTGTTAGTGTCCGGCAGGAGTGTCATGTGTAGCACCTTGGGACATGATGATCGGCAGGCGCCAGCTCCATTACGGATTCAATCAGGGATCTGCTCAGCCGCTGCAGGCATTATCAGAGTTCTGTCTGCATACGGCAGGAGATCCCCAGATCGCGGCAGAAGGGGAGAAGCCAGAGGAGGGGAATACATGGAGCCACTCAGTGATCCTGGGCTCTCGGGCAGTGCTCAAGTGGCATAAGTGTGCACAAAGTATGGGCATGTTAATGCAGTACCGACCAGTGGGCGTGATAATATCACTGCTAAAGCTCTTCCCTACGTGTTTCATCTACACAGACGTCTTTAAAAGGCACAGGGAGGACTTATTGTGTATGGGAACTGAAGGACTAACTTGAGTGTTTATACATACAGTATATGACTCTCTTTTTGGCCCCTTTCACATGGCAAGCCATGTCCATGGTTCCGCCTGTCCATTTTTAAGGCGAATCCAAGCAGGCCATTTATTGACTACCACATGCTGTCAGTTTTCATCCGATCTCTCCATAGAAATCAGCAGGACTCTGACAGACACCTCCCGCTTAGTGAGCAGAGATGGACATGTCATCTGCCGGCTCAGCGGACATCAACAAAGTGATCTCCTGCTGAGCTGGCGGAATCTGCTGAGTGGATCCACCTCGTGTGAATGAGGCCTTATAAAGGAGAAGCATTTATACACATATTGATTTCACTTCACCTTTAAGGTATAGTGAAACACAATTTTTTTAAATACATAGGTTTTTATTTTGGTCTGCAAAGATTTCGACTAATTTCTTGTCCCCAAGATAGCTGTAAAAGGCAGAGAACAAAAATACTCAATTTAAATGTTTCTTGGTCTGTGTCCCAGTTGGAGAGATTTGCCTTTACTCACTGTTCTGACAGAAAATAAAGCAAAGTTTCTCCAGTAGTGACAAAGATGCCAAAAAAATTATAATGAAGGCTTAAAATTATGAAAAAGAGATATACAAAAATGTGTTTTTTTGGTCATGTATTAATGCTGTGTAGAAAAAAACATATTGTAATTTATGAACATGTACAACAAGTGAGCTTTAATCACTTCAGCCTGGAAGGATTTACCCCCTTAATGACCAGACCATTTTTTGCGCTACGGCACTGCATCGTTTTAACTGACAATTGCGCGGTCGTGCAACGCTGTACCCAAACAAAATTTACGTCATTTTTTCCCACAAATAGAGCTGTCTTTTGGTGGTATTTGACCACCTCTTCGGTTTTTATTTTTTGCGCTATAAACAAAAAAAGACCGACAATTTAAAAAAAAAAAAAAATAATTTTGACTGCTATAAAACTTTTCCAAAAAAAATAAATCTAAAAAAACTAATTTAGTGAAATTGACCGACACGTACTCCACCAATGGGCAACCATCCAAACAGTCAGGGAGGTTGCCCAAGTCTTCTCACCCCCAGGACTTTACCAGATATGGGTTGAGGATTTAGGGGAGAGCTAGCTCGGGGCACAGGAAGATCCCGTCAGGGGTGCCCGGGGCAAGTCCTCTCCTTCCGATTTCATAGCGTCCAGTTGATGTCCTACTCCACTACACACCTAATATTTTGGGGTTGACAACAAATTCCTTTTCGCTATCCTACTGCATTTCACCTGGGCTTATGTTATGTTTCGGTTTTGTTCACTCAAGCTTGATTTTCATGTTTGTTTTTTTCCTTTTATTGTAACATGACCTATTCTGGGCGATAAATGCTTAAAGCCCACATTCTGTATGCCATGTTCAAATGAATAAAAATTTATTGAAAGAAAGAAAAAAGAAAAAAAAAATAATAATAATTTATTCATCTGTTTAGGCCGATATGTATTCTGCTACATATTTTTCTAAAATAATCCTATTGCGGTGGACAGATCGGACACTAACTGACATTTTTGACACTTTTATGGGAACCAGTGACATTATAACAGTGATCAGTGCTAAAAATATGCACTGACATTGTACTAATGACACTGGCAAGGAAGGGGTTAACATCAGGGAGTGATCAAGGGGTTAAATATGTTCCCTGATTGTGTTTTCTAACTGTATGGGGGACTGTGTGACTGGGGGAAAGACTAGCAGAAAGACAGGATCTGTGTGATCTCCCCCCCTGTCAGAACAGAGATCTGCCTTCCACTGCGGGGAAACAATCCCAGGTAGTCGGCGGACATCGAGTCCGCCAGACTCGCTGATTGGCTTCCCCACTGGTCAATGGGAGTGCACAAGTTCCCACGCTAACGTACACCTACGGCAATTTGCGGGATCATGCCACCTTGCCACAGTATAATGACGGCGGCTGGTCAGCAAGTTGTTAATCTGTTTAGCCTGACCTGTGTTCCAGGATTTCAGTTGTTTCCTGGAAGTCAAGAATTAATGAATTCCATTATAAAATCTAGATAAATTCCCGATATCACCAATCACATGAAATGGAACACATTAAGATTTCTGTAAAATAAATGACTCTGTATGACCGAAGAATATAAAGTGAATATAAATAACATGTACTTTATAAATTGAAGAGCTACTTTGTGAGTAATTTAATTAAGAATGAAGCTTTGCCGTTCCAGGCTTCAAGCCATTTTAGATTAGGTTTCTTTCATAGTAAAAGGAAAACTTTTTTCATTTGGTTTTAGAATAAAAGTCTATTTAATCACATGTTCCCACACATCCATATGAATCCCACTGCTATTTGCCACCTTCAGAAGAATTCTTTACAACAATCTTTACAATGTTTCATTCATATTTTATTACTATTATTATTGTCTTGTCTTTGTGTATTAAATTGTTTACAAATTCTTCAGCAAAACTCATTTGATTTTAAATTGAATATTTTTCTTTGTACATGCATTTCAGAATTTTTTCCCATATTTAGAAATAATATAATAATGATAATAGCCATAACTGTACTCAGACGGTTGTCCCATTCATCCCCATGGTGGCAGTTTAATAAAACGTGGGCCTGCTTAGATCGATTGCAGTAATACTCAGTAATATAAAGTTTTGAATGGTAGACATGTGCACTGACGAAAATTGTGTTTGTTTTCTTTTGTTTCATTCGTTTTTTTTTTGTTTTTTTTGGTCATTCGTTATGATCGCAATTCATAAATTAGTAAATTTGAAAATTCGTAAATCCGAAAATAATACAGAAAATCTGAAAATTTGAAAGAATAACTAAGTAACTAACTAATAATAACTAACTATTACATTTTAGGTATTGGAAATTCCTTTCAAATTTGGTTGTTACTGAACGTAACAAATAAGAATTTATCCGAAGTTACGAATTAGATTCCAAAATAATGAATGTCACATCTAAAAAAATGGAACAGATCAAACTAATAAATAATAATAATAATAAAAAGTTTTTATTAATATTGTTGTTATTTATTATTATTAATTTGCAAAGTTCCATTCATTTAGATACGGCATTTGTTGTTTCTGATAATTCGTAACTTCGTATAAATTCATATTCGTTACGTTCACTGACATCCACATTTCAAAGGAAATTCCAATTCCTATAATTTAATAGTTAGTAAAGTTAAGTTATTATTAGTTAGTTATTATTTCAGATTTTTGAATTTTCGGATTTTTGATTTTCCGAATTTCCGAATTTTGGAATTTATGAATTTATGAATTTACGCATTTATGAATTTTCCAATACTATAATTTTCGAATATTCAGAAAAAAACGTTAAACACGTTTTCGTTAATTCGTATTTTTCCGAATTAACGAATTTGTCGAAAATTTGTTAAAAAAAATTTGTAACAAAGAGAATTGAACATGTCTATTGAATGGCCCCCGAATGCACAACCCATAGACAGCCAATAGATATGAACCATCTGTGCACTGTGGTGAACTGGGTTGAAGAAAACAGTGCAGGTACATTTTTTTTTACATGCCTTGAGGTTTAAATAAAAATAGTTTCTAAAGGCAGAAGGTTTTTTTTTCTACCTCAAAGTGATTGTAATAACTGAAGGTTGTTTAACTGATGAAGGTAAAAAACCTTCCATGTGCAGCTCCCCCTTCAGCCCCCCCCACTACTTATCTGAGAGCCTGTTTCTGATCCAGCGATGTGCATGAGAGCACAAGCTCTCCTGTGTCTGTGTCTCCTCATTGGCTGAGACACAGCAGCAGGAGCACTGTCAATCACAGCCAATGAGGAGGGAGGTGGGGGGCGGGCCGAGCCGCACTCTGTGTGTCTCATAGACACACAAAGGTGGCTCGGGAGCGAGCACGTATGTGTTGCCCCAGAACAAGCAGCTTGCTGTGGGGGAACTCAGCAGGGGGAGGGGCCAGGAGCCAAGAAGAGGAGGGTTGGGGCTGCTCTGTGCAAAACCATTGAACAGAGCAGGTAAGTGTGACATGTTTGTTATTTTAAAAAAATGGCTTTACAAATGCATTATCTGCAATAAATAAAAACCCTTCTGCATGCAGCTTACCCCCAGCTCCCTTATACTTATACCTGAGCCTTATCTTGATCCAGTACTGTGCACTAGAGCAGCAGCTCTCTCGGCTCTCTCCTCACTGGACATTGGCTCCTGCTGCAGTAATGAGGGAGGGGGAGGGCAAGCTGCACTGTGTGTGCCACAAAGTGTTGCTCAGAATCAAGCCTGCATGAGTGCCCCCCCAGCAACTGACTTGCTATGGTGGGTTCTCAACAGGGGGGGGGGGGGGGGAGAATCCAGGAGCACTGGTGGGGGACCCAAGAAAAAGAGGATCTGGGCTGCTGTGTACAAAATCATTACACAGAGCAGGTAAGTATGACACATTTGATATAAAAAATAGGTTTATAAAAATGTAATTTATTGCAGCTTATATGACTTTTCAGGCCCCTTTCGCACGCTAAGCCCACCTGGATCCGCCCGTTTTTTAAGGGGGATCCGAGTTGGTCATCCATTGACTCCTATGAGCAGGCGGATGTCAGAGGAGATGTGTCCGCTGACACCCGTCTGCCATCCAATGCTCTCAAGACAGACGTATGGCAATACGTTCACCATCCGTCTGGTGGATCGGATGGGATCTGATGAAAACGGACATGCTGTCCGTTTTCGTCCGATCTCCCCATAGAAACCAGTGGGGCTCTGACAGGTCCCAGAGAGGGACCTGTCATCTGCTGGCTCAGCAGACATCAACAAACCAAACTCCTGCGGAACGGATCCACCCCGTGTGAAAGGGGTCTTAGATGTGAAAGCTGCATTCGTTTTGTTTGCTAAGAACATTATCTACAAAATTACCCACTAGAACTGTCAAAAATGCAAATATTCTTGTAACTTCCTGTGCACTGAACTGAAATCTCAAAGTCTTTCCCAGTTACCCTCTGTAATATAGTGGTGAGGAGAGGTCAAGGTGTCTGAAGTAAAAAATTAGAAAGATCAGCCTAAGGTGGCAGCATTATAAGAGGGCAGGGAAAAGAAGCGTCAGGCAGGCATAGTGTAGCACAGTTTATTAAAGTTTAAAGTTGTAACATATATTATGTATGCACTCACAAGCGGATAGGATTAGGATGACAGATGGCAAAGTAGGAAGGTCCAAGTGTGAGCCTGGTGCTAAAGTTTCTATCTGCAGCGATATTTGAGCTTCAGATAGTGAGCAGGGAGGAGAGAGCGGGACGAGGCAGGGGACCGTCACAGAGGAGCCGGGATCAGGCTGCCCTCAAAAGCTGGGATGAGTCGCCCAGTATGTGGGTACCTTCAAGGGTGTATGTCTCTCCAGCTGGAGTATCGGGCAAGAGCTGTAACCACTGTCCTTTGTGAGGACCAATAGGAAATGCATTTTCGGAGGCCAACCAAGCCTCCTTCATCAGCCTAATTGGTTTAGGATACCTCCAGGAATTTATAGAAGCAGCTGATTGACTCTGCAACCCTAAGTGGACATCAACATTGTCCACAGGTGTGGTAGACAGCATTGCTCCTCTATTGATACACTAGGAGCCTGGCGGACAAGATGGGTGAACTAGAGATACTATTGTACGAGGAGGATTTGGATTTTGTGGGGATTTCAGAGACCTGGTTTAACAGCTCTCATGATTGACTGGCAACCATTCAAGGGTATACCCTTTATCGAAGGGATAGAGAGCGTAAAAAAGGGGGAGGGTATGCCTATATATCAAGAATAATGTACAAGTGACTGTGAGAGATGACATCACTAAGGGAGCTAGGGAGGAGGTGGAATCCTTATGGGTAGAGCTCCAAGGGGATGAAGCTAAGGGGAAAATAATACTGTATTGGCTATATATACTGTATATGCTATAGGCACCCTAACTTGAGGGGGTGACGGATCTCCTATCACAATTTGGATTAGCAGCAAGGATGGGAAGTGTTATTTTCACATACCTTACACCAGAGCCCCGAGAGGATGGGGTTGGCCTATTGCACGGCTTCTGTCCGAGCACCCCTGGTGGTGGAGACAGGGACTGCTGGGGCAAAAGAAGGGTGCAGGTGCCTGCTGGCAGTAGACTGGAACTTGGAGACACAGGAACTCCGGTCGTGGTGATGTGGAAGCTGATCACCAGACTTGTTCAGCGGGAGCCAGGTAAGTAAATGCAGATTCAGGATCAATTGCAGAGTCAGGAACAGGCAGAGGTTGGCAACAGGCTGGCAGCGGGGTACCAAATCAGGAGGCAGAGCCGTAATCATAAGTCCGAGCCGGGGTCAGTATTTATAGGTAGATAAACAGACAGGGATGATCCAAAAGAATAGTCAGAGGAAGCCGGGTATTCAGGAACAAGGTCAGCAGGTAAGAACCGCAATCAGGAACACAGGAACGAGCTGAAGACAATCCAGCACTGAAGCTATGCAGGCTCACTGTTTAAATAGGGCGCCGTGCGCCAGGATTCGTGGGTCCATGTGTGTGTGCGCGTGTGCGCACTAATTTACACGCGCTCATATGGATGCGCATACCCGCTCCGATCCTTGCCTGTCTCTGTCTGCGGCCCTGCGCATGCGCATTAGCATTGGAGGAACGGGAATTGGCAGCTGCTGCATAGGAACAAGTTCTCTGACAGTTATCATAATGGGGGATTTTAATTATCCAGACATAGACTGTGAGCGGAGAAAAACACGCATTCGTCTAAGGCTCGCCATTTCCTAAATGTCTTGCAGGACAATTTAATGGTATAGATGGGAGACGCATCAACTAGAAATAAAGCGTTACTGGATCTACTGATTTCGAACAATACAGACCTGATCATGGATGTGGAAATATGGGGCAATTTTGGAAACAGCGATCATAGGTCGAGAGAGATATATCACAGCTCCAGGTAGGTCAAGCGACAGTGGAAATCCTTCTCATCCAGCTTGGAAGCCCAGGTGCCGGCAATGCATATAGCAATCAAAAACAGTAAGAAGATCTGCACAGCCGCACTCAAAAAATGTTTTTTTGCCTTTTATTCAAAAATTCTTGTGAACAAAAATACAAGCCACAGCAGGAACAGACAGGAGCTAATGCGTTCCACACTTCAATGTAGTGCTTAGTCATAGCTATGAAAAAAAAATATTTTTTTACTTGACAGGTTGCTTTAAACTGACTTCTTCTGCAGATTGAATCCACTACAAGTGAAAAGTGCACTGAAATTGCACTGAAAGTGCACTTGGAAGTGCAGTCACTGTAGATCCGAGGGGGACATGCAAGGAAAATAAAAAACTGCATTTTAGCTTGCACATGATTGGATGATAAAATCAGCAGAGCTTCCCCTCATTTCAGATCTACCCCTCAGATCTACAGCGACTGCACTTCCAAGTGCACTTTCAGTGCAATTTTAAGTGCACTTTTAGTGCAAAGTGGATTTGCCTTTCGTAAATAACCCCATTGTTTCTTTTTGTATCTTACTGTTTTTCTTCATCTACAGATCAAAGGGATGAACTTCAATCTGCAGAAGAAGTCAGTTTAAAGCAACCTGTCGGGGGCGTGTCCAAGATGGCGACGGGAGAGGACGCTCAGTAACAGAGCTCCTGGAGTCCGGCCTGTTACCCTGCTTTTAACGCGGCCCCTGGGCCACTACGAGACCTGGGAAGAACCTCCTGGTGCAGCACTACCTCCGGGACATGCCCGGAGGCCGATCACGGAGGTCAGTGTCAGCAACTGCCGCACAAGACAAGGCCAAGACACGCGGCCCAGCAACCGCCCCGGCCCACATGGCGTCTCAGACGGACGCCGCGGACTCGCCTCCAGCGACGGCGGCGGATCTGGCGACGGCCCTGCAGACCATCGCATCGGGCCAGACGGCCCTAATGGATAAAATGGATCACCTCCAGACGAATGTAGACCTCATCCGACGGGACCTCGACTCCTTCCGCGGCCGCGTGGCGGAGGCAGAGCAACGGGTATCGGCAGTGGAGGACACGGTACGGGACCATACCGGAGACCTGCATACCTTGAAGGCCCGTGTTAAAGCCCTGGAAGGACGTGCTGAAGACGCCGAGAACCGGAACCGGCGCAACAATCTGCGGGTCGTTGGCCTTCCAGAAGGGGCAGAAGGTAAAGATCCTTGTGACTTTATTGAGCACCTGCTTAAAGATCTGCTACCACGGGCACACTTCTCCCCCTTTTTCACCGTGGAACGTGCCCACCGTATGCCAGCTACACGTGGGCCGCCAGGTTCCCCTCCCCGCACTTTTATATTCAAACTGTTGCACTACAGGGACAGGGATTTGGTGCTGAGAGAAGCCAGGGCACTCCAAGAGTTAAAGTTTGAGAACACGCGGCTGATGATATTCCCTGACTATACCATGGAAAAACGCCAGCGTAAGTCATTTGACACGGTCCGTGCTAAATTGCGGGCTAAAGGCCTTAAGTATAGCATGCTCTTCCCGGCCCGACTGCGGGTGGAGGATGGCGAAACCACAAGATTTTTTGTATCACCTGCGGAGGCCCTTGCATGGGTGGAAACCATACGCAGACACTGAACCTGCCACTGAATTATGTCTACTACAGTCTGAATAGTCACAGAGGATTGCTGCAAGAACTTACCTACAGCCGATGAGATCCTGGAATGGATGACTGCTGAGGATTGCTCCCCAATTACAACTTGGCTGTGCCCTCCTCCGGTTGTGGACTCCCTGCCTGCAAATGTTTTGGGGTGGAGGGCTTCCTTTTCCCCCTGCCCCCCCCTCCTCCTTCACTCCGGATGGCTCTGAGGGGACGGGACCCTTGTTCTCTCACCTGGGTGGGGGGAGGGCCGGGGAGCGTGGGCAGACATATCGCCTGTACCTAGATGGGAAGTAACCGAACTGAGATGTTGTGATGGCTGTAGCTATCCCTGTGCTTGCACTCCCCCCCCCCCCTTTCTTCCTCAACCTGACCGGTTATGTGGGCATGGGGGTTCACTCCCCCTGTGTGTTAAGGCACTTCTTTGGGACCCTGGATCTCCTGGAGGAACAGGAGGGGGATGCTTTTGAAACCCTGCTGACTAGCCACTTTCAGACCAACTAGTTATGTTATGTTTGCAACCTAAGCTCGTTACCCTCGGCCCAGGCCGGGTGTTTTTTCCTTTTTTCTTACTCATTAAGCTGCCGGACTCCACTACCCGATCCATGTACTGTATTTCAGAGGACGGGACTCTGGTGCCATCTTGCACATTGCATCCCCACAGGGGTCTGTTGCCCCTTAAAGTTTTGGGAGTGAGGCCCCCTCCGGTTTGGGTGGGGGGTGGCGGGGTGGGGGCGGGGTTGGGTTGGGGGGGAGTTTTGTTGTGTTCATTCAACTTATTGTTTGCATGAGTCAGCCTACTGTATGTTCTAACTATATGATTTCTCGTACAGAAAACCAAGTACAGGTGGTGAAAAGTGGTGGTGTGGTGGGAGCTCCTAAATCTCCGTTGATGCCCTATGACCCTGCAGACTGGTATGACTTACCTGATGTCTAACTGTAAAATAATGTCCTGGAACACCAGGGGCCTAAACTCTAAGATTAAAAGATCGTTGGTGTTCCAGTTTTTGCAAAAACATTCTCCGCATGTCTGCATCTTTCAAGAGACGCACTTAGTAGGGGGTAAGACTATGAGCCTTAGGAGACCATGGGTGGGCCAAGCATATCATTCGACCTATTCAAACTTGGCGAGGGGTGTTAGTATCATTATACGCAAATCTATGCCCTTTCAACTTATGGCACTAGACATTGACCACGGGGGGCGGTATGTGATTCTACATGCACGTATTATGTCCCTGGAGATGGTATTGGTGGGGCTATATGTCCCTCCACCGGCCTCAATATCCTTCCTATACCAGCTTGTGGCAAAAATTACACAATATGCCACGGACAATGTCCTGCTCCTGGGGGACTTTAATATGGTCCCGGACCCCCAAATATACAGGCTAACCCAGACACCCACTACATCCTCAGAATTGAAGGCCTGGGCGGAGGTGTTTAACTTTACCGATGTTTGGCGCTGGAGGCACCCGACGCTGAGGGCATTCACATGCCACTCGGCATCGTACAAAACCTTTTCTAGAATAGACCTGGTGTATTCGGGATTGGTCCGGTTCTGTCTAGGGTAAAAGATGTGACTATACTTCCTAGGGGGGTCTCGGACCACGCTCCGGTTTCCCTGACACTCGAAATGTCCTGCGCACCCTCTGAGGGTCTGTGGCGCCTTTCTAGATTCTGGCTATCTGACTCAAGGATTGAGCTCCCGGGTAAGGCTGATGTGGAGGCTTTCTGGAGTACTAGAGACAGGAATGTCTCCATCCCGGATTCCTGGGATGCCTTTAAGGTTTGCATGAGGGGGAACTTTCAGGCCCACATTGGGAGGATCCGTAGAGCACACAGGGAGTGCAGAGGCGAGAACACAGGCCCTGGAGTCTAGGTATGTTGTGGAACGCTCCCCACAGGTGTATGCGCAATACAGGGAGGCCTTGAGAGATGTGAATCTTCTTCGGGCATCCGCGACTAAAGTGCGCCTGTTGCACCAAAGTCAGAGGATCTTCGAACAAGGCGAACGTAATGGTAGATTGCTGGCGTGGCTGTCTCGGGAGCACTCCTCCCCGACATCCATCTCAAGGATCTTATCCCCTGACGGGGAGATCCTGACGGAGGCGTCGCATATTAACGACCGTTTTGCTTCCTATTACCGGGATCTTTATAGTTCTAGAGCCCAACATACTGAACAAGAACTGTGCGCCTATTTGGACCAAGTGGATCTGCCATGTCTCACTGATTCGGTTAGGGAAAGGCTGGACAGCCCCCTGACCCTAGCAGAGATCCAATCGGCAGTTAAGTCGCTGCAGAGTGGGAAAACGCCGGGCCCGGACGGGTCCCCGGCGGAATTTTATAAACAATACGCAAACGACACGCTCCCCATCTATAGGGAAGTTTTGGTAAAGGCTCTCGAACAAGGAAATCTGCCCACATCTATGTTCGAGGCGGTCATAGTGGTACTCCCTAAGCCTGGCAAAAATCCTGAACTGTGTTCCTCATACAGACCCATATCACTCCTGAATGTGGACCTAAAAATTTTGGCTAAGGTTCTGGCGGGTCATCTGAACACGGTGATCACAGCTCTTATTCACCCAGACCAGTCTGGATTCATGCCGGGCAGAGGGACAGATATTAACATACGCAGACTGTTGACACACATGGATAGTGCTTCGGGGGACAGCCTGGGGGTGGTGGTATCCTTAGATGCCGAAAAAGCTTTCGACTCGGTTGAGTGGGGCTACCTCTGGGCTGTCCTCCGGAAATTTGGATTTGGGCTGGTGTTCATACAGTGGCTGCAAATGATGTATGCCTCTCCTAGGGCTCGTATACGAACCAATAACTCTCTATCTCAGGCCTTCCCGCTGGGGAGGGGCACCCGGCAGGGGTGCCCACTCTCACCGTGACTTTTTGCCCTGGCGGTAGAGCCCCTGACCTCGAAAATTCGGGCTGCGCCCACAGTGCTGGGAATACGGGTGGGAGTGGTGGAGGAGAAAATATCCTTATATGCAGATGACACTATCCTGTATCTGAATGATGTCTCCTCCTCGCTCCCAGCCGCCCTGAACATAATAGATGACTTTGGAACGTACTCGGGCGTCAGGGTCAATTGGGATAAATCACTGATCTATCCATTAAACCCGAATAGACCCAGACCCCCTATGCAGAGCCCACTTGTGTGGGTAGACACCTTTAAATACTTAGGCATAAATATGGGTGGTCCAGTAACTAGATATATGGAACTTAATTTAAAGCCCTTACTTGAAAATTTCTCAAAAAAATGCTCTGACTGGAAGACGCTCCCACTGACGCCGGTGGGCAGAGTGAACCTTATTAAAATGATATTCCTACCAAAGTTCCTCTACCTATTCAGGAACAGCCCGATAGTAATCCCAACGACATACCTTAACAGAATAAAATCTCTCATATCCACCTTTGTATGGTTGGGCAAGGTACCGAGACTAGCGCTTTCTACTCTGCAACTTCCTGTGGGACAAGGGGGGCTTGCCCTCCCAAACTTCCAATACTACTATTGGACGGCAATATTAGTGACCGCCAGATGGTGGTTCTCCCAACCAAAAGACAACCCGGCAGTGACACTGGAGGCGGCAGTTTTGGGCTCATACGCAGCGCTCAGTAATTTAGTGTTCCGAGGGGTTAGAGCTCATCCCAACCTGACTACTCTAATGCGCACGACAATTACGGTCTGGAACCGGGCTAGGGCGGTACATCGCACCCCGGGCTCTGTCTCCCCTCATATGCCCTTGTGGGGCAATCCTAATCTCTCCCACTTCCGTAGTATCCCAGACCCGCAGGTGTGGGCAGACAGGGGAATTACAGGAATTAAACACTTGATGACAAGGGGTAGACTGAGTACATTTCCAGAATTAAAAGCTAATTATAACCTACCAAACTGGATGTTCTTCAGGTTCCTGCAGGTGAGGCATGCCTTCCAACATCAATTCCCTGGGGGGATCATCCTTGAGTCAGACCCGGTGGAGAGACTGTTGGCCTCCAGGGTCCTAGTGGCCCCTTTGTCAACACTCTATTTTCACCTGACAGCGTCTCTGCCCACGCCACTGACGAAAGTATATACTAAATGGAGGGAGGATATTCCCTCCCTTGGGGAGGAAGATTGGGAATCCTGTGTCTCCTCATATGTTTCCACTCTGATCTCTGCTAGGGACCGTTTTATACAGCTAAAATTTTTGCACCGGGCCTATTATACACCTCAGAGGTTGGCGGTTATTTATAGGGATAGGTCCCCCAATTGTGCTAGGTGCGGAGGGGAGGAGGCCTCATTTTTACATATGACCTGGGCGTGCCCGGCACTGCAGGGATACTGGGAACAGGTCTTAGCTGATATCAACCTTGCGGCGGAGACATCTCTCCCACTAAAGCCAGAAGTTTTGCTGTTGAATGTGATTGATGATCCCACGGTAGGGAAATTTAAGAAATTGTTTGTGGCGTTCGCTACATACTATGCTAGGAGGGAGATTTTGCTGAAATGGAGGGCTGAGCTCCCACCCACCATCAGCACATGGAGAAATACTCTGAACACTGTTTTACCACTGTACAAAATAACGTATGTCAATAGGAATTGCCCGCACAAATTCGACAAGATATGGTCGTCCTGGATAGACTCTTGGGGATCGTTGCCTGTAGATTTATCCCCCCCTGAACCAGAGGCAGATGTATGATCCGGAAGCAGAAGACCCCGATTAGTACCTAGCTCTGTCTCCGTTGCTTTCTCCCCCCCCCTCTCCTCCCCTCTTTCCTTCCTTCTTTCCCTCCCTCTCCCCCCCCCCCTCTCCCCTCCTTCCTCTCCCCCTTCACCTACCCTCTTCCCCTCCTTCAGGTGTCTCCTCATCTCTCCCCTCAGCTACTCCCTTCCTCCCTCTTAATGTACCCTTCAAGGATGTTGTTAGTTCAGGATGTAAGAATTCAATTCCGACAATTGCAATTTGACTACGAAGTTACCAGCCAATGTGTGTGCGATGGAAATTTGTGTTTCGACAATTTTCTTTGCTTGTATGTACTGTACGCTGACCTGTATGTATTTAATTTGAATAAAGTTCACCATTTGTTAAAAAAAAAAGCAACCTGTCAAGTAAAAAAAAAATTATTTTTTATAAAATTTTCCTCACTTTAACCGCTTATTAACCCTTCATTTACGCTAATCAGCCTTAATTAACTCATTATTCTCCTCCATTTTAATTATTATTTTCCTGCTGATTTTTTATTTATTTTTTGTTCACTTCTGTTTTATAAACTATTAATAATTAAAACTTTTTTTTTATTTGCTTTGTTCATTAATATTTTTAAACCTTTAACATAAATTTACACATTTCACAATGAAAAAAAAGCACAAAATTAAAAAGAATACATTTATTTTATTTGTAAATAACTTTTCAATGCTTTTGTACCATTGCTGACAGCTGAAGTATAAACAAAACAGTTGCGATAGGTATCGGTAATTGGTATCAGCAAGTACAAAAAAAAAAAAAGATCGGTACTCAATAAGTAAAAATAATGGTAACGGTGCATCCCTAGTTTAGATACATTTTAATGCTGTGCACCTCAATACACCCACGACAACACAACACATTTGGTTTTGAGCCCTCAAGGTTAGGATACAGGGTAATGAAATCCTTAGAAAAGGTGAAAATGAAATAGGATTTAAGATGAGATAAATAAAACATTTAGGAGGAGAATGTGAAAAAAGTAGATATACACTTTTAATATGAGTATCATCTCCTCTGCATGTCCACTTGTCCAGCGTACAATGATACACATTATAGACTCCAAGATGCTAACATGGAGCTACTGCAGGTTAATTTTGTCTGCGGCACGTATAACAATTTGGCAGTTTAAACTTGGGCAGAGATGATGAAGCTTTTTCCTTGACAAAGCATGTCACTTCATATAATGGGACTTCTATCCTAATAATTAATTTTCTTTATCAAACAATAGAAGTCCTGGCTAAACAAATGTGATGTTTAATCACGTCTAATCATTTCAGATAAGGGTAAAAAAGGTCTGATGGAGGTATTGTTAACCAAGTTCTAATACTGTTAAAAAGAGGATAAAAAAGAAGATTAATTTTAAATTTAAGTGCCAACATGATCCATTACTGGCAGAAACAACTGTTACCAGGCATTAGTGTTGAGCAGTGTTGCAGCAAGGACATTTTGTCCCTACGGGACTGTTCAGAAAGTAATAGAAAGTCAACCGCGGTTTAGTAGACTGTATATGGCCTCTTTTGAGTATCTGAGTCAATAGACAGAGACAAGCAAAAACAAAACATATATACACCACAAAAGTTCGGACCTGAATAACGGATCCCATTAAAGTAAATGGGACCCAAGCGTCAAAAATCAAAAGTGCCCATTTTGAAGGCTTATATGCAAGTAATTGGGCATACAATGGTTCTAGGGGTCCAGGTCCTGCCCTGGGGGACATGTATCAATTCCTTCCAATATAGTGCCTGGGGGGGTCCCCTTAGTCTGCCTGTAAAGTGGCAGATATGTACCATGTCTAGAATCTGTTTCAGCAATAATTGCATTTATAAAGACATTTTCTCTGCAAGCTGCCTTTATTTTGCTCAGCAACATCTGGGGAGCCAGTGTGTATGATGAGGCCACAATGTAGTGCACTGGGAACAAGATTAGAGATTTTTTTGGATACATTCTGGTGTCACTTTGACTTTGGATAGAAGAAACAGATGCGTAAAAATTGGTCTTTGGGTGTGCCTTCCCACCGTAACCCTACAGAGGTAATCTTGATGAAAGCCAGAATTGGCCTTGCTGTAAAAAATTGAAATGATATGAACCTGTCAAACAGGTGCTGAAAAATTGGTCGTTGGGTGTTTATTGTGCCCATGAACCCTATACCAAAAACATTCTTCCAGGTGAAATGATTGAACACCCTCAAAGCTAAGCAGCCTTGAAGTCCTGCAGAGATTCCACATCCCAAAAAAACTTAATCAGTGACATTGGCATCAGGGGCATCATAGCTGGTAATCCAGGACTGATTCATTTTTATAAAAGTCAAACGGTCCACGGAGTCTGTGGACAGACACATTCTATGATAGGTAAAGAAACCTCCTGCAGCACTGTATGCCTGTTCTGAGAGCACGCTGGATGCAGTGCTTCCAGAAGTGCATTTGTGAGGTCAAGCACTGATGCTGGACCAGAAGGCCTGGTTGGCAGTCTCCACTGAAATTCATCCCAAAGGTCTTCTATCGGGTTGAGGTCAGGACTCGCTCATCCATGTCTTTATGGACCTTGTTTTGTGCACTGGTCCAAATCATTTTGTGGAGGGGGGATTATGGTGTGGGCTTTTTTTCAGGGGTTGGGCTTGACCCCTTAGTTCCAGTGAAGGGAATTCTTAAGGCATCAGCATACCAAGGCATTTTGGACAATTGTCCTTTTCCAATATGACTGCGCACCAGTGAACAAAGCAAGGTCCATAAAGGCATGAATGAGCGAGCTTGGGGTGGGGGAGACTGCGAGCCAGGCCTTCTCCTCCACATCAGTGTCTGACCTCACAAATGTGCTTCTGAAAGAATGGTCAAACATTCCCATAGACACAATCTTAAACCTTGTGGACAGCCTTCCCAGAAGAGTTTAAGCTGTTATAGCTGCAAAGGGTGGGCCAACTCAATATTGAACCCTTACGGACTAAAGCCTCGTACACACGATCCGATTGTTGGCCAACAGAGCATAAGACCTTTTCTCCGAAGGGCATGTGCCTGGATTTTGTCTTGCATACTAACGGCACACAATTGTCAGCCAACAAACACAAACGTAGTGATGTACTACGTGGAATTTCAGCTTTTGAGTGCCACCCTTTGGGCACCTTCTGCTAATGTCGTGTTTGGTGAGCATTGATTCCGAGCATGCGTGTTTTGTACTTTGGACTTTTGTGTGACAGACTTGTGTACACATGATACGAAAAAACAGACCGTTGTCCGCCGAAAATGTACTAGCCTGCTATCCAACATTTGTTGATGGAAAGTTGGACAACAATTGTCTGATGGAGCGTACTAACGGTCAGATTTTAGCCAAACAGTTTGTCAGCACACAATTTCCTGCCGAAAATCCGATCGTGTGTACGAGGCTTAAGACTGGGATGCCATTAAAGTTCATGTGTGTGTAAAGGCAGGCGTCTTAATACTTTTGGTAATATAGTGTATATTTGAATGGTAAAAATTGCTCAATAATCTCCTAAATGAGTGGCTGTTGGGCAATTAATCTCTGTTTACACTAAAATCTCTGGAGAAGAATAAAGGGAATTCATTCCTAATAGTTTTTGCTGCACGATTAAAGTAAGACATTGCACGATCATGGAAGATCAATCACTAAAATACACTACTTAAAATCTCTTGTGTAGCAGCTCACATTAAATGTAATGTGATACAAGCAAAGCGATCAATATTATGAGATTTTAGTAGTGCAATTAAGCTACTAGAAATCAGATTTGGTCCTTTATCCAGGGTGGGTTAGTATGCTATATATGCCCTTTTTATTTGTGATCTGCTTTTATTTATTATGGATCAATTACCACTTATCCCTTTGGGATTGGTGACACTGTGGTAACATGGAGAAGATGATTCACTGAAAGCACCCTTGGCGAGAAACGTAGTTATTATTTTTGTAAGACCAGCAATAGTAGTGTGGCAGAAAGCTCCATATTATATTGTTTGTATTAATTTTATTCCCAAGTCATGACAGCCCTGCCAAAACTTGAGGTCAGGGAAGCTTGAATAATGATTCATCTCACTTCACTATGCTGTGCAATTATGCTTTGACACAGAATTTATCTTTTGAAAATGCTGAATCAAAGAAAAAACACATCAAACAGCAAATTGAAAGGAATTATAATTTATTTTTTTCTTTTAACTAGCAAGGACAAAATAAAAATATTTTATGTTATGTGAAGTCACAATACATGGTTTTCAGATACCTTAACATTAAAACAATATCTATGGGATGAAACCTAATTAATTCAAAGACTTTGTTGAAAAGCAGGGGAAAGGGTCAATAATGTGAACCCGTGAGGAGAGAGCGCCCATTGATAGTTTGATGATTGACAGCTGTCATCTCAACCCTTCATTTACTGGCTAGCCTGCCAGCAACCTGGAACAAGCTCAGATCTTTCAGCCTTTGGGAAGGTAGAAAAATGCCCTGTACACACAATAGGATTTTCCGACAACAAAATCCGGATGTTGGCACAAACTTGTCTTGCATACACACGGTCACACAAATCTTGTCGGAAATTCCGAACGTCAAGAACGCGGTGACGTACAACACGTACGACGAGCCAAGAAAAATCAAGTTCAATGGCCAGTGCGGCTCTTCTGCTTGATTTCGAGCATGCGTGGAACTTTGTGCATCGGAATTGTATACACACGATCGGAATTTCCGATAACGGATTTTGTTGTCGGAAAATTGGAGATCCAGATATCAAAGGCGACCTATTAATATTAATTATATTAATATGTTAAATATTCTTCAAACCTTTTTCCAAACCTCACAACGGGCAGCTCTGGAAATTACATTTATTATTTTGCGCAGGTTAAGAGAACATCCCAATATTTTTACATAAAGAAAAACTATAGCTTTGTTGATATTTGTGTTATATTTACAGAGGAAAGTGATCCATTTAAAGTAAATGATCTTATCAATGTGTGTTAGTTATTAACAATTGCTTTAAGTGGTTGTAAATGCCTTTTTTTCTAAAATAACAAACATGTTATATGTACTTGCTTTGTGTAATGGTTTTGTGCAAAGCAGCCATGAACCTCCTCTTCTGTGGTCCCCCCGTCGGCACTTGTGGCTCCTCCTCTTCTTTTGTGTGCTTGCTATGGGGGGCACAACTGTAGGCTTGATCCCGAGCTGGGCTTTGTGTGTATCTATTGACACACACAGTGTGGCTTAGCTATGCCCCCCCCACTCTCTGCTCACAGTTTTTGATTGACCATTGGCTCCCCATGCTGCTTCTGTAAGCAGAGCGAGAGAACGAGGAGATAGCTGCTGCAGATTGGCACAGCGCTGGACGAAAATAGGGCTCAGGTAAGTATACAAGGGGTGATACAAATATATAGGGACTTTTTTTTTTACTTTAACCGCTTCAGCCCCAGAAGATTTTACCCCCTTCCTGACTAGAGCACTTTTTGGGATTCGGCACTGCGTCAATTTAACTGACAATTGCGTGGATCGTGTGACGTTGCACCCAAACAAAATTGATGTCCTTTTTTTCCCCACAAATAGAGCTTTCTTTTGGTGGTATTTGATCACCTCTGCAGTTTTTATTTTTTGCGCTATAAACAAAAAGAGCGAACATTTTGTAAAAAAAGCTATATTTTTTACCTTTTGCTATAATAAATATCCCCCCAAAAATATATTAAAAAACACATTTTTTCCTCAGTTTAGGCTGATATGTATTCTACATATTTTTGGTAAAAAAAAAAATCACAATAAGCGTATATTGATTGGTTTGCGCAAAAGTTATAGTGTCTACAAAATAGGGGATAGATTTATGGCATTTTTATTATAATTTATTTTTATTAGTAATGGCGTTGATCTACGATTTTATTGCGACTGCGACATTATGGCAGACACTTTTGACACATTTTTGGGACCATTGGCATTTATACAGCGACCAGTGCTATAAAAATGCACTGATTACTGTAAAAATGTCACTGGCAGGGAAGGGGTTAACCACTAGGGGGCGATCAAGGGGTTAACTGTGTTCCCTGCTACGTGTTTCTGACTGAAGGGGGAGGGGACTGACTAGAAGAAGTGACAGATCGTGGTTACTAGAACACACAATCTGTCTCTCCTCTCAGAACAGAACATGGATTTGTGTGTTTACACGGCCACAAGCATAGGCACCCCTGCAGTGCAGCGGGAGCATGTCAGCTATCCCGATCCCACGAGCCAACGTATAGCTACAACAGCTCGCGGGATCGTGCTGACCTGCCTCAGTAAAATTAAGGCAGCTGGTCAGCAAGCGGTTAATACACTGATTAGTGCTAAAAATATACTGTACTGTATACTTACTAGATGGCTCAGATATTAGGGATTAGACATGTGCAATTCATTCACATGTCAATTGTTCTGAATTTGTTTTTTCAACAAATTCATAAATTCGGAAATATTCAAATTAGTGAAAACACGTTTAACTAACTTTTCCAAAAATTAGTAAATTTGAAAATTCATACATTTATAAATATGTAAATTCCAAAATATGAAAATAAGAATGAAAATCCAAAAATTCAAAAGAACGAAAATCCGAAAATGAGAACGAAAGTCTGAAAACCTGAAAATTTGAAAATCAGAAAAAATAACTAATAACAATAACTATTACTAATTATTAAATTATAGGTATTGTAAGTTCCTTTCAAATTTGGCTGTTAGTGAATGTAACAAATACGAATTTATACGAAGTTCTGAAATATCCGAAATAACGAATGCCGCATCTAAAAGAATGGAACGTAACAAATTAATAATAATAAATAATAATAAAAACGTATTATTATTTATTATTATTAATTTATTACGTTCCATTCATTTAGATGCACCATTCGTTATTTCAAGATAATTCGCAACTTTGGATAAATTCACATTCATTACGTTCATAAACAGCCAATTTTGAAAGAAAATTCCAATACCTATAATTTAACCACATGCCGACCGGGCCATAGCCGAAAGACGGCTACAGCGCGGTCGGCTTCTTCTGGGTGGACGTCCATGGGATGTCCTCCCAGAATCTTGCTCCTGTGCGCCTCCTGGGGCGTGCACTCGGGAACATCACGGTATCGCGGCCGTTTACCACGTGATCGCTCCGTCAAATGATGGAGCGATCACATGTAAAAAAAACGGCATCACATAATGACGCTGTTTCCTCCCTCCCCTCTCTGTACCGATCGGTACAGTAAGAGGGGAGAAGCAGAGAGGGGGAGAGATGGCAGCAGTGCTGTGGGCTGTGCGCTGCTCAGTGACAGCAGTGTGGAATACTCTGCCTGCAATGTGCAATACACTGCCGCCACTGTGCAATACTCTGCCAACACTGTGCAATACTCTGCCACCACTGCGCAATACTCTGCCACCACTGCGCAATACTCTGCCAACACTGTGCAATACTCTGCAACACTGTGCAATGCTCTGCAACACTGTGCAATACTCTGCCAATACTTGCCAATAAATTTTAATAGAAACAAAGAATTTTTTTTTTTTAACAAATTTTCTGTCTTTTTTGATTTATAGCGCAAAAAATAAAAAACCCAGCGGTGATTAAATACCACCAAAAGAAAGCTCTATTTGTGTGAAAAAAAGGACAAACAATTCATTTGGGTACAGTGTTGCATGACTGAGTAATTGTCATTCAAAGTGTGAGAGCACCGAAAGCTGAAAATTGGTCTGGTTAGGAAGGGGGTTTAAGTGCCCAGTTTGTGAAGTGGTTAAATAGGATTTTTTAATTTTCAAATTTTCAAATTTACGAATATACTAATTTACGAATACCTCATCTAAATAAATGGAACATAATGAATTCAAATTTTTAAGAAGTTATAAATTTAGTTGAAATAACAAATTTTCGATTGTAACGAATGACCCGAAAAACAAAAAAATAAATAAAATGAAACAAAAACTAACAAGTTTTTCGGCAGTGCACATGTCTATTGGGGATGACATATTAAAGGGGTTGAGACGTTTTCCTTTCCAAAGAAGACAATCCCTCCTCCGCGGGTGGATGTACAGGGATTTGGAAAGACTCAGCAATCCCTCGATGACAGGAACTGTCAGAGAACTGTCCAGTCTGCAGTCAAACTGGCCAATCGGAACATGTTTCAGAGGCAGGGCCACGCCTCCTTCATCCTGTGGTTATGTAATTTAAATAAAGTGGGCAAGATTAAAGCACCAGTCAGGTCTCTATTGCTGTCTCTGTCACTGCAGGGGGAATATTCACTCTCCATTGGTTTAAGACTAAACCAAAAAAATCTAAATTTATGCAAATATATATTCTGCTACTTATGTTTGGTTTAAAAAAAAAAAAAGCAATATATTGATTTGTGCAAAAGTCACGACGCCTACAAACTATGGGATGTTTTAAATTATTTAAATGTTTTGTACTAGTAACGGAGGCTGGGAGGGTGAAGATTTAATTCTGGTTTATGATCAGGATTTTCTGTTGTTTTTATAGTATGTTGGTATTGTGTTGGTTATTATTTGTGGTGGTGTTAGAGAAAGTGGTATATTATTTGTATTTGGTAGTTTGATTGTCTTTTATTTTAATCTGTGTTACTTATTCTATGTTGTATCTAAGGCCCCTTTTACACGAGGCGGACTCCGCTTCCACGGAGCCCGCCTCTGTCCGCCGGCTCAGCGGGAGATCTCTCCGTTGATCTCCGCTGAGCCGGCGGATGACAAGTCCCTCTCTGCTCATTGAGCAGGGAGGGGCTTGCGAGCGCCGCTGGTCTCTATGGAGAGATCGGATGAAAACGGACAGCGTGTCCGTTTTCAGCAGATCTCACCCGATCCGATCCACCAGCGTCAGATTTGGACGTAGAGCCATACGTCTGCTTTTGGCGGATCGGACCGGGTCGGATGTCAGCGGACATGTCTCCGCTGACATCCGACGCTCCATAGACTAACATGGAGCGCCCCTTCAGATGCGCCGTCAAAACTGACAGGCAGATCTGAACGGTCCGTCCATGTGAAAGGGGCCTTAATTGTATGGATGTTTTATTTGTAGTGTAGTTTTAATTTTGTTTATTTGGTGCTAATGGCTTTTGTTGGTCATTTTGTTTTGTGTTTTTTTTTGGTTTATTGTTGTGATCTTGTGTTGTCTTTGTTAAGTGTGTCTTTGTCATAACAATTTCCCAATTTCCCTTTGGGATTAATAAAGTCTTCTGTATTATAGCGGGATTGCGCTATTGTGGTGGACGTTTGGACACTAGCTGACACTTTTTGGGGGGCCAGTAACACTAATACAGTGATCAGTGCTAAAAATATTCACTGTACTAATAACACTGGCTGGGAAGGGATTAACATCAGGGGTGATCAAAGGGTTAACTGTGTGCCTAGCCAGTGTTTCTGTGAGGTACTTTTAACAGGGGAAGGCATGGCTCTATGTCCCCTCCATGTGCTTTGCAGAGACACAGGATCCATGCCTTCCCTCCTGACAGATTGCCATTCTGCCTCTGTAATGCACAAGTACACAACTGATCAGCTCTCACTGTATATAATCGCAGTGGGAGTGAGCCGCCGATGGAGTGTATTTGTGCCCGCTACCAAGAAGAGCTGGACCACGTCTATATACATGATCCAGCGCAGAGGTGCCCCCTGTAGCATTAAAACTGCTATAGGGCGGACCTAAATTGGTTATGGGATTTTATTTATTTATTTTAATTAAAAAATTGTACCCTGTTTTAAAAATAACAACCTATTTTATGCACAATATATACATTGCATTGTTTATGACTCTAGTATAAATATTGTAAACTGATATATTACTGGCTTTAAATATTTCACGCTTTCATTTTCATTGTGAGTATACATTTGCTTGAGGCCAACAGTGTTATTGCTTGATATTTAAATGGAAGTTCTGTATGTAGTTTATCTCAGTTCATCCAGGTTACAGCAAACTGTGCATGATATAGATCTGGAACGAATATACAAATGTGTACTGAACGTTTTCCAGCCACAGTTCTCCAATGTTTAACCAGGCCCACTGGGTGGCAGGCTGTGTCCTAATATAAATGTGTAACAAACGAATATGGGGAAGTATACATAATATGTGTATATATATATATATATATATATATATATATATATATATATATATATATATATATATATATTAGGGCTGTTACTGATTAAAATGTTTGTGTTCAATTAGTCGATTTTTTTAATCGATTAATCGACTAATTTCGATTAATTATAACGCACATACAGTGTCCACATCTCCCCCATACTGTAATGTCCACATCTCCCCCATACTTTAATGTCCACATCTCCCCCATACTTTAATGTCCACATCTCTCCCATACTTTAATGTCCACATCTCTCCCATACTGCAATGTCCACATCTCCCCCATACTGTAATGTCCACATCTCCCCCATACTGTAATATCCACATCTCCCCCACACTGTAATGTCCACATCTCCCCCCATACTGTAATGTCCACATCTCCCCCATACTGTAATGTCCACATCTCCCCTCATACTGTAATATCCACATCTCCCCCATACTGTAATATCCACATCTCCCCTCATACTGTAATATCCACATCTCCCCCATACTGTAATGTCCACATCTCCCCCCCATACTGTAATGTCCACATCTCCCCTCATACTGTAATATCCACATCTCCCCCATACTGTAATGTCCACATCTCCCCCATACTATAATGTCCACATCTCCCCCATACTGTAATGTCCACATCTCCCCCATACTGTAATGTCCACATCTCCCCCATACTATAATGTCCACATCTCCCCCATACTGTAATGTCCACATCTCCCCCATACTGTAATGTCCACATCTCCCCCATACTATAATGTCCACATCTCCCCCATACTGTAATATCCACATCTCTCCCATACTGTAATGTCCACATCTCCCCATAACTGTAATGTCCACATCTCCCCCATACTGTAATGTCCACATCTCCCCCATACTATAATGTCCACATCTCCCCCATACTGTAATGTCCACATCTCCCCCATACTATAATGTCCACATCTCCCCCATACTGTAATATCCACATCTCTCCCATACTGTAATGTCCACATCTCCCCTCATACTGTAATATCCACATCTCTCCCCATACTGTAATGTCCACATCTCCCCTCATACTGTAATATCCACATCTCCCCCATACTGTAATGTCCACATCTCCCCCATACTGTAATGTCCACATCTCCCCACATCTCCCCCATACCTTAATATTCACATATACGGATTGTCTGCTCTGTCCAGAATAGACAGCAGTCCATCCTCAGAGTAGATGGCACAAGCAGGCGGGCGATGATGACGTCATCGCGCCACTACTAAGCCGCCTCCCGGTTGGACCAGGATGGCCGCCGCTCTGGAGCTAGGCCGAAGCCGTGGCCTTTCCTATGGGCGAGACTCCGCGGATCATCCTTGATCAAAATTATTTTGATCAATCAAAGAAATTAACGATTAATCAAACAATTAATCGCTAATTTCCGCAGCCCTAATATCTCTCTCTCTCTCTCTCTCTTTCTCTCTCTCTCTCTATATATATATATATATAGATTATAGCTATATCTATATATACACTGTGTGTGTGTATAGTGTATATATAGGTTGGACACCTCTGCCTTATTTAAACTATTGCTGCTGTTGAGATTCACATCTGATGTGGTACTCCTGTTTTCTACCAGATATATAACAAAAAAATTGGAGATGTAATCTTAATTTCATTTCAAAAGCGTCAAAAGCGTCTTAGGCCTCTTTCACACGGAAGGACTATTCAGGTCCGCCTGTCAGTTTTTTAGGTGGACCTGAAACGGAGGCTCCATAGACCTCTATGGAGCGACGGATGTCAGCGGTGACATGTCCGCTGACATCTGACCCGCTCAGATCCGAAAAAGTGTGACGGAGGAAAGCCCTATTTTTCATCGGATCAGATGAAAACGGACTCTACGGTCCGTCTTCATCCGATCCCCCCATAGAGGAGAGCGGCGCTCTGACATGTCTGTCCCTGCACAGAGACAGACCTGTCATCTGCCTGCTCAGCGAGGATCGACAGAGCGATCCCCCTGCTGAGCAAAGCAGAGCCCGTACACGGACACGTCCATGTGAAAGGGCCCTTACATAATTTTTCATACATATACAAATAACGACTGCACAGTTTTAGTTTTGGACAGAAACTCCTTCCTTCATCAAGTTGCATGCAACTTGATGAAGGACAGAGTTTCTGTCCGAAACTGTGCAGTCGTTATTTGTACATGCATGAAAAATTAAGTAAAACGCTTTTGAAAAGAAACTGAGATTGCATCTTCAATTTTTTTTGTTATATATCTGGTAGAAAACAGGAGTACCACTTTAGATGTGAATCTCAACAGCAAGAGTTTAAATACGGCAGAGGTGTCCAACCTATATATACATTATACACACACACACACACAGTGTATATATATATATATATATATGTATATATATATATATATATATATATATATATATCTATATCTATAAATATATATATAGATATAGATATATTATATATCTATATCTATATCTATATATATATATATATATACATACAGTATCTCACAAAAGTGAGTACACCCCCCACATTTTTGAAAATATTTTATTATATCTTTTCATGTGACAATTCTGAAGAAATTACACTTTGCTACAATGTAAAGTAGTGAGTGTACAGCTTGTATAACAGTCTAAATTTGCTGTCCCCTCAAAATAACTCAACACACAGCCATTCATGTCTAAACTGCTGGAAACAAAAGTGAGTACACCCCTAAGTGAAAATGTCCAAATTGGGCCCAATTAGCCATTTTCCCTCCCCGGTGTCATGTGACTCTTTAGTGTTACAAGGTCTGGGGTATTTTGTGTGGCCACTGTTATTTTCCAGAACTGCTTTAACCATGGAGTTCACCAGAGCTTCACAGGTTGCACTCCTCCATGACGACATCCCAGAGCTGGCGGATGTTAGAGACCTTGCGCTCCTCCACCTTCCTTTTGAGTATGCCCCACAGATGCTTAATATGGTTTAGGTCTGGAGACATGCTTAGCCAGTCCATCACCTTTACCCTCAGATTCTTTAGCAAGGCAGTGGTCGCCTTGGAGGTGTGTTTGGGGTCATTATCATGTTGAAATACTGCCCTGCGGCCAAGTCTCCAAAGGGAGGGGATCGTGCTCTGCTTCAGTATGTCACATGGTTCCCTCAATGAACTGTAGCTCCCCAGTGACGGGAGCACTCATGCAGCCCCAGACCATGACTATCCCACCACCATGCTTGACTGTAGGCAAGACACACTTGACTTTGTACTCCTCACCTGGTTGCTGCCATTACAGGCCTCTCATACTCCCCTTACACCACCATCCAGAGCACTGTGCAGCATTACAAGCCTCTCATATCACCATCCAGAGCACTGTGCAGCATTACAGGCCTCTTTATACCACTATCCAGAGCATTGTGCAGCATTTCAAGCCTCTGAGTCCTCAGACCACCATCCAGAGCATTGAGTAGCATTGCAGCCACCGTCCAGAGCACTGTTCAGCATTACAGGCCTCCTCAGACCACGTCCAGAGCACTGTGCAGCATTACAGCCACTGTCCAGAGCACTGTGAAGCATTACAGGCCTCCTCAGACCACTGTCCCGAGCACTGTACAGCATTACAAGCCTCCTCAGACCACCATGCAGAGCACTGTGCAGCATTACAGGCCTCCTCAGACCACCATACAGAGCACTGTGCAGCATTACAGGCCTCTGAGTCCTCACACCACCATCCAGAGCACTGTGTAGCATTGCAGCCACCATCTAGAGCACTGTTCATCATTACAGACCTCCTCAGACCACCATCTGGAGCACTGTGCAGCATTACAGGCCTCCTCAGACCACCGTCCAGAGCACTGTGTAGAATTACAGCCACCATCCAAAGCACTGTTCAGCATTACAGGCCTCCTCAGACCACCATCCAGAGCACTGTGCAGCATTATATGTCTCCTCCGACCACCGTCCAGAGCACTGTGTAGCATTACAACCACTGTCCAGAGCACGGTGCAGCATTACAGGCCTCCTCAGACCACCGTCTAGGGCACTGCGTAGCAATACAACCACCATCCAGAGCACTGTGCAGCATTACAGGCTTCCTCAGAACACCATCCAGTAGGTTTGCCACCTCATACCTTTAAGACTGAACACATCAATTACACAGATTCTGTGGCTGATTAAGGTGGTATTTATACTCACTTGGTGCCTTTTCTGCATTCAATTAAAGGGATGAGGTGGCAACCCTACCGCCCAGAGCACTGTGTAGCATTACAGCCACCATCCACAGCACCGTGCAGCATTGCAGGCCTCCTCAGATCGCCATCAAGAGCACTGCATAGCATTACAGCCACCATCCACAGCACCGTGCAGCATTGCAGGCCTCCTCAGATCGCCATCAAGAGCACTGCATAGCATTACAGCCACCGTCCAGAGCACTGTGCAGCATTACAGGTTTCTTCAGACCACCATCCAGAGCACTGTGTAGCATTACAGCCACCATCCAGAACACTGTGCAGCATTACAGGCCTCTCAGACCACCAGCATCCAGAGCACTGTGCAGCATTAGAGGCCTCCTCAGACCACTCTCCAGAGAACTGTATGGCATTACAGCCGTAGTCCAGAGCACTGTGCAGCATTATAGGCCTCCTCAGACCATCATCCAGAGCACTGTGGAGCATTAAAGGCCTCCTCAAACCACTGTGCAGCATTACAGGCCTGCTCAGACCACTGTCCAGAGCACTTTGCAGCATAACAGTGAATGGCAAAAGCTCACTCTTTAATTTTCTCAGCCACCTTGAGAACACTAGCTACCAGGGATGGGCGAACGGTTCGGCTGAGCATGAGTTCGGGTCGAACATTTGCCTGTTTGGTCATTCACCGAACACCCGAATTTGCAAAAAAAAAGAAAAAAAAAACGGTCATTTTTTTAGGAGCAGTGATTCCTTTAAATATTGTGTCTGGGGGCCCCCCTTAATGCGCCTGTAAAGTGGCACATTTGTAGGATATACAAAACATGCTACAGCAAAACTGACATTTCTAAAGAAAAAAATCTTATTTAAAATGACTCCCGGTTACAATTGCCGACACCGGGTAATAAAAAATAAAGAAAACAAAAATCTATAACAGACCATTATCCGACCATGCAGCCTGGCATGCAGCTCCTGAACCATACCAGGCCACATTCCCTCAACACGGGGGGTGGGTGCTTTGAGGCTCTGTGCCTCCCACCCCAAAGCATCTTCCCCATGTTGATGAGGACAAGGGCTTATTCCCATCTTCCTGACAACCCTGGCCTGTGGTTGTCAAGGTATGCTGGTGGGGGGCTTATCGCAATCTGTCTCTTTGGGTCCGGTATGGATTTACATTTTTTTTTTTTAATTTTTTTTTTTTCATTTATATATTTGTTTTTGTTTATTTTTTTATTTTTTATTATATTTTTTTTTATTTTTTATTTATTTTAATAATAATTTTTTTTTATGGATTTACATTTTTTTTTTTTAAACCGGCTTGGGTTTCCCCTCAAAATCCATACCAGACCCTTATCCTAGCATGCAGCCTGGCAGGTCAGGAAAAGGGGGGCAAGCGAGCCCCCCCTCCTGATCCATACCAGGCCATATGCCCTGTGGGGGTTGGTTGCTTTGGGGCAGGGGGGCTCTGCCACCAAGGGCTTCTTTCCGGCAACTCTTTCCGTACCAATTCACCAAAAAAGTGTCAAAGTAAGAAAAACAGGAGACAAAAACTGTCTCCTGTATTCCTTACATTTTGACACTTTTTTGGTGAATAGGTATGGGTACGATGTACCGATACCCATTCACATAGGGGGGCCAGGATCTGGGGGCCCCAGATTCTGATAAGCCCTCCACCCACAGACCCCGACAACTACAGGCCATGGTAGGCTGATTTTACCGGGGCTTAGAACCGGAGATTACCGTGGTCCAGGTCATTGGGACGGGGGGCAAGGAGGGGGACCTGTGTAAATTCACCTTACAGAGTTTATGTAAAAGGTGAATCAAAACAAACAGAAGTGTTTTATTCTCCAGATATTTCTATTTCAAACATAAGAAGCATACCTAATACTTGTGGGTTGTGCTTACTGCGATACAAATAATCAATAATTCAACAACAGTTTTAATTGTCAATTTAAATTCATAGGAAAAATGTGCAGGCTAAAAATGCCATTAGTACGTGGAACTATAACAACCATTACTTTTTATCAACTCCTTTGCATTGACAAATTTGACAATAGAGGTAAATATCACATTAATGACAAAGAAAAATAGATCAGTAACTGTCAAAAAGGGCAGCCTTATGTTGGGGTCCTGCTCCTAGTAATCTTTTTAGTGTGATATTTACCTACAGTATATCGTTATTGACAGACATGTTGCAGAATCGGAGGAGATAATATGTTATTTATTATTGGCCTTGGAGTTATTGTTTTGACATAAAGCAATAACTTTGGTTGAATAATGATTTTATTTGGTATATTTTCTATATTTTTGAATGCATAAAATGCACTTTTTGGTTAAGTTCTATTGGCAGATAACATGTCTAATTTTCTTTTTTTTCTTTTTTTTATGCACAATAAAAAAATTGTGTAGAATAATATTTGGCTTTGTGTTTTACTTCAAATGACAGCTTGGGAGTCGGCAGTTACATTTTAAAAAATACAATGTAAAATTAACAAGGGACACCAACATAGTTGTATCTTTGATCTTAAAAACTACGGGATAATGGTGTTGTGGTAACTTGCCCAAATAAAAAAAAAAGCATAATAATATCATTCTTGATATCACTAGAAAAAAAAAGCCTTTGAAAATGTGTTTGCAATAACTCCATCAGTATCACCAGCAAAGCAGCTTCATTGTTATCCCATTAAAAAAGAAGAGAATTGTGCGCTGAATTTGGAGATTTCATAATTTGCCGTCACGAATGTTAATTCTCCATTATGAACACTAGTTTACAAGACCGACCGTTTCTGGCTCGTCCTTGCTTCCGAGCATGCGTGTTTGTACTTTGGACTTTTGTCCGACGGACTTGTGCACACACGATCGGAAAATCCGACAACAGCTTTGCGGCTTCACTGCCCGTTTCCTACTGCGCATGCGCGAGCCGCGCATCGCTTTGTAAATGGCCCGTTGTTTCCTGGGACACACATATGTCCCATGTCCCAGAAGACAACGGGGCCGCTCGCCGAGGAGGAGGAATTGAAGAAACAGCGCTGCGGAATAGGAAGAGGCAGATTAGGAAGACTGCCTAGCAACAGGGGTTTCTGGTGAGTAAAAAAAAAAATTATTTTCAAATGTTTTTTTAAATCTTTTTTTAAGAATGTTAATGTCATTTTTTTAGGGTGGCCCTCCACTTTAAAGGATATCTTAAAGCGAAAACTGTATTTATTTTTTTGCTCTTTGTATCCTTTTCAACATTTACTTTCACATTCTGCCTCAAGACCCAACATGAAATGAGAGGTGATCCTTCTAAAGGAAGAGAAATCCTATCTTGGACAATTGTCAAGTGTATCAATTGGAAGACAGCCTCACTGTCTAGTGACAATTAAAATGTTTGATTTTTTTTTCTTGCTTTCAGTCTTATGGACACTGGACAAATAAGGGTGTAGCTCCTTAGTTGTGACACAGACAGTGAACAAAAAAATTAAGTAGAACTATAGGCACATTTTTTTTTCATTTTGGATAGAGTAAGGTAGGGTTATAACCCCTTGTAAGGTTTATTTTTGCCCTATTTCTCCTATTGGGGAGATATCCTTTCACTTCCTGTCCCATAGTCAAAACAGGAAGTGAGAGGAAATCCCTGCAAATTAAGGGAACCCCCAGGTCACCAGAACTAGTGCCCCCCATTGGAATATTTCCCCACTATTACTTTTGTGGGGACAACCCAAAATTTGGTATTTTCTTTCACTTTCAATGATAATGGTAAACAGGACAAATAGAGAGGGTTGATCTCCCTAACGGGGGCACAGACGGCAATAAAAACTGACAACTGTTCTAATCCATCTCCCATCTATCCAAAACAAAAAAAAAAGGTTTTGCCTTTTAGTTATACCTTAACTTAGTCCTTCCATATTTTATCCAAATAAAAATGGCTGTATATGTACTTTAAAAAGGCTCACAAGTAGGGTTGCCACCTTTTCTTCAAGTCAAACCCGAACACTTTAGCAGTGCACAGCATTTTTTTTTTATAGTATAAACTATACATATATTTTGCTATTAAATAACATTTCTAATCATATGAAGTTAATAACAAGAGTTCCCCTTTACATCAGAGTCCACAGAGTACCCCTTTTACAGCTGAACTTGCAGAGTTCCCTTTCACTGTAAGGGGGGACTCTGCAGACTCTGATGTAAGGGAGAACTCCGGGGCCTCTAACATAAGGGATGCTCTGGGAACCCTGATTTAAGTTGGAACACTGAGAACTCTGATGTAGGGAGAGGACTCTGATGTAAGGGGAAACAATGTGGCTTCTGGCGTAAAGGCGAAATCTAATGTAAGGGGTGCTCTGAGAACCCTGATTTACCTTAGTGTACTTAATCAGATGCAGGAGATGTATCTGAGGTTGCTGGACTTCAAATATCCAGCCCCAACTTTCCTTTTCTGAGGCACAGCACTGGGGATTGGAGTGTGGGCAGACACAGAGGGGTAGGGGGATAAGGAGGTGCAGATTGAGCCCTCTCTACTCTACCATCTGTGTGTTTGGTAGACATGTGCGCCGTCAATAAATTTGTTTTGCTTTGTTCCGTTCCATTTCATATTAGCCGTTAATTCGTATTTCGTAATTCGTGTCCGAAATACAAATTTTCGTCGGGTTCGTTAACTTTTCGTAACAATTACGAATGTTCGTTATGATGAATTTATCATTATGAGGGGCTCCCACCATCCCTGTGCTGTGCTGACCTCCTGGGTTTTTAACTTCATCATAACCTATAATAGTAATTAACGAACATTCTTATTTTGTCCGATTCTGAATCTCCCATCGACTACTCCCATATTAAAAAAGGTAATTTTCCCAACCCTCACTCAGCAGCAGAAGAAAACCTCTGATTGGTCAACAAAACACCAGTCACGTCTCCGTTGTAACGGAATTTGGATCCGAAATTCGTAAACGAAATTTCGTATTTCGTACAAAATTCGGAAGCATAGCAATTCGTATTTCGTATCCTCCCGAATGTACGAATTTACGGAAATTCGTACGAATTTTTTCGATTTGTACGAAACTAATCGCACATGTCTAGTGTTTGGGGGGGGGGTTGTTAGTGCTGGCTTTGGGCAGTATGAAAGAGTGTAACAGACACTCTAAGCTTAGACAACTGCAGCCAGCAACCCTGCTGGGAAGCCATAGTCCAGTCTAAATAATGTGTCTGGGTTTCAGGCAGACTGACACCTGGACACACAATTCCAAACCCGAACTGTTCGGGTGAATCCTGGACAGGTGGCAACTAGACATGTGCACAATAGAAAAATGTGTTTAGTTTTGTTTCTGTTTGTTTCCGTTGATTCGTAACGATTCGTAATTTCGTAAGTCGTCGGTGTTCGTATTCGGACTCGTTCGTATTTTCGTAAGAGTTTTTATTTTTGTTGATTCGTTTTTCCATTAGTCTAATTTTCGATTATTCGAAATTCGTATTTTCGTTATATTTCGTATTCGGCGCATTCGTATTTTCGGAAGAGCTATATTTTCATTGATTTAAAAAGATTCGTAATTCCGTTAATCTAATTTTCATTGATTCGAAATTCGTATTTTCGTAGATTTGGTTACATTCGTACTTTTGTAAGATTGATTTATTCGTACTTTCGTAACATTGTTTTCGTAGATTCGTAATCGGAGCATAATTCATAGTTTTATGTAATGTGTATGCTATTTACATGTTTAAGAAACAAAGAATTTCTCTCTCACAAGTCAGAACTTAACTCAAAAATCCACCAAAACACAGAGCCTCCGACCCAACCACACCCTATCTGGACTCTGGATGGAATAATTCAGAATCAGAACTAATATTCGTTCTTTCGAATTCTCGATCAGCAGAATTTTTGTTATTTCGTATTTTCGTTGTTTTGATTTCCTTTTTCCGAATATTCGTAATTTCGATTTTTTTTCATTCATTTTGATTTTCGTAATTTTTGAATTTTTGTTCGGTATTTTCGTTGTTTCTGTTTTCGTTTTTCGGATTTTCATTCTTTCGTAGTTTCCTTGTTTCTAATTTAATTATTTAGTATTTTCGTTGTTTTTCATATTCGTTCTTTTCGATAGTTCGTTATTCGTTCGAATTTTTAGTAAACCCATCGTTCATTCGTACGATAACAAATGAACGAATATAACGAATTTAAACGGAAAACTAATTCAAAACTAAACGAATTGCACATGTCTAGTGGCAACCCTACTCACAGGTTATTCAAAAATGGAGCAAAGGGAAGGTATTGACAAATACTAACCAATCAGATTCCTGCGGTAGAAACATAGAACATAAAAGAGAAAAGACCAAGTGGTCCATCAAGTCCACCCATTTATTTTTTAAGCTCTTATTTTTCTTGAATGGATTAGAAAATGTAAGCATTCCGTTTTTATGTACAGACAACAATGCCATTTCTTTGACATTTTTAATAACGCTACTCTTTTGTCAGTACTTCGTTATTTTACATATATACTGCAGAAAATAATTAGATGTAATAGCTCACCAGATTGGAATTTCTGTGACGGCTTCAAGGACGGATACCTGGATCTGTTCCTCCAAAATATTATTCAGTCACAGCCAGTAGGATGCGCCCTTGAACTTTATTAGTACAATGGACTTACTAATTGGTTGATTGTCTAACAACAGATGTTGCCCAGTAGTAGAGCAATACTCATTACCAGTGTTGTATCTCTTGTAATTAATGTATCTAATTTACTTAATTGATTTTTAACTTTCACTGACAGGTTATGGGTTGTATGAAATACACAAAGGTAACAATTCTTTTGTTCTTTTACATAAAAGAAACGAATGCCTAAACTGTAATATAGTGTAAAATGCATGGGGCTGGCTGGTTTGTTTTGCCATTAATTAGAAAGATGAATTATAAATATTGATTATCAGTAAGGATATAAAATTTGATTCCGGGAAATGTACGTGTATTTTCAATGTGTTTTAAAAGTTCACTCGATAGAAAGCTTACATTTAACCACTTCAGCTCCGGAAGGTTTTACCCCCTTCCTGACCAGGTCATTTTTTGCAATACAGCACTGCGTTACTTTGACAATTGAGCGGTCGTTTGACGCTGTGCCCAAATAAAATGTACGTCCTTTTTTCCCCACAAATAGAGCTTTCTTATGCTGGTATTTGATCACCTTTGCGTTTTTTTTTTTTAGGCTATAAACAAAAAAAATATTTTGAAAAAAATATATATATATATTTTCTGCTATAAAATATTTCAAATCAAAAAAATATTTTTTTTATTTCTTCATAAATTTAGGCAAATATGTATTCTGCTACAAATTTTTGGTAAACAAAAATCCCAACAAGTGTATATTGATTGGGTTGCGCAAAAGTTATAGCGTCTACAAACTATGGACTTTTTATTTTATTTTTACTAGTAATGGCGGCGATCGGAAATTTTTAGCGGTGGACAAATCTGAAATGAAGTGAAACTTTTTTGGGGACCAGTGACGCTAATACAGTGATCAGTGCTAAAAAAAAATGCACTGGCACTGTATAAATGACACTGGCAGGGTAGGGGTTAACATCAGGGGCAATCAAAGTGTTAGCTGTGTTCTCTATGTGTGCTTTCTAACTGTAGGGGAAGTGCTTTGACTAAAGGAAAACGGAGACCAATGTTTTATGAGATCTTCATTTTCCTTTCTGGAAGAACAGCGGTCTGCCCTGTTTACATAGACAGACTGCTGATCTGCCTATGTAAACAAAGCACTCCCCCTACAGTTAGAAAGCACACATAGGGAACAGAGCTAACCCTTTGATTGCCCGTTGTTTTGCCTCTCTAAAAACGATCGCCGGCTTTACCGTGTCCCATCACAGCGGGAGCGGGGCTTCGGCAGCACGTGCACCTGAGAGATGATCATGAGAATCACGTACAGGTTCGTGATTTCAGGCTAAAGGGCCGCCCTGCCACACTATATGTACGTGGGGTGGCCCTTAAGCGGTTAAAGTGGTTGTAAACCTCAGACATGAAATATGAACAAAGCATATTCCTCTATAGTGTGTACTTGTCTCAACTACAACCTACAACTCTGTCTCCTCCTCACCATTGCCCCTTTCTGTGGGGGTCCCCCAAGGCTCTGTTCTTGGACCCCTTCTCTTCTCCATCTACACCTCCTCCCTTGGTCACTTGATAACCGCCCACAGCTTCCAATACCACTTATACGCCGATGACACCCAAATCTATCTGTCTACTCCTCACCTCACTCCTTCAGTCTCCTCTCGCATTACTAACTTACTAACTGACATCTCAGCATGGATGTCGCACCACTTCCTTAAATTAAATCTCTCTGAAACTGAGCTATTAATATTCCCCCCCACCTGTGCCCCGCTCCATGACTTTTCCATCAAAATCAACAATGAAACCATCAGTCCCTCCCCTCACGCCAGGGTACTCGGTGTAATCCTTGACTCGGACTTGGCATTTCTGCCTCAAGTCCAATCGCTGTCAAAAGTTTGTAGACTTCACCTCCGTAACATCTCAAAAATTCGCCCCTTTTTAACAAATGACACCACCAAGCTCCTCATTTACTCCCTTGTTATCTCTCGCCTTGACTTTTGCAACTCCCTTCTCATTGGCCTGCCTCTCCATAGGCTCTACCCTCTTCAGTCTATCATGAATGCGGCTGCCAGACTTATCCACCTTACCAACCGTTCAGTGTATGCCAACCCTCTCCTCCAATCCCTACAGTGGCTCCCAATCACCCAGCGAATTAAATTCAAAATACTAACCACAACTTACAAAGCCATCCACAACTCTGCCCTGAGCTACATCGCCAATCTTGTCTCCAAACATATCCCAAACCGTCCTCTCCGCTCTTCTCAAGATCTCCTCCTGTCAAGCTCTCTTGTTTCCTCCTCCCATGCTCGTCTCCAGGATTTCTCCAGAGCCTCTCCCATCCTCTGGAACTCGCTGCCTCAACCTATCCGGCTATCCCCTACTCTAGCTACCTTCAGGCGATCCCTGAAAACTCATCTCTTTAGGGAAGCCTATCATGTCTCCAACTAATCTTCTACCACTTCCATCAGCTCATTCCCCACAATTACAACCTTTTGTATCACCCCCCCCCCCTATTAGATTGTGAGCTCTTCTGAGAAGGGACCTCTTAATCCTCTTGTATTTTATTGTATTATAACTGTATTGTCTCCCTTTTTATATTGTAAAGCGCTGTGTAAACTGTTGGCGCTATATAAATCCTGTAATAAATAAATAAATAAACTAAGATCACTAATTAGTTAACTAAAGGCAAATAGACTGTGCAGTTTGCAAAGTGCAGTTGCACTCTACAAGTGCAGTTGCTCCAGAGCTTATTAAATGAGCTCTGCTGACTTCTGTCAACATCCAATCATGTGCAAGCAAAAATGCATTTTCTTTTTGTTTTCCTTGCATGTGATTGGGTATTCTTTGCAAAGTGAAGTTTAACTTCATTTACTAAGCTCTGAAGCAACTGCACTTGCAGAGTGCACAGTCTATTTACCTTTAGTACAGTTGCTCGACAAGCTTTAAGTCTTGAAATACCTATTATGCCCCATACACATGGTCGGATATTCCGATGAAAAAAGTCAGATCGGATTATGTTGTCGGAAAATCCGATCGTGTGTGGGCTCTGGAGGACTTTTTCTGTCGGAAAAAATTTGAGAGCAGGATCTAAAATTTTCCGACAACAAAATGCGATCGGACTTTTTCTGTTTATGTGTTGAGAATTCCGACGCACAAAGTGCCAGGCATGCTCAGAAAAAAATTGGAGATGAAAGCTACTGGCCTCTATGTAGTCCCATTCTACATTTTATACGTCACCTCGTTCCGAAGGATTGGATTTTCCGACAACTTTGTGTATGCCGTGTGTATGCAAGACAAGTTTCGGCCAAAATCTGTCGGAAAAAATCTGACGGATTTTGTGGTCTGAATGTCCGACCGTGTGTACAAGGCATTAGACATGTGCAGTTCATTTCATTCCATATTGAAATTCGGACAATTTTTTTTGATATTTGGAAACTCTGATGTATCTGAATTTCTGAATTACAATAGTAACAAATTTAAACGAATCTAAAATAACGAAACTAAATTTTGGATGAAAATTTCTAATAGTTTTCGATTCAAATTTGAATTGTTTTCGAATCACATTCGAATTTGAATTTCCAAAGAGAATAATATAGAATAGGAAATAAATACATAGAATAGAACATAATAGAATAGAAAATAAAGGAATAGAATAGAAAAAAATTATAAAATAAATAATCTTCTGAAATTCGATTTTCAAATAACGTTAATTAAATTTTGAATAGAATAGAATAGAAAATAATAGAATAGAATAGAAAAAATAATAGACTAGAACAAATAGAAAGAACAAAACCTTCTTCTGAAATTCTAATTTCTAATGGAATACATTTGAATAGAATAGAAAAGAATAGAATGCAAAGTAATAGAAAATAAAAGAATATAATAGAATTAAAAAAAAAAACAATTGGATAGATAAAAATATAACCATTTCCTAAAATTCTAATTGAATAAATTCAAATTCAAATCGAATAGAAAAAAATGATTAGGGTTGAAAATAATAGAATAGAATAGAAAAAAAATATAGAAAAAAAATAGAAAGAATAAAACATCTTCTGAAATTAAAAATTTGAATAGATAAAATTCAAAATAGAATAGAATAGAAAATAAAAGAATAAAAAAATTGAATAGAATAAACAATAGAAAAGAATAGACTAGAATAGAAAAGAAAAGGATAGAACAGAAAAAAGATTGGAATAGAAAAACAATAGAATAGAACGAATATAGCCATCTTCCAAAATTCTAATTCTGAATAGAATTAGATTCGAGTTCAATTCCACCGAATTCAGAAAATTCAAATCGATTCGAATAAACAAAAACAAATTCCGAAAACAAATTAAATTTGAATTGAATGAATTTATGCAACTAACGAATCGAAACAAAATAAAAAAATGTGTTTTCGTTCTGCACATAATAACTAGTAATAAAAGAGTTGTCACGTATACCCATCTGTTAGATGTGCAATTGCCAGATCTCTGAATCCCTGAACAAGTACTCATAATCCAATGGATATATAAAAATAAAACACATATATAAGTCACACATTACAACCCAGAGTGGAGGCTTTTTACCTAGTCCTTGTGAAAACAAATGCCCGTAGAAATCATTGAAGTTTATTGGATGGATCAGTGCAACCCTCTGATCATAAACCCCCAGACTTTCTAAGATTGCTTCTCATACTTATCTAATAGCCCTCAAAGTATATTCCCAAAAATCAGACATGTCCCTTAGATATACATTTGTAACAGCTGTCCAACAAAACACTGCACTTGGCTCTTACTTACTGTTTAATAAAAAGAAACTCATGCTATGTTGTTCAGATGACAAGCCCCGAATAGACATGTGCAATTTGTTTCGATCTGAATTAGTTTTTCAATGAAATTTGACAAATTCCTTAATTCAGAAATATTTGAATTAATGAAAACCCACTTAAGAAATTTTTCTGAAAATTAGTAAATTGAGAAATTCGCAAATTCTAAAATTCTCAAATACGAAAATTCGAAAATAAGAATGAAAATACGAACATTCAAAGGAACAAAAATCAGAAATTAAGAAAATTTGAAAATACGAAAATTTGAAATGTATTAAATTATAGGTATTGGAATTTCCTTTTAAATTTGGCTGTTAGTGAACGTAACAAATATGAATTTATCCGAAGTTAGGTATTATTCTAAATAACAATTGCCGCATCTAATGGAATGTAACAAATTAATAATAATTAATAATAATAATAATAAAAAACGTACTATTATTATTAATTCATTATGTTCCATTAATTTAGATGCAGCATTCCCTATTTCAGATAATTCGTAACTTTGGATACATTCATATTCGTTACGTTCACTAACAGCCAAATTTGAAAGGAAATTCCAATACCTATAATTTAATAGTTAGTTATTATTAGTTAGTTATTATTTCTGATTTTTGAATTTACGGATTTTCGAACTTCTGAATTTCCGAATTTTTGATTTTCCGAACTTACAAATTTACGATTTTACAAATTTATGAATACCACATCTAAACAAATGGAACATAACTAATTCTATTTTTTTAGAAGCTACGAATTTATTAGAAATAACGAATTTCGATCATAACAAATGACACGAAAAAATAAAAAATGAATACAAATAAAACACATTTTTAGGCAGTGCGCATGTCTAGCCCAGAAATAGTTTTTCAATTATATACTTACATCCTTGCCAGATTAGATACAATACAATTTTTATTTTTGTAAAATATACTACAGCTCTTATATTGCATTGTACTGGGGAAAATGTAATGCCATAATACAATCCGGAACAATTTTTTTACTACATAAAAAATAAAGAAAAATTATATTTACAAAACACTATACATTCATGTGTTCTACTTTCAATGGTACATTTCTTTGTGGGTGTTCTTAGATTGACCTTGCTGTTATCCTAATTTGTCCTGACTTTTTGGGTCATTCTTTATGATCAAAATTTGTTATAATCCCAAATTCGAAAATCCAAAATTTGAAAATTTGAAAATCCGTAAAAAAAAGAAAATCTAAAAAAATAATAACTAACTATTAAATGATAGCTATTGGAATTTCCCTTAAATTTGGCTGTTAGTGAACGTAATGAATATGAATCTATCCAAAGTTACGAATTATCCGAAATAACGAATGGCGCATCTAAACGAATGGAATGTAACAAATTAATAATAATTAATAATAATAATAAAAACGTATTATTTATTATTATTAATTCATTACGTTCCATTAATTAAGATGCGGCATTCGCTATTTTGGATAATTCGTAACTGCGGATAAATTTGTATTCATTATATTCACTAACAGACAAATTTGAAAGGAAAATCCAATACCTATAATTTGTATTTAGTAATAGTTATTATTAGTTAGTTATTATTTTGGATTTAAAAATGTTCAGGTTTTCTAATTTTCAGATTTTTGTTCTTTTGAATTTTCGGATTTTCGTTCTTTTTTTCTAATTTTTCAATTTTTACTTTACTGTTGTCTTATTTTTTTCCAAAAAAAGTGCACTTGTAAGACCGCTGCGCAAATACGGTGTGACAGAAAGTATTGCAACGACCGCCATTTTATTCTCTAGGGTGTTAGAAAAAAATATATAATGGGGGTTCTGAGTAATTTTCTAGCAAAAAAAAAAAAGATTTAAACTTGTAAACACCAAGTCAAAAAAATAGGCCCGGTCCTTAAGTGGTTACATATCGAAAACAGCTTTGGGTCATTTTGTGAGATGCTTCATTCCACTTGCCTTATCTATAATTCATTATAAAAAAGAACTATGTTTATTCACTTTTTTTTTTAAAGTTCTTTTTTATTTCAGAAAAAATAATTGTTACATAACAGAGCCGCTGGGCATTCCCCGACTCAAGGTGTATAAAACATAAGGCAAGGCATACAATTACCTTAACTACTGGTCTAAACTAGTTAAACAAACAAGTAAAACAACCCGTAGCTTGCTGCTAAAAAACAACAGGATACGTGTAATGCTCAGCAATTTACAGAAGTATGTGATATATGGCAGACATCACCCAAGAATAAGTCTATAACGAGTGAGCGGTTATAGGCACGTGGTCAAACAGAATGCACCCCTGGGGGGGGGGGGGGCAGTCGGAGGAGCCATCATTACATGTGTAAATTAAATCATACCGGTGATCCTACAGGGTCTTCTTGTTCTACAGTGGTCGTTTCAGACTTTAGCCATATGTTCCAGATCTTTTGAAACTTTAGGTTGACTAATGATTTCCATGCATTCAGGGTAAGGGCAAACGTGGGAGCTCTCCATTTGAGTATGATAAGTTTCCTGGCATAGAAGAGAAGCAATCTTAGTAGTGTACAAACTGCCCTGGAAGGAGCAAGAGCATCCATTAAGCCAAGCAGGCAGATCTCTAGCTTTTGGGGTATAGGGATTGTGGTCAGTTTAGTGATAAAGGTTATAATTAATGACCAGTAATGTTGTACACTGGGGCAAGACCAGATCATTTGTAAGAAACCCGCCGAGTCAGCTCGACAGCGCCAACATTGCGACGTGCAGTCTGGATATATTTTGTGTAGCCTATATGGAGTATAATAATACTTATGTAGTATTTTGAACTGGATCAACCAATCCTAGAAGAGACCAGGTGTCCAAAGGGGGAGTCCCAAACATCCTCCCAGTCCCCCCCTATCCAACTCCGGCAGCTCCGATGCCCAGAAGTCACAAAGCCTCTCCAAGCCGTGATGTACAGTAGACTGCAGAGCCTTGTAAATGGTGGATAATGGTTTAGTCAATGTCTCTTGGCGTAGCAGCGATTCCATATTTGACTGGTAGAGGGTTAGGGGAGAGCCCCTGAACTGTGCCCTGTAGGCGTGGCGGAGCTGCAGGAACCGGAAGAAATACACATTGGGTAAGTCGAATCTGGATTTAAGTTGGTCAAATGTCAGTAGTGCACCATTCTCACAAATATGATGTAAATATCGGATACCACGTGACGACCATATGACCGGAGCGGCCCGAGAAAGAAGCGGGGAAGAATAGACGCCGTGGAGGAAGATGCCGGACGAGAACACCGGAGCAAGCATTTTTTTTAAATCAAAAGTATTCAAAAATGCAGATCTTGGTGTTTTGAAAGCTTTCAGGGACAGAGGAGGGATTTAGGGTCTTATAGTGAGGGATCAAAGTATTTGATCCCCTTCTGATTTTGTACGTTTGCCCACTGACAAAGAAATGATCAGTAATGGTTGGTTTATTATAACAGTGAGAGACAGAATAGTATTAAAAATATCCAGAAAAATGCATTTCAAAAAAGTTATACATTGATTTTCATTTTAATGAGTGAAATAAGTATTTGACCCCTTTGCAAAACATGACTTGGTACTTGGTGGCAAAACCCTTGTTGGCATTTACAGAGGTCAGAAGTTTCTTGTAGTTGGCCACCAGATTTGCACACATCTTAGGAGGGATTTTGTCCCACACCTCTTTGCAGATTCTCTCCAAGTCATTAAGGTTTTGAGGCTGACGTTTGGTAACTAGAAACCTTCAGCTCCCTCCACATCTTTTCTATGGGATTAAGGTCTGGAGGCTGGCTAGGCCACTCCAGGACCTTAATGTGCTTCTTCTTGAGCCACTCCTTTGTTGCCTTGGCCATGTTTTTTGGGTCATTATTATGCTGTAAGACTCATCCACGACCCATTTTCAATGCCCTGGCTGAGGGAAGGAGGTTCTCACCCAAGATTTTATGGTACATGGCCCCATCCATTGTTCCTTTGATGCAATGAAGTTGTCCTGTCCCCTTAGCAGAAAAACATCCCCAAAGCATAATGTCCCCACCTCCATGGTGGGGATGGTGTTCTTAGGGTCATACGCAGCATTCCTCCTCCTCCAAACACGGCGAGTTGAGTTAAAGCCAAAGAGCTCAATTTTGGTCTCATCTAACCACAACACTGTCACCCAGTTCTCCTCTGATTCATTCAGATGTTCATTAGGTAACTTCAGACGGGCCTGTACATGTGCTTTCTTGAGCAGGGGGACCTTGTGGGCGCTGCAGGATTTCAGTCCTTCGTGCCATAGTGTGTTACCAATTGTTTTTATGGTGACTATGGTCCCAACTGCCTTGAGATCATTGACAAGATTCTGTGTAGTTCTGGGCTGATTCCTCACTGTTTTTATGATCATTGAAACTCCACCAGGTGAGATCTTGCATGGAACCCCAGACCGAGGGAGATTGACAGTTATTTTTTGTTTCTTCCATTTGCGAATAATCGCACCAACTGTTGTCACCCTCTCACCAAACTGCTTATCTTGTAGCCCATTCCAGCCTTGTGTAGGTCTACAATCTTGTCCCCCACATCCTTGGACAGCTCTTTGGTCTTGGCCATGTTGGAGAGATTTGAATCTGATTGATTGCTTCTGTGGACAGGTGTCTTTTATACAGGTAACAAGCTCAGATTAGGAGCACTCCCTTTTAAGAGAGTGCTACTAATCTCAACTCGTTACCTGTATAGAGGACACCTGGGAGCCAGAAATCTTGCTGATTGATAGGGGGTCAAATACTTATTTCACTCATTAAAATGCACATCAATTTATACCTTTTTTGAAATGTGTTTTTCTGGACATTTTTATTGTTATTCCGTCTCTCACTGTTAACCACTTACCCACTGGGCAGTTAAACCCCCTTCCTAACCAGACCAATTTTCAGCTTTCGGTGCTCTCACACTTTGAATGACAATTACTCCGTCATGCAACACTGTACCCAAATTAATTTTGTGTCCTTTTTTTCACACAAATAGAGCTTTCTTTTGGTGGTATTTAATCACCGCTGGGTTTTTTATTTTTTGCGCTATAAATCAAAAAATACAGAAAATTCGGTAAAAAAAAATAAATAAATTCTTTGTTTCTATTAAAAATTATTGCAGAGTATTGGCAGAGTATTGGCGGGTATTGGCAGAGTATTGGCGAGTATTGGCAGAGTATTGGCGAGTATTGGCAGAGTATTGGCAGAGTATTGGCAGAGTATTGGCGAGTATTGGCAGAGTATTGGCGAGTATTGGCAGAGTATTACAGTGTTGCACAGTGGTGGCAGAGTATTGCACAGTGGTGGCAGAGCATTGCACAGTGGTTGCAGAGCGTTGCACAGTGGTTGCAGAGCGTTGCACAGTGGTGGCAGAGCATTGCACAGTGGTTGCAGAGCATTGCAGTGGTGGCAGAGCATTGCACAGTGGTGGCAGAGCATTGCACAGAGGTGGCAGAGCATTGCACAGTGGTGGCAGAGCATTGCACAGTGATTGCAGAGCATTGCACAGTGGTGGCAGAGCATTGCACAGTGATTGCAGAGCATTGCACAGTGGTGGCAGAGCATTGCACAGTGGTGGCAGAGCATTCCACAGTGATTGCAGAGCATTGCACAGTGGTGGCAGTGTATTGGCCAGCGCTGTGGGCACTACACATCCAGCCCACAGCGCTGGTCCCGTCTCTCCCCCTCTCCGCTTCTCCCTTCTCTGTACCGATCGGTACAGAGAGGGGAGGGAGGAACCGGCGTCATGACGTGACGCCGGTTTGTGTACATGTGATCGCTCCGTCATTTGATGGAGCGATCACGTGGTAAACGGCCGCTATCAGCGGCTGTTTACCGTGATCCGTGATGCGCCGGGTCCTCGGGACCCGGCGGTCACGGATGTTCCCGAGTGCGCGCCCCAGGGGGCGTGCGGGAGCATGTTTCTGGGAGGACGTCCGTAGGACGTCCACCCAGGATAAGCCGACTGCGCTGTAGCCGTCTTTCGACTATAGCGCGGTCGGCATGTGGTTAAAATAAACATACCATTAAAATTATAGACTGATTATTCCTTTGTCAGTGGGCAAATGTACAAAATCAGTGGGGGATCAAATATCCCTCACTGTAAGGCATCAGATCCTTCTATAAAGTGTACCTGTCACGTGCCTATTGCTGTCACAAGGATGTTTACATTCCTGGTGATAGCAATAAAAGTGATTAAAAAATTTAATTAATATAAAAAAAATGTAACCACTTTGGCCCCAAAAGTATTTCCCCCCTTCCTGACCAAGCCCTTTTTTGTGATACGTCACTGCGTTGCTTTAACTAACAATTTTGCGATCGTGTGACGCTGTACCCAAACAAAATTGACGTCCTTTTTTTTCCCACAAATAGAGCTTTCTTTTGGTGATATTTGATCACCTCTGTGTTTTTTTTTTTTACGCTATAAACAAAAAAACAAGCCCCAATTTTGAAAAAAAAAAAGCAATATTTTTAACTTTTTGCTATAATAAATATCCCCCAAAAAATATAAAAAAACACATTTCTTCCTCAGTTTAGACCAAAATGTATTCTTCTACATATTTTTGGTAAAAAAAAATTGCATTAAGCGTATATTGATTGGTTTGCGCAAAAGCTATTGCGTCTACAAAATAGGGGATAGATTTATGGCATTTCCATTATAAATGTTTTTTTATTAGTAATGGCAGCGATCTACGATTTTTATCGTGACTGCAACATTGTAGTGGACAGATTGTACACTTTTGACACTATTTTGGGACCATTGTCATTTATATAGCAATCAGTGCTATAAAAATGCACTGATTACTGTGTAAATGTCACTGGCAGGGAAGGGGTTAAACACTAAGGGGGCAATACAGGGGTTAAGTGTGTTCCCTCAGTGTGTTCTAACTGCAGGGGGATGGGCTCACTAGAACATGACAGAGATCACTGGGAGCAGTAGATCCCTGTCATGTTGCTAGGCAGAACAGGGAATGCCTTGTTTACATAGGCATCTCCCCGTTCTGCCCCCTCGTGCCTCGATTGCGGGCCACCAGCGGACATTGAGTCCGCGGTCCCCGTGTCCCCGCGTGCACCCGCTAGCCGTCGATGATGTGGTGACATACGGGTACGTCTTTTTGCGCACCCATGCCATTTTGTTGACATATATTGGTGTGAGTTAAAGGGCCCCCATCCGCCCATGCTAGCGCGCAAAGGCAAACGCGTGCGTTGGACCCGCATGCACGCAAACAGCGATCGTCCCACACATGTGAAGTGTTTCTTTGAATATCAGATCATGGGCAGTAGTTCTAGCACTAAACCTCCTCTGTAAATCTAAAGTGGTAACCTGTAAAGGTTTGTAAAGCATTGCCTATGAATAGTAAAATGTAAAAAATGTAGCAAAACACCGCGCTAGTAAATGCAAAAATATTGAAATGCCCCAATACAGCAAATATTAGGGCTAAAAAGTGACATAAAATGAAGTGTACATAGGTAGCAGCAGCAAAAAAATGTGGATACACACATAAACAAGATAAAACAGTAAATAAAGCCGCGCTAATTAAACAAATAGGTGATAGGTGACCTATACCTTGGTGTAAAATAAATCCTCAAGCAACAATGTGATAAATGCAAAGGAAAAACAACAAATTGTATATCAAACAATATGTGTGCACATTTCCCAATACACCCAAACAATAAAGTCCAATGACATAAAAGATGAATATAAAATGAAAAAAGTGAAACAAATTTGTGATAAAATAAAAAAATAGTTCATAAATGTGATGATGTGAACTTGGACTTCTGGTGACAATAAAAATCGAAAACACCGTGATCCACCACCAATATAAGATTGCGCTTACCAGAAGGCAAGCTTAAAAAAGCCTGTAGTGTGATGTAAACGGGACAGATATGGACCTTCGGACATCAGCAGCAATCTGGATCTCCTCAGACAAGTTAGACCAGGGATAGAGATTCCAATGATGTTTTACCGCTTGGATCAATCAGAAATGGACACACTCTCCAAACAAAGGCATCGACCCCAGAGTCATTCAGCAGCCAATATGGAATACAGGAAGAAAAGGGGATGCTCCCATAGTGTGATACCAAATATTACGTTTATTAAAAGAAAAAGGAATCCTACTTACACAAAACGAAAAGCATATAAGCAGGACAAGTAAAATACGCCGGCCGGCTTGCAATACACCCGCTCACAACGCGGAACGCGATGACGTCAGTGCGTCAGCCTCCCGTAAAATGTACGTTGTTTGGCAGCGGGTGTGCACAATTTTAAAGCATGACATGTTACGTATCTATTTACTTGGCGTAACATCATCTTTTATATTGTACAAAAAAAATGTTTTATGTATTGTGCTTTTCTGCATTAAAATTCAAAAAAGTTTATTTTTTTTCCCAAAAATTTGCGTTTGAAAATCTACTGTGCAAATACCGTGTGACGTAAAAAATTGCAAAACTCACCAATATATTCTCTAGGGCCTCTTCTTTAAAAAAAAAATATGTAATGTTTGGGGGTTCAAAATAATTTGAGAAAAAAAACTGAATGTTACATGCAAACAAAAAGTGCCAGAAAAAGCCTGGTCTGGAAGTGGTTATATACAGTTATTTTTTAACAATATTGAAGATTTTTCCTAAGCACAGCCTGGGTAATGAATAATGGTTATTATTTTCCTAAAGCATTTTTGCAGTAATTCCTATAAATTGTTTCAGTTTAAGTATATTTTGTTATAGTGTTATTTGTATAGACTTCAATAAGTCATTACTCTTCTACAGGAACCTGCAGGTTTATTCAATTTTACCTAAGCTCTCTCTCCTATTAAAAAGGAAACTGTGAATCCAGCTGAATTAATTAGAAAACAAATAATTATCTGGCCTAAAGTCACAGGCTGTGACCTATTTTCCAGGCGTGGAATTTCATTAGCCAGAGCTGTGAAGAAAACCCTGCTGTAATGTGAAATATTAAGATGAATGCTATGAACTGTCTCCAGTGTTGGTGATGCAATGCACCCCGGTGAGATTTAGTGGTCTTCTGCACGAATAAATCATGAATGATCTTAAAGGGAAAGTATTGTGTTATTTCAGTAAGAATGTATAATGAGTTATTACTCATCTTTTACCATTATCTTGAGTGGGAGTATCTAGAGCAGGTAATGTAAACTCTATAAACTATTACTTGGCTGAACAGAATTTTAAACTATTCATGCATTGATGGTTTTGTATTAACCACTTTAGCCTCGGAAGATTTTACCCCCTTCCTGACCAGAGCACTTTTTGTGATTCGGCACTGCGTCGCTTTAACTGACAATTGCGCAGTCGTGTGACGTTGCACCCAAACAAAATTGAGGTCCTTTATTCCCCACAAATAGAGCTTTCTTTTGGTGGTATTTGATCACCTCTGCGGTTTTTATTTTTTGCGCAAAAAAAAGAGCGACAGTTTTGAAAAAAAAGCTATATTTTTTACTTTTTGCTATAATAAATACCCCTAAAAAATTTATAAAAAAAAACGAATTTCTTTCTCAGTTTAGGTCGATATGTATTCTTCTACTTATTCTTGGTAAATAAAATCGCAATAAGCGTATATTGATTGGTTTGCGCAAAAGTTATAGTGTCTACAAAATATTGATTTATGGCATTTTTATTATTATTTCTTTTATTAGTAATGGCGGTGATCTGGTATTTTTTTGTTTTTTTATCGTGACTGCGGCATTATATTTTTTGATAATCTTTATTTACAAAAAATTTTTTACAAATTTTTATGCAACGTTTACATACTCTCATAACATATATTTATCTACATGAATTATTTTCTTCTGTCTTATACTCTCCATTCTTAGATCTCTTTAACTTCTATTGATCTATTTCTATATTTGTTTTCTAATTTAATCCATATAGTTTCTACTCTATTATTCCAATTCTGTCCCTCATTTATCCCTACATTCATCCCCATTCATTCCTCTCATACTTCCCCACACAAAAAAAAAGAAAAAGGGAAAGGGGAAAGAGCTCCCCCCCCCCCCGTTCTTCTCTCTTCCCCATTTTCTTTATGCTCCTACATTTCTCTCCACCGCACCTGTGTGGCTTTAAACTCTTTCCATTTCTGCCATGGTATTATTATTTGTTTCTTACATCCGTTTTCCGTCTCGATCCTCTCCTCCAGGACACACATCTCGGCCATCTCAGACTCCCATTGCATTATGCGGGGTACATCGGACACTTTTGACACTATTTTAGGACCATTGTCATTTATAAAAATGCACTGATTACTGTGTAAATTACAATGGCAGGGAGGGGGTTAAACACTAGGGGGCGATCAAGGGGTTAAGTGATTCTAACTGTGGGGGGATGGGCTACCACTGACATGACAGAGATCACTGCTCCCTATCTCTGTCATTTCACTAGGCTTGTTCACATAGGCATCTCCCTGTTCTGCCACTCTGTGACATGATCACGGGCCCCCGGTGGACATCAAGTCTGCGGGACCCATGGCCCACGGTCACGGAGTACGCCACGGGCGCACGCCCACAATGCCGCAATTTAAAGGGGACGTACTTGTACGCCAATTTTCCCAGCCGCGCCATTTTGCCGACGTACATCATCGTGCGCTGGTCATTATGTGGTTAACGGACAAACTACAGTATGAATGGGAACCCAACCACGACACTTCCTGCCTGGAGTTTGCATGTTCTCCCTGTGCCTGCGTGGGTTTCCTCCGGGTACTCCAGTTTCCTCCCACAATCCAAAGACATGCAGGTAGGTTAATTAGCTTCTGTCCAAAAATTGGCCCTAGTATATGAATGGGGACCTTGGATTGTGGGCTCCTTGAGGGTAGGGACTGATGTGAGTGTGCAATGTACAGGGATGGGGACAATTGTAGACACTCGCTCAGGTTGAACTGGATGGACTGATGTCTTTATTGAACCTTACTAACTATGAAACTATGAAACTATAGGTAACCTCAGATTGGAGTTGTTTTAAGGAGGACCAACCACGGTATACAAATATAGAAAACACCTTTATTAAATACTAACCCAAATACAGTATAATTGAAGCCCAGAATTGGACAATACCCACCAAAACACCCTCAGTTCAACCACTTCAATACTGGGAACTTATACACAGGGCCAGATTAAGAACATCATGGGCCTGGTGCTGAGGATTTTGGTCGGGCCTTTTATAAATAAAAATGCAAACAATTTTTTGTTATAACAAATTAAATTAAAGAGAGAGAGGGAGGATGAGAGAGAGAGAGAAAGGGAATGAAAGAGGTGTGAGGGGTAAGGGAGGGAGGTTGAGAGAGAAAGGGGGGATGAGAGAAAGAGGATGCACATGAGCATGTGTGGGAATGACATCAATGCAGCCCGGCCAAGACAAGTGACCGAAGGCACAGAACCCGGAAGGAAGACCGGGTGAAGATGGAAGAGCCCGGGCCCTGCCGGATTGATCACAGCACTGGAGGGCTCAGTCTGACAATTTAAGTGTACTCTAATGTGCTAATATGCTGTGCATACTTGTACATTATGGCATAACCTACCTCAGGGCCTCTAAAAAGTAGTAATGTTAGAAAAGTTTACTACCGCTTTGATATCACAGGAGCCTCTCAAAAATATTTTCAGGGACACTTTTTTTACAAGTGGTATATTTAGAGCAGCTGACATCCCCTATGTTGCTATGTACATCACTATAGTAATTACAAAATTAAATAAGTACTAATAATGGGGCAAAACAAATATGAGGACTGGGATTTCCTTTAGTTGAACTAACAAAAGTGTGCCCATTCTAGAGCTGGTAACAATGAGGATATTCAGTATAATTTTAAAGAACTGTTTTTGTGGGTAAGAGGCATAGGGGAGGAGTATGGATGGTATAAAAGTGGGAAGTATGTGCAGGTGAGGGAGAGGAATGTGGAGGGTCTAACAGTGGGCACATGAGAGGAGTGCGGAGGGTATGGCAGAAGGCACTATGTACAGGAGAGGAGTGTGAAGGGTATGACAGTGGGCAGTATGCCCAGCAGAGGAGTGTGGAGGGTATGACAGTGGGCAGTATGTACAGGAGAGGAGTGTGGAGGGTATGACAGTGGGCAGTATGTACAGGAGAGGAGTGTGGGGGGTATGACAGGGTATGTGGGGGGTATGACAGAGGGTAGTATGTACCGGCAGTATGTACAGGATAGGAGTGTGGAGGGTATGACAGTGGGCAGTATGTACAGGAGAGGAGTGTGGGGGGTATGACAGGGTATGTGGGGGGTATGACAGAGGGTAGTATGTACCGGCAGTATGTACAGGAGAGGAGTGTGGGGGGTATGACAGGGTATGTGGGGGGTATGACAGAGGGTAGTATGTACCGGCAGTATGTACAGGAGAGGAGTGTGGAGGGTATGACAGTGGGCAGTATGTACAGGAGAGGAGTGTGGGGGGTATGACAGGGTATGTGGGGGGTATGACAGAGGGTAGTATGTACCGGCAGTATGTACATGAGAGGAGTGTGGGGGGTATGACAGGGTATGTGGGGGGTATGACAGAGGGTAGTATGTACCGGAGAGGAGTGTGGATGGTATGACAGTGGGCACTATGTACAGGAGAGGAGTGCGGAGGGTATGGCAGAAGGCACTATGCACAGCAGAGGAGTGTAGAGGGTATTACAGTGGGCACTATGTATAAGAGAAGAGTGTGGAGGGTATGACAGTGAGCAATATATACAGGAGAGGAGTGTGGAGGGTATGACAGTGGGCACTATGTACAGGAGAGAAGTGTGGAGAGTAGGACAGTAAGCAGTAATTACAGGAGAGGAGTGTGGAGGGTATGACTGTGGGCACTATGTATAGGAGAGGAGTATGGAGGGTATGACAGTGAGTAGTATGTACAGGAGAGGAGTATGGAGGGTATGACAGTGAGTAGTATGTACAGGAGAGGAGTGTGGAGGGTATGACAGTGGGCACTATGTATAGGAGAGAAGTGTTGGGGTATGACAGTGGGCACTATGTATAGGAGAGGAGTGTGGAGGGTATGAGAGTGAGCAGTATGTACAGGAGAGGAGTGTGGAGGGTATGACAGTGGGCACTATGTATAGGAGAGATGTGTATGACAGCGAGCACTATGTAAAGGAGAGGAGTGTGTAGGATATGACAGCGGGTGCTTTGTATAGGAGAAAAGTGTGGAGGGTATGACAGTGAGCAGTATGTATAGGAGAGAAGTGTGGAGGGTATAACAGTGGGCACTATGTATAGGAGAGGAGGATGAAGTAATCTGGGAGGAAAATATGTAAAAAGGTTTGTGGAAGGATGTTTAGGGACTGCGTAGTGGTTAAGCGGGCCATACATGGATTGAAATTACACCAATTAAGCAGAGACCAGCCATAGTCGATCTATGTATGGGCTAGCAGGTTTTACACAAGTCAACCTATTAAACGACTTGAGTACAACCAGCCTGTCAGGTTTTCCCCAAAACAATCAGTGCTGCCGGCTATAGTTAGCAACACTGATCATTGTATTCACTGGCAGAACACAATAACACTGCAGGAGTGATTCCCCCATTCACAGGTCAGCAGGTGAGACAGGCTGGGTAGAGATACTAGTCAGTGGCTGGGTAGGCACTGGTTAGTATCAGAGCCAGATACACACATGTGAGGTATCATCGCGATCGTTAGAACGAGAGCAATAATTCTAGCACTAGACCTTCTCTGTAACTCTAAACAAGTAACCTTCAAAAAAATTTAAAGCATCGCTTGGTACACAAAAAAAATCGTGCTAACTTTAGTGTTTTTTTTATGAATGAAACAGTTTCTTTCCCAAAAAAACTTTTGAGAAATTGCTGCGCAAATATCGTGTAACATAAAAAGTTGCAAAGACCACCATTTTATTCCATAGGGTGCCTGCTAAAACAATATATATAATGCTTGAGGGTTCTGAGTAATTTTCTAGCAAAAAAAAATGATGATTTTTACATGTAGGAGAGAAGTGTCAGAATTGGCCTGGGTGGCAAGGGGTTAATTACCATAAGTAATATACAAATAATTATTATAAGCCCTGTGAGTTCATCCTCTCAGTCTGCTGCAGAGTGTTCCAGCTTGTATTTAAACTGGCTGCTCTGTATGTAGTTTCTGACCCACTGCGCAAGCAGCCCCATATCTCCGGAACCATAGATGATAGCAGCCCCATATTTTAACGAGTGTTGAAGTAGGTATTTAGCTACTTACCCACCAAATGGGGAGTCTCTATGACTCCTGGTCGCTGAGCTACGACCCTCGAAGTCGATCTTTTTTTTTTTTTTTTTTTTTGATTTTTTTTTTTGATTTTTTTTTTTTGGGCAAATGGGCCTATCTTGAGAAAGGGGCCTGGAGCTGCAGCTCCAATAGCCCCTATGTTAATCCGGCCCTGCTTATACACCTTCCTGCCCAGACCAATTTTCAGCTTTCAGCGCTGTCACAGTTTGAATGACAATTGCGCCGTCATGTGATGCTGTACCCAAACAAGGGTTCATTTTTTTCCCCACAAATAGAGCTTTATTTTGGTGGTATTTGATCACCACTGGGGTTTTTATTTTTTGCGCTACAGATAAAAAAGCCCTAACATTTTGAAAAAAAATTGTTTTTCTTCATCCCTGTTACAAAACTTTGTAAATAAGTAAGTTTTCTCATTCACTGATGGACACTGATAATGAGGCACATATATGCAGCACTGATAAGCAGCACTGATGAGCACTGATAGGTGGCACTGATGGGCACTCATAGGCAGCACTGATGGGCACTGATAGGTGACACTGGAGGGCACTTTTAGGCGGTACTGATGGGCACTGGTGGGCACTGATGGGTGGCACTGATACATGGCACTGATCAGGAGGCACTGGCAGGCATCACTGATGGGCACAGAGTTTCATCCCTAATGTGCACTGATTGGGGTCCCTGGTGGGCTCTAGGGGGCAAATCTGGGTCATTAAGGGGGCAAATCCTTCCAGGGCTGAAGTGGTTAAAGTGCAAATTACTTTCTTAAAAGGCTTAAAAAAAATGAATACATTCTGTATTCTATGTTCTTTATGTGTGTGTTTCAGTTTGATTTGTTAGCTGGGAAAGAGGCTTTTTTTTTTATTTTTTTTTTTTATGCTTACATTTACATTTGATGCTGCTTTAATCATATTACATTTTTAACACTTTATAAATAATAAATGTTAATTTGTTTTGAAAGCCTGTTTCATGAGACTATTCCTTTAAAAAAAAAAAAAACATATTATTGTATTATTTTTATATAAAAACCTTCAAACATATATCAAATACTTTTGGAAAATATGTTTTACCAACTTAAAAGAATTGAGTAAGTTACAAGTTAATATCACTTAAAACTAAGTAACTAAGTAATAGGGCAGCACAGTGGTGTAGTGGTTAGCTCTTTCACCTAGCAGCAAAAGGTTTGCCTGCCTGCAGTGAATGCACTGTGGGTGGGCGGCAAGCAGTCAAAGCGTGTTATGAGCAAAAAAGTATTTGACATTTTGCACAATAAATAGGGACTTGCCAAAAAGGGATCACTTTGACAAAGTTTATTAGCTTCAACATGTTGATGATGAGGTTCAGGTTCACCACCACCATAGGTCTTTAAAGCATAAACTAGCATAAACATTAACTAGTTTTATTCCTTATGCTCTAGCATTAGTAAATAGACAGGAAGGTATATTATATTTACTTGTTTTAAACTTTCACATTTTACATTTCTTCAATTGCTTCCTGGTTTCTGGCCTAGGCCAAAATGATGTTATACATCCCAAGAGTCTCCATGGGCATTATTATTCTTTCATATGGACAAGGGGCTTTCCCAGCTAAGAACACCCTCCTGTCTGTAAAAATTGTAATACATTTTGTAAAAAATATGTTTAACTTTTAAACATTGTGTATCTCAGTGCCTATAAAGTCCAACATCAAATTGTCCATATAGTACTCCTGTCTGTATGCCTGAACTAAGGGCAGATAGATTCCATGGCTAAAAATGCTAGGGGGGTGTATTTCAAACCGATTTCTCAAGAAAATAAAGCATGGAGACATGGATGGATGGGGGAGTTTGCTTTGTATATTAAACATAAATAAAATAGCGTTTTCAGTTTGTGGTGCTTAGATATAGTTTAGATCTGCTTTAAATATATCATAGCAAAAAAGCAAAAAAAAAAACTCCTGAAGGCTGATTTTCAGCTCTTTAATAAAATGGAGTATAATTTCTTCTTTTTATATCCCTTTTGAAATACAATATGATGTGGCATTCTCCAATAAGCTATCTAAACAATAACCTTGCTAAACAATCAATAGAACAGGAAGTTAATATAACAGCCATTCAGTTATCTGAAAACAAACAGCAAAATAATTCTATCATGTTAACATTTAAAGCAGTAATAAACCTAAAAAGCAAATACATACATATACAGTATATGTAATATAAATAAAATATATATATATATATATATATATACCGTATTTATCGGCGTATAACACACACTTTTTCCCCCTTAAAATCGTGGGAAAGTCGTGGGTGCGTGTTATACGCCGATCCCCACAAAAAAAGTGACAAAAAAAATCAAACGTCGCCGAAAAATGGCGACCGCCGTCCAAAAAAAACGAGCGCCGCCGAAAAAAACGAGTGCCGCCGAAAAAAAACGAGCCCCGCCGAAAAAGACCGATCTGACTGTTCGGCGCCGCTCGCAGTCAAGCCTCCCTGCTCTCGCTTCCGAAACAGCAGGGAGGCGGGACTGCGAGTGGAGCCGAACAAACGGCTCGGGCTTTTCCGGAGGCGCTCGGTCTTTAATGGAGGCGCCCGCTCGTTCTTCTCTGGCGGGAAATTTAAACATGCCACAGACGCTGACAAGCTGCAAATCACACTGGGCAAGGCTGCAAGACACACTGGGCAAGGCTGCAAGACACACTGGGCAAGGCTGCAAATCACACTGGGCAAGGCTGCAAATGACACTGGGCAAGGCTGCAAATGACACTGGGCAAGGCTGCAAATGACACTGGGCAAGGCTGCAAATGACGCTGGGCAAGGCTGCAAATGACGCTGGGCAAGGCTGCAAATGATGCTGGGCAAGCTGCAAATGATGCTGGGCAAGCTGCAAATGACGCTGGGCAAGCTGCAAATGACGCTTAAATGTAAGTTTTTTTTTTCCCTAAACTTCCCTTCTAAAACTTTTTTTCCTTAAAATGCCCTCCTAAACTTGGGGTGCGTGTACAGGTAAAGTGAATAATTTTGATTATCTCATTACAATGACATCTGAAAGTCAGTGGGATATATTAGGCAACAAGTAAACATGTTGTCCCTGAAGCTGATGTGTTAAAAGCAGAAAAAATGGGCATCACAGTTTGTTGTGTGGGGTGGTTGGGGTTGTGGCGCTGCTTCTAATTGTGATAAATTCCTGCTGTGGCTATTTCACAATAAAAGGATATGTGCTTTGACAAATACGTGTTCTCAAATATATTTGATCTCTAGTTCCTCTACCTCTTCAAAATCCAGCTTGTACTTGTGGTAGCTCTCGGTTCACATTCTGCTGAAGCCTAGCTTGTAGAATTTTCAGCATAACCTTGCTAGCGTGTGAGATGAGATCCATAAAGGGGTTCATTTATTTGTACTATGGAATAATTCAACATGAGTGGAAGAAACAAGGTAAAAAATTCCAAATGGACATGAACATTACCAGGGAGCATGGCAAGTCAACCTCATGCCCCGTACACACAATCGGACTATCCGATGGATTTGTGTGTGTGTGGGCTCTGGCGGACTTTTTCTTCCCAAAAGTCCAGCAGAAAGAGGTGGTCTCTTTCGTTTAAAACCACCTCTCAAAAGTGGGTGGAATTCCACTTTAACATTCAAAATGACATCAATATAGACAATTGAAATTCGACAATGAGGTATACACTATTCCCTATTAGACATGTGCAATTCGTTTCGTTTTTTTTTGGTTTTCGTTTTTTTTTTCGTTATTTTCGTTTGTTCGTTTTCGTACGAATGAACGAATCGTTCGAATCGTACGAATCCGAATAACGAATCATTTGAATCGTACAAATCCGATTAACGAATCATTCGAATCTGAAAAACAACGAAAATCCGAAAAAAACAAATTAGAAACAACGAATGTACTAATGAAGAAATCCGAAAAACGAACGAAAAAATTCGTACATTCGGAACTTTTTTTTTTTTGTTGAATTGGTAATTTTCCATGTCCCTTACAATGGTGCTGCTAAACGTGCTTTGAATGGATTGAACAAAAAAATTCGTACATTCGTAACTTTTTTTTAGATTCATAACTTTTTTTTTTGATTCGTAACTTTTTTTTTTGATTCGTAACTTTTTTTTTTTTTTTTCGATTTGTAATTTTCCGTGTCTCTATTAAACAAAAAAATTTGTACATTCGTAACTTTTTTTTCGATTTGTAACTTTTTTTTTCGATTCGTAAATTATTAAAATGTAATAATAGCATACACATTACATAAAATTATGAATTATGCTCCGATTACGAATCTACGAATGTTACGAATGTACGAATAAATACGAATGCGTCCGAAAATTAAACTAACGAAAAAACGAATCAACAAAAAAATAACTCTTACGAATGTACGAATCGTTACGAATCCGAACACCGACGACTTACGAATGTACGAATCGTTATGAATCTGAACACCGACGATTTACGAATGTACGAATCATTTTTAATCCGAACACCGACGACTTACGAATGTACGAATCGTTACGAATTAACGGAAACGAAAAAAAAGAAACTAAAAAAAACAATTTTTTTTCGGAAACGAAACGAAAATAAACAAATTTTTTTGTTGTGCACATGTCTATTCCCTATCTAGTATTTCCATTTGTAACTATAAGTCATAACTCTAACAACGAGGAAAGAATAGGCTTGGGTATTGAAAGAGAGAAAAAGCAAACAAAAACAAACAAAGTAAAACATATACCATAATATGCAAAATAGAGAAGATTGAACTAAAGTTATACATCTTCAAGGATTACATTAGGCCCGTGATATCAGTTGACATTTATAGTTGGGTTCTTAGAGAGAAATGTTTCCCAGATGGACCAATTTGCATGAAAATTAGCTCTTTTACCGTCTTTATATGCCATCATTTGCTCATGGCCATAGATATCCTCAACTAACCCTTAGCACATCTTGCACATTGGGGGCTGAGGATGATTTCAAATTCCACGCTATTATCAGGCGCGCTGTGAAAAGGATATGAATGACCACCATATGTGATGTTGCTGAATATGAGTCAAGATTGATACTGAGTAAGGCCTGTTCTACTGTGAGTTTGTTAAGGATGCCTGTAACTCTAGCTATTAGTTTAGCTACTGTAGACCAGAGCACTTTTTGTGATTCGGCACTGCGTTGCTTTAACTCACAATTGCGCTGTCGTGCGACGTGGCTTCCAAACAAAATTGACATCTTTTTTTCCCACAAATAGAGCTTTCTTTTGGTGGTATTTGATCACCTCTGCGGTTTTTATTTTTTGCGCTATAAACAAAAAAAGAGTGACAATTTTGAAAAAAACGCATTATTTTTTGCTATAATAAATATCCCCCAAAAATATATATAAAAAAAATTTTTTTCCTCAGTTTAGGCCGATACGTATTCTTCTACATATAGTTGGTAAAAAAAAATCACAATAAGCGTTTATTGATTGGTTTGCGCAAAAGTTATAGCGTCTACAAAATAGGGGGTAGTTTTATGGCATTTTTATTAATATTTTTTTTTTTATTAGTAGTGGCGGCGATCAGCGACACATCAGACAATTTTGGCGCAATTTTGGGACCATTCACATTCAGACATTCACATTCACATTCATACATCGATCAGTGCGATTAAAATTGCACTGATTACTGTGTAAATGTGACTGGCAGTAAAGGGGTTAACACTAGGTGGTACTGTAGGGGTTAAGTGTGTCCTGGGGAGTGTGTATAACTGTAGGGGGATGGGCTATCTGTGACACATCACTGATCATAGCTCCCGAGAGGAGCTATGATCAGTGACACTGTCACTAGGCAGAACGGGGAAATGCTTGTTTACATTAGCATCTCCCCGTTCTTCCTCTCCGTGGGATGATCGCGGGTATCCCCGCAGACATCGAGTCCGCGGGACCCGCGACCCGTCTCATGAAGCTCCCGGCGGCACGCACGCGATGGCACGGTGGCAAATTCAAAGGGACGTATAGGTACGCCGATTTGCGCAGCCGTGCCATTCTGCAGACGTACATCGGCGTGCGTCGGTCGGGAACCGGTTAAAGAGGAGTTCTGGCCACATACAGGCATACCCCACTTTTAAGTACACAATGGGGTTTATTTACTAAAGCTGGAAAGTGCAAAATCAGACTCACTTCTGCATAGAAACCAATGAGCTTCCAGGTTTTATTACCAAAGCGTAATTGAACAAGCTGGGGTTAGAAGCTCATTGGTTTCTATGCAGAAGTGAGCCTGATTTTGCACTTTCCAGCTTTAGTAAATAAACCCCATTGTGTACTTAAAAGTGGGGTATGCCTGTACATTTTTTTTACAGGGATCCCCTCACACTCCAGTAATAACACACATCAAGTATATCTATATTTGCTAGTGGATAGGAATCCTATATATTTTTTTGTACTTACGATTTTGAAAATCGTCCTCTGGCCGTTGCCAAGATGAGTGTAGGCATTTGAAGCCCAATCGCAACCTCTTCCTGGATTAGCGATCGAGAGGTGCATGCTGGGTAAGCTTTAAGTTCAGACTCCCATTGGATTAGAGTAATAGAACAGAGTTATGCCCTTTTTCATTAATGATATTTTGGTCCAAAAAGCCCATGCAGCTTCTGGAAGCAATAAGCTATGTATTTACCCTTCGAGGTCCAGAGTTTTAGGTGTAAATCTGGAATGGTAAAATGGAGAGACTCAAGGGGTAGGGATATGGAAGATAATTGTGTAGTTTTGTCTCCTCTCTTTTTTTAGTATTCCCATGCTTGTCATGATGCAGATATAGTGGGGTGGTCTTTATAAAGTAGTTTGTTGCTTATTGATAAATCAGCATTTTTAGGTAAAACCGTGGACAAAGGGGATGATTTACTAAAGGCAAACAGACTGTGCACTTTGCAAACCCCTTTGTCTCAGTGGAAATCTTTCCAATATAGACAAGCGCTAAAAAAAATTCTTATTTTTTTATTTTTTATTTTAAGGCAGAGGGACGAACGTTGGAAGTTCCCTAATGTTTTATTGTTGTGTGTCTCCATTGTGGAAATATGCTTTTCCCTTCCTGTATCGTCACCAAGATATAAAGGGGTTGATTTACTAAAAGGCAAATAGACAATTGCTCCAGAGCATAGTAAATTAGGGAAAGCTTTACTTTGCAAAGAATACCCAATCGCATGCAAGGAAAAAAAAACTGCATGTTTGCTTGCACATGATTGGATGATGGAAGTCAGCAAAGCTCTCCCTCATTTACTAAGCTCTGGAGCAATTGCACTTGCAGAGTGCATAGTCTATTTGCCTTTAGTAAACCAACCCCAAAACAGTGGCGGCTGCTCCATTAGGGGCGCAGGGGCGCTGCCCCCTAATCAAAGCGTCTGACCCCTAATCTACATGCAGGGCACTGGACGCATGGATTTCAATGGGGATTTTTTTTTTTATTGAAGCATATGATTAGAGCCTGAGGTTTTAATTGGCTTTAAAAAATATGCTAATGCTTTATAGAGAGTCAATTTAAAGGGACTGGTATTCCTAAACCTTTTAATTTTCATAGTGTCAAAACGAACCTGTGTGACATTAGCTGTGTGACATTAGCAAAATAATATTCACTAATGTCTTCCCGACATCTTCCCATCAATCAGGAAGTGGGTCCTGAGACCTGATTGGCCTGCACCACCTCGTCATTGGCCTCCTAAGGTAAGGCCACTGATCGCTGCCTTTCCGTCTGTCCCGGGGGGGTGAGTGGGGCATTAGTTCGAGTGAGAGGGCTAGCTATGATTGCCTCACCCCACCCCCAAATATTGAGCACCAGCCACCACTGCTCCAAAACCTTTCCAGTGGGACACACACATATCCTTCTATTCTCAAAAATGTACTTTAAATAAAGGAATAAGAAAAAAAAAATCTATAAATGATGACACAGACTGCAAGAAGCCCTTTTTAAATATTCCATTGTCAGAAATGACAGCATTGTATAGAAAATCTGCTCCTAAAAAATTCCTCATTCAAATTGAAAAAGATTAGAACTTTTTTTTTTTTTTCATCCTAAATTGCTTTTTCTATTTTTTTTTGCAAATTTATTTTTATAAATTTTTGCATAGTACAAGAAAAACTTAGTAAAATAAATAATACACTGTGGCTAAAGTATTTCATTTGGTTCTGTAATTGACAGCAGCCCTCAAAGGTAATGCTTTATAGAGAGTCAATTTAAAGGGACTGGTATTCCTAAACCTTTTCATTTTCATAGTGTCAAAACGAACCTCTTTAACAAGAGAGCTGGTTCATAAAGAAAATGAAAATGTGTTGCGTGTAGAGAAAGGTATTGTGAATTGTGGATGAAACTCATGGCTTCAAGAATAGGGAAATCATTTAATGAAATGTATAGAGAGCATAATGCATTTTTACACTTGACATGTTGGACATTCTTAAATATTTACAAGCCTTTGCCAAAATATTATAATTTTCACCCCTGTTGATGGAAACTTTCAAACGAGCACAGTGTGCATAGAACATAGAGCCGCACACTCTAAATCAGCGGCATGCTGAACAGTGCCATCTTAAAGCGGTGTTTCACCTGAAAAAATATTTTTTTTAAAGTCAGCAGCTAAAAAAAAAGTCGCTGCTGACTTTTAATAAGTACACTTACCCTCCCAGGGCGCCTGCGATGTCGTTCGTGGAGGCCGAGATGTCCCTCGGCGATCCGGATCCAGCGCCGCCATCCTCAGTAAGGGAAACGGCTTCCCGTTTCCTACTGCGCATGCACGAGTCGGCACGCGGACTACTGCGCATATGCGAGTCGGCGCGCGGCCTACTGCGCATGCGCGAGTCTTATTTGTGAATGGGAAACGCGGTGTGTTGTGGGACACAGTTCCCATAACACACTGCGCCCCATTCACTAGAAGACGGAAGGAGAGAAGATCACCGCGGCGCTGGAGGAGGCAGATTAGGACGATCTGCCTGGCAACAGCCATTTCTGGTAAAAAAAAATAAAATTTTTTTTTTTCATTTTAAATTGTTTCTAACATTTTTTCAAGTTTTTTTTTTTCAGGGTGTCCCACCACTTTAAGAGCATTAAAGGCCCCCGGGCAATACAGTGCACTGGGGCCCTGTCTACACAATCACGCACAAGAATAAAAATGCAAATTATCAATAAGGCTATATTTATTGGTACTTGATTCCTATACTGACCACTACACTGACCTTACCCTGACCTACATGATTCCTACACTGACCCTTACACTGACCTACATGATTCCTACACTGATCCCTACACTTACCTACCTGTCCACTACACTGACTAACCTGATTCCTATAGTGACCAGTACATCACCTTCCTGTCTACTACATTGACCATTACACTACATTGTCCACTACAATACCCACTACACTACAGTGAACACACACACTACACTGACCACTACAACACACACACACACATACACACACTACACTGACCACTACAACACATACTACGCTGACCACTACAACACACACTACACTACACTGACCACTACAACGACCACTGCAATACACACTACACTACACTGACAACTGGAAACCTACAGGCATGAAGAGGTAACCAACAGCCAGAAGGTTCACTGGTGGATCATGGAAGGGCACCAGCAACAATGCTGGGGAGGATGGAATACCTGTCTGGAAGTGTACCGCCAGATAGCTGCAGGCTATGGGCAGTGTCTAGTAGACGGTGGTACCTGCAGTGCGGGAGGATGTGGGGCTGGCCTAGGCCAAGCTGGGGTCTGAGGGGTCTACCAAACAGAGCCATGTCTCTTGAAAGTGGAGAGCCAAGGACCAGGGGAGCCGAGCTGAGCCAAAGGAGTCCGGTGTGCGACAATGATGTCAGCGCCGAGCGGTAGGTGGAAGAGGAAAGCCGCACATGACCCCATTCTCCCAATCACAGGGGCAGCTGGAAACTAAATATGGTGGCTGGAGCGCAGGCTGCAGGGACACAGGAAATAGAAAGTTTTGGGGACAGAGCCGGGATTTCAACGCCACTGGTTGCTGGGCAGGTGGGGCCCCCCAGGCAAGTGGGGCCCCCGGGCAACTGCCCAGTTTGCCCAGTGGAAAAGACAACCCTGATGCTGAAATGTACTAAATCAGCTTCAGCTGGTCCCCTGCCATGCCATGCCCTCTAACGCATTTCACCCTTCCACATGCTTAGTCATAGGGGTCTTCTACTGCTATGACCAAGCCCATGGAAGGGGGAAACATGTTAGAAAGGCTTGGCATGGGAAGGAACCAGCTGAAGCTGATTTAGTACATTTCAGAACGCCACTGATTTAGAGTGTGCGGCTCCATGTTTTCCATCACTTTTAGGGCTCGTTTACACTTGCTTCAAAATGTGGCATTGGACACGCTTTTAATAAGGACTCTGCATCAAAGCACCTGTCACTAAATAAAACGATAAGCTTATAGTCCTGTTTACAAGTTGTGTTTGCTTTGCTTCAAAAATTATATCTCATGTCGCTTTCTTGGTGCTTCAAAGCATCTCCAAAGCCTCCATAGAAGTCTGTCTATGACAATGCTCGCTTACAGTACTTGAAGCTTTTGGGAGGCTTTTATTTAGCTTTAGCTCCACTTTGTTTTTGAAGGTATTGCAAGTATGATATATACCAGGATGCACTGGGAAACCTACAAGCGAACCGGAAAGATGTCCTCCGTAGTCACTTCCAGTTCATGTGTATTATTATTATAATTATTATACAGGATTTATATAGCACACAGTTTGTGCAGCACTTTACAACATGAGGGCAGACAGCACGGTTACAATACAATTCAATACATGAGGGATCAGTGGGCCCTGCTCATTAGAGCTTACAATCTAGAAAGGAGGGTCAAGTGAAACAAAAGGTGGGGGATGAGCTGATGGAGAAAATAAGAACGCAGTTGTTAGGTGTGGATAGGATAGTCTTTTCTGAAGAGAAGGGTTTTCAGGGATCGTCTAAAAGCTAATAGAGTAGGAGATAATCGCACAGGTTGAGGTAAGGAGTTCCATAGGATTGGAGAGGCTCTGGAAAATTCCTGGAGGTGAGCAAAGGAGGAGGTGACGAGGGAGCAGGAGGTCTTGAGAGGAACAAAGAGAACAGTTAGGTTGGTATTTTGAGACTAGGCTAGTGATGTAGCTGGGGGCTAAATTGTGGATGGCTTTGTAAGTTGTTGTTAGTATTTTAAATTTAATTTGGTGGGTGAGCGGGAGCCAGTGGAGGGATTGACAGAGGAGTAGCAGGCACAGAGCGATTGGTAAGGTGGATGAGTCTAGCAGCATTCATGATGGCTTAAAGGGGGATAGCCTATGTAGAGGTAAGCCAATGAGTAGGGAGTTGCAGTATTTGAGGCGAGAGATGACCAGGGAGTGAATTAAGAGCTTTGTTGTGTCATTGGTATTTTGGGGAGGTTGAGGTGGCAAGATTTGGACAGTGATTGGACATGGGGCTTAAAGGAGAGTTCAAAGTCCAGAACTACACCTAGGACCTTGGCATATGGGGACGGGCTGATAGTTGTGCCAGCGATTTTTACAGAGAGATCAGGGGAAGAGGCACATGAGGGAGGAAGAATTATACGTTTGGTTGTGGATAGATAGGGTTTGAGGAAGTGGTGTGACATCCAGACTGATATATCTGTTTGTAAATTAGTGATTCGTGAGGAGACTGAGGGAGTTAGCTGAGGGGTTGAGAAATAGATTTGGGTGTCGTCAGCGTAGAGATGGTATTGGAAGCCATGGGAGGTTATCAGCTGACTCAGGGGGAGGTGTAGATTGAAAATAGGAGAGGCCCAAGAACAGAACCTGGGGGGACCCCCAACAGAGAAAGGAAGAGAAGAGGAGGAAGTAGAGTTGTAAGTAATGCTAAAGGTACGGATGGATAAGTAGGAAGAGAACTAGCGAAGAGTACAGTCATGGAGACCAACGACGTGGAGAATACTGGAAGTACTGATGGGCCCTGATGGGGACTGATGGGCACTGACAGGCTGCACTGATGGGCACTGATAGGCTGCACTAATGGGCACTGTTAAGGCGGCACTGATGGGTGGCACTGATAGGTGGCACTGATGGGCACAGAGATGACACTGATGGGTTGCACTGATGGGAATTGATGGTTGGCACTAATGGGTGGCACTGAAGGGCACTGATAGGGGGCACTGATATGCGGCACTGATAGGTGGCACTGATGGGCACTGGTAGGCGACATTGATAGGCAGCACTGATCGGTGGCACCGATGATGAGGCACTGATGGATAGCACTGGTGGGCATTGATAGGTGACACTGTTGGACAAAGTTAGGTGGCACTGGTAGGTGGCACTGGTGGGTACTGATAGGTGGCACTGGCAAGGAACAATGGTGAGCACAGATGAGGCAGCTGCAGCTTTCTGTGTGAGGGACCGATGTCCCTCTGACAGAAGCCGGTGATCGGCTTTTTTTTTTTTCCCCTCACGCTGTCCGCATGTTTACATCACGTGATCACCTGTCATTGGCGCGCAGGCAGCTCATGCATGGAGGACATCATATGACGGTCTCCCGGCAATTGAGACCCGCGCTGTAGCCGTCATTCGAGGAGGTTAATCCCATAGAAAATATGTGGAGGGAGCTGAAGGTTCGAGTTACCAAACGTCGGCCTCAAAACCTTAATGACTTGGAGAGGATCTGCACAGAGGAGTGGGATGAAATCCCTCCTGAGATGTGTGCAAACCTGGTGGCCAACTACAAGAAACGTCTGACCTCCGTGATTGCCAACAAGGGTTTTGCTAAGTCTAAGTCATGTTTTGTGAAGGGGTCAAATACTTATTTCACTCATTAAAATGCAAATCAATTTATAACTTTTTTGAAATGCTATTTTCAGGATTTTTTTTGCTCTTATTCTGTCTCTCACTGTTATAATAAACCTACTATTAAAATTATAGACTGATCATTTCTTTGTCAGCGGGAAAACGTACAAAATCAGCAGGGGATAAAATATTTATTTCCCTCACTGTAAGTAGTAGGGGGGGGGGGGGGGGGCTGCTGCACAGAGGAGAAGGTAAAATAACTTGAGCCTTTACAACCACTTTAGGTCCGACCTTCTTATATCAGGTAGACCCTTCCTCTAGGGCCATGTAGCTTTGCCTTAAAAAAAGAAGCTGTATTCAGATTAGGATGTGGGAGAACTTGGTGGTACATTGTTGCTGAGATGCTGAGTGACAATTTGTCACATTTAAACTCTGCTGCAGTCCAAATGCTGTCATGGTAACAGACAGACATCATGGGGCACATAATACGGGATTAAGCCAAAACCATGACACTTCTACCGTGAGGAATGAGGGCAATTAGACAATGTAATCAATTCTTTCTTCTTCATTCCAAAAAAAAATAAAAAAATGACTCTTTTCGCAGACTTCCACTCTTAATATTCTAACTGCTAAGTTACAGGTGCTCTTCAAAGGGCTGTTAGATATCATTATCTACAAATGTCCCGGCTTTTTTTGACAGCATGTCAGTCACTGGAAGGCCCTTTTTATTGAATTTCTTCCTTTAAGCCCTATGATCATTTTAATTATTCAGCACAAAATTAATCGGATTGTCTGGATCACAAAGGTGTCAGTTGCATAAGTCTTTCATCTATCTCCAGTCACTGGCGAGACTCCAGAGATATGCCTGGAGATGAATTGCATTCCAATATGGCTTCCTTCCAGCAAGAAGCACAATCCTATTTTGGAGATTTATGCTTGTTTATAACACTTCAAATGCCTCGCTTTTATTATTCTTGTGTCCTCTGTGTCGCTAATTCGTGAATATGTTCTTCCTCCAAATTATAAGGAAGGAACGTTTAAAGGAGCACAAAAAGGTAAAGCAATATTAAACTAAAAACCAAAAATGTAATACAATGCCTTTACATGCACATGAACTTTAACCACTTGCTTACTGGGCACCTAAGCCCCCCTCCTATCCAGACCAATTTTCAGCTTTCAGCGCTGTCGCACCTTGAATGACAATTGCGTGGTCATACAACACTGTGCCCAAATGACATTTTTTTATCATTTTTATCCCACAAATAGAGCTTTTTTTTGTCTTTTGGTGGTATTTGATCACCTCTGCGGTTTTAATTTTTAGTTAAAAAAATTGAAAAAGACCAATTTTTTTATTTTTTAAATATTTTTTTATATTTTGTTATAGAATTTTGTAAACAGGTAATTTTTCTCCTTCATTGATGTACGCTGATGAGGTGGCAGTGATGGGCACCGATAGGTGGCAGTGATGGGCACTGATGGGTGGCAGTGATGGGCACTAATTGCTTACACTGGTAGGCAGCACTGCTAGGTGGCACTGATTGGCACCACTCGGGGGCATTGATAGGTGGCACCTGTGGGCATTGATAGGTGGCACTCATGGGCATTGATAGGTGGCACTGTGGGCACTATGGGCACAATGACAGGCTGGATTCACACCTATGCATTTTTAGTGCTTTTTGCATTTTGCAGACTTGTACTACAGAACGTGTTCCCTAGGAAACCATGTTAAATGCACTGTAGTGCAAATCTGCAAAATGCAAAAAGCACAAAAAATGTATAGGTGTGAATCCAGCCTAAATCCCTGTACACACGATCGGACTTTCCGATGGGAAATGTTCGATGACAGGCTGTTGGCGGTAAATCTGACCAGGCTTTAGTCCGTAGGGTTCTATAATTAGTTGTATCGATTTTAAATGTGCATTCAACAAGTATAGTCATAGGGTGATACCATGACCATACCAATAATGATGTGCCAACGTCCCACAGGCAGTTTGTAAAGAAAGGCTAACTAAGGGATGGATGGACTTTAAAGGCACAAAGGTACAAAATCTAGAGGGTAACAAAAAAGTTTTTTATTTAAAATAAAACCGCAATGGAATAACAATTGCGTATGCTCAAAATTAATATATAGAATCAAATGGTAATAGTAGTAATCAGACCTCCCCTTCAGCTATTATAACACTCTTAAGCCCCATACACACGGTCGGAAAATCCGACCGTGTGTATGCGGCATTACAGTAGACTCAGTTAACATTTGTAATACAGCACAATGATACAAAATGATACAAAACCAAATTCTCGAGTATTGGCGTATAGAGTATACATGAGAGTATGACTGGGTCTTGTGTGGCAGGGGTGAAGCCGATGTAGAGGTCCATTTTCATTTAGGGGGCTTTGCTCGACATGTTCCGCGCTTTTTGAAAATAGTGCTTCCTCAGGAGCGAATGTTTCGTGATTAAATAGTAGCCAGAAAAAAGTAGGGTAGAAAATTGATACATATTGTTATAATTAACATGTTGGGTAAACATGTATATCAAAACAAAAGGTTTGCTCAGCATACAGGACAGCTGTCTATAGTGACGACTTGGTAGTCTCTCTCATCAGACTTAAATGTAGGGTAGAAAATTGATACATATTGTATAGTGAGAGCGTGGAAAGCCAGCTAGCTTGTGCAGGAGTCGGGCTGTGTTCTGTCTCCACTGTCCTCCTAACCCCTCCCTCATTTGTGCCCGCCCACACTATAACATGTATATCAAAACAAAAGGTTTGCTCAGCATACAGGACAGCTGTCTATAGTGACGACTTGGTAGTCTCTCTCATCAGACTTAAATGGTTCCAAATTCAAAGGAAAAAAGCCCTTCTGATAGACATGTGGTTGGAAACACCACACTGATATATGTACCGTTCCAAAGTAGTAGCTCAGGATAGTATAATCTGTTTATAGTGTAAAGAATAAAAAATGCAGAGGTGATCAAATACCACCAAAAGAAAGCTCTATTTGTGGGAAAGAAAGGACATCAATTTTGTTTGGGTACAGCATCGCACAATTGTCAGTTAAAGCGATGCAGTGCCGTATCATAAAAAAAGGCCTGGTCATTAAGGGGGTAAAGTGGTTAAATGTTCCAGTTTTGCTGAAAAGCTTCTAACTGAGGATTTGTGGCTCTTTAAAGGTAATGGCTAAATATTCCAAAACATTGATGTGGTGTTATTATATTTGCCGACGGGAGCCTATAAACAGATTACAGATATACGAGAATAAAATACAGACCAGCCGTTTAATACATGCTGCAGTAACATCAAAGTAAAGAAATGGTTTCTATATTACACACTAGTCTTGCAGGAACTGAGTTTTGCTGGAATGTTTTGATTCATGATAATGAAAAGTCTGAATGAGATCTCAGCATTCCTTTTTTCTATGCAAAAGGGTAGACTCTGTTCACTGAGCATTTGTCATAATGAAATAAAAGCAAATACCACAGTGGGTAATACAGTGCCTTGCAAAAGTATTCACCCCCTTGGCATTTTTCGTGTTTTGTTACATTACAGCCTTTAGTTCAATGTTTTTTTTTTTTTTTTTATCTGAATTATATGTGATGGATCAGAACACAATAGTCTAAGTTGGTGAAATAAAATTAGAAAAATAAATACATAAAACTATTTTTCAGAAAAAAAAAAATGATAATTGGCATGTGCGTATGTATTCACCCCCTTTGTTATGAAGCCCATAAAAAGCTCTGGTGCAACCAATTACCTTTAGAAGTCACATAATTAGTGAAATGATGTCCACCTGTGTGCAATCTAAGTGTCACACGATCTGTCATTACATATACACACCTTTTTGAAAGGGCCCAGAGGCTGCAACACCTAAGCAAGAGGCACCACTAACCAAACACTGCCATGAAGACCAAGGAACTCTCCAAACAAGTAAGGGACAATGTTGAGAAGTACAAGTCAGGGTTAGGTTATAAAAAAATATCCAAATCCTTGATGATCCCTAGGAACAACATCAAATCTATCATAACCAAATGGAAAGAACATGGCACAACAGCAAACCTGCCAAGAGACAGCCGCACACCAAAACTCACAGACCGGTCAAGGAGGGCATTAATCAGAGAGGCAGCACAGAGACCTAAGGTAACCCTGGAGGAGCTGCAGAGTTCCACAGCAGATACTGGAGTATCTGTACATAGGACGAAAATAAGCCGTACGCTCCATAGAGTGGGGTTTTATGGCAGAGTGGCCAGAAGAAAGCTATTACTTTCAGCAGCAAACAAAATGGCGCGTTTTGAGTTTGCAAAAAGGCATGTGGGAGACTCCCAAAATGGTTCCCAAAAAAAAGTGTCTCTAAAGCCTCATACACACGATCGGACCGTGGACCAACTTTCCTGTGGATTTTTGTCCAAAGGGCGTTGGCCCCAAGTTGGTATTGCATACACACGGCAGGACTTTTTCAGCCAACTTTCACCAAATCACTTGGTTTTTCTGCTCTTTACCGCCACCTTTGGTCAACTTCTGTATTGTTGTCTGATCTTTTGCATTGGATCTGCATTGGTTTGTACAAAAGTCCGTTGGTTTTGTGTACACACGGTCGGACTTTGGTCCATCGGACTTTTGTTGGCAGAAAGTTGGTCCGCTCGCACAGCCAACAAAAGTCCGATGAAACCTGGAAAAAGTTGGTCCGATGGAGCGTACACACGGTCGGATGTTGGTCCAAAACAGTAATTTGCATGTTGGTTGTCAAAAAGTCTGATGGTGTGTACGGGCCTTTAGTGTCCAATTTGTCCACCGCAATCTCGCAGTCCCACTATAAGTTGCTAAACGCCACCATTACAAGTAAAAATAAATAAATAAAAATTCCATAAATATATCCCATATTTTGTAGACGCTAAAACTTTTGCGCAAACCAATCAATATAGCTTATTGAGATTTTTTTTACCAAAAACGTAGCAGAATACATTTTGGCCTAAATTGATGAAGAAATTAGATTTTTAAAAAATGTTTTATTGGATATGTTTTATAGCAGAAAGTAAAAAAAATTTATAAAAAAAATATATATATATATACTTTTTTTTCTAAATTGTCGCTTTCTTTTTGTTTACAGCAATAAAAACTGCAGAGGCGATAAAATACCACCAAAAGAAAGCTCTATTTGTGGAGAAAAAAAGGAAATGTTATTCAGGGTACATTGTCGCACGGCTGCGCAATTGTCAGTTAAAATAACGCAGTGCCGTATTGCAAAACATGGCCTGGTCATGAAGGGTGTAAACCTTCCAGGGCTGAAGTGGTTAAGCTAATATCTTGTGTTTAAAACGTAGAACTTAAAGTGAACTCCAACCAAGTACTAAGTATCATACTAAGTATCACTGTGTCTTCTCACATCATGTACAATGTTTTTAAAAAATATTTTTGTATACTTAATGTTTGGAATTTTTTCATGAAAATTTTCTGATGTATTAATAAATTGATATCTATTTTCAAATATTGTTTGTTGCCTTTAAAATCCCATATATAGAGGTTTCTCATTGAATGTGTTTAAAACGTAACTAGCTAACTATAATATCCTCGACTAGGGAAAACAAAGGCGACTGATTAGAAATAAAGTAAAATGTGAAAAGCAAGCATGGAGTAAATGGCACTTGTTTTAACTTCTGACACATATCCAGTTAATTTGCTGTCTTAGTGTACCGCAGATCAGCAGCCAACAACTTTAATGGCATCTCGAAAGTAGAGGCCGAGTATACAGAGATGAAGACTGAGCTGGAAATAGGACACAGGGGTACTGGTGAGAGTCAGTGGAGCATTACAGCTCTGCACATCACGTTCCTCTTCAGTATATGTGGGAATGGCAGACCTCTGGACTGCAGCCGGATGAATTATTTCTGGAAAACCATGCACCCTGTTTCAGGACTGTTGGATTCTATTGTTAGGCAACACTAACCACATATGAACAGATCATCGAAAACCAAGAAGAATGAGATCTACTTGGCACTATTACGGATGATGTACTGCTGTTACTGCCACAACCTTTAAAGCTCAATTGTTGCTTTGTTTATAGCGTGACCCCTTAAGCCCCGTACACACGATCGGACTTTACAACGGGAAATGTTGGATGTCAGGCTGTTGTCGGTAAATCCGACCTTGTGTATGCTCCATCGGACAATTGTTTTCAGACTTTCCGCCAACAAGTGTTGGCTAGCAGGTTCTCAAATTTTCCGCAGGCAAATGTGTGTTGTCGGATTTTCCAAGCGTGTGTGTACACAAGTCTGTCGGACAAAAGTCCAAAGTATTCGTGACATGGCAAATTATGAAATCTTGAAATGCAGCGCACAATTCTTTAATGGGATAATAATGATGCTGCTTTGCTGGTGATACTGATGGAGTTATTGCAAACTACATTTTCAAAGGCTTTTTTCTTCTAGTGATATCAAGAATAATATTATTAGGTTTTTATTTTTTTTATTTGTGCAAGTTACCACAACACCATTATCCTGTAGTTTTTAAGATCGAAGATACAACTATGTTGGTGTCAATTTTACATTGTATTTTTTTAAATGTAACTGCCGACTCCCAAACTGTCATTTGAAGTAAAACACAAAGCCAAGTATTATTCTCCACATTTTTTTTTTATTGTGCATTAAAAAAAGAAAACAAATAAAATTAGACATGTTATCTGCCAATAGAACTTAACCAAAATGTGCATTCTATGCATCCAAAAATATAGAAATTATACCAAATCAAATCATTATTCAACCAAAAAAATAATGTCAAAGCAATAACTCCAAGGCCAATAATAAATAACATGTTATCTCCTCCGATTCCACAACATGGCTGGTTGACGAACGGCCATTCAGAAACGAACTGAAAAGCACGAAATGAAAAGTGCGAATCTACACTCACCAAACTTCTACTAACAGGAAATTAGCAGAAGGAGCCCAAAGGGTGGCGCTAAAGAGCTGAAAAACCATGTAGTACGTCACTACATTCGTAATTGAGTTTGAGCAAACGCCCTTTGGACAAAAGTCCACAGTTTTGTTGGCCAATAATCCAATCGTGTGTACGAGGCATTAGAGGGCTGCTGGATTTTGGGTCCCCCTAGTCTTGCACAGCCAGGCAACAAGTATTTTCCAACTTTTATTCAGAGACAAGGAATCAGGCCATGGGCTTGTTTTTGTTGTTTTATTGGGGGAAACAATTTTGATAGGGTATATGGATTATGGGATGTCCAGCTTTGCTTGAAGAACAACAAATGAGGAAAACTTCCTTCTCTATGTACGCAAAAATTACAAATCATTGACTGTTTTCCCTTTGGAACAGCAACAGTCCTTCTGGAAATGGTAATGGAAAATTCTCCTTCTAGGAGCTCCCCAAAAAAAGTGCGCTTGTAAGACCGGTGCGCAAATACGATGTGACAGAAAGTATTGCAACGACCGCCATTTTATTCTCTAGGGTGTTAGAAAAAAAAAATGTATAATGTTTGGGGGTTCTAAGTAATTTTCTACTTGTAAACAACAAATTTTAGAAAGTCTTAGTTTAGGCTCGGTCCTTAAGTGGTTAAGAAAAAAGTAGGTGAAGGTGGCCATACACTGATCGAAATTTGGCTGGTTCCTGTCGAACCAGCTGAATTTTGATCAATGTGTGGCCTTCTCCGCTTGACAGTAGAAGATTGTTTGATGAACTTATGTTGAAGGGAAATGTTGAAAATTTGGGTTATCACATGTGCTTCCGGTGGAGACAAATAGATTGATTTAATAATGACAAATAAACCATTCACTTGGCATGGGATTTTTCACATTGCTCTGGAATTTTTCCAAGAGCTTAAAGTATTAGTAAAGGAATTGTTTTCTTACCTGCTCTGTGCAATGATTTTGCACAAGCCCCTGTCCCTTTTTTATCGGGTCCCCTGCCAGCGCTCTGGGCTCCTGCCTCTTGCTGGGAACCCCCATAAGCTGCCTACTATGGAGGCACTCATACATGCTCACTCCCAAGCTGTCTCTCTGTGTCCATAAGACACAGTGGGGGAGATTTACTAAAACTGGAGAGTGCCTATTCTGTTGCAGCTCTGCATAGAAACCGATCAGCTTCCAGGTTTTATTGTCAAAGCTTAATTGAGATTCAGATTAATTCAGATTCTGAGTGCTCCAGTTTTAGTAAATCTCCCCCAGGGTGTGCGGCTCAGCCCCACCTCATGCTCTCTCCTCACTGACTGTGATTGACAGCAGCTGCATCTCAGCCAATGAGGAGGAAGAGACCTGAGAGAGCCGCTGCTCTTGTGCACATTGCTGGATCAAGATCAGGATTAGGTAAGTATTAGGAGAACTGAGGGGGGATATGTACACTGATTCCTCGTTCACACTGAACACTAGACACGTTCAATTTTGACAAATTTGTCTTATTTACAAAATTTCAGAATTTCTCAATTTCAGAATTTCAAATTTCCGATATTCCAAATTTCCAAATGGAATAAAAAATTTAAAATGTTTTATTCGACCAATTCTAAAATGATCTATTCGAATGTTTTGAATTTAAAAAAAATTGTAAATTCAAACAAAATTTGATAAAACACATAAAACGAATTCCGAAATATAAAATTCTGAATACAAACCCCAAAAACCAATTGAACGAATCAACCAAATTTAATGAAACTAAATAACTAGACTAATGAATCTCAACGAAACAAAACAAAACAGACAAGACAGGAATGCTCCTTCCAGAGAGGCAATGAAAGCAGCTCCAACCAACCAGGGTAGTAAGTAGTAGGTAGTACAAGTGAATCCACATCAATGATAAACTCCCATATTTATGCAAACTCGCCCACAAACAGAAGCCAGGACCGCACATAAAACGAAAAAATGCTCCAAATAGCATAATATTGTCAAATAGTAAGGCTTTAATAAACTTAAAATACCTTAAAAAAAACACTCACATGTCAGACGTGTAAAAAGGGGTGAGAGACGCCAACAGACTGAACTCCTTTCAACATCAAAGATGGCAGAAGAGCCGCTCCGCATGTGTGGTAACAAGTGTACGTGCCCTAGGCGTTTCGTCACATCTGACGTCATCAGGTTGCCCCATAGTTTGTTAAGTGTTGGGTATCAGGACACAGTGTATAGCTGTTATATTCTCAATTTCTACCCTAGCGCAAGTTCAACACTATTTTTTTAATCTCCTAGTGTTACCATTGAGCGTTGTTTTAAAAAAAGTAGCCGAATACGTTTCAGCTGATTCATCACATCTTACTCAAAAGTAAATTCTGTTGCTAGGGCTATTGGCTCTGATTTATGTAGGATGTTGTACACTTCCTTTCATGTGATGATTATTTTTTTTATTTTTTTTTACCTCTTATTCTTTATTAAAAGTTTTCAGAGATGTACAAAGCATACATTGTATTATACAGCAGTGTGTCAGGAACAAGAGGGTGAAGTCTAATACAACACAAGTTGACATATAAGATGTAAATATAAATCAATCATTTGCATGCCATATGGCTCTCCTGTCTGCTGTGATATGCATCTTTTGATTTTGATGTGATTTTTTTCAAATAAAAAAGACACTTTTTCAAGAGTGCGGCTGTGCAGAACCATTTCCTGTTTATTGCTACTAGCAATTGCCAGCACCTACGGCTTCCAAACTGAGAAGGCTGTTCACTACCTGTTTGTCCTCCTGGAGCGGAGATATCTCCCCTTCCCTACCTTGATTTCTGGACTTTGCTAATTTTACAGTGAGGTGGTTGAAATAATATGAAGTTAGATTTGTTTAATTTGTGGATGGAGCTACCAGTGCTATCAATATGATGGTTCCACCTAGGAGATAAAAGGTTTCTGCATTAGTCCACTAGGCATTGTTGTGCAACTGGAGGTCTCCCAATATATAGAATTCGGGCTGTAGATACAATGCTCTGATTGGAGGTTTTTCTTTCTGGTGCCTTCCAAACTGTCAACCCAGTTATTTGTTGGACTGGTTTTGTAATAAAGTGCTGCTACAACCATCCAATACTATTTTTGTGTGGTCTCATTTTGTTCTGGGTGTTAAAGGGAGCATATGGTTTAAAGTTAGTAGTGGTGGGCTCCCTCTGAAATTTCTTTGTCAAGAGTATCTTAGCCTTACATTTTTGCCTATTCAGAGGGAAAACATTGGCATTTGTCTTACCTGAAAGTTTTGGGTGTTAAAGATTCTACAGGCAGCTGTAGCTTTACAAGTGAATGAAGATTAAATTGACCAGAGGCATGACTAGCTCAGCACACTCATTCTGGTCTGGTGCCAAGGAACACTTGGCAGGTGAGGGGAACCCTGTGTACAAGACTTAAAAACACCTTATGTATTTAGTACTGGTTCCACCCAGGAGATAAAAGGTTTCTGCATTAGTCAACTAGGCATTGTTGTGCAACTAGAGGTCTCCCAATATACAGAATTTGAACTGTAGATACAATGCTCTTATTGGATGTTTTTCTTTCAGGTGCCTTCAAAACTGTCAACCCAGTTATTTGTTGGACTGGTTTTATAAAAAGTGCTGCTATAGCCATCCAATACTATTTTTCTGTGGTTTCATTTTGTTCTGGGTGGTAAAGGGAGCATATGTTTAAATATCTTTGTCAAGCATATGGTTTCAATATCTTTGTCACTGAAAAGTGATATACTTATCAAAAATGTTAGGAAACACTTAAAATAATAGCAAATGACGCATTCTTATTTTGTGAGCATTGTAGAGCAAAATCTTCCCCTATCGGAAATCATTCACAGCTATCAGATTTTTCAATAGAAAGTCTAGGTTTTTGGGAAATTAAAGGAATGCTAGATTGTATTGTAAAAACGACCTAGAAAAGAATGTCATGTTATCTTTTTTGGCGTTAGTAATATTTCAAAGTGATATGATCTTACTCATGAATTGGATGGCTAGAACAGTACTTTGGAAAATGTCAGCTGCATTCTGTTACTGTTAAAACCACCTTCTCTAAAATTTCACTATGGTTTTAGCACAGCATTACAAGTGTTACCTTTCAAATAGGTTCAGCTTGCAATGACAGCAAGATTCTTTTTCTTATCTCCCATAATTATACGGCGCTGACAAATTATACGGAGCTTTACAGAGTTAATAGAGCCATCTACCGCGTTCTCTGACCCAGAAGGAGCATACAGTTTAATGTCCCACTCATACAAGCACTCACATGCACACTCTACAATCAATTTAGTCTGAAGTGTTGATGAGCAAATTAGTTTGAAAAATGGGCAAATTAAGACTTTTTTTTTTTTTACATTTTTCTGAATATATGCAGATTTGTCCAGTCTACAGAGAATCATACAGTTCGAAAAACGAAATTGCTTCTTATGCTATTCAGGAGAATTAGTGTGTTGCATTGGTGATTCTTATGCTTCGATCATCTCAAAGCATAAGTCCAGGAAAACCTTTTACTGGAGTTAGGTTTTAAGGATTACCTAAAAAAAAGTATTTGATCCTCTGATGATTTTGCACGTTTGCACACTGACAAAAAAACAATCAGTCTATAATTTTAATGGTCGGTTTATTATTACAGCGAGAGACAGAACAACAACAACAAAAATATCCAGAAAAACGCATTTCAAAAAAGTTATAAATTGATTTGCATTTTAATGAGTGAAATAAGTATTTGAGCCCTTCGCAAAACAGGACTTAGTCCTTGGTGGCAAAACCCTTGTTGGCAATTACAGAGGTCAGACGTTTCTTGTAGTTGGCCACCAGGTTTGCACACATCTCAGGAGGGATTTTGTCCCACTCCTCTTTGCAGATCCTCTCCAAGTCATTAAGGTTTCAAGGCTGACGTTTGGTAACTTGAACCTTCAGCTACCTCCACATATTTTCTATAAGATTAAGGTCTGGAGACTGGCTAGGCCACTGCAGGACCTTTAATATGCTTCTTCTTGAGCCACTCCTCTGTTGCCTTGGCCGTGTGTTTTGGGTCATTGTCATGCTGGGATACCCATCCATGACCCATTTTCAATGCCCTGGCTGAGGGAAGAAGGTTCTCACCTAAGATTTGATGGTATATGGCCCCATCCATTGTCCCTTTGATGCAGTGAATTTGTCCTGTCCACTTAGCAGAAAAACATCTCAAAAGCAAAATGTTTCCACCTCAATGTTTGACAGTGGGGGGTGGTGTACTTCGGGTCATAGGCAGCATTCCTCCTCCTCCAAACATGGCGAGTTGAGTTGATGCCAAAGAGCTCGATTTTGGTCTCATCTGACCACAATAATTTCACCCAGTTCTCCTCTGAATCATTCAGCTGTTCATTAACAAACTTCAGACCGGCCTTTACATGTGCTTTCTTGAGCAGGGGGACCTTGCGGGTGCTGCAGGATTTCAGTCCTTCACAGCATAGTGTGTTACCAATTGTTTTCTTGGTGACTATGGTCCCAGCTGCCTTGAGATCATTGACAAGATTCTCCCGTGTAGTTCTGGGCTGATTCCTCACCGTTCTCATGATCATTGAAACTCCACGAGGGGAGATCCTGCATGGAGCCCCAGACCGAGGGAGATTGACAGTTATTTTGTGTTTGTTCCATTTGCGAATAATCGCACCAACTGTTGTCACCCTCTCACCAAGCTCCTTGGCGATGGTGATGATCAGAATGGATGTTATAGCTATTCGCTTGATAAAAGTTTCTCATCAATCAGATAATAAAATGGAAGCATACAGTAAAGGAAAAAAGTTTTTGACCCCTGATGATTATGATCAGTCTATAATTTTAATGGTAAGTTTATTTTAACGGATAACTATGAGATAAATGGACTTTAAAGGCACATAAGTACAAGGTCTAAAAGGTAACAAAAGTTTTTTATTTTTTATAAGGCCTCCCATATAGCCTCACATATAGCTACTGTAACACCCTTAGAAAAGACTCAGTTAACATTTGTTGTACAGCAAAGTGATACATAACAATACAAAACCAATTAATTGTTAGTTGGCGTATAAAATATTTGTAGAGACATGACTGACTGAGTCTTTGGTAACGAGGGTGAAGCAGATGTAGAGGTCCGTTTTCATTTACAGGGTTTTGCTCGACATGTTCCGCGCTTTAGAAAATAGCGCTTCCTCAGGAGCGGTTGGTTCTATAAAGATGTATATCGACAAAATTTTAACACATAAAACAAAGAAACACATAAACTTTTAACTGATGCAATTAGGTGGTGCTTCCTTTTCTTTCTCTCCTACGCCTCAAAGTAGGATATCGTATGTCTTAAGGCTCCTGGCTGAACCTCCCCTTCTATTGGTTCGCACCTACAACACCTTTGTTGTTATTTTTGTGTTTGTTTTTTTGACGCTGTGTTATGCTTTGTACTCTCTAATGCTTTATATTGAAGCCCCTCTGTGGGTGGGACAGGTGCTCTGTTTTCTACAAATTTAATAAAAATTATTGAAACAGAAAATAAAAGGTAAGGGCAAGAGCTTAAAGTGTTACTAAACCCAGTAATAGGAAAATAGTTCATCTGACCCCCCCCCCCCCCCCCCCCCGGTGCCCACAGCTTATAAATCTTTTTACATTAACTACCTGCCGACCAGCTGCCATCATTATACGGGGGCAGGTTGTCTCCCCTGCGCGAATCGCCGTAGCTGTATGGTGGCCGCTTTAAGGGGTATAGGGGCTTGAAGGGCTATAGGGGGGGCACGTGTACCCACAGCCCGACTCCGGAGCCGATGCGTGTGGCCGGCTGCCGCAATTTACGCCGGCGACCCGCTATCGCTCCTTTAGAGAGCGATAAAGGGGATCTGTCAATGTAAACAGACAGATCTCCGTTCTGACAGGGTAGAAGAGAAAGATCTGCTGTTCCTAGCGATCAAGAACAGCGATCTCTCTCTACTCCCTGTCAGTACACTCCCCCTACTGTTAGAAACACCTCTCAGTCTCAGGGAACACCCAACCCCTTGATCGCACCCTAGTGGTAACCCCCTTCCCTGCCAGTGACATTTATACAGTAATCAGTGGCTATTATTAGCTCTGATCGCTGTATAAATGTCACTGGTCCCAAAAAAAGTGTCAAAAGTGTCCGATCTGTCCGCCGCAATGTCTCGGTCCTGCTAAAAAAAAACGCAGTTTGCCGCCATTACTAGTAAAAAAATTTATAAATAGTAAAAATGCCATACATCTTTCCCCTATTTTGTAGATGCTATAACTTTTGCGCAAACCAATCAAGCTACGCTGTTGCCAAAAATATGTAGAAGACTACATATTGGCCTAAACTGATATTTATTTTTTGTTTATAGCGCAAAAAATAAAAACCATGATCAAATACCACCAAAAGAAAGCTCTATTTGTGGAAAAAAAAAAGGACATCAATTTTGTTTGGGTACAATGTTGCACGACCGCGCAATTTTCAGTTAAAGCGACGCAGTGCCATATGCGCAGTGCCTGGCCATTAAGGGGGAAAATCCTTCCGTTCCTTAAGTGGTTAAAATACTGCCACTATATAACTTTTTGGCTGATCTGTATATCACTTTCACATGATAAACTGCAGGGCCTGCCTGAGTGCTGAGTGTTCAGGTAGGAGGAGATTTCCACTATAGCCTGTGTCCTCATGCTGTTATGGGAGGCGGACCATCCATGAATCATCCATGAATCAAGATGTGACATCCCACCCACTGTGTTCTTTTTTTAGTTACTGGGCGTGGAGGAGGAGGGAGGGACTGGGCTGTCATTTAGGATCTGTATACACGCCCACATGTGTGATGTCAATATCATTTGTCCTGAAAAGCTCAGGTCAACAAGGAAATATTCTCTCCAGCAATAGAGAACAACTGAGCATGTGCAGGGGAACCACTCTGATTCTGTCTTATCTGGCCTTGCCCGGAGAGACCCTGCAGGACGGGGAGGATCTGTGCATACAAGATCAAAGATCGTTTTTACACAATACAGAGGTTTAACCATTTAAGTTCCACTTCATTTTTTTTTAATTGGTAAAAGGGCAAGGTCACTTTAAAGAATATGTAAGCCCAACACTTCATATTCCTGATACAGGAATTTTCCAAATTTTGTCATGTTACAACCAAAAACATAAATGTATTTTATTGGGATTTTATTTGATAGACCAACACAAAGTGGCACATAATTTGAAGTGGAAGGAAAATGATAAATGGTTTTCACATTTTTTACAAATAAATATGTGAAAAGTGTGGGGTACATTTGTATGGCGCCCCCCTGAGTCAATACTTTGTAGAACCTCCTTTCACTGCAATTACAGCTGCAAGTCTTTTTGGGGATGTCTCTACCAGCTTGGCACATCTAGAGTGACATTTTTGCCCATTCTTCTTTAAAAAATAGCTCAAGCTCTGTCAGATTGGATAGAGAGCATCTGTGAACAGCAATTGTCATATCTTGCCACAGATTTTCAATTGGATTTAGGTCTTGACTTTGACTGGGCCATTCCAACACATGAATATGCTTTGATCTAAATCATTGCACTATAGCTCTGACTGTATGTTTAAAGTCGCTGTCCTGCTGGAAGGTGAACCTTCACCCCAGTCTCAAGTCTTTTGCAGACTCTAATGCCGCGTACACACGATCGGATTATCCGGCCGACTTGGTGTGCCCGTGTGTGTGTTTCTTCCCAAAGGTCCGGCGGACTTAGAAAGAAATCTTGACTCAAAATTTTCCGCTGGACCCGGCAGTCCGGCGGACAATCCCTCCGTCTGTGTGCTAGTCCGCCGGACTTTTGAAATGAACGGACTTGCCCCACACACGGAGTAAAGTCCGTTCATTTTGAACGTGACTCCAGGTAGACAGGACTAGCGAAGGAAGTCAATGTCGCCGCCTCCATTGGCGAGAATGACACCTTGCTAGCCCCTTTGCCTGGTATGGATTTAAAGGGGAACCCCTACGCCGAAAAAATGGCGTGGGTGTCCCCCCAAAGTCCATACCAGACCCTAATCAGAGCATGCAGCCCGTCCGGTCAGGAAAGGGGGTGGGGATGAGCGAGCGCCCCCCCCCCCTGAGCCATACCAGGCCGCGTGCCCTCAACACGGGGGGGTGCTTTTGGGAAGGGGTGGCCCTGCGGCCCCCCACCCCAAAGCACCTTGTCCCCATGTTGATGAGGACAAGGGCCTCTCCCGACAACCCTGGCCGTTGGTTGTCGGGGTCTGCGGGCGGGGGGCTTATCGGAATCCGGGAGCACTTGACAAAATGTGAAACATTTCAAGGAGTATGAATACTTTTTCCAGGCACTGTATGTGCCTGTTGTACCACGTACTTGTAGAAAGGCTCCTTTTCTCTTTGTATTGCTTCCTTTGTGTGAAATCCCTGGTGTTCCTGCCAGTCTCTCGGCTTTCCTATTAAAAACTGACCACATTAAGCAGGAGAGCACACTGTGGTCAGTTCTCTAACTGGGAACTTAGCCTGCTCTGTTCCAATGATTAGACTTCCTAACATGCCCTTACATCCATTCACTGGAAAGATCAGTGTACTGCTGTTTCTCTCCCCCCCCCCCCCCATCTCTTATGCAGCTGAGAACAGAGGGAATGTGATCACTTATAAAAAAAGGGGACAAAGGTATTTATAATGTTTTTTATATCTATACACAAATGTTTTGAATTTAATTTCTGTTTTAAACAGAATGTTATGTTTTACTAGGCGAGGGTTTACAATCACTTTAAAAACACAGCACACAATGAATTTATACCATGCTGATAATTAAATAACATATTTGCATTGACCTTCTGATTGCATGAAATTATGACAACATGTAGCAAAGTCAACTACACCGATCTACGACCTCCCTTTTTATCGCTCAGCAGTTTCATTTGATGGAGTTTATATTTTGGAAACGTTTTGTTTTATAGAGAGCTTTATTACCTCTGTGACTGTATAGCGGGGTGATGACACAATGATGTAGGATGTGCCATGTATTTACTAACATGTAGTTTTTCTTCCCTGTGTTGCCGTCAGATTGTGTTTCGTGTGATAGCCTTCTTTACAAATGGCTAAAGAAATTGATATGATTGTTATAAATAACCGCTGCATATTGTCCTTGTAGCCGGAGATAAATTTATAACTTCCTCTGGCAACAGAAATTGGGAATAAATATGATGGTCAACCAGGATGTTTATGTAACAACTGGCAAGGATCCTTTGACCACTTTCCAACCAGCTTTTTAACCACTTGCCTATTGGACACTTTCACCCCCTTCCTACCCAGGACAATTTTCAGCTTTCAGCGCTCTCACACTTTTTATAATTGCACGGTCATGTAACACTGTACCCAAAATACATTTTTATCTTTTTTTTTTTTTTTTAGATAGATAGATTTCTTTTGGTGGTAGTTATTCACCACTGAGGTTTTTTACTTTTTGCTAAAGAAATTAAAAAAGACAGAACATTTTGAAAAAAAAAAAGTTTTCTGTTATACAATTTTCGAAATAAGAATTTTTTTTCCTTCACTGTTGTGCGCTGATGAGGCTGCACTGATGGGCACTGATAGGCTTTCCTGATGGGCACAGAGACGGCACTGATGGGTGTTGATGAGGAGGCACTAATAGGTACTAATGAGGTGGCACTGATGGGTACTGATGAGTTAGCACTAATGGGTACTGATGAGGAAGCGCTGATGGGTACTGATGAGGCGGCACTGATGGGTACTGATGAGGAAGCAATGATGGGTACTGATGAGGTGGCACTGATGGGTACTGATGAGGAAGCACTGATGGGTACTGATGAGGCGGTACTGATGAGGCGGCACTGAAATGTACTGAGGAGGAAGCACTGATGGGTACTGATGAGGCAGCACTGATGGGTACTGATGAGGAGGCACTGATGAGTAGGGACTGATGGGTACTGATGAGTCGGCACTGATAGGTACTGATGAGGAGGCACTGATGGGTTCTGATGAGGTGGCACAGATGGATACTGATGAGGAGGCACTGATGAGGCTGCACTGATATGTGGCACTGATGGGCACTGATAGGCGGCACTAATGGGCACTGACAGGCATCGCTGATGGGCACTGACAGGCAGCACTGATGGGAACTGATAGGCGGCACTGATAGGCATTGACAGGCATCCCTGATGGGCACTGTTGGGGCTGCACTGATCATCGGGACACTGATAATTAGTGCCCTGATTATCAGTGTAGGTGTCCCTTGTGTGGATTTGCTAGTTATTGGCTCTCCTCTCCTCATACGCTATCAGCGTGAGATGAGGACTGCTGATAACCGGAAAATACTGTTTACACTGTGGTCAGCTGTGATTAGACACAGCTGGCCCCTTGGTAAAGAGCTACTGTGATTGGCTCTTTACCCCAATCTGTGATCACTTTTTTCCAAAGGACACAGCGATCACAGATCCCTGCCAATGCGTGGCGCAGGGGGCACGTGGAATCGCGATCAAGGGAGGATGTTCATAGACGCTCTCCCAGCATTGTGAGGCCACGCTTCAGCCACCTTTCAACTATATCGCGGATGGGAAGAGGATAAAGTAGACCTTAGCAAAAACTTTATTTTGGATAGATTGGCCCCCTGTAACAAGTTGGGGAATTTCTAGCTCATTGTAGCGCCAAACAGTGAGTTTACTCCACGCCAGAAATACATTTTTAGGGATTTTTCTCCCCACTTTAATTTGAAAGTAACACAAAAGTTCACATGGTCGTCCTCTTACAAACACTATAAGGAAAATAAACAATATTGAGCCTCGAGACTCTCTTCGCAGCTTTACGGTGGAACTTAGTAGTTTTGGTCTTCCTGACCAACGAATATATCCAGTGCTCATGCACACCCGCTGTACTTCAGCTCTGTGTTTTCCTGCAGCGTTCCACCTGCTCCGTTTGTCCCAGCCTGTCTCTCTCTCTCAGGCTCGTGCCTCAATCTGTCCTGGACGATGGGGTGCAACGTGCACCTTTCACTGCTCCCTTGCAATCACTGACCCCCTCAGGAGGGTGGGGCCCTGAGCTCTAACTCTGGCTCTTAGATGAATGCAGCGCACACCTGCATCATTAGTGTGCCTGCTTCCAAGAAAACCTGGCCCAGACTGCCATATTAAAGTGGTTGTAAAGGCAGAAGGATTTTTATCTTAACCGCTTGCCGACCGGCGCACGACGATGTACGTCGACAGAATGGCACGGACAGGCATAAGGGCATACAGGTACGTCCCCTTTAAGATGCGCGCCGGTCGGGACTCCCGTGAGGCCAGTCGCGGGTCCCACGGACTCGATCGCCGCGGGGACACCCGCGATCGTCTCACGGGAAGGCTGAACGGGGAGATGCGGAAATAAACAGCATCTCCCCGTTCTGCCTAGCAACTAGTGACGCCGATCTCTGCTCCCTGTGATTGGAGCAGAGATCAGCATTCACTAGCTGACAGCCACGCCCCCCCCACAGTAAGAAACACACCTCTAGGCACACTTAACCCCTACACTGCCACCTAGTGGTTAACCCCTTCACTGTCAGTGTCATTTACACAGGAATCAATGCATTAAATAGCATTGATTGCTGTAGAAATGACAATGGTCCCAGAAATGTGTCAAAAATGTCTGATGTGTCCGCCATAATGTCGCAGTCACAATAAAAATCGCTGATCGCCGCCATTACTAATAAAAAAAAATATTAATAAAATGCTATAAAACTATCCCCTATCTTGTAAACGCTATAACTTCTGCGCAAACCAATCAATAATCGCTTATTGCGATTTTTTTACCAAAAATATGTAGAAGAATACATATCGGCCTAAACTGAGGAAAAAAATAGTTTTTTTTATATATTTTTTGGGGGATATTTATTATAGCAAAAAATAAAAAAGAATGTGTTTTTTTCAAAATTGTCGCTCTTTTTTGTTTATAGCGCAAAAAATAAAAACCGCAGGGGCGATCAAATACCACCAAAAGAAAGCTCTATTTGTGGGAAAAAAGGACATCAATTTTGTTTGGAAGCCACGTCGCATGACCGCGCAATTGTCAGTTAAAGCGACGCAGTGCCGAATCGCAAAAAGGGGCCTGGTCCTTTGGCTGCAAATTGGTCCGGTCTGAAAGTGGTTAATGCATTATATGCATTAAAGTGGGAAGAGCAACGGGGGTGGGACTTTAAATGAAGTGCGAAATTGCAATAAAATTAATTGGTAAACAATTGGGAAGATTTAAAAGGGTTCATAAAAAGTATAACATGCACATAATGATATCAGTTACAATTGATAAGAGATACTGACAATACATGATATCAACATATGTATACAGAAATAATATGAAGATTGTAAAATTCCACAGCACACCAAATTGGAGTTAATGTAAAACCATAAAACATGGGGTAATGCCTGCATGACGAGTAGTCTCAATATCCTGTGGGGTAGATTGTATATGACAGCTGTAAAAACTTGGGTAAAATTGTGGAAAACACGACTTTGGTAGCTCTACGCATTTCGTGGCTAAACTGCCACTCGTCAAGAGCAAGTGTGTGCGATAAGTAAAATGAAAAAAGTATAAGTATAATCTAATTATTGCAAACATGAAACAGAGGTGGGGTAATGCAACGGACCCCACACAGGGTACATGCGTACGCACTGAGGTTTGTTTGTTGGTGGCTGGATTTCGGGCTCCAGCAGCCATTCGGAGGCACCACTATGCATTAACTATGCATTAAGATAAAAAAAACCCTGTGTGTAGCAGCCTTCCCAACACCCCCTAATTACTTACCTGATCCCTATCTCTCTCCAGCAATGTCTAAGCTGTTTGGGACACGCCTCCTGATTGGCTGAGACACAGCAGCCAGCAATGCCATTGGCTCTCACGGTTGTCAATCAAAGTTAGTCAGCCGATCAGGGGAGAGAGGGGGTGGTCAGGGCTTTGTGTCTGAATGGACACATGGAGCTGCGACTCAGCTACAGTGCCCCCATAGGAAGCTGCTGACTGTGGGGGGACTCAATAGGAGGGAAGGGCCAGGAGCTGCAAAGAGTGACCCAAGAAGAGGAGGATCGGGGCTGCTCTGTGCACAACCAACTGCACAGAGGAGGTAAGTATAACATGTTTGTTATTTAAAAAAACAACAATTTTACAATCACTTTAAATAGTGGCATGGGATTTCCCTGCCACAGCCCTTAAAAACATGTAAACACATATGTGTGGCAGCGAAAGGGTGGCCTTTAATGCCTGCATGCCGCACATATGCATCGCTAAGCAGCCAATGTGCATGTGCTGAGAGCATTCTCATTGCGCTCTCCTAGCACAAAGTCAGTTAGTCTAGACTAAAGTTCAGTATCTGGCGGGACCCAGACAGCAGGAGTTCCACTCTATCCAAACCTAAAAAAAAAGTTTTCTCTTTAGTTATACTTTAAAGTTTTGTTGCAATAGCTGTTCTTTTTTTTTTTTTTTAATAAATGGCTTGTGGCTTGGAAAAACTGTTGTGGGTTTGGATGCTTGAAGTGCTGTCAGGGATCAGTTGAGCTCCTGGGATTTAGATCATGCTATATCACGTACGGCACCCTGTAACATACCAAATCCACAATGCAGGATTGTTGCTGTGAGGAAGATCCTGATACACTTATCTGCTCAGTCTCATTGCAGTAAAACCTAATTTGTAAGTGTGAACTTTTGCTCGGTGATCCATCAGCTCCCCTCATTCTGCAGCAGCACTGTCTCTTTCAGCATTTAAAATCGAATGACCAATTCAATGTGTATGTGTGCAGTATATATATAACCTAGGAAATCAAATAAGAGGTCTTCTCATCTACCCAAAACCTATGCCAGCCAAATGCTTAGGAGCATCCAAGCTCCCGGGTGAATAATGGTAATGAGAAAAAAAAAAGGGGGGCATCCTTGGCATCCTTTTAGATGTATTAATTATAGTGTAGCGCTAAGAAAAGTAATAATATATATGCATAACATATAACCAATAAAGTGAGCAAACTAAAATCCAATGTTCATTGTTGTGAACTGAAGGAAAGTTGAAATTAAAAAAGGTAGTCCATCTAATGCCCCGTACACACGGTCGGATTTTCCAACTGAAAATGTCCTATCGGACCATGTTGTCGGAAATTCCGACCGTGTGTGGGCTCCATCTGACTTTTTCTGTCGGAATTTCGAACGGAAAAAGTTTGAGATCCTGCTCTCAAATTTTCCGACAACAAAGTCCTATCTGACTTTTTCAGATCGTGTGTAGCGAATTCCGATGGACAAAGTGCCACGCATGCTCAGATCACATTACAAGACCAAAGCTATTGGCTACTAGCCTCTACGTAGTCCCATCATACGCAATGAACGTCACCACGTTCAGGATGATCGGATTTTCCAACAACTTTGTCCGACCGTGTGTATGCAACACCAGTGTCGGACAAAACCCGTCAGAAAAAATCTGACGGATTTTGTGGTTGGAATTTCCGACCGTGTGTACGGGGCATTATACATAATGGTGAGTCTTCAATCAAGTGAAAATAGTGCAGACAAAAATAAAACTGGCAATGAAGCTTATAGAGGTGAATAGATTCTCTGTCATAGTAGTGTAGATGGGTACTCTTACCGTATATGGTGGACCCACTTACCAGCGGTAGTGGATCAATTGGGCTTCTGTGGGCCAAATGCTTCACGGTTTAGGCTAGGCATGAAAGGGATAGAGGCACTCTTCAATGGTGGTGATCCACACAGGATTACAGGATCTCTGTAGTTCTCCAGCATATAGCGAAAAACTCCACTCAGTGGGAGAACCTTCTCAGGTCAGGAAAATTTCAACAGAGCTCAATCCGCTGGGGTAAAGTGGAAAAAAGAGAAAAAGGCTCGGTATGGTGCAGGTCAAAAACCAGAGAGGTTTTATTTAAAATTGCGGTGATCACAGGTATAGAATTAAAAAGAAGCACAATATGGGGAGCAAGCGTAGCAAGTCCGATGCGTTTCACCTCAAAAGGACTTCAACTGGGGCATGTTTCTTGTTTATGCCCTATTGCATGGGTGTCCAACAGTGGCGGCCCGTCCATAAGGGGAACAGGGGCGCCACCCCCCCAATCCATGCACCCGGCCCCTAATCTCCATTCAGGGCACCGGACGCATAGATTTCAATGAGGGTTTTTTTTTTTGGAAGCACATGATTAGAGCCTGAGGCTCTAATTGGCTTAAAAAAAGGGTGGACTCGGAGTGCAGAGCACTGCGCCCAGAGCCCACCCATTTGTGTGACAATAGTAAATTAATATTTGCTATTGTCTTCCCGATTCTCCTCCTGGCCAATCAGGAAGCGGGTCCTGAGACCAGATTGGCCAGGGAGTCTTAAGCCAGGAGGAGAATCAGGAAGACAATAGCAAATATTAATTCGCTATTGTCACATAATTGGGCGGTCTCAGGGGACAGTGCTCTGCGTTCCGAGCCCATTCTTTTTTGAAGGGTGAGGTTTGTTTGACCCCTCCAAAATATTGAGCATCAGTCACCACTGGTATCTAACCTGTGCCCCTTCAGCTGCTGCAGAGCTGCAAGTCTCATCATGTCTCTGCCTTTGAGAGCCATGCCTGCAAATGTCAGCCTTGCAATGCCTTATGGGACTTGCCTTGCAATGCCTCATGGGACTTGCCTTGCAATGCCTCATGGGACTTGTAGTTCCTCAACAGCTGGAAGGCCACAGGTTAGACACCCATGCTTTATGACATTGTACGTTGTGTAAGTAGAGAAAAAACACAGTAGAGCCTTCTTCATTAGAGCGGGCATTACAATAAATCTACAAAAAATTACAATGTTACCTTACAATGACGGCTTATATTAACCACTAGCGGACCGCCCACTTGCAATGTACTGTGAACGAGCAGCTGATTGTGTTATTGTACACATCGAGAGTCTGTTAGCAAGGACCCGCTGATTGGCTGTGTCCAATCACAGCCCAGAGCCCTTTGTTGATGATCAACACAGGGATCTGTTACAGAGGGAACAATGTCTCTGTTCCTTATCCCTGCAAAGCAGAGATAAGAAACAAAGAGATCTGTTAGTAAAGGCAGCACATAATACATATATAACACATAGTTAGGCACATATTTAACCCCTTGACAGCCCTACATGTTAACCCCTTCCCAGCCAGTGTCATTAGTACAGTGACAGTGTACAGTATTATCAACTGTCCCTGATTTCGAGGGACTGCCCCTGATTTGGAGCAATTTCCCTCTGTACCCTTTTCTTACTCATTTGTTCCTCAGTTTGGTCTGATCCATATAGTTGTATATAAAATGCACTATTTATCTTTCAAAAAGTGTTTCCCAGTGCTAAACCTTTCATCCAATTTCAAAATTTCTGCATTTATAAATGTCAAAAGCCAATATAAAGGAACGGAAATGGTAAAAAAAAAAGCACTTGTGGGTTTAACTCATAATTCTTTGTAGAATTCTCCTTTTAGGGGGTGTGGCAGGGGGTGTGTCCTATGCCTACATACTTTTGCTAATAGGCGTCCCTCATTCCCATCTCAGAAAGGTGTGGTAGTATCACTGATCATTGTATCATACCGCGTACACACGACCAGACATTACGACAGTGTCACGCCCCCTGGTAATGGTGAGTCTGATTAGCAGAGAAGGGCCTCCCTTGCGGCTCCCGCTCGCCGGTCCCCTGATGATGTGACAGTAGGACCAGGAGTCAGGAGGGGCACAGGTGCCTGGCAGGAACAACAAGACCGGTACAAGAGCTTCCTGGATCAGCTCAGCGGTGGAGGTAAGTAGACCTCTGCAGGTAGGCAGGTTCTGTAGGTAGACTGGAACAACAGGCAGACTTAGATCTGTATGTAGACTGAAACAACAGGTGAGCTGTAGCTGTGTGCAGGCTGGAACAACAGGTAAGCTGGAGCTGTGTGCAGGCTGGAACAACAGGTACGCTGGAGCTGTGTGCAGGCTTGAACAACAGGTAAGCTGGAGCTGTGTGCAGGCTGGAACAACAGGCAGACTTGGATCTGTATGCAGACTGGAACAACAGGTAAGCTGACGCTGTGTGCAGGCTGGAGCAGCAGGCAGACTTGGATCTGTATGCAGACTGGAACAACAGGCAGACTTGGATCTGTATGCAGACTGGAACAACAGGCAGACTTGGATCTGTATGCAGACTGGAACAACAGGCAGACTTGGATCTGTATGCAGACTGGAACAACAGGTAGACTTGGATGGTCAACAGGCCGGGGCAGGTATCAGGCTGGCAGCGCAGTACAGGTGGAGAAGACAAGAGGATGGTCACAGACAAGCCAGGGTCGATATACAGGGACAGAGCGGATGGTCAAGGATAGCCGGGTCAAACACAGGTAAACAGACTTCAGATCAGGTATGTGCACAGAACGCTGTAGAGCAGACAGCGGGGACCGTCACTGGCGCCAATGGAGGCGCGCACCCGTCCACGCACGCGCGCTCGCGCATGCGCAATGGCAACCGAGAACGGGAACCAGGGATGCTGAGGCGCCGATTACTGGCAGGATCACCAGGTCGCCGGCCACGGATGGAGCCTTCATGACATTGCCCCCCCCTAAGGGGCATCCTCCGGATGCCCTTCGGGGGAGAATTTCTCAGGATGGGCTCTCTTAAAGGACTGGACTAGACTCTTAGCGTGGATGTTCTCCTCGGGCTCCCAAGAGTTCTCCTCTGGGCCGTACCCCTTCCACTTGATTAGAAACTGGTTTTGGTTCTGCCTTCTTCTGACATTAAGGATGGCCTCCACCTCGAACTCCTCTTCCCCGTCCACCAAGACTGGGTCAGGAGGGATGGCCCTCCTATTGGGAAAAGGGTTACTAACCGAGGGCCTCAGCAAGGACACATGGAACACCGGATGGATCTTCAGTGAATCCGGAAGTTCCAATTCGTAAGCCACCTCGTTGATTCTCCTCTTGACCGGGAAGGGGCCCAAGAACTTGGGGCCTAGTTTCCGTGAAGGGCAAGCCAATTTTAAGTTGGTGGTGGATAGCCATACGGTTTCACCCGGAACGAGCACCAATTCCCCCGTCTCTTCTTGTCAAACACAGTTTTGTTATATTCCTGAGTTCTGGTCATGGTTTCCTGGAGAAGTTGGTTGTTGGTGGAGAAGAACTGGATCCGTTCTTGGACTGCTGGCACAGTGCAGTCAGGAAGCGAGTTAGGCAGGAATGCCGGGTGAAACCAATAGTTAGCAAAGAAGGGGGTCTGTTTGGTGGCGGAGTGGGTGGCGTTGTTATACGCGAACTCGGCCAGGGGCAGAAGGGAAATCCAGTCATCTTGGGCAAAAGAGGAGAAACAGCGCAGGTACTGCTCTAGGGTCTGATTGGTCCGCTCTGTCTGCCCATTAGACTGAGGGTGGTAGGCAGATGAGAGAGCGAGTTCAATATCCAAGGACTGGCACAGGGACCTCCAGAATCGAGAGGTGAATTGCACCCCTCGGTCCAAGACGATGTTAGCCGGGACCCCGTGAAGGCGGACAATTTCCCTGATAAAGACCCGTGCCGTCTCTGGAGCTGAGGGGGTGCCCTTCATAGGGATGAAGTGAGCCATTTTAGACAGGCGATCGACGATCACAAAGATCGTCGTGTGGCCCTCTGCTGGGGGTAACTCCACAATGAAATCTAAAGAAATCATCCTCCAGGGGCGATCTGGGACGGACAGGGGCTTAAGGAGACCCCAGGCCCTGGTCTTAGGATTCTTGTTCCGGGTGCAGGTAGGGCAAGTGTCCACAAACTTCTTGCAGTCGGCCCGCAGCTGAGGCCACCAGAAGGTACGCTGTACCAGGTCGATGGCATAGCTCCATGGCTGTTACCCAGAGTTGTTCTGGGGTGTAGATCTTGTCCCCGTGCCAGAGTAGACCATCCTTCTCCTGTAGCTGAGTTTCAGAAGTGGGCCTTTGCCCTGCTGAGGCACGTTTGAACCGGGACAACAAGTCCTCTTGAAGAAGGAGAAAGTTCCCAGGGGCCAGAATAGTGTCAGGGGAGGTTTCTTCCTGGTGCTGGTGGTACATCCTGGACAGGGCGTCTGGTTTGACATTCTTGGATCCGGGCCGGTATGTCACATGAAAGGTGAAGCGGGAAAAGAAGAGCGCCCACCTGGCTTGTCTGGGTTTCAATCTTTTTGCTGACTTCAAATATTCCAGATTCTTATGGTCAGTAAATATTAGAATGGGGTGAGAGGCCCCCTCCAGGAGGTATAGCCATTCTTCCAGGGCGGCCTTGATCGCCAGTAGTTCCAGGTCGCCCACATCATAGTTCCTCTCGGCCGAGGACAGTTTGCGGGAGAAGAAGGCGACTGGATGCAGCAGGGACTTGTCCCCCTGCCTCTGGGATAGGATGGCTCCCACCGCGATTTCGGAGGCGTCTACCTCCAGGGTAAAGGGTAGAGAGGAATCCGGGTGCCTGAGGATGGGTGCCGAAGTAAACAGGGTCTTAAGGGCATCAAAAGCCTCCTGGGCCTCGGAAGACCAACGAAACCGGGTTCCTTGCTTGGTCAGCTGGGTGATGGGTGCCACAATGGCGGAAAACCCTCTGATAAATTTACGGTAAAAATTGGCGAAGCCAATAAACCGTTGAATGCCCTTCTTGTCTGCCGGAGTAGGCCATTCCAAGATGGCAGAGATCTTCTGGGGATCCATTTTGATGCCTGTACTTGAAATGATCAGCCCAAGGAAGGGAATACTCTCCTGTTCAAATTGGCATTTCTCTGCCTTAGCATACAGACCGTGGATACGGAGCCGACCCAGGACCTCCTTGACATGTCTGCGGTGCGATTCTAAAGAGGAGGAGAAGATCAAGATATCGTCTAGATATACCACGGCAAACAAGTCCAGGAAGTCCCGAAGTACATCATTAATAAAATATTGGAAGGTTGCGGGGGCATTGCATAGGCCGAAGGGCATCACGAGATATTCGTAATGCCCATAACGTGTCCGAAAGGCCGTCTTCCACTCGTCCCCATCTTTAATACGAACCAGGTTGTAGGCCCCCCGAAGGTCAAGTTTCGTAAAGATGGTGGCCGTGCCAAGTCTCTGGAATAATTCGGGGACCAGTGGGAGAGGATAACGGTTCTTAACCGTTATGTTGTTTAGCTCTCTATAGTCCACACAGGGCCGAAGGGTGTGGTCTTTCTTCTCCACGAAGAATATGCCCGCACCCACAGGAGAGGTAGACGGGCGGATGAAGCCCTTCCGGAGGTTCTCCTCAATGTATTCTTTCAACTTGCCTTGCTCCACCTCTGTCAGGGGGAAGACCCTTCCAAAGGGGATCTCTGCTCCAGGAAATAGTTTGATGGGGCAATCATAAGCCCTATGAGGTGGGAGCACCTCTGCTGCCTGTTTACTAAAGACATCCAGGTATTCGTGGTAGGCTTGGGGAATGGCCTGACGGAGGTCCAGCTCAGAGTCCATACTTAGCAGAGTAGCCAACTGGGAGGAACTAGAAAGTCCGCAAGACATCTGACAGTATGAGGAGGAGGAGGAGACCATCCCAGTGGCCCAGTCGATAACTGGGTTGTGGGCCTTCAGCCACGGCATGCCCAGGATTATAGGGGATAGTGGCGAGGAGATAATGTCCAGACAAAGAAGCTCCTGGTGGTTGCCCGAGATGGTCATGGGCAGTGGGGTGGTCTCCTGCGTTACCGGGCCTGACCGGATGGAAGAACCATCCGCCAGGTAAACTGACAGTCCCTGGGACTTAGACTGGAGGGGGATCCGGTGTTGGGCAGCAAATGAGGAGTCCATGAAGCAGCTGCATGCCCCGGAGTCAATAATGGCGGGTACTTGGAGGGTTCTTCCCGGAAGCTGAAATGAGACAGAGAGGGCAAGGTGAGAGGAGATCTGAGTTGAGGAGTCCAGAGGGCTGGCAGGCATGAGAGGGCACTTACGAGCCTTGGCCGGGCAGTTCCTTACGTAGTGCCCGGGCTCACCGCAGTAGAGGCACAAGTTGTTGACCCGACGACGTTGACGTTCCTCTGGGGTTAGAGAGGGCCTCAAGAGCCCCAGCTGCATGGGCTCTGAGGAATCAGGAAGAGGTGCAGGCCGATGGGCAGAGCCGGTTTGCAGGTGACTTGGGGCTTTGAGGAGCATCCAGGTAGGACGGGAAAAACCGGATGCACGTTCCGTCCTGCGTTCCCTTAACCGTCGGTCAATCTGAATGGCCAGGTTGATCAGAGTGTCCAGGGTCTGGGGCACCCCAACTCTTGCCAGCTCGTCCTTTAGTGCCTCAGAAAGTCCTAGGCGGAACTGGTGACGCAGGGCCGCGTCGTTCCACTGTGTGTCCGCACCCCAGCGCCTAAAGTCCGCTACGTAATCCTCTACGGGCCTTCGCCCCTGCTGGAGGGTGCGCAGAGTGGTCTCTGCGGTTACGGAGAGTTGGGGATCTTCGTAGAGTTGGGCCATGGTGTCAAATAATGAAGTAAGACCGGCCAATGCGGGGTCCTTCTGCTGTAGGAGGCGGTGGGCCCAGGTCCGCGGGTCTCCGGAAAGTAGGGAGATCACGAAGCCCACCTTGGTGGCTTCCAGGGAGAAGGTGCGTGGCTGCAGTGCGAAGAACAGTTCACAGGAATTACGGAAGTCCCGAAAAAGGTTGCGGGCTCCCGAGAACCTCTCGGGGATTGGTACCCGGGGCTCTGGAGGGAGCATTACCACCGACGGACCTGGACTTACCCCGGATGGGGCTGTTGGTGGTAGGGCCTGCACCCGTTCTTCCAACCGGGTGTATCCCTGCTGAAGGTTCTTTACCGCCTCGGTCAGTCCCGCCAGGTGTTGGCACAGTCCTTCCATAGGAGAGGCCCCCTGCTCAGACTCAGACATGGCTGTCTGCTACTGTCACGCCCCCTGGTAATGGTGAGTCTGATTAGCAGAGAAGGGCCTCCCTTGCGGCTCCCCTGATGATGTGACAGTAGGACCAGGAGTCAGGAGGGGCACAGGTGCCTGGCAGGAACAACAAGACCGGTACAAGAGCTTCCTGGATCAGCTCAGCGGTGGAGGTAAGTAGACCTCTGCAGGTAGGCAGGTTCTGTAGGTAGACTGGAACAACAGGCAGACTTAGATCTGTATGTAGACTGAAACAACAGGTGAGCTGTAGCTGTGTGCAGGCTGGAACAACAGGTAAGCTGGAGCTGTGTGCAGGCTGGAACAACAGGTAAGCTGGAGCTGTGTGCAGGCTGGAACAACAGGTAAGCTGGAGCTGTGTGCAGGCTGGAACAACAGGCAGACTTGGATCTGTATGCAGACTGGAACAACAGGTAAGCTGATGCTGTGTGCAGGCTGGAACAACAGGCAGACTTGGATCTGTATGCAGACTGGAACAACAGGCAGACTTGGGTCTGTATGCAGACTGGAACAACAGGTAAGCTGAAGCTGTGTGCAGGCTGGAGCAGCAGGCAGACTTGGATCTGTATGCAGACTGGAACAACAGGCGGACTTGGATCTGTATGCAGACTGGAACAACAGGCAGACTTGGATCTGTATGCAGACTGGAACAACAGGCAGACTTGGATCTGTATGCAGACTGGAACAACAGGTAGACTTGGATGGTCAACAGGCCGTGGGCAGGTATCAGGCTGGCAGCGCAGTACAGGTGGAGAAGACAAGAGGATGGTCACAGACAAGCCAGGGTCGATATACAGGGACAGAGCGGATGGTCAAGGATAGCCGGGTCAAACACAGGTAAACAGACTTCAGATCAGGTATGTGCACAGAACGCTGTAGAGCAGACAGCGGGGACCGTCAGTGACAGAAGGGTTTAAATAGCCTCACTGGCGCCAATGGAGGCGCGCACCCGTCCACGCACGCGCACTCTCGTCTGCGGGCACGCGCGTGCACGCGCGCGCTCGCGCATGCGCAATGGCAACCGAGAACGGGAACAAGGGATGCTGAGGCGCCGATTACTGGCAGGATCACCAGGTCGCCGGCCACGGATGGAGCCTTCATGACAGACAGACTAGGTCCGTTCGTTTTTCGGGACGAAAGACCTAGAAATAGAACATGTTTCAAATCTGTCCGACGGACTCAATTCTGACGGACTTAATTTGGGAAAAACGTTTGTCTGTGTGCTGGTCCGACAGACCAAATACAACGCAAGGGAAGCTATTGGCTACTGGCTATTGAACTTCCTTGTTTAGTCTCGTCTTACGTCATCACATTAAAAAAGTAACAGAAAACTTGTGTGGTGTAGGTGATAGGTGTAGATGTGGTGGTGCCAACAACCCTTTAATAAATACAATAGAGCTCAATAAACAATATGGGATTTTTTAGGCGCTCGCATATCACATAAATAAAAAAATGAAATAAAAAAAAATATTGTTTATTAGTATATCCTAATTAAAATTGTGTTGCCATAAACACATATCTGACATTCCTATTACAATTGATCGCTAAATACATTTCCCAGGTTCCTACATCAAAGTCAATATGTCCATAATCAAGTGTTATGGTTATCTATGTGGAAACTTTCCAAAGCGTTTTAAAGGATCTTCCTCAGGGGGATTTTTTTAATTCATTTTTTGTTCATGTGATATTTCCCATATGGTGTGTTGTGTTGTATTGTAAAAAAAAAGTTACACCTTATCAAAAAGACGCGAAGAACATACTTTTATGTTTGTAAAAGTAAAAACCTGTATGGACACAATGATGTATGACATTTAAATTACCGTAACTGGCTTTTGCTGGCCAATATGTTAGGCAAAAAGAGACACTGGAAATGACAAATGATATTTTTTCCTATGGGAGTACCGGAAGGGAAGTCAGCTGTGTCTATGATGTAAGGGCAGAGGAGGTATCCACTCCTTTCCCCATTGGCATGCGAAGGGGGTGTGCATGATGTGCCTGGGCTCACCTTAATCAGCCTGTACGCCAGGGCCGATAAAAGGGCAGTACAGCCTGCCCTCCTGTACTGGGCCTATGCCCTATTCGTTCAAAAGGGGGGGCCAGGCACCTGCCGAGCAGGAGAACCGGCTGTACTGCCTTATTGCAGATATCGATCCTCTTGTTCCTCCCATTGCAGCGCTGACGGCTTCTTTTCCTCTCCCTCCGGCTGCACTGTAGGGTGATCGGTTCTAGAATCTGTGCCTCCATCCTGTCCTCAGTCCCTTTTTCAGTCTTAAATGTAAGACATCACGGGTCTGTTTAGAACACTGATATTTCACTAAAGCCCCCCAAAAGGGCAGCCATAAAAATTTAAAAAATAAATGAATAATACATCTATTATGAATAAAAAAAAATATATAATAATAATAATAATAAAAATGTAAATAAACAAATAAAATTATAAAAATTTAAATAAAAATTACATTTTTAAAAAACAATAAAAAAAAGGACTTGTTCACACGTGCTTTGCACTTGCCGCTGCTTAGCTACTGCCTCTGTTGCTCTGTGTTAGAGCTTTGGGGTGCATACCCTAATGCAATAGGCTGCGCACACCTGAGAGGTTAAGTGTAAGTACCAGATTAGAGGTTCTCTATTATTAGTCCACAAAAAAGAGGACAAAGTGTATCAGTGTACAGAAGCGTTAATCCTTCCAGGGAGGTTCAGAGGTGATGAAAGTATTCCTAGCAAATGAATATCTCAGCCTTCCAAATAATATGCTTACCAGAAATAAGCAAAAATTGCGCAGTTGGCTTATACCCAGCCTGGGCCTTTAGATGAATCAGGATCCCGGAACTTTAGGTGCTCGAGAGTGACGTATGCCCCCAGTGGTTATTACCAAAAAGAAAAAAGGGAGGCAGACATAGCGTAATATTGCCAAAAAAAATTTTAAAACAATAATAATAGGAAAAAAGTTATATATAAAATTATATATAACACTTTTCTATATAAAAAATAAAAAATAATTTAAAATAAAAAAGAGAAAAACACCCGGTGTGGTAAACCAAAAATATAGAGCGTGTTCTAATAGAGACTCCTCCACCATTTGAGTATTGCGCTTACCAGAAGACAACAACAAACGAAACGATTGGCATTATCCCAGCAAGAAGGTGTATCATAAACGTGCAACAGTGATCCAAGAAAAAAACGACTAACACGTATCCCGTCACCACACAGAGGGGCTCCTTACCAGAGACCAACGACAATCAATGCATATAGTCTCCCAGATATGATAGGCCACTAGTTAGTAGTAAAGGTCCTGGTCCACTTCAAAGATCGGTACTCACTCTCCTAAGCCCAGCGGCTCATATTTACCTTGACACGCACACACTGTTTGAAGAACAAATCCTCCACCAATCACAGGCCGCTCGGCCAGCTCTTCTGACGCCAGTTCCTTTGTGTCTAGCCGGCAGGCTTGTGTCAGAATTGTTCTTCAAGCCTGCCGGCTAGACACAAAGGAACTGGCGTCAGAAGAGCTGGCCGAGCGGCCTGTGATTGGTGGAGGATTTGTTCTTCAAACAGTGTGTGCGTGTCAAGGTAAATATGAGCCGCTGGGCTTAGGAGAGTGAGTACCGATCTTTGAAGTGGACCAGGACCTTTACTACTAACTAGTGGCCTATCATATCTGGGAGACTATATGCATTGATTGTCGTTGGTCTCTGGTAAGGAGCCCCTCTGTGTGGTGACGGGATACGTGTTAGTCGTTTTTTTCTTGGATCACTGTTGCACGTTTATGATACACCTTCTTGCTGGGATAATGCCAATCGTTTCGTTTGTTGTTGTCTTCTGGTAAGCGCAATACTCAAATGGTGGAGGAGTCTCTATTAGAACACGCTCTATATTTTTGGTTTACCACACCGGGTGTTTTTCTCTTTTTTATTTTAAATTATTTTTTATTTTTTATATAGAAAAGTGTTATATATAATTTTATATATAACTTTTTTCCTATTATTATTGTTTTAAAATTTTTTTTGGCAATATTACGCTATGTCTGCCTCCCTTTTTTCTTTTTGGTAATAACCACTGGGGGCATACGTCACTCTCGAGCACCTAAAGTTCCGGGATCCTGATTCATCTAAAGGCCCAGGCTGGGTATAAGCCAACTGCGCAATTTTTGCTTATTTCTGGTAAGCATATTATTTGGAAGGCTGAGATATTCATTTGCTAGGAATACTTTCATCACCTCTGAACCTCCCTGGAAGGATTAACGCTTCTGTACACTGATACACTTTGTCCTCTTTTTTGTGGACTAATAATAGAGAACCTCTAATCTGGGACTTTAAAATTTAATTCACATTAATTTACTATTATATTCACTATTAGGTCAATTATTATATTCACTGTGTACCTTGTATTTACATATAATTTTTTTTCTTTAAGCAATTTTGAAAAATTTTCTATTAATTTTTATACTGCTTTAACTTGATTGTGATATCACTGGTCAACACTTATTAACTACTAGCGCAACTTTTCTTCTTTTCTTTGTATTTTTGTGTATATCCCACAATAAGTTTGCAGCTTTTTTTCATTATCATTTGTAACTGTCTACATTGGGTGTCTATAGGGAACCCATATACTCCCCTCCCCCGTTCCAAGCGCAGTTTTCTTTCCTTTACTATTAAGTGTAAGTACACCTGCCCCTTCCTTACCTTGTGTCCTAATACTGCATTTTGTACACAAACATTGCATTTTTTTTCCTTTTAATATGGTTGTAATCCTCAGACATGAAATATGAACAAAGCATATCCCTCTATAGTGTGTACTTGTCTCAATCTAGAGCACTAATGCCGTGTACACACAATCGGAATTCTCGTCAGAAAAAACTCTGACGGTTTTTCCAACGGAATTCCGACGGAATTCCGCTCAAGCTGTGTTGCCTACACACGATCACACCAAATTCCGACGGTCAATAACACAGCGGAATAACACACGTTCGACAGCACTATAAAAGGGAAGTTTAATGCGTCCGAGCATGCGTCGAATTGTTTCCGAGCATGCGTCGGAATTTTGCGTGTCGGAATTGCATACACACGATCGGAAAATCCGATAGAAAGGTTTTCCGTTGGAAAAATTGAGAACAGGTTCTCAATTCAAAGTCCGTCGGAAATTCCGACAGAAAAACACCGTTGACCATACACACGGTCGGAAAATCCGATGAAAAGCTCCCATCGGACTGTTTCCATCGGAAATTCCGACCGTGTGTACGCCGCATAAGTGTCACTTCTGTCTGATGCTTCATTCCTCTGCTATTAGCATTAATCACCTCTGACAAGTTTTCCTGACACCAAGAGAAAAAAGGTGACAGGGTAGGGATCTCCAACATGCAGCCTGTGATTGACAGCTTCAGCACTATTCTTGTGTGCTGTGTGAAGGGGGGGGGACTTCCATTCCCTCCAATCATCTCTCAGAACTCTTCTCACTGAGCTCTGCAGTGTGTAACCTCCGCTCTCCATCCCATGTTTTCTGGATGCTCAGCCAAGCTTTATAAATGCTGCTGTGAACAGATGTAGAGAACAGAGGGCTGCAGATAAAGATGTACACCTTATGTAGGAGGATTTGTAGGATTAATACCATTGCTGGACATATCATAGTCAATCGCCAAGAGTACTGATTATACCCGCCCTTTCTGCCCACTCTTCTCCATTCATAGAAGCTGTACTATAGCTTCCATTTATGAATGGAGGATCGCACTTCCTGTTTTGGCTATGGGACAGGAAGTGAAGAAAAAGCTCCCCAATGGGACACAAAAAAAAAACAGATGGAAGGGTTACTTATAACCCTCCCTGTACTCAAAAATGCAAAAATAAGTTTTGCCTTTAGCTCTTATTTATTATAATCTCATGAAATAGATACCAACTGAATAACATGTAAATCTTGCCCACATAAAAATATAACATAAAATCACATACAATACATAAAAGATGCATTAATTAACTTGCTTTTGATCGCAAAGGTTAAGCTCCCATGATGGGATACAAATGATGGAGACTGAGCTTATTGGGCAGCATGACGCACTAGAACAGGTGGGAAGGGACATAACATTTTCTAGAACGTCAGCTCCTGGGATGCAAATCAGCTGCTTTTGCATTTCAAGAGAAAAAAAAAAAGATAAATGTGGTAACTGCTATAGTTTGTGCACCTCATTTTAAAATAATGTACTGCTTTCCTTTTAATTACACCAGAGTACATTCTAAGCTCCCTGTGCAGCTTATTTTGGTACTAATTATTGGCGTAGGACTTAATCCACTAATTTGTTGACAGTTAAACATATTAATTGACAGAGATAATCATTGCTGTTTTTGATGATAAATAAACACATAGACAAATTTTAATGATTAAAAAAAGGATGTTTAACTAAATAAAGCCTGTACCTCCAAAAAAAAACTGCACTTAAAAGCCCACCACTGCATTCAATACTTTGGAAAAATATCTAGGTACCTCTGTGTTTTAGCAGCCCTGATTGGCTGCTTTGTGAATGGACCCTGCAAATAGTGGTTGCAGGCTTCATTCATTCATACACTGTAACAATATTGTTTTAATGGATTTCTGGCAATTATGTGCAGGTCAAAGGCTTGGCATGATCTGCATACAAAATTAGCTCCAGCAAACCCACATACCGTATATACTCGAGTATAAGCCAACCTGAATATAAGCCGAGGCACCTAATTTTACCACAAAAAAATGGGAAAACTTATTGACTCGAGTATAAGCCTAGGGTGAGAAATGCGCACTTACTGCAAGTATAAAAGAGGGTCAACAATGCCCATTTGCAGCCTCACTGTGCCCATTTTCATGCCTCACTGTGCCCATTTGCAGCCATAGGTCCCCCGAACTTCAAACTTGGTAGTTAAGGGTTCTTAGATGCCCCTATCTTCAGCCAAAAGGGTCCCGAAATTACATTGCTGCAGATTGAAAAAGTTTGGGGCCTCACCGGATACAGCGAAAGTATTATCATAAAAAGTGTACCATCATTCAAGATTAATGGAAAAATTGTTTGGGGATCTGGTTCCCAACCCAGACCACCAAAAGAGGGGAGCTAGTGGACTATTGCGGTACGTGGTGCAAGAGTTCAATCAAAGTTTCAACAATTGTAAAAATCATACAAGATTTATTATAAACAAAAAGAGGAAAAAATGGACATCAACACAACATATATACTAAAAGCGGTACATGTAGTGGATGATTTCAATATTTCAACTAGTTTCGCCACATCGTGGCTTCTTCAGGAAATATGCATCTGGAAAACAAATTTACAGATATATAATATCATGAAGATTTACAGTATTATAAATATGCATTGAAGCACTTGATGTGCATGGGAACATATTAAGTAAGTAAATGTATAATCGATCTCTTACCCAGCCAGAGTACCATCGAACATTAACAGGCAAACCAAAGGCAGTGTCTCCCACTGCGATTGGGGGAGAGGTCTTAGCTAGGCAAAATTGCTGCAGATTGGATATGCTGTAGTGCTAGTTCCACTGGGTTTGCACACCAAATTTGGGGTTCCTAGCACCAAGTGGCCCCGAGATACGAGGCCCCAAAGTCGGATCGGAAAATGTAATTCTCTGTTGCAGAAAAGTGCTTGACTCGAGTATAAGGCCGAGGGGGGCATTTTCAGCACAAAAAAATGTGCTGAAAAACTCAGCTTATACTCGAGTATATACGATATGTAAAAAAGATAAAATAAATACTTACAGTATATACCTGTATATTTAAATGTAGTGAGCCAAAACCAATTAGCACAGTTAGTGACTACCACAAATATATTCTTAAAATGAATATACCAATAGCATGGGTTGCCGGTTAAAACACTCAAACAGTGATTTCACCCCACCAGTACAGATAACTCAAATAGAAAGATATGAAAATAAAGGTATCCGCGCTTAGGAATATAAGAACTGCTGCCCCCCTAAGGGAACTACACCTAAATGTAGCAGGGATAAATTAGAATAGATAAAAGGGGTGTTGGCGCTGTTCAGAGTAAAAGATGTATACCGTATTTATCGGCGTATAACACGCACCGGCGTATAACACGCACCCCAAGTTTAGGAGGGAATTTTAAGGAAAAAAAGTTTTAGGAGAGAAGTTTAGGGAAAAAAAAAAACTTACATTTAAGCGTCATTGCAGCCTTGCCCAGCGTCATTTGCAGCTTGCCCAGCGTCATTTGCAGCTTGCCCAGCGTCATTTGCAGCTTGCCCAGCGTCATTTGCAGCCTTTCCCAGCGTCATTTGCAGCCTTTCCCAGCGTCATTTGCAGCCTTTCCCAGCGTCATTTGCAGCCTTTCCCAGCGTCATTTGCAGCCTTTCCCAGCATCATTTGCAGCCTTTCCCAGCGTCATTTGCAGCCTTTCCCAGCGTCATTTGCAGCCTTTCCCAGCATCATTTGCAGCCTGCCCAGCGGCATTTGCAGCCTTTCCCAGCGTCATTTGCAACCTGCCCAGCGTCATTTGCAACCTGCCCAGCGTCATTTGCAACCTGCCCAGCGTCATTTGCAACCTGCCCAGCGTCATTTGTAACTTGCCCAGCGTCATTTGTAACTTGCCCGGCGTCATTTGTAACTTGCCCGGCGTCATTTGTAGCTTGCCCGGCGTCATTTGCAGCTTGCTAGTGTCATTTGCGGCTTGCTATCGTTTAAATTTCCCGCCGCGAGAAATACCGCGCATGCGCGGCCGAAAAAGACCGAACCGCGGCCGAAAAAGGCCGAAGTGTGGCCGAAAAAGACCGAGCCGACTGTTTAGCTCCGCTCGGAGTCCCGCCTCCCTGCTGTTTCGGGAGCGAGCGCAGGGAGGCGGGACTACGAGCGGAGCTGAACAGCCGGCTTCGGTCTTTTTCGGCCGCGCTTCGGCTTTTTCCGGCCTTTTTCGGCCGCGGTTCGGCCTTTTTTCGGCCGCGGTCGCCATTTTTCGGCGCCGCAACCGATTTTTGTCATTTTTTTTTTGGGTATCGGCGTATAACACGCACCCACGACTTTCCCCCGATTTTAAGGGGGAAAAAGTGCGTGTTATACGCCGATAAATACGGTAAATATATATATATATAGGTGATAAAACCTAAAAACTTCGGTGAATATAAAACGTGAATAACAATTCCGTGAAATAAAAGTACGTGAGAGAAGGTGCTTATAAAAAATAGAGTGAGATAAAACGCACATTGGTTTAGGGGTGTCCCAAACAACAACAACTCAGGATAAAATATAAAATAAAAAGCACATGGGTTTAGAGGTGTCCCAAACAGCTCAATATGTACAGTGAACCTGAGTATTGACAAGTGTTTATAAAAATGGCATCTATTAAAAATAATGCTTATAAACAAAGTGCATGTGCATACATATAATCTTTGCAACAAGGTGCATGTGCATACATATAATCTTTGCAACAAAAGAAAATAAAAGGGCTCAGATTAAAATCAATTAAGTATGCTACCACTATAAGAAAGTGGGTGGCAAGATAAAACATAGGAGTGTGGAAATAAAGATCCAATAAATTCTCGTATTGCTGGGTACTATTATGTGGAGTGGATAAAAGTCAGTAAATCTATATTGGTCATGTATACACTACTTCACATCACCCAAAATATCATAAAGTCCACCATATAGTGTATATGGGACAGTGTAGAAAAAAAGTCCGTGGTTGAATGCAGTATATGAATTCCAATCTGATGAGAAAAACATATATATGTGTGATTGGTCTCGATGGTTTATCCTGTATCAGCAGCTGTGGGGGTCCCGTACTCCCCTCCTTCCGATCGTGCCCCTAATGTGTTTGCACTCACCGGAGTGCCCAACCCCTGCAGGGGTAGTGGGCATAAAAGTGGAGTTCCAGTTGTCCTTGTTTGATCGTCCTCCGTCCGTGGGGGGTTACTGTCAGCTGGGCCTTTATTCCTCCGTGTTGTGCTTGTTCAGGGCAGATAGGAAAAGATATGGGGAAGGGGTGTATTCATAGCGTGACTCCGTTTTTTTAAAAAAGTACTAATTTATTTAAAGGGTATTAAAAGCGATCAAATACATAAAGGGGGTTATCCACCAAGTGGATTAACCTAAAAAACAAAGGGCTAGTAAGCCCATGCAGGAAGTAAGGCCGGCGTGTCACCACCGCTAAACCGGGACTATAGCGTGCGTTCCACGGCCGTGGTAAGCTAAAAACCGGAAGCGGCAGTGGGCCGGAAGTGACGTGTTGCGTACCAAGTTAGACCCGCCTTACGCGTTTCGTCATAGGACGTCGTCTGAGGCTCGGCCATCTTGGTACACCGCACGTCTGATATACAAAAGGTGTAGCCGCGCCGGCCAATCAGAGGGGATGGTGCAGCAGGGGTGACGCCCCTAGGGAAGGTAATTAACCATACCACGGGAACAGATAATGGGCATACACACTACCCTCCCCCCTCTAGTTGCTAAAAGGGAGAATGACATGGCGCGGCAACTAATATTGACATTGTAAATACATACATAGGAAAAAAGTACACAGAGAGCCCTAATGGGAGAGGGAAAAAACCCCGTGATCCGGCTCATCAGAGAATATGCAAAAGGACGATTAGTGATTATTGGGAGTGCCAGTGAGAGGAAAAAAGGCTAAATGAATAGGAATAAATATATAGAAAATATATATTGTGCAATATATGGAAAGGTTGGAATATTAAAAGTGATAAATCCATGGGTGCTGGACGAAAGTGAGTGAACACATATTATGAGTAATACATAGAAAGGTGTAACTCATAGGGATATTAGTGCGATTATCTTGAAGACACAGGAAGTAAGAGTTATAAGATGTAATGGGAAAGACACACCAAAATATGATATAGATAGCGAACAGGTGTTCACTATTCAGGGAAGATATAAATAGGTGGTGTGTAAAAATGATTATATAAAATCTTGAATGGATAAAATTATTGTATGTATATGGCAGGTCCGTATAAAATTATTATTAATGCCAGCGGTACCATAATATTTTCCTTATGTGTATCGTTTTTTGTATTTCATGTATAAAAATATATACATAAAAGCTGAGAATAGGACCTAGAGATAAAATATATAAAAGCCTGAAAATAAACCATATAAAAGTGAATGGGAAGTAGATAATTTTTTAAATATAAATTTCTATATGTGATGTTTTCCCAAAGAAATAGTGGCTAGGGTATGGTACTAAAATATGGTATTAAAAATGGGTGGTCAGGAGGTGTGATCCAATACCGTTCAAGGAGTTTCTAAAAATTGGATAAGAAGCAGTTTAAATCAATGTCCACATTTAACCCTTTTGGCACAAGAGAGTCTAGGAGATATATCCATTTTGTTTCATTTTGAGAGATTAGGATCTTCTTGTTTCCTCCTCGCCAATGCTCGTTCACAATATCTATACCGTAAAAAATGAGGCCTGTGGGATCCCTATGGTGGTACTCATCAAAATGCCTGGACAGATTGTGTTTGGGGAAACCCTTTTTTATATTATTTACGTGTTCCCTAATCCTGACACACAATGGCCTTGTGGTTCTGCCCACATATTGCAGCCGGCAAGGACACTCGATCACATAGGTGACATGTGTGCTGTTGCATGTGATTAGTTCTTTAATGGTGAATTCTTTTCCTGTCCTAGATTTAAAAGTAGTTTTCCTCCTTGGCTGTTTTTTGGTAACTCGACATGCCAAGCATTTCTGACATTTATAGAAACCCTTCAGTTCTGAGAACAGTTTTACAGGTTTGGGAGGATCTATGACATTTTTCACCAAGTGGTCTCTGAGAGTAGGGGCTTTACGATAGATGAATCTTGGTTTTTTGTCTAGTATTTTGACTAGAGTTCTATCAGATTTCAAAATCGGCCAGTATTTTCTTATTATGTGCTCAATTGACTTAAATTGATTACTATACCCCGTAATGAAGGAAACATTAGTATGTTGTTGATAGGGTTGCCTCTCTTTTGGTCTCAATAATGTGGCTCGATCCAGTTCCCTGATGTTTTCTTTTAGTCTTTGTAGGGGTTCAAGTTCGTATCCCTTATCCACGAATTTTCCTATTAGAGTGTCTGCTTGTGTCAAGAAATCTTCCAGGTTACGGCAATTTCTGCGTATCCTAAGGAGTTGGCCTTTTGGGATGTTGTTAATCCATTTCGGGTGGTGGCAGCTTGAAGTGGGAATATACCCATTTCGATCTGTACTCTTAAAAAAAGTCCTGGTATGTAGCTCATCTCCATTTTTAAAAATCTGTAGGTCCAGATAATCTACCTGGTTCGGATCACATGTCCCTGTGAATGAGATTCCAAATTTGTTGTGATTGAGTTCTGTCAAAAAGGTTTCAAAAGATTCCGCGCTACCTTCCCATAGGATAATTATGTCGTCTATATATCTGCGGTAGAATTTAATTTCAGGTCTTATTTTCTTGTATACATACCGCTCCTCCCACATATCCATAAAAAGATTAGCCACGCTAGGGGCGTATTTGGCACCCATTGCAACACCTTTCGTCTGTACGTAGTACTCTTTTTTGTACCAGAAGTAGTTGTTCTCCATTGCTAGTTTCAAACATTCTAGTATATAACCAATTTGCTCCTGTCTTAGGTCTGTGCCTTCGTGTAATGCCTTTTCCACTCCTGATATGCCATCCTTCTGTACGATGCTTGTGTAAAGGGAGTTTACATCTATTGTGGCTAGAAGGCAATGCTGGGCATTGTTGACTTGCTGTAATTCATTGATGAGTTGTGTGCTGTCCTTCAGATAGGATCTCCCCCTTTTTACTAGTGGTTTCAGAAATTGATCTACATATTCCCCAAGTCTTGAAAACAAAGAGTTTATGCCACTAATAATCGGTCTTCCAGGGGGTTTAACAAGTCTCTTGTGAATTTTCGGTAAGTGGTAGATGACTGGGGTTCTAGTAGAGTCAGATACCAGATATTTTGCTTCCTTTTTATTGAGGATCCCTAAATGTTTGCCTTTATTCACCAAGTTTTTGAGCTTCTTTGTATATTGGGATTTAGGGTTATTCTTGAGTTTTCGGTATGTATCGGCAGTTTTAAGGAGGTTATCCATTTCGTCCTCATAGTCTTTCTTCTTCAGGATGACAAGTCCTCCTCCCTTATCGGCAGGACGGATGACTACCTCCTTCTTCTTTCCTAACTCTTTGATAGCCTTCCAGGCATGCCCACTCTTCCCTTTCTTCATCTCCAACTTCCTTATGTCATTTTCTACCATCTTTTGAAAGGCCCCTATACATTGGTCCCCTGGGACTTTGGGATTCATGATTGAATTGTTTCTTAAAGAGGTATGTGCGTATTCAGATGTTTCTTCTCCTCGATCCTCTTTTGTGTTCAAGGCAAAATGTTTCTTTATCTTAATTTTTCTTATAAATTTCTGTAAATCGATGTAAACCTCAAATTTATCGATATTTTTCTCTGGTGCGTACTTAAGTCCTAAATCTAAAATGCGCATTTCTTCATCACTAAAAATAACATCTGTTAGATTAAAAATTCCCAATCCTAGTATTCTCTTCTTCGTTTTCTTCTTCCCTCCACGTCTCCCTCGGGTCCGTTTCTGTCGGAACCTCTGTAGGGTGGTTCTGTGTTTCTGGTCCATCCGTTCCCGGTGTTCATTCGTTGGTTCTGGTTCTGGGGTCCACGCTGTCCACTCGTTCCTTCTATGTTCGGGTCCCCATACGGTCTGTCTCGGTTCCAAGGTCCCTCTTGTTCTGTGTGCTGGTTCCTCCATCCAGGTCTCTTGTATGGAACTCTGGCATTCCATTTCCCAGGTGGTCTCCCTCCTGGTCTCCCACGGAAAAAATCCCGATTATCTCTATATTCTCTTGCGTTGTCTCTGTAGTCTCTACCGTTCGGAAGATTCCGGTGGGGAGTCCGTTGTCCTCTATCTCTGTAGGGTGAGAATCTCTGGTAGTTGGGGGCATTGTATCTCGGTGTGCCGGGGGATCTTCCGTATCCTGTGCCCCTATATTCTTCATCCCTAGGCCCTTGTAACCAGGGGGGTGGATGATTTGGGGTTCTAGGAGCACCTCCTTGTCTGCTAGGGGGGAGTTGTTGGAACCTGGCATGCCGTGTTGCGTTGGTGTTTTGTACATCTGTCCCTGGTATTCCCTCTGTGGGGCTATCATCCATTGATATCTCATCTAAGTCCTCAACCACTTCTTCCATGTCCACCTGCCATTTATACACTTTTTTTGTAGTGTAATCTAAAACATCACGTCTGAACTTTTTCTGTTTTTTAGTCTGTATTTCTGTGTCATATTTCTTAATGATCTCCTGTAACTCATTCTCTTTAGTTTTGTAATCACTCTGTTCCGCATAAGGTAACAATAGGCTTTTAATTTGGGTGATATTATTCTCAACCCCTTTCAGTTTGAGTTTCCTCCTTTTAATAATCATCTTTAGCAAATCTTTTTCAGATTTTGCAAAGAAGGTATACCATTCTTCCATTAGATCGTCTTCAATCATACTGTCATTGGGATTTAAATCCCATCTGAGCCTCCGTGGTGTCATATTCTCTCTTACATACATTTCGAGGGTGGCAATATCCCACCATACACGAAGTTGCTTTTCTAGGGTGTGTCTTAGTTGTTTAAAAAGCCCATTCATATCTTGGGTGTTGGTAACCTGTTCTTGGTTAAAAATTCCTACTAGGTCAATTTTTCTGTTTCCCATGTATCCAAAAATATCCATAGCAGCAGATAGAACTATTGTCACCCAAAGGTGAACAAAGTAGAAATATGAAAATAAGACAAAGACTAAAAGAAAACATCAGGGAACTGGATCGAGCCACATTATTGAGACCAAAAGAGAGGCAACCCTATCAACAACATACTAATGTTTCCTTCATTACGGGGTATAGTAATCAATTTAAGTCAATTGAGCACATAATAAGAAAATACTGGCCGATTTTGAAATCTGATAGAACTCTAGTCAAAATACTAGACAAAAAACCAAGATTCATCTATCGTAAAGCCCCTACTCTCAGAGACCACTTGGTGAAAAATGTCATAGATCCTCCCAAACCTGTAAAACTGTTCTCAGAACTGAAGGGTTTCTATAAATGTCAGAAATGCTTGGCATGTCGAGTTACCAAAAAACAGCCAAGGAGGAAAACTACTTTTAAATCTAGGACAGGAAAAGAATTCACCATTAAAGAACTAATCACATGCAACAGCACACATGTCACCTATGTGATCGAGTGTCCTTGCCGGCTGCAATATGTGGGCAGAACCACAAGGCCATTGTGTGTCAGGATTAGGGAACACGTAAATAATATAAAAAAAGGGTTTCCCCAAACACAATCTGTCCAGGCATTTTGATGAGTACCACCATAGGGATCCCACAGGCCTCATTTTTTACGGTATAGATATTGTGAACGAGCATTGGCGAGGAGGAAACAAGAAGATCCTAATCTCTCAAAATGAAACAAAATGGATATATCTCCTAGACTCTCTTGTGCCAAAAGGGTTAAATGTGGACATTGATTTAAACTGCTTCTTATCCAATTTTTAGAAACTCCTTGAACGGTATTGGATCACACCTCCTGACCACCCATTTTTAATACCATATTTTAGTACCATACCCTAGCCACTATTTCTTTGGGAAAACATCACATATAGAAATTTATATTTAAAAAATTATCTACTTCCCATTCACTTTTATATGGTTTATTTTCAGGCTTTTATATATTTTATCTCTAGGTCCTATTCTCAGCTTTTATGTATATATTTTTATACATGAAATACAAAAAACGATACACATAAGGAAAATATTATGGTACCGCTGGCATTAATAATAATTTTATACGGACCTGCCATATACATACAATAATTTTATCCATTCAAGATTTTATATAATCATTTTTACACACCACCTATTTATATCTTCCCTGAATAGTGAACACCTGTTCGCTATCTATATCATATTTTGGTGTGTCTTTCCCATTACATCTTATAACTCTTACTTCCTGTGTCTTCAAGATAATCGCACTAATATCCCTATGAGTTACACCTTTCTATGTATTACTCATAATATGTGTTCACTCACTTTCGTCCAGCACCCATGGATTTATCACTTTTAATATTCCAACCTTTCCATATATTGCACAATATATATTTTCTATATATTTATTCCTATTCATTTAGCCTTTTTTCCTCTCACTGGCACTCCCAATAATCACTAATCGTCCTTTTGCATATTCTCTGATGAGCCGGATCACGGGGTTTTTTCCCTCTCCCATTAGGGCTCTCTGTGTACTTTTTTACTTTTTTCCTATGTATGTATTTACAATGTCAATATTAGTTGCCGCGCCATGTCATTCTCCCTTTTAGCAACTAGAGGGGGGAGGGTAGTGTGTATGCCCATTATCTGTTCCCGTGGTATGGTTAATTACCTTCCCTAGGGGCGTCACCCCTGCTGCACCATCCCCTCTGATTGGCCGGCGCGGCTACACCTTTTGTATATCAGACGTGCGGTGTACCAAGATGGCCGAGCCTCAGACGACGTCCTATGACGAAACGCGTAAGGCGGGTCTAACTTGGTACGCAACACGTCACTTCCGGCCCACTGCCGCTTCCGGTTTTTAGCTTACCACGGCCGTGGAACGCACGCTATAGTCCCGGTTTAGCGGTGGTGACACGCCGGCCTTACTTCCTGCATGGGCTTACTAGCCCTTTGTTTTTTAGGTTAATCCACTTGGTGGATAACCCCCTTTATGTATTTGATCGCTTTTAATACCCTTTAAATAAATTAGTACTTTTTTAAAAAAACGGAGTCACGCTATGAATACACCCCTTCCCCATATCTTTTCCTATCTGCCCTGAACAAGCACAACACGGAGGAATAAAGGCCCAGCTGACAGTAACCCCCCACGGACGGAGGACGATCAAACAAGGACAACTGGAACTCCACTTTTATGCCCACTACCCCTGCAGGGGTTGGGCACTCCGGTGAGTGCAAACACATTAGGGGCACGATCGGAAGGAGGGGAGTACGGGACCCCCACAGCTGCTGATACAGGATAAACCATCGAGACCAATCACACATATATATGTTTTTCTCATCAGATTGGAATTCATATACTGCATTAAACCACGGACTTTTTTTCTACACTGTCCCATATACACTATATGGTGGACTTTATGATATTTTGGGTGATGTGAAGTAGTGTATACATGACCAATATAGATTTACTGACTTTTATCCACTCCACATAATAGTACCCAGCAATACGAGAATTTATTGGATCTTTATTTCCACACTCCTATGTTTTATCTTGCCACCCACTTTCTTATAGTGGTAGCATACTTAATTGATTTTAATCTGAGCCCTTTTATTTTCTTTTGTTGCAAAGATTATATGTATGCACATGCACCTTGTTGCAAAGATTATATGTATGCACATGCACTTTGTTTATAAGCATTATTTTTAATAGATGCCATTTTTATAAACACTTGTCAATACTCAGGTTCACTGTACATATTGAGCTGTTTGGGACACCTCTAAACCCATGTGCTTTTTATTTTATATTTTATCCTGAGTTGTTGTTGTTTGGGACACCCCTAAACCAATGTGCGTTTTATCTCACTCTATTTTTTATAAGCACCTTCTCTCACGTACTTTTATTTCACGGAATTGTTATTCACGTTTTATATTCACCGAAGTTTTTAGGTTTTATCACCTATATATATATATATTTATACATCTTTTACTCTGAACAGCGCCAACACCCCTTTTATCTATTCTAATTTATCCCTGCTACATTTAGGTGTAGTTCCCTTAGGGGGGCAGCAGTTCTTATATTCCTAAGCGCGGATACCTTTATTTTCATATTTCTACTTTGTTCACCTTTGGGTGACAATAGTTCTATCTGCTGCTATGGATATTTTTGGATACATGGGAAACAGAAAAATTGACCTAGTAGGAATTTTTAACCAAGAACAGGTTACCAACACCCAAGATATGAATGGGCTTTTTAAACAACTAAGACACACCCTAGAAAAGCAACTTCGTGTATGGTGGGATATTGCCACCCTCGAAATGTATGTAAGAGAGAATATGACACCACGGAGGCTCAGATGGGATTTAAATCCCAATGACAGTATGATTGAAGACGATCTAATGGAAGAATGGTATACCTTCTTTGCAAAATCTGAAAAAGATTTGCTAAAGATGATTATTAAAAGGAGGAAACTCAAACTGAAAGGGGTTGAGAATAATATCACCCAAATTAAAAGCCTATTGTTACCTTATGCGGAACAGAGTGATTACAAAACTAAAGAGAATGAGTTACAGGAGATCATTAAGAAATATGACACAGAAATACAGACTAAAAAACAGAAAAAGTTCAGACGTGATGTTTTAGATTACACTACAAAAAAAGTGTATAAATGGCAGGTGGACATGGAAGAAGTGGTTGAGGACTTAGATGAGATATCAATGGATGATAGCCCCACAGAGGGAATACCAGGGACAGATGTACAAAACACCAACGCAACACGGCATGCCAGGTTCCAACAACTCCCCCCTAGCAGACAAGGAGGTGCTCCTAGAACCCCAAATCATCCACCCCCCTGGTTACAAGGGCCTAGGGATGAAGAATATAGGGGCACAGGATACGGAAGATCCCCCGGCACACCGAGATACAATGCCCCCAACTACCAGAGATTCTCACCCTACAGAGATAGAGGACAACGGACTCCCCACCGGAATCTTCCGAACGGTAGAGACTACAGAGACAACGCAAGAGAATATAGAGATAATCAGGATTTTTTCCGTGGGAGACCAGGAGGGAGACCACCTGGGAAATGGAATGCCAGAGTTCCATACAAGAGACCTGGATGGAGGAACCAGCACACAGAACAAGAGGGACCTTGGAACCGAGACAGACCGTATGGGGACCCGAACATAGAAGGAACGAGTGGACAGCGTGGACCCCAGAACCAGAACCAACGAATGAACACCGGGAACGGATGGACCAGAAACACAGAACCACCCTACAGAGGTTCCGACAGAAACGGACCCGAGGGAGACGTGGAGGGAAGAAGAAAACGAAGAAGAGAATACTAGGATTGGGAATTTTTAATCTAACAGATGTTATTTTTAGTGATGAAGAAATGCGCATTTTAGATTTAGGACTTAAGTACGCACCAGAGAAAAATATCGATAAATTTGAGGTTTACATCGATTTACAGAAATTTATAAGAAAAATTAAGATAAAGAAACATTTTGCCTTGAACACAAAAGAGGATCGAGGAGAAGAAACATCTGAATACGCACATACCTCTTTAAGAAACAATTCAATCATGAATCCCAAAGTCCCAGGGGACCAATGTATAGGGGCCTTTCAAAAGATGGTAGAAAATGACATAAGGAAGTTGGAGATGAAGAAAGGGAAGAGTGGGCATGCCTGGAAGGCTATCAAAGAGTTAGGAAAGAAGAAGGAGGTAGTCATCCGTCCTGCCGATAAGGGAGGAGGACTTGTCATCCTGAAGAAGAAAGACTATGAGGACGAAATGGATAACCTCCTTAAAACTGCCGATACATACCGAAAACTCAAGAATAACCCTAAATCCCAATATACAAAGAAGCTCAAAAACTTGGTGAATAAAGGCAAACATTTAGGGATCCTCAATAAAAAGGAAGCAAAATATCTGGTATCTGACTCTACTAGAACCCCAGTCATCTACCACTTACCGAAAATTCACAAGAGACTTGTTAAACCCCCTGGAAGACCGATTATTAGTGGCATAAACTCTTTGTTTTCAAGACTTGGGGAATATGTAGATCAATTTCTGAAACCACTAGTAAAAAGGGGGAGATCCTATCTGAAGGACAGCACACAACTCATCAATGAATTACAGCAAGTCAACAATGCCCAGCATTGCCTTCTAGCCACAATAGATGTAAACTCCCTTTACACAAGCATCGTACAGAAGGATGGCATATCAGGAGTGGAAAAGGCATTACACGAAGGCACAGACCTAAGACAGGAGCAAATTGGTTATATACTAGAATGTTTGAAACTAGCAATGGAGAACAACTACTTCTGGTACAAAAAAGAGTACTACGTACAGACGAAAGGTGTTGCAATGGGTGCCAAATACGCCCCTAGCGTGGCTAATCTTTTTATGGATATGTGGGAGGAGCGGTATGTATACAAGAAAATAAGACCTGAAATTAAATTCTACCGCAGATATATAGACGACATAATTATCCTATGGGAAGGTAGCGCGGAATCTTTTGAAACCTTTTTGACAGAACTCAATCACAACAAATTTGGAATCTCATTCACAGGGACATGTGATCCGAACCAGGTAGATTATCTGGACCTACAGATTTTTAAAAATGGAGATGAGCTACATACCAGGACTTTTTTTAAGAGTACAGATCGAAATGGGTATATTCCCACTTCAAGCTGCCACCACCCGAAATGGATTAACAACATCCCAAAAGGCCAACTCCTTAGGATACGCAGAAATTGCCGTAACCTGGAAGATTTCTTGACACAAGCAGACACTCTAATAGGAAAATTCGTGGATAAGGGATACGAACTTGAACCCCTACAAAGACTAAAAGAAAACATCAGGGAACTGGATCGAGCCACATTATTGAGACCAAAAGAGAGGCAACCCTATCAACAACATACTAATGTTTCCTTCATTACGGGGTATAGTAATCAATTTAAGTCAATTGAGCACATAATAAGAAAATACTGGCCGATTTTGAAATCTGATAGAACTCTAGTCAAAATACTAGACAAAAAAACAAGATTCATCTATCGTAAAGCCCCTACTCTCAGAGACCACTTGGTGAAAAATGTCATAGATCCTCCCAAACCTGTAAAACTGTTCTCAGAACTGAAGGGTTTCTATAAATGTCAGAAATGCTTGGCATGTCGAGTTACCAAAAAACAGCCAAGGAGGAAAACTACTTTTAAATCTAGGACAGGAAAAGAATTCACCATTAAAGAACTAATCACATGCAACAGCACACATGTCACCTATGTGATCGAGTGTCCTTGCCGGCTGCAATATGTGGGCAGAACCACAAGGCCATTGTGTGTCAGGATTAGGGAACACGTAAATAATATAAAAAAGGGTTTCCCCAAACACAATCTGTCCAGGCATTTTGATGAGTACCACCATAGGGATCCCACAGGCCTCATTTTTTACGGTATAGATATTGTGAACGAGCATTGGCGAGGAGGAAACAAGAAGATCCTAATCTCTCAAAATGAAACAAAATGGATATATCTCCTAGACTCTCTTGTGCCAAAAGGGTTAAATGTGGACATTGATTTAAACTGCTTCTTATCCAATTTTTAGAAACTCCTTGAACGGTATTGGATCACACCTCCTGACCACCCATTTTTAATACCATATTTTAGTACCATACCCTAGCCACTATTTCTTTGGGAAAACATCACATATAGAAATTTATATTTAAAAAATTATCTACTTCCCATTCACTTTTATATGGTTTATTTTCAGGCTTTTATATATTTTATCTCTAGGTCCTATTCTCAGCTTTTATGTATATATTTTTATACATGAAATACAAAAAACGATACACATAAGGAAAATATTATGGTACCGCTGGCATTAATAATAATTTTATACGGACCTGCCATATACATACAATAATTTTATCCATTCAAGATTTTATATAATCATTTTTACACACCACCTATTTATATCTTCCCTGAATAGTGAACACCTGTTCGCTATCTATATCATATTTTGGTGTGTCTTTCCCATTACATCTTATAACTCTTACTTCCTGTGTCTTCAAGATAATCGCACTAATATCCCTATGAGTTACACCTTTCTATGTATTACTCATAATATGTGTTCACTCACTTTCGTCCAGCACCCATGGATTTATCACTTTTAATATTCCAACCTTTCCATATATTGCACAATATATATTTTCTATATATTTATTCCTATTCATTTAGCCTTTTTTCCTCTCACTGGCACTCCCAATAATCACTAATCGTCCTTTTGCATATTCTCTGATGAGCCGGATCACGGGGTTTTTTTCCCTCTCCCATTAGGGCTCTCTGTGTACTTTTTTCCTATGTATGTATTTACAATGTCAATATTAGTTGCCGCGCCATGTCATTCTCCCTTTTAGCCACTAGAGGGGGAGGGTAGTGTGTATGCCCATTATCTGTTCCCGTGGTATGGTTAATTACCTTCCCTAGGGGCGTCACCCCTGCTGCACCATCCCCTCTGATTGGCCGGCGCGGCTACACCTTTTGTATATCAGACGTGCGGTGTACCAAGATGGCCGAGCCTCAGACGACGTCCTATGACGAAACGCGTAAGGCGGGTCTAACTTGGTACGCAACACGTCACTTCCGGCCCACTGCCGCTTCCGGTTTTTAGCTTACCACGGCCGTGGAACGCACGCTATAGTCCCGGTTTAGCGGTGGTGACACGCCGGCCTTACTTCCTGCATGGGCTTACTAGCCCTTTGTTTTTTAGGTTAATCCACTTGGTGGATAACCCCCTTTATGTATTTGATCGCTTTTAATACCCTTTAAATAAATTAGTACTTTTTTAAAAAAACGGAGTCACGCTATGAATACACCCCTTCCCCATATCTTTTCCTATCTGCCCTGAACAAGCACAACACGGAGGAATAAAGGCCCAGCTGACAGTAACCCCCCACGGACGGAGGACGATCAAACAAGGACAACTGGAACTCCACTTTTATGCCCACTACCCCTGCAGGGGTTGGGCACTCCGGTGAGTGCAAACACATTAGGGGCACGATCGGAAGGAGGGGAGTACGGGACCCCCACAGCTGCTGATACAGGATAAACCATCGAGACCAATCACACATATATATGTTTTTCTCATCAGATTGGAATTCATATACTGCATTCAACCACGGACTTTTTTTCTACACTGTCCCATATACACTATATGGTGGACTTTATGATATTTTGGGTGATGTGAAGTAGTGTATACATGACCAATATAGATTTACTGACTTTTATCCACTCCACATAATAGTACCCAGCAATACGAGAATTTATTGGATCTTTATTTCCACACTCCTATGTTTTATCTTGCCACCCACTTTCTTATAGTGGTAGCATACTTAATTGATTTTAATCTGAGCCCTTTTATTTTCTTTTGTTGCAAAGATTATATGTATGCACATGCACCTTGTTGCAAAGATTATATGTATGCACATGCACTTTGTTTATAAGCATTATTTTTAATAGATGCCATTTTTATAAACACTTGTCAATACTCAGGTTCACTGTACATATTGAGCTGTTTGGGACACCTCTAAACCCATGTGCTTTTTATTTTATATTTTATCCTGAGTTGTTGTTGTTTGGGACACCCCTAAACCAATGTGCGTTTTATCTCACTCTATTTTTTATAAGCACCTTCTCTCACGTACTTTTATTTCACGGAATTGTTATTCACGTTTTATATTCACCGAAGTTTTTAGGTTTTATCACCTATATATATATATATTTATACATCTTTTACTCTGAACAGCGCCAACACCCCTTTTATCTATTCTAATTTCTCAAATAGAAAGATAGTGCAGCGCAACACTCATATACAGTGCCTTGAAAAAGTATTCATACCCATTGACATTTTCCACATTTTGTCATGTTACAACTAAAAATATAAATGTATTTTAATGGGATTTTATGTGATAGACAAACACAAAGTGGCACATAATTGTGAAGTGGAAGGAAAATGATAAATATTTTTCAAAGTTTTTTAAAATAAATATCTGAAAAGTGTGGTGTACATTTGTATTCAGCCCCCATTACTCTGATACCCCTAACTAAAATTTAGTGGAACCAATTGCCTTCAGTAGTCTTCTAATTAGTAAATAGAGTCCACCCGTGCGTGATTTATTTTCACTCTGTTTTTTAGATAAAAAAAAAACAAAAAAATATAATGAAGACAGAATAATGCGAAGGTTACCAAAGTATGATTACAGAGCATACAGATATCCGTGGGTTAGGAACATTTCTACATCAGATAGGAAGTAAAGCATGTTACTAGTTAGGATATTTAAATCTCTTACATTGACGTTATCCTTACAAGGGAACGTACAGTATGTCAATTTGAGGTATGTGTCCTGTAGACTTCCAGCTGGGGTGTTACGTCTAGACATACCTTATGGAACAGTGTTCCGTTCATTACACTCTAGCCCCTTGTGCATCAGGTGACTGTGTTGTTCCCTCTGTTATGTGTTTTCTAACTGGAACTAGGGGGGATGTTACCTTCTGAACTTGGTAGCTCTCTATATGCGGTAATAGTTAAAAAAGGATGGAAAGAAGAGAAAAGAAGGGTGGAAAAGGGGAAGGCTAAGAATAGATCAGGTAGAGAAGATGATGGAAAAAGAGAAGAATAATGCCTCGTACACACGCTCGGACAAACCGCCGGACCTTCCAGCGGGGCTTCGCCGGACTTTCCGAGCTTGTGGACTTGCCCACACACGCCCGGACTTCTCCGGCGGAAAAAGTCCGCGGGACTTTTGAAATAGAAGGGACTTGCCCACACACGGAGCAAAGTCCGTTCATTTAGAACGTAACTGCAGGTAGACGGGGCTAGCGAAGGCAGTGAATGCCGCCGCGCTAGCCCCGTCACCTGGTATGGATTTAAAGGGAATCCCCGCGCCGAAAAAACGGCGTGGGGGTCCCCCCCAAATCCATCTCAGACCCTTATCCGAGCACGCAGCCCGGCCGGCCAGGAAAGGGGTGGGGACGAGCGAGCGCCCCCCCCTCCTGAGCCGTACCAGGCCCCGCGGCCCCCCCACCCCAAAGCACCTTGTCCCCATGTTGATGAGGACAAGGGCCTCTTCCCGACAACCCTGGCCGTTGGTTGTCGGGGTCTGCGGGCGGGGGGCTTATCGGAATCCGGGAGCCCCCTTTAATAAGGGGGCCCCCAGATCCCGGCCCCCCACCCTATGTGAATGAGTATGGGGTACGATTTTTAAAAATATTTTATTGCACTGCTCCGGGGGTCTTCTTCCGTCTTGGGGGGGTCTTCTCGCTGGACTCCTCCGCTATTTTACCTAGCTCTTTTACGAGCAGAGGAGCCCGGCTACCTTCTTCGTCGTCGCCACCGTCGTCTCGGGGTCTCGATCTGCCTTTGGGGGTCTTCCGGGGTCTTCCGGGGTCTCTTCTTGCCGCTGTCTTCTTCCATCTTGGGGGGTCTTCTCGCCGGACTCCTCCGCTATTTTACCTAGCTCTTTTACCGAGCAGAGGAGCCCGGCTACCTTCTTCGTTGTCACCGCCGTCGTCTGGGGGTCTCGATCAGCCTTCGGGGGTCTTCCGGGGTCTTCCGGGGTCTCTTCTGTTCTTGCCGCTGTCGGAAGACCCCTGGAAGACCTCGGAAGACCCCCGAAGGCTTCCGGGGTCTTCCGGGGTCTCTTCTGTTCTTGCCGCTGTCGGAAGACCCCGGAAGACCCCTGAAGGCGGATCGAGACCCCCAGACGACGGCGTCGATGACGAAGAAGGTAGCCGGGCTCCTCTGCTCGGTAAAAGAGCTAGGTAAAATAGCGGAGGAGTCCGGCGAGAAGACCCCCCAAGACGGGAGAAGACCCCCGGAGCAGTGCAATAAAATATTTTTAAAAAATTGTGTTTTTTTTTATTTACACTTTACACCTTAGGTGAATGGGTAGGGGTACATCGTACCCCATACTCATTCACATTGGGTGGGGGGCCGGGATCTGGGATAATGATCCCTCATTAAAGGGGGCTCCCGGATTCCGATAAGCCCCCCGCCCGCAGACCCCGACAACCAACGGCCAGGGTTGTCGGGAAGAGGCCCTTGTCCTCATCAACATGGGGACAAGGTGCTTTGGGGTGGGGGGGGGGCCGCGGGGCCTGGTACGGCTCAGGAGGGGGGGCGCTCGCTCGTGCCCACCCCTTTCCTGGCCGGCCGGGCTGCGCGCTCGGATAAGGGTCTGAGATGGATTTGGGGGGGACCCCCATGCCGTTTTTTCGGCGTGGGGATTCCCTTTAAATCCATACCAGGTGACGGGGCTTTCACTGCCTTCGCTAGTCCCGTCTACCTGCAGCCACGTTCTAAATGAACGGACTTTCCGATGATCGGCAAGTCCGTTCATTTCCAAAAGTCCGGCGGACTAGCGTACTAACCGCGGGATTGTCCGCCGGACTGCCAAGTTCAGCGGACAATTTTAAAACAAAACTTAATACCTAGTCCACCTGACTTTTGGCGCCATAAAGTCCGCCGGCGCCCACACACGGGCGGATTGTCCGGCGGACTTCAGTCCAGCGGACAATCCCGCGGGAAAGTCCGCTCGTGTGTACGCCGCATTAGATGTCTTACCTGAATGCTGCGCTTAACAAATTTTGATCAGGTGATGTCCTACGAAGGTGTTAGGGATATGTGCATGTTGTCAGCCCACGGTTCCCAGGTGGACTTACATTTTTCAACTGTTTCTTGGAGGATACTAACCATCTTTTCCTGGGCCGTGATCTATGATATTTTTTGTTTGGCCTGGATACTGTAAACAGTGGGCTTTTTCCATGCTTTTGCTATCGTCAGTCCTAGGAGGATGAAGTGAATGTGGCTCCTCTTACTTTTAGTGGTCCTTTCGATTGGAAAGTTCAGCAATGCTATGTGAGGGGACATAGGAATGGACAGACCAGTGGTCTTTCTGATCATCATAAAGATTCTATCCCAGAATCCTCTTAGCTTTGAACATTCCCAGCATACGTGGACCATGTATCCTATATGTGCACACCCTCTGAAACATAGGTGGGAGGTTTATGGATACAATTTTGCTAGTCTGGTGGGGGCTAGGTACCATCTTGTTAGAAACTTTAAGTCTGCCTACATCAGGGACGTGTTGAGAATACCTTGGTTTGACCATGTATTACTCTGTGTCATTCATCCAACTCCCATTCTTGTTGGAGATCTTTCTTCCAGGCTAACATATAGCTTATTTTAGTGTGTGCTACTGAAAATGACTCATATATCATTGAAATCCCTCCCCTCTGCTCCATAATCTGGTCACACCATTGTTCATATGGCGTGATGCTGGGTGGTAAGGGTTTGGTTCCCCAAATGGAGTGTAGGAAGTGTGAGATTTGTCTGTGTCTGAATTTTTCACTAGAAGGCTATTCAAGTTTATTGATGCAGTGATTTAGGGTAAGTGGACCCATTGAATAAAAAAAATGTTCGATTCTGCACAACCCATTGTTCAGCCACCACTGAAAGGCCCCAATGTTCATGTCTGGTGGGAATTGGGGATTATTGAAGAGATGAGCTAGCGGACAAATCGGAGAGACCAGCCCTGGGAGAATTTTGAGTTTGTCCCATAATGTCATGGAGTGAGAAAGGGTTGGAGCGAGAATCGTTTGCTTGGGTGACTCCACATCAAGAAGTCTAGCGTGAATTGTGGTACTGCTTTTCTTTCCATATGCACCCAATTGGCAAACCGAGAGTAAACAATCGATATCTGGGCTAACTGGGCTGCTTGATAATATTTGAGTAGGTTAGGTCAGTGTTTCTCAACTCCAGTCCTCAAGGCGCCCCAACAGGTCATGTTTTCAGGCTGTCCATTATTTTGCACAGGTGATTTGATCAGTTTCAATGCCTTAGTAATTACCACAGCTGTTTTATCTGAGGGAAGTCCTGAAAACATGACCTGTTGGGGCGCCTTGAGGACTGGAGTTGAGAAACGCTGGGTTAGGTAGACCCAACCCTTCTCTGTTTCGGGCTCGAAAAAGGACCCCCTTAGCTAGTCTGTGTCCCTTTAAACCCCAGACAAAGCTAATCATCGCCTGGAAGTGTTGCAGATGGTCTGTCTTAATGGGTATGGGTAGGGATCGAAACAGGTATAGGATTCGTGGGAGCAATGTCATTTTTATAGAATGTATCCTCCCTAGCCAAGATAGATTGAGTCGAGACCAGTCACGCACATCCCATTCCAGTTTTTTTAAATAATGGCAGGTAATTGGTTGCGTAAATTTGATCTATCCTAGATGGAAGATGCACCCCTAAGTAATAGCGAACATATTACAGTGCACACATTCAAGAATGAGTAAGGAATGTTATTCTCATTCCATGAAAAGATAAAGTAGCTTTTTAGCAGGGAGACTAATGAGACTGGAAGATTTATGTTGAGGGCCTGTGACTTTGCCATGTTGACTTATGCCTCTTTCCACTGAGCGGACTGGTTCGGTACGGTTCGGTACGGTACGCTATTTTCATTCAGTTTCCATTATGAAAGTGGCCCATACAACCGAACCATACTGCACCATTAAGGGTCCTGCTTCAGATGTGGGGCCATAGAAAATGGAACGGTTTGGTTAGGGCGGAGCTACGATACATTCCACTGATTGGCGGGAAAAAAAAAAGTCTGTCAATCAGTGTGAGGCCACGCTAGGCATTTTTTCTAAACCCCGTATGGACCCTGGTGGTCCGACTTGCAGTGAAAATGCTCACCTGAATAGGCCGGACCATTCTAACTCTTCCAAACTGTACCGACCCGAACCGATCCGTGGAAACGAGGCATAAGAGGCCTGAGATGTTTCCAAAGTCATCCAATAGGCGTTTGGTAAGGAGATAAGTGGTGATGTGATGAAGAGGAGCAGATCATCGGCAAAGAGTGCACATTTGTGTGCGTTTTGGTAACAACGTACACCATGGATATCCGGGTGGCTTTTATTGCTAAAGTTTTGATCGCTATTTCGAAGATCAGGGGGGATAGGGGGCAACCTTGTCTTGTCCCTTTAGAAATCAGAAAAGGCTCTGAATAGTATCCCTGAAGCTGTACACAGGCTTCGGGAAATAAGTATAATGCTCTTAGAATGTTGGTGAAGTTCTGGCCGAATCCCCAGTGTTGTAAGATATTAAATAGACAGAGACAGAGTCAAAGGCCTTTTGAAAATTTATAGATAAAAGAAGTCCTTCTTGTAGTTGCCCCCCATCCCATCCCGAGCGCGACAGAAAAATAACATCTATTGCCCGTCTAATCTGATCTGGATCTTGTCTGCCTGGGATGAACCCTACCCGGTCTTTGTGAATATATAAGCTTATGAAGGAAGAAACTCTGTCTGCTAGAATCTTGGTTAAAATCTTCAGGTCATTATTTATCAACGATATGGGTCTGTAGTTGCTAACTTCCCATGGGTCTTTCTCTGGTTTTGGGATTACTGGGATAAAGGCTGAATTAAAGCGGTTCGGCACACATTTCATTTAGTAAATCTCTTTGCCTTCCAAATCAGGCAAAGAGTACTAAATGAAATGTGTTTTTTTTTTTTTTTTTTACTTACCTTGTAATTGATGACTTCCTGTCTTCTGTCTCTTCGGGGGTGGGCGGGGTCTTGCGGGGATCCTCGTCACGCCGCACTGTCTCCTGGGATCTGGTGTCATTGATCCCAGGAGTCAGTGCGGGCATCTTCCGAAATCTCGTGAGATGTCGGCAGATGTGCCGTTACTGCGCACGCGCGAGTAACGGCTGTGCATGCTGGGCCATCTAAAGTGCCTGTGGGGTTTCACATGCCCACAGGCAAGATGGACCCCAGCAGACAAGAAGAAGATGAAGAATTTTATCGGAGGAAAACCGGCGGCGATCGAGATGGAAGATGGAACAGGTAAGTCCCCCAATTGAGCCCAAAAAAAAAACGAGTGCAGAACCGCTTTAAGTGAGCATTCCAGGGTAGCTCCCTTTCTTAATGCGTTAAAGAAGCGTACTAAGTATGGGGAAAGGATGAGTGCAAATGTTTTATAGTAGGGGTTTGAGAAGCCATCAGGTTCAGATCCCCGTTTCAAGTTTTTAATAACCAGGGCTACCTCTTCTGCCATTATTGGAGATTCTAATTCTTTTATATGGTGGTCTTCTAGTTTAGTGATAGGTAGAGAATCTAGAAGGTACTCCATGCCTGTGCGGTCTTCCTGTGCCCCTCCGCTATAAATATTCTTATAAAAATCATGGAAGGCGCCTAAAATTCTCTGAGGGTTATGCGTCCCCGAGCCATTAGGGACGCAAATTTTGGGAAGTGTGTGAGAGCGAGGTTTGGGAGTTTGACCGAAAGCTAGCATCAAGCCCATTCTATCTCTCATGTGATAGAATTAGGCTCCACTCCACTTTTCCGCCTTGGAGGTAAGAGCTAGATTTAACGCTAATCTGGCTTCATCTAGTTTAGCTGCAGGTATGGATTTAAGGTCCCTCTTGTGTTGCTTGTGAATATTAAGGAATTCCTTTTCTAGTTTATCTATGTCCAGTCTGTGTGCTCTGCAGATTTGAGATGAGATCTAAATAAGTTTGCCTCTGATGGCCGCCCATAATGTTTCTGGGGCTATTTCTTCTATGTCATTTAGGAGGAAATAGTCATTGATGGCTCTCTCAATTTCATTAGTTCTCACCGGGTCACTAAGGATTGATTCCTTAAGCCTCCAGAGACTGTTTCCTCTTGGGCCTTGGGGTCTTTGTAAAAGAAGGAAAACTATAGAGTGGTCTGACCATACTGAGTGATTGGGTGCATAGTAAGATACAAAGGAGTAGAGTTGATCATCTAGTACCCCCTTGAGCAGGATGAATCTACCGTCCTGGTCTTTAAATTCCATCTGGAGTGTAAATTTTGAGTTGTGCGAAAAGAGTATTGCTACCCCCTTTATTTTATCTTCCGCTGTAGCTAGAAAAAAGTAGGGTATTTAGGGTGGATGAACTTATATGATCTTGGGAAGTGTGTTTCCTGAGGCAGGATCACATCAATCTTTTGGTTATGGTAATATTGAAAGAATTTCCATTTTTTGATCTGAGAATTCACACCCTGTGTGTTGTGGGACGCTATTCGTAGAGAGGGAGGTGGTTTGTCAACCTCAGCCATGGAGCAGATAGGAAGGGAGCACAATCGACATATAGCCACTTACCTGCGGGTCTTCTGAAAGGGAGTCGGATGAGTAGCCCAGGTGCTTAGGATTCAGATCACGTAGGATGCAGAAGTGAGAGTTTCCGGCAGGACATATAGAAGAGAGAAAAGTATGAGCAAGAGAGAGAGTAAAGGGAATCATAGAGCATTGAAAAGGAGATGTAACTATCTCCAGAGGGGATGCGGGACTGGGTCCCCACAGTCCCTCTAGCCCATTAGTAAAGTCTTCTTCTACCAGAGAAGAAGCACACCTGTCCAGGGGAGAGAGGAAATCCATGTCCCCTGGTCAGGAATAGGCACAAGTAAGCTTCTCTGACTGCAGCGGCCTTTATATCAAACATTAAAGGGTAGAACTTAACAATAGCAGTATATGTTAACAACACAATCACTAAATATGAAACATAACAGCCCTTTGAAGGACATAACCTGCTTGGACTAGTATGGGGTCCTATGAAATTAAGTGTGGATAGGCTAGATAGTGGGTGGGGATAAAAGGAATAGTGGGTGGAGAGTGGGGTGAACGTGGTGGTCAGGTGAACCATCAGGATAGTCTCAAGTATAACCTGGGTATTCCTGATAAGCCTGACCCATTGTTTCAGCTATCTTGATAGCCATCATTGCCCTCCCTCCTCCCCCCTTGTGGAAAGTACCCTGAGGGGACAATATTTTCAGTGATGGATTGTTCGGGCCTTGTAAGTTGGAACTAGGGTCACTCCTTTTCCTGTGCCCCAAGTAGTTTCCATTGTGCAACCCATCCTGCCTAAAGAGGTCCGGACTAAGCCCACAACAGTGGCCGCAGCCACCTAGCTTAAGAATCCCTCTCCAAGGGTTTTCACAACTTATGTAAAACAGTAACAATTAAACCTCAGAATAAGTATAACATTCTAAACTGTCCCCAATATGTAAAGAGAGGGCTAAGAACCCCCCCCCCCTCCAATGAGGGGAAAAAAAATGAGAAAAAAGAAGTGGAGATACAAGGGCTCTGAAGAGACCGTGCTGGAGTCATTAAAAAATGAAGGGTCCAGAGAATGTGTGTGCTCATCAGACCAAAATATTCACAGAATAGATCCAGCCTTTTCAGTTAGGCGCAGATTCTTTGGACCTCTTGGGTTTAGGTTTCTGCCATACTGGAGTAAGCAGGCTCGTGGGCATTTGTCATTTAGAGGCTCCTGTGGCAGGTCCTGAAGGTGGAGAAGCCGGCGTCTGAGTGATGAGTCCCAGGTGGAGGAGGAGTTTTTCTCCCTCCTGAAGTTTGAAGAAAGTGTACGACTTGTACTTGAATGAAAATTTAAGATTAAATGGGAAGAGCCAATATTTTATGTCCTTTTGAGAAAGCACTGGAAGAAGTGGTTTGAGTGATCTCCTTTTTTGAATTGTGGATGAGGATAAGTCCACAAAGACTTGGATAGGGTGATCCTGGAACTTGAGTTGTGTGGTAGAGCGAGGACGCTGCATGACCTCCTCCTTGACCGCATAATAGTGGGGTTTTACCACAATGTCTCTCGGGAGCCCATGGGAGAAGGGGGGCCCCAGAGCTCTATGAGCCCTGTCTAGTTCCAATCTGCGAGAGGGAATATATGGAATGAGGTCCTGAAGGAGAGAACAAACTGCTGCGTTCACATCCGTGACAGTTTCCTGAAGGCCCCCAATCCTGAAATTATAACTGCAAGATCTTTTCTCGAGTTCATCTATCTTGGATATGGCCAACTCGAGCTGGTCTTGAGGATCCTGTATGCGATCCATGTTTTGGTTGGTTCTGGTGATTGTTGTGTTCAGGTGCGATTCAATCATTTTTATGCGGGACCCTAAATTCTGGAGTTCCGCCTTAATGTCCCCTGTAATTTTAGCTTCAGTTTGGGACAGGCCTATGCTGAGCATTTCTGAAAATATGGAGAACATGTCTGCTATATTAGTGGACATGTCAGGTTGGAGGGCCTGGTGGGTCTCCCTTGTCTGAGGGAGTATGGAGCTTTCTTCCATAGGGGATAGCAGGAAATCCTCCACAGTGTGCCCTATTAGGTATTCTGTGGAAGCCAGTGAGGCAGCCCTTGTGTGGTGGATACTCACAGATGCCCCCGGGACAGGGTTGAAGAGCAGGGAGTCCGGAGCTGTGCTGTGAGCAGAGAGACCCTATGTATCCTGTGTATGAGGCAGGCTCACAGCCGCCATCTTGGATTCCTAAAGATTGGTTCTAGCTTGGGAAACGTGCATCCTAGGACCTGCGGATTTAATCTCAGTATAAATACAGCTGGTCTGTGAAGCTCTCAGAGGTTTGTTAGAGAACCTTAGTGAACAAACTGCATCACGGAGGCCAAGGAACACGCCAGGCAGGTCAGGGATAAAGTTGTGGAGAAGTTTAAAGCAGGGTTAGGTTATAAAAAAATATCCCAAGCTTCGAACATCTCATGGAGCACTGCTCAATCCATCATCTGAAAATGGAAAGAGTATGACACAACTGCAAACCTACCAAGACATGGCAGTCCACCTAAACTTACAGGACAAGGAGAGCATTAATGAGAGAAGCAGCCAAGAGGTCCATGGTAACTCTGGAGGAGCTGCAGAGATCCACAGCTCAGGTGGGAGAATCTGTCCACAGGACAACTATTAGTCGTGCTCTCCACAAATCTGACCTTTATGGAAGAGTGGCAAAAAGAAAGCCATTGTTGAAAGAAAGTCATAAGAAGTCTTGTTTACAGTTTGTGAGAAGCCATGTGGGGGACACAGCAAACATGTGGAAGAAGGTTCTCTAATGAGATAAGACAAAAATTGAATGCTATGTTTGGCCCAAAACAAACACTGCACATCACCCTTAACACACCATCTGTGAAACATGGTGGTGGCAGCATCCTGTTGTGGGGATGTTTTTCTTCAGCAGGACAGATTTGATGGGAAGATGGATGAAGCCAAATACAGGGCAATCTTAGAAGAAAACCTATTAGAGTTTGCAAAAGACTTCGGAGTGGGGCGGAGGTTCACCTTCCAGAAGGACAACAACCCTAAACATACAGCCAGAGCTACAATGGGATGGTTTAGATCAAAGCATATTCATGTGTTATAAGGGCCCAGTCAAAGTCCAGACCTAAATCCAATTGAGAATGTGCTGTTCACAGAAGCTCTCCATCCAATCTGACAGAGTTTGAATTATTTTGCAAAGAAGAATGGTCGAAAACGTCCCTCTCTAGATGTGCAAAGCTGGTAGAGACATCCCCAAAAAGACTTGCAGCTGTAATTGCAGTGGAAGGTGGTCTTCAAAGTATAGACTCAGGGGGGCGCAATACAAATGCACGTCACACTTTTCACATATTTATTTGTAACAAATTCTGAAAACCGTTTATAATTTTCCTTCCAATTCACAATTATGTTGGTCTATACCATAAAATCTAAATAAAATACATTAACGTTTTTGGTTGTTACATGACAAAATTTGGAAAGTTTCAAGGGGTATGAATACTGTATATATATACTGTATATATATATATATATATATATACTCACCAGCCACTATTAGGTACAATTGCTTGGTAACACAAATTGCTAATCAGCCAATCACATGGCAGCAACTCAATGTATTTAGGCATCTAGACGTGGTGAAGACGACTTGCCGGCATTCAAACCGAGCATCAGAATGGGGGAAGAAAGGGGATTTAAGTGACTTTGAACATGGCATGGTTGTTGGTGCCAGACGGGCTGGTATTTTAAAAACTGCTGATCTACTGGGAGTTTCACACACAACCATCTCTCGGGTTTACAGAGAATGGTCCAAAAAAAGAGAAAATATCCAGTGAGCGGCAGATGTGTGGAGAAAAATGCCTTATTGATGTCAGAGGTCAGAGGATGGGCAGACTGGTTCCAGATGATAGAAAGGCAACAGTAACTCAAATAACCACTTGTTATACCCAAGGTATGCAGAATACCATCTCTGAACACACAACACATTGAACCTTGAAGCAGATGGGCTACAGCAGCAGAAGACCACACTGGGTGCCACTCCTGTCAGCTAAGAACAGGAAACTGAGGCTACAATGCCTACAGGGTCACCAAAATTGGACAATAGAAGATTGGAAAAACGTTGCCTGGTCTGATGAGTCTCGATTTCAGCTGCAACATTCAGATGGTCGGGTCAGAATTTGGCGTAAACAACATGAAAGCATGGATCCATCCTGCCTTGTATTAACGGTTCAGACTGGTGGTGGTGTAATGGTGTGAGGATATTTTCTTGGCACACTTTTGGTCCCTTAGTACTTACAGCCTACCTGAGTATGTCCATCCCTTTATAGCTACAGTGTCCCCATCTTCTGATGGCTCCTTCCAGCAGGATAATGCACCATGTCACAAAGATCAGATCATCTCACCACTTGGCAATGAAGTCACTGTACTCCAATGGCCTCCACACTCACCACATCTCATCCAATAGAGCACCTTTGGGATGTGGTGAAACGAGAGATTGGCATTGTGGACTGCGTGATATTATCATGTCACTATGGAGCAAAATCCCTGAGGAATGTTTCCAAAACCTTGGTAAATCTATGCCACAAAGAATGAAGGCAAAAGGGGGTCCAACCCGGTACTAGCAAGGTGTACCTAATAAAGTGGATGGTGAGTGTATATATATCTATCTATAGATCTATCTATCTATCTATCTATATATATATATATATATATATATATATATATATATATATATAAATATATATATATATAAAATATATATAAAGATAGATAGATAGATCTATAGATAGATAGATAGATAGTGCAAGTGCGACTGCTGCGAGTGACCCTGGTAGTTCCGCCACTGATTTGGGAGGTATTTGTACTGTCCTGGCATTTCCGGGCCTCATAAAATGAGATAGGCCATCAGTACATAAGGATTGATCGATTTTCAGCTACAGTATCTCACAAAAGTAAGTACACCCCCACATTTTTGTAAATATTTTATTCTTTTCATGTGACAACACTGAAGAAATGACACTTTGCTACAATGTAAAGTAGTGAGTGTGCAGCTTGTATAACAGTGTAAATTTGCTGTCTCCTCAAAATAACTCAACAGACAGCCATTAATGTCTAAACCGCTGGCAACAAAAGTGAGTACACCCCTAAGTGAAAATGTCCAAATTGGGCCCAATTAGCCATTTTTCCTCCCCAGTGTCATGCGACTCGTTAGTGTTACAAGGTCTCAGGTGTGATACGGGAGCAGGTGTGTTAAATTTGGTCTTATCGCTCAACACTCTCTCTTACTGGTCACTGGAAGTTCAACATGGCACCTCATGGCAAAGAACTCTATGAGGATCTGAAAAAAAAGGATTGTTGCTCTTCATAAAGATGGCCTAGGCTATAAGAAGATTGCCAAGACCCTGAAACTGAGCTGCAGCACGGTGGCCAAGACCATAGAGCGGTTTAACAGGACAGGTTCCACTCAGAACAGGCCCCACCATGGTTGGCCAAAGAAGTTGGTTGCACGTGCTCAGCGTCATATCCAGAGGTTGTCTTTGGGAAATAGACGTATGAGTGCTGCCAGCATTGCTGCAGAGGTTGAAGGGGTGGGGGAGGGTCAGCCTGTCAGTGCTCAGACCATACACCACACACTGCATCAAATTGGTCTGCATGGCTGTCATCCCAGAAGGAAACCTCTTCTAAAGATGATGCACAAGAAAGCCTGCAAACAGTTTGCTGAAGACAAGCAGACTAAGGACATGGATTACTGGAACCATGTCCTGTGGTCTGATGAGACCAAGATAATCTTATTTGGTTCAGATGGTGTCAAGCGTGTGTGGGGGCAACCAGGTGAGGAGTACAAAGACAAGTGTGACTTGCCTACAGTCAAGCATGGTGGTGGGAGTGTCATGGTCTGGAGCTGCATGAGTGCTGCCGGCACAGGGGAGCTAAAGTTCATTGAGGGAACCATGAATGCCAACATGTACTGTGACATACTGAAGCAGAGCATGATCCCCTCACTTCAGAGACTGGGCCACAGGGCAGCATTCCAACATAACAACCCCAAACACACCTCCAAGACAACCACTGCCGTATTATTATTATTATTATTATTATTATTATTATTATTATTATTATACCCTATTGAGCATCTGTGGGTCATCCTCAAAGGGAAGGTGGAGGAGCGCAAGGCCCACATTTTTCTCCCCCTGTTTAACATGGGCATGTAATTAAAATTTTTGAAATAATATTTCAACGCAAGGGCCTGTGCCCAACAAGAGTAAATGTGAGGGCTTACAGTGTTCTAGTACCACCAACACCTAAGGCCAAATTTTCTGCAAAGTTTATAGGGCAGGCCGTATAGTATATATACTGCTGCTCAGAGTATATAGTGCCTGGGAGCCTGGGGGACCCCCACACCATTTTTTTTTATTTGGGTGCGGGGTTCCCCTTAATATCCATACCAGACCAAAAAGGCCTGGTAATGGACTGGGGGGCGGGCATGCCATTTTTTTCAATGATTTTCCTCTATAATGCCAGGACCCGACAATACATACAGCCACGAGTAATTTTAAATGACATTTTTTCCTTTAGAAATGTAATTTTGCTGCGGTATTGTTCTAAACACGGGAAAACTGCGCCACTTTACAGGCATACTATAGACACCCCCCAGGCACGATATTTAAAGGAATATTTCATTTTTATTGTTTCACTTTAAGCATTATTAAAATCACTGCTCCCGAAAAACTGACGTTTTAAAAACGTTTTTTTTTGCATTGATACATGTCCCCTGGGGCAGGACCCGGGTCCCCAAACACTTTTTATGACAATAACTTGCATATAAGCCTTTAAAATTAGCACTTTTGATTTTTCATGTTCGTGTCCCATAGACTTTAACGGTGTTCGAACAAATTTTTTGCCTGTTCGCATGTTCTGCTATGAACTGAAACGGGGGGGGGGGGTGGGGGGGGGGGGGGGGGGGGGGGTGGGGGGGGGGGGGGGGGGGGGGGGGGGGGTGTTTGGCTCATTCCTAGTGATTACTGTGAACAATGTCTCTTTAGCAATCTGTAGGGGGGGTGGGTTCACAATGACCACAAATGTAAGGAAGTTGCCATCACACTAATCTATTGCAAAATTTTGATGTAGAAACGTTTTCCTGAGCTTGGAAACCCCTTTAGGTCTGGTATGGATTTTAATGGGGACCCCATAAAAAAGAACCTTTAAGTCTGCTGTGGATTTTAATGGGAACCTTACCAAAAAAAGAAGAAAAAAAAACGTGAACCACGGGCCCCACTCCCCCCAAAATCCATACTAGATGCTTATCCAACCATGGAGCCTGGGTGGCCAGGAAGGGGTGATTGTAGAGCCCCCTCCCCAAACCATACCAGACCACACGTCTTTTTTGTTTCCCCCACTATTTCTTGAATGGGATGTGCTATGGGTGTTTGTTACCCAAAAGATGCTCCTGCTAGTTTTTTGACAACAAGCTTCACGTAATCTTTAAAGAGGAAGTAAACCCTGATGGGTTTACTCCCTCTTTGTTTCCCTGCAAAGGTAAGCATAATGGACTACTATGCATCACATAGTAGCCCGTTATGGGTCACTTACCTGACACAGGAGCCTGCGATGTCACCGCTGTCCCCTCTTCCACGAAGCGTCCATCTTCCTTATGGGTATCGCTGCTCTGGTGCTGTAAGTGGCCGGAGCAGCGATGACGTCACTCCGGCGCATGCGCGCAGGTGGCGTAAGTGACAGCATGTTTGCCTTCACTTGCGGCGCGCCCATTGTGCCTGCGCCGTTGTCTACGGCGCGCACGCGCCGTAGACAGTGGTGCCCTAATTTTGTAAAATATCTCCTTAACCGTGTAGGTTAAGGAGATATTTCTTGGACCTACAGGTAAACCTTAATCTAGGCTTACCTGTAGGTCAAAGTGGTCTGTAAGGGTTTACAACCACTTTAAAGAAGAAGTAAACCCTGATAGCCTGCAAAATAAAAACATAATGGGCTAGTATGCATTGCATACTAGCCCATTATGTGACACTTACCTGCAAACGAATCCATCGCTGTCCCCTGTGTAGGCTGCATCCATATTTGCCCCTCTATCTTCCGGGGACCGCGGACTCCGGCTCTGTGACTGGCTGGAGCTGCGTGACGTCACTCCTGCGCATGCACGCGGGATCTGTCAGTCACGGCAAGCGCTGGGGGAAGAAACTGCACGGTGGTCCATTTCTTCACAGCACATGCGCCGATGACGTTATTGGCGGAGTACAAGTGAAATATCTCCTAAACGGCACATGTTTAGGAGATATTTCCACTACCTATAGGTAAGCCTTATATAGGTAAAACTCACACAACCACTTCAACAGCACGTTTTGCCACAATTGCCATGCAATTCTATCCATCGAGGCAAAATTGCACCGCATTTGGGGTCCCATTTTGAAGAAATGGAACCCAAATGTGTGTCACATGTTTTGCAATTATTGCTGCAGGATTTGGAATCGCAAACTGAATGATGGCGAATCCGCCCACGATTCCAAATGAATGGGGACTAAAGTAGTAATAAACACTGCAGGATTTTTAAATAATTCCATTCTTAGCAACATATACAATATTTCTTTCCCTGACCTATCATTTTTTTTATTGAAATGTGGCCACTATATGCTTACAATATAAGCAATGCACTGCATCCTGTTCTAGTTCCACATCGCAGCTTCCTGAATGTCCTGCTGGTGGAGCATGCACTGTAAGTGCTGCAAATGTACAGTGTACTAGGGACAGCACAGACTCCTGGCAATGTTACTCACTCACAGGGAGAAGGAGGAGTAGTTTGCCACCGGGGCTTTTTGTTTGAACCATTTTGACTATTGTAACAAGTAGACATGTGCAATTCGTCTCGTTTTTATTCGTTTTCCGTTAAAATTCATTATATTCGTTCATTCGTTATCGTACGAATGAACGAATGATTCGCTAAAAATTTTAACGAATAACGAATTATCGAATCGAACGAATATGAAAAACAACGAAAATCCGAAATAACCAAATTAGAAACAACGAAACTACGAAAGAAGAAAATCCGAAAAACGAAAACAGGAAGAGCGAAAATCAAAATGAACGAAAAAATTCGTACATTCGTAACTTTTTTTTTTGTTGAATTGGTAATTTTCTGTGTCCCTTACAATGGCGCTGCTTAACGTGCTTCGAATGGATTGAACGAAAAAATTCGTACATTCGTAACTTTTTTTTTTTTGCGATTCGTAATTTTCTGTGTCTCTTACAATGGTTCTGCTTAACGTGCTTCGAATGGATTGAACGAAAAAATTTGTACATTCGTAACATTTTTTTTTTTTCGATTCGGAATTTTCCGTGTCTCTTACAATGGCGCTGCTTAACGTGCTTCGAATGGATTGAACGAAAAAATTCGTACATTCGTAACTTTTATTTTTTTGCGATTCGTAATTTTCCGTGTCTCTTACAATGGTGCTGCTTAACGTGCTTCGAATGGATTGAACGAAAAAATTCGTACATTCATAACTTTTTTTTTCGATTCGTAACTTTCCGCGTCTCTTACAATGTAATAATAGCATACACATTACATAAAATTATAAATTATGCTCCGATTACGAATCTACGAAAACAATGTTACGAAAGTACGAATAAATCAATCTTACGAAAGTACGAATGTAACTAAATGTACGAAAATACGAATGCGTCCGAATTTCGAATAAACGAAACGGAAAAACGAGTCAACGAAAAAATAACTCTTACGAAAATACGAATCGTTACGAATACGAACACCGACGACTTACGAAATTACGAATCGTTACGAATCAACTGAAACGAACAGAAACAAATTTTTCTATTGTGCACATGTCTAGTAACAAGTGTATGCTCAGTTTAGGCTGTAAGATTACTTAAAATCCCCATAATATTATATCTATTCTGAAAGCAGAGAATCTGGACAATAAAATGGTAGTTGCAATTTTTATTTATATCACACAGTATTAGCGCAATGGTTTATCAAACACATAATTTCAGTAAAAAAAATACACAAATTAAATATATCACACAATTTTATGTAAAATATATGTAGCACTAACCCCCGAAGGAGCTGCTGGTCTTATTTGGGCTTACCGTTACCTCACCTGCTTGCATATCCGTCTTGGGGATCCCGTGGAAAGTGTGAAAAAATGTGAAGTAACAATACTTATGCCCCGTACACACGGTCGGATATTCCGATGGAAAAAGTCCGATCGGATTATGTTGTCAGAAAATCCAATCGAGTGTGGGCTCTAGCGGGCTTTTCCGACGGAAAAAATTTGAGAGCAGGATCTAAAATTTTCCGACAACAAAATCCGATCAGACTTTTTCCGATCGTGTGTAGGGAATTACAACGGACAAAGTGCTACGCATGCTCAGATCTAATTACGAGACCAAAGCTATTGGCTACTAGCCACTACGTAGTCCCATAGTACGCAATGAGAGTCACCACGTTCGGAACGATCAGATTTTCCAACAACTTTGTCCAACCGTGTGTATGCAACACCAGTTTCGGAAATAAAAAAAATCGGACAGATTTTGTGGTCGGAATTTCCGACCGTGTGTACGGGGGCTAAGTCCTTTTTATGATTATTTATTCAAAGTAAAGTCTCTCAATAAAAAGGGTCAGAGGATTAGGGATGAGTTCAGGCACCTGGTACTGTGGGTTTTAAGATCTCCTTTGAATTCCAGAAGACAATAGTTTTACTCACTGGATTCAGCCACCACCGGATAAGTCCCTCTCACTAGGCCTAGCAGCCGGTGGGGTATTTGACACAGTCTCTGCCACAGACTTGTTAATTACACTAGAAAGTTGTTGAGGGATTTTGAGGTATTTAAAGAACTACCATACAGTACCAGTCTCTTTCAGCAGGTCCGGCGATACTGTACGGGTGTGGATCTGGGTTGCATCCTCCAACTGAGTCTCCAGGCTTCTCCAGAGATACCAGCCATGCGCTCGGTCCTCCCTTGGAAAAAGTCCTCCCCTGGATCCTCCAGTTTCTGGGCCTCTCTTGCAGTCGAAACAGCACCGGACCATCCCTAGATCAATAGGCCCCAAAACTTTTCTGGACCTATACCCTCAGTTGCGTAGCCTCGGGCCAGCCCGTCCCGAGACACAGGATACATAGGCTGCGCACCCCAGGCCAGGAGGGCCCTGAGGTTTGGGGCAGCGGACCCCAAGCACAGCCAGGGAATACCCCCGAAAACTCCACACCCAAATATGGCGTCAGTACCTTAAATACCATAGCCCAGAATTCACAGCAGGAAAACATTCCCACTGGGCTGGTTCCGAGCAATAGGTGGCATCCAATACATCCAGCTGAACTGCGCTTCTGCGAGAAACCAGTGCAACCCAGCTGAACTGGTACAGTGACCAGAACTTTAGAGTAATTAGCCTGAAACCCAACTGTGGCTTCAGGCAACTTAATTTTTGAACAATAATAGCGCCTGCTTTTCAGGAGCCAGCACTACATATAAAAAAAAGAGGTTGCGCCAAGTAAACAAATACCCAACAGGTCAAGCCTTAAAGTGATTGTAACGTTTTTTCTATTGACATGGTTATTTATAGATAGGCAACTCCTATCCTCATATTGATTAGTGGTTCCAAATTAATAATAACTACTGCAGTAGGGAACAGACACAAAAGATACACTCTGCATCTTTCCAAATAACTGTTCTGCCTTATTATGACGCAAATGAAGGTCTTTATACACATGATTATGTAGGTATCACATTAATATTACAATTGTACTTGTATGGTAACAAGGGGCGTAACATAGGAAGGCTAATTCTAATCAAGACTCGAAAGAATGCAAATATGTACTGAAAACATTATTAGTGCCGTGTGCACAGCGAGGGCAGTGTGCAATACATATAAGATAGAATACAATTATATACAGAACTTACACATTTCCATTACATTATAAAACTTACAATCATATTATACTTACCTCCTCTGTTGCAGTGGTTTTGCACAGAGAAGCCCGGATCCTCCTTTTCTCGGGTCCCTCTTTGGCTCTCCTGGCTCCTCCCTCCTGTCGAGTGCCCCCACAGCAAGCAGCTTGCTATGGGGGCACCCAAGCTGAGTACAGCTCCTTGTGTCAAATCAGACACGGAGTCCCAGTTCTGCCCCGCCCCCTCTCTATCTTGATTGGCTAACTGACTTGGATCGACAGCAGCAGGAGCAAATGGCCCTTTTGCTGTGTCTCAGCCAATTAGGAGGGAGAGTCCTGTACGGCCGCGGCCATCGCTTGATAGAGGTGGGGCTCAGGTAAGTATTAGAGGGGCAGAGGATAAATAACCTTCTGCCTTTAGAACCACTTTAAATTGGTTCTAAAGGCAGAAGGTTTTTTAACCTTATGGATTCTATGCATCTTGTGCAGCTTCTCTCTCAGCACCCCCACAATACTTACGTGAGCCCCATCTCGATTCAGTGAAGTGCACAAGAGCAGCGGCTCTCCCGGGACTCTCTCTCCTCATTGGCTGGGATAAAGCAGAGGAAGCCATTGGCTCTGGACACAGAGAACGGGGCTCGGGAGCAAGCACACACGAGTGCCCCCATAGCAAGCGGTTTGCTATGGGGGCACTCTGCAGGGGGGGAAAGGCCCCTTTATAAATCTTTATATTTTGTTACTGTTTTGTGAGAATTTTTTAACTATGCAAATATTTATTTGCTAGAGTACAATGATGCAATACATGTTGGCCATATGTTCAACTATATATCTTTCCTGCAAATATGCTACCATGCTATATATATATATATATATACATATATATATATATATATATATATATATATATATATATATATATATACATATATATATATATATATATATATATATATATATATATATATATATATATATATATATATATATATATATATATATATATATATATATACACATATCCCCACATGGAGGGGCCCTGTTCCTTGTCTTCCTTTTTGGTTACCTGTTCTGGGCTGCATGCATTGTTGGGCCTCACCTCATATCTTTTTTTATTTTTATCCACTTCAGCCGCGGAAGATTTTTCCCCCTTCCTGACCAGACTGCGCGGTCGTGCAACGTTGCACCCAAACAAGATTGACGTCCTTTTTTTCCCACAAATAGAGCTTTATTTTGGTGATATTTGATCACCTCTGCGGTTTTAATTTTTTTTGCGCTATAAACAAAAAAAGAGTGACAATTTTGAAAAAAAAAATTTTTTTTTAACTTTTTGCTATAATAAATATCCCCAAAAATATATAAAAAAACAAATTTTTTACTCAGTTTAGGCCGATATGTATTCTTCTACATATTTTTGGTGAAAAAAAAATTGCAATAAGCGTATATAGATTGGTTTGGGGATAGTTTTATGGCATTTTTATTATTCTTTTTTTTTCACTAGTAATGGCTGCAATGTTTATCGGCACTGCGACATTATGATGTTTATCGGCACTGCGACATTATGGCGGACACGTCGGACAATTTTGACACATTTTTGGGACCATTGGCATTTATACAGCGATCGGTGCTATAAAAATGCATTGATTGCTGTAAAAATGCCACTGGCAGGGAAGGGGTTAACACTAGGGGGCGATCAAGGGGTTAATGTGTTCCCTAGTGTGCGTTCTAACTGAAGGGGGGAGGGGACTGTGTAGGGGAAGAGATAGATCGCTGTTCATACTCTGTATGAACAGACAATCTGTCACTTCTCCCCTCAGAGAACCGGAAACTATGTGTTTACACACACAGATCCCGGTTCTCCATATGCTCCGAGCGATCGCGGGAGCCCGGCAGTGATCGCAATCGCCGGGCACTAGCATCGTCTCCGTTTGGCGAGCAGGGGACGCACGCTCCTAGTGGACAAAAAGGGAACCGACGTAACAGGGCGGCGATTCGTGCAGCCGAGCCATGTTTGTATAACTGCGGCGGCTGGTCGGCAAGCGGTTATATAATCATGTTTTTTCTGGATATTACAATGTATTCTCCTAATACCTTCTTACATGCTTATTAGATATGCAAGCTCCTGAAGAAGCGCACCCGTGCGCGTAACGTGTAGAGCGCTTCTCTGAGCGACCTCTGAACACGACCCAACCTCTCCACGTATACAAACAACCATTGGATCTATATCACTCTACATACTTCAAACCTTTGTGCTTGTTACACGTGGTATATAAATATTTGTATTAGAGGTGGTATGAGAGTCCTTGAGGTCACTCAATTATATGTTTTTTAATGTGTCTGTATACAATGGTTTTAACTTTATCCTGTTAAAAACTTTCAATTTTTTACCTGCTATACACGTGTGCCTATAAAGTCCATGTTTCTACTCTAATTCTTTCTGAACAAGATTTGATTGGATTGCAAGCTTTGCTGGTTCCATACAGTGGATCTGAGCCTGATTAAGCTTGAATTGGATTGTGAGCTCTCCTGGTTCTGAGCCTGAATAAGCTTTGATTCGACTGTAAGCTCTTCTGGTTTCATGCAATCAATCTGAGTCTGATCAATCGTTGTCAGTAGAAAGAATGACTGCGCATCATGTCGGAGTCCAACTCTATTTTATTATGTAAACCATACGACACACACCAGACGACAGTGGCCAGGTTAACCGGTTATGAATAAGCCCATGATATTTGTGTGAAACGCGTCAACCTGTCCACTGTCGCCTGGTGTGTGTCGTATGGTTTACATAATAAAATGGAGTTGGACTCCGACATGCGCAGTCCGACAAGCGCTTCTGGTTTTGAGCCTGAACAAGTTTTGATTTGATTGCAAGCTCTGCTGTTTCTATACAATCAACCTCGGCCTAATTAGGCTTTTATTTGATTGTGAGCCTAATCAATCTGAGCCTGATCCTAATCAATGCAATCAATCTGAGCCTGATTAAGCTTTGATTGGATTGTGAGCTCTTCTGGTTCAGAACCTGATCAAGCTTGGTTTGGAATGCAAGCTCTGCTGGTTCCATGCAATACAGCTGAGCCTGAACAATCTTTAATTCGATTGCAAGCTTTGCTGGTTCCATGCAATCAATCTGAGCCTGATCAAGCTTTGATTCGATTGTGAGCTCTTCTGGTTCTGACTGAGCCTGATCAAGCTTTGATTGGATTGAGAGCTCTTCTGGTTCCATGCAATCGATCTGAGCCTGATTAAGCTTTGATTGGATTGTGAGCTCTTGTTGTTCTGAGTATGAACAAACTTTGATTCACTTGTGAGCTCTTCTGGCTCCATGACATTGATATAAACTTAATTAAACTTTGATTGGATTGTGAGCTCTTCTGGTTTAGAACCTGATGAAACTTGGTTTGGAATGCGAGCTCTGCTGGTTCCATGCACTAGATCTGAGCCTGAACAATCTTTACTTTGTTTCCAAGCTTTGCTGGTTCCATGTAATCAATCTGAGCCTGATCAATCTTTGATTCGATTGTGAGCTCTTCTGGTTCTAAGCCTGAACAATCTTGAATTTGATTGCAAGCTTTGCTGGTTCCATGCAATTGATCTGAGCCTGATTAAGCTTTGATTGGATTGTGAGCTCTTCTGGTTCTGACTGAGCCTGATCAAGCATTGATTGGATTGTGAGCTCTTCTGGTTCTGACTGAGCCTTATCAAGCTTTGATTGGATTGTGAGCTCTTGTGGTTCTGAGTATGAACAAACCTTGATTCAATTGTGAGCTCTTCTGGTTCTTAATGAGCCTGATCAAGCTTTGATTGGATTGTAAGCTCTTGTGGTTCTGAGTATGAACAAACTTTGATTCAATTGTGAGCTCTTGGAATCGATCTAAACTTAATTAAGCTTTGATTGGATTGTGAGCTCTTCTGGTTCAGAACCTGATCAAGCTTGGTTTGGAATGCAAGCTCAGCTGGTTCCATGCAATAGATCTGAGCCTGAACAATCTTTGATTGGACTGTGAGCTCTTCTGGTTCTGACTGAGCCTAATCAAGCTTTGATTGGATTGTGAGCTCTTGTGGTTCTGAGTATGAACAAACCTTGATTCAATTGTGAGCTCTTCTGGCTCCATGGAATCGATCTAAACTTAAAAAAAGCTTTGATTGGATTGTGAGGTCTTCTGGTTCAGAACCTGATCCAGCTTGGTTTGGAATGCGAGCTCTGCTGGTTCATTGCAATAGATCTGAGCCTGAACAATCTTTACTTCGATTGCAAGCTTTGCTGGTTCCATGCAATCAGTCTCAGCCTAATTAATATCTGATTGGATTGTGAGCTCCTGTGGTTCTGAGTATGAACAAACTTTAATTCAATTGTGAGCTCTTCTGGCTCCATGGAATTGATATAAACTTAATTAAACTTTGATTGGATTGTGAGCTCTTCTGGTTCAGAACCTGATCAAGCTTTGATTCGATTGTGAGCTCTTCTGGTTTTGAACCTGAACAATCTTTATCTCGATTGAAAGCTTTGCTGGTTCCAGGCAATCAATCTAAGCCTGATCAAGCTTTGATTCGATTGTGAGCTCTTCTGGTTCTGAGCCTGAACAATCTTGAATTCGATTGCAAGCTTTGCTGGTTCCATGCAGTCAGTCTGAGCCTGAACAAGCGTTGTTTCGATTGTGAGCTCTTCTGGCTCCATGGAATCGATCTAAACTTAATTAAGCTTTAATTGGATTGTGAGCTCTTCTGGTGCAGAACCTTATCAAGCTTGGTTTGGAATATGAGCTCTGCTGGTTCCATGCAATAGTTCTGAGCCTGAACAATCTTTACTTTGATTGCAAGCTTTGCTGGTTCCATGCAATCAGTCTCAGCCTGATCAATCTTTGATTAGATTGTGAGCTCTTCTGTTTCCATACAATCAATCTGAGCCTGATCAAGCTTTGATTCGATTGTGAGCTCTTCTGGTTCTGAGTATGAACAAACTTTGATTCAATTGTGAGCTCTTCTGGCTCCATGGAATCGATATAAACGTAATTAAACTTTGATTGGATTGTGAGCTCTTCTGGTTCAGAACCTGATCAAGCTTTGATTCGATTGTGAGCTTTTCTGGTTCTGAGCCTGAACAATCTTTATCTCGATTGCAAGCTTTGCCGGTTCCAGACAATCATTCTAAGCCTGATCATGCTTTGATTCGATTGTAAGCTCTTCTGGTTCTGAGCCTGAACAATCTTGAATACGATTGCAAGCTTTGCTGGTTCCAGACAATCATCTAAGCCTGATCAAGCTTTGATTCGATTGTGAGCTCTTCTGGTTCTGAGTATGAACAAACTTTGATTCAATTGTGAGCTCTTCTGGCTCCATGGAATCAATATAAACTTAATTAAACTTTGATTGGATTGTGAGCTCTTCTGGTTCAGAACCTGATCAAGCTTGGTTTGGAATGTGAGCTCTGCTGGTTCCATGCAATAGTTCTGAGCCTGAACAATCTTTACTTCGATTGCAAGCTTTGCTGGTTCCATGCAATCAGTCTCAGCCCGATCAATATTTGATTAGATTGTGAGCTCTTGTGGTTCTGAGTATGAACAAACTTTGATTCAATTGTGAGCTCTTCTGGCTCCATGGAATCAATATAAACTTAATTAAACTTTGATTGGATTGTGAGCTCTTCTGGTTCAGAACCTGATCAAGCTTTGATTCGATTGTGAGCTCTTCTGGTTCTGAACCTGAACAATCTTTATCTCGATTGCAAGCTTTGCTGGTTCCAGGCAATCAATCTAAGCCTGATCAAGCTCTGTTTCGATTGTGAGCTCTTCTGGTTCTGAGCCTGAACAATCTTGAATTCGATTGCAAGCTTTGCTGGTTCCAGACAATCATTCTAAGCCTGATCAAGCTTTGATTCGATTGTGAGCTCTTCTGGTTCTGAGCCTGAACAATCTTGAATTCGATTGCAAGCTTTGCTGGTTCCAGACAATCATTCTAAGCCTGATCAAGCTTTGATTCGATTGTGAGCTCTTCTGGTTCTGAGCCTGAACAATCTTGAATTCGATTGCAAGCTTTGCTGGTTCCAGACAATCATTCTAAGCCTGATCAAGCTTTGATTCGATTGTGAGCTCTTCTGGTTCTGAGCCTGAACAATCTTGAATTCGATTGCAAGCTTTGCTGGTTCCAGACAATCATTCTAAGCCTGATCAAGCTTTGATTCGATTGTGAGCTCTTCTGGTTCTGAGCCTGAACAATCTTTAATTAGATTGCAAGCTTTGCTGGTTCAATGCAGTCAGTCTGAGCCTGAACAAGCTCTGTTTTGATTGTGATCTCTTCTGGTTCTGAGCCTGAACAATCTTGAATTCGATTGCAAGCTTTGCTGGTTCCAGACAATCATTCTAAGCCTGATTAAGCTTTGATTCGATTGTGAGCTCTTCTGGTTCTGAGCCTGAACAATATTTAATTAGATTGCAAGCTTTGCTGGTTCCAGGCAATCAATATGAGCCTGATCAAGCTTTGATTTGATTGTGAGCTCTTCTGGTTCTGAGCCTGAACAATCTTGAATTCGATTGCAAGCTTTGCTGGTTCCAGACAATCATTCTAAGCCTGATCAAGCTTTGATTCGATTGTGAGCTCTTCTGGTTCTGAGCCTGAACAATCTTGAATTCGATTGCAAGCTTTGCTGGTTCCAGACAATCATTCTAAGCCTGATCAAGCTTTGATTTGATTGTGAGCTCTTCTGGTTCTGAGCCTGAACAATCTTGAATTCGATTGCAAGCTTTGCTGGTTCCATGCAGTCAGTCTGAGCCTGAACAAGCTCTGTTTTGATTGTGAGCTCTTCTGGTTCTGAGCCTGAACAATCTTGAATTCGATTGCAAGCTTTGCTGGTTCCAGACAATCATTCTAAGCCTGATCAAGCTTTGATTCGATTTGGTCTTCCCAGAGGGCGGTTATATATTGGTGTTGGCAAATACCTTTCTTCTCCTCTTCCCCCCCCCCCCTTTTTTTTCCTTTTTTTTTTTTTTTTTCTTTCTTTCTTTTGTCTTCTTTTTCTTTTTTCTTTTCCTTCCTTAGATACGACTCGGTTTTTTCTTTTCTACTTTTTGGGCCAAATAGTTGGGGATCAGATAGACCCCAAGACAAATAGACATTTGGAAATGATCATAATATATTTTTCCCCGGTATAACTACACTAAATGGAATAGAAGAGAAATACGAGATATATGTACGCTCGATAGAGAGACGAGTGAGTTAATGTTGTGTATGGACTAATTAATTGTTGTATGTACCATGAAAAATATAAATAAATAAATTTAAAAAAAAAAGCTTTGATTCGATTGTGAGCTCTTCTGGTTCTGAACCTGAAAAATCTTGAATTCGATTGCAAGCTTTGCTGGTTCCAGACAATCATTCTAAGCCTGATCAAGCTTTGATTCGATTGTGAGCTCTTCTGGTTCTGAGCCTGAACAATCTTGAATTCGATTGCAAGCTTTGCTGGTTCCAGACAATCATTCTAAGCCTGATCAAGCTTTGATTCGATTGTGAGCTCTTCTGGTTCTGAGTATGAACAAACTTTGATTCAATTGTGAGCTCTTCTGGCTCCATGGAATTGATATAAACCTAATTAAACTTTGATTGGATTGTGAGCTCTTCTGGTTCAGAACCTGATCAAGCTTTGATTCAATTGTGAGCTCTTCTGGTTCTGAGCCTGAACAATCTTGAATTCGATTGCAAGCTTTGCTGGTTCCATGCAGTCAGTCTGAGCCTGAACAAGCTTTGTTTCGATTGTGAGCTCTTCTGGTTCTGAGCCTGAACAATCTTTAATTAGATTGCAAGCTTTGCTGGTTCCAGGCAATCAATATGAGCCTGATCAAGCTTTGATTCGATTGTGAGCTCTTCTGGTTTCAGGCAAGTACCATATAAAGCACAAGTCTGCATCCTCCCAGCCCCAGCAGCCTCCACATACAAAGGAGTGGCGGAGAAGCCTCGCCCGCCCATCTCTCCGGTAAAAGCCTCCATAGATATGTTGTATTGATCAGCACCGGGCGCTGCTGTAGCGCTGCATGGCTGGGTCGGAGCCGTCGCTGTCCATGGTGCTGCAGCAGATCTCAGGCACAGCAAACCCCGCCTCAGTCTGCAGACGGACAGGGACAGGCGTCATGTGAGTCCCTCCTCCTCTCCATCCTCTCCATCCCCTCCTTCACTCCTGGAGATCGGAGCACAAGCCTGGAGCTGCTGGAAAGGCAGAGCACTGGTTTGATCCCAAAGACCTGGACAATTGTGTCCCCCCCACCTCCTTCCCATGGAATGATCACCACCACCGCCATCACCACCATCTAAGGCCAGCTCTGCTCACCCGACGCAGGTAATGTGCCCCCCTCCTGGGTGGAGGAGAAAGGAGAATTGTCGGGGAGGGTGATGCTCTGGGCTGGGTGCGCTTCCAGCATATTGAGCAGGTACCAGATCATAGAGGAACTTGGGGGCTGCAGTGATGATGATGCCTTATTTACCAAAAACATGGACCATGGTGGGCTCCATCCTTCTGGTCCTGGGTAATGTCTATGCGACGGAATAATGAAGAAGGGAAAAAAAAAAAAAAATGGGAGGGGTAGGTTGGATTAGGCGAATATGAGATGTGATGCACCCCTAGTGCTATTTCTCAGCTTCATTATCTTCTATTTCCCTGATTGTGGCTGGAGAAGTCACCCTCCCCTCCTTCTCCTCCTTCCTCCTATTCCTTATTTCTTCTTCTTTTTTTTTGCTTCAGAACTGCAGACACGGTGCTGTAGGTACCCAATCGATCTGTTCAAGCAGGGATGGATTAGGATCAAGAAATATGATGATGAAATGAGAGGAAAGATTTATGGTTAAGGCTTTTTTTTGTTATTATTATTATTTTTTTTTTTTTTGTAGAAGATCCTAGTTGGTCTTGTAGGACCCCATGTCATTTTACATCCCTGTAGTTGGTGGTTTCTTTGGGGGTCTTTTCCAACGCAATAAAGGATTCCCCCAAAAGATTGTAAATCCCGGTTGATATGCCATTTATGTATTGTTGTAAAGGTGTTGGAGCTCCAGATCTGAAGCCTACCAGGGGGTGTAGATGACAAGTCAACTTAAAATATTATATATTTTTGTTTTCTCCTGCTGTCTTTTTACAACCATACTTGATTGTCCAGTGATACGACTTTAGTTGATGGTATTGATAAGGCATTGGCGGTGTATCATGCCCGATAACAAGCTGTAGGAGCTATGTACTGTCTACACATTTATTTAAATACACATCTTTTTTTATATCTGCATTTTATGGGTCTACCATTGCATGTCTCGAGAGGGAAATGTTTATCTTGCTCTATTTAAAGTGCATGCTGATTGAACTGGGATTTAACGCTTTGCTGGAATGATATGTATTCTTGTCGAAAGGGATATTGTGTTTCCTAACAAGGTGTAAGGGTTAAACGAATTAACAGTGTATCAAGGTTTTAGATTAAATAATAATATCTAAAGTTTAAGTCAAAATAACAATGTATCAAGGTTTAGCTCAAATATTAATGTATCAAGGATTACGTTGAAGAATAGCGAATTAAAGTTTAAGTCATATAACAATGTATCAAGGTTTAGGTCAAATATCAATGCATCAAGGGTTACCTTAAATAACATTTAATTAAGATTTAAGTCAAAAAAGCAATGTAGCAAGGTTTAGGTCAAATATCAATACATCAAGGGTTACCTTAAATAACATTTAATTAAGGTTTAATTCAAAATAACAATGTATCAAGGTTTAGGTAAAATATTAATAGATCGAGGGTTAGGTTAAATAACAGCCAATCAAGGTTCAAGTCATATAACAATGTATCAAGGTGTAAACCTTATGGCTATATCCAGCTACACAATAGAGGGTGCTTTGCTTGCTATAGGCAAAATCATTAGTATCCAGGCTTCCTTGTCTGCATTAGGATTGGAAAGACTGGTAGTGGTGCCACCTCATGCAGGAACTTTGCCCATTGGCAATCTCTGAATGTGTTGGTTAAGGGATCACCTTGCTATGGTCCAGTTATGGCGAGGGATCATCCATGAAAGCAATGCACCAAGGCATTAGTTAAATAGCAATATACCAGGGTGTAAGTCAAAATAACAATGTATCAAGGTGTAGACCTCATTGCTATATTTGGCTACACAATAGAGGGTGCTTTGCTTGCTAAGCAAAGTCACTACTATCCTTGTTTGTATTATGAGTGGGAGGACTGGTGGTGGTGCCACCTCACGGAAGAACTTTGCCCATTGGCGTTCTCCAAATGTGTTGGTTAAGGGATCACTTTGCTATGGTCTTCTTGTTGTGAGGATCGGATCATCCATGAAAGCAATGCCTCGAGGTTTAGGGGAAATCACTAGTATCTGGGCTTCCATATCTGTATTATGAGTGGGAAGCCTGGTGGTGGTGCCACCTCATGCAGAAACTTTGCCCATTGGAATTCTCTGATTTAATTGGTTCAAGAGATCTCCTTGCTCTGGTCCACTTGTGGTGGGAGATCATCCTTGAAAGCAATGGGTTAAAAGGAAATCGCTAGTATCTGAGCTTCCATGTCTGTATTATGAGTAAGAAGCCTGGTGGTGGTGCCACCTCATGTAGGAACTTTGCCCATTGGAGTTCTCTGATTTAATTGGTTGAAGAGATCTCCTTGCTCTGGTCCACTTGTGGTGGGAGATCATCCTTGAAAGCAATGGGTTAAAAGGAAATCGCTAGTATCTGGGCTTCCATGTCTGTATTATGAGTAGGAAGCCTGGTGGTGGTGCCACCTCATGTAGGAACTTTGCCTATTGGCGTTCTCCAAATGTGTTGCTTAATGGATCACCTTGCTCTGGTCTACTTGTGGTGGGAGGTCACCAATGCATCAAGGATTTTGTTAAAAAAAAAACTGAATCGAGGCATTAGTTAGGTAGCAATGGGGTTTATTTACTAAAGCTGGAGATTGCAAAATCAGGCTCACTTCTGCATAGAAACCAATCAGGTTCCAGGTTTTATTGCCAAAGCCTAATTAAACAAGCTGAGGTTAGAAGCTGATTGGTTTCTATGCAGAAGTGAGCCTGATTTTTGCACTCGCCAGCTTTAGTACATAAACCCCATTGTATCAAGGCGTAAGATAAATAAAAACAAATCAAGACTGAAGTGAGATAACAATGTATCAAGGTTTTTGTTAAATAACAATGAATCAAGGTTTTTGTTAAATAACAATGAATCAAGGTTTAAGTCAAATAACAATGTAGCAAGGCTTAAGTTAAACAAAAATGTATCAAGGCTTAAGTTAAATAAAAATGTATCAAGGCTTAAGTGAAATAACAATGTGTCCAGGCATAAGTCAAATAACAATGTATCAAGGCTTAAGTTAAATAGAAATGCATCAAGGCTTATAAGAATTAATTCTAGGTTTTAGTCAAAAACAATGTATCAAGGTATAAACACTATTGCTATATTCAACTACACAAAAGAGGGTGCTTTTCTTGCTAGGCTTCCTTGTCTGTATTATGAGCGAGAAGCCTGGTGGTGGTGCCACCTCATGCAGGAACTTTGCCCATTGGCATTCTCTGAATGTGTTGGTTGGAGGGATCACCTTGCTCTGGTCCACTTATGGTGGGAGAACATCCATGAAAGCAGGGGCACAATGCGGTGCCATAAATAAAGCTAGTTTCTGCTTGTAACAAAAAAAAAAAAAGTGTTAATTAGGCATCGAGCTGTCGTGTCTAGGCAATAAATTAGGAGGAGGAAATGCATGCAAGGGCTTGCAATGGCAGAATCCTATGTACAATGATCACCTTCTGCAGCACGTTTGCTATTGTCTCCCTCTCTGATCTGCTTGTCAGGGCTCGTTTTTTAACCCATTGCTGCCGGGGGAGGGGGGGGGGGGGGAAATGGCACGTCGAAAAGCAGGCAAAGTGACAGATGTGCCATTGATGGCTGGCTCTTATTAACATGTGGATTTCTGTCTAAATCCTCCAGCTCACATGTGAGAGATGTAACAGCTGTATTAATGCTTAGGAAGGGTTTATGCTGACTAAATTGCGCCTGGGTCTCTTAATGAGGAAGCGGATGGCATGTGTGTGTTTGGTGGAGGGGGGGGGGGGAGGGGAGGGAGAGGATTAACCCTTTGACGAGACGAGGCCTTGGCAGCAGTGAAAAGGTTAAGGCGCTCGGGAGACACTTAAGAGCGCATGAGCCAAATTGGATTTTTATTTGCTGTAGGAGCGATCATGGTAGTGCTGAGAAGGGGAAAAGAGGCGAGGTAGCCAAGGAAATAATACCTGATATGGTGATTACATCTCTTCAGTATTCATTCACATTCTACCTCACCTTGTGAAAATTAAATGTTAAGGCGCGCTTGCAGCTCAGCTCGCTAGCAACCTGCTGGGTTAGTGCGCTCCCTCATCATGTTTCCCAACACATTGGAAGTGACTGATAGCTTTGTATGGATTTCTTCGTAGTGTATGAGATGCAGATAAAATTGATAAAGTCCTGAAGGAAAATTGCTTTCTAATAGCTTCAATGTACGAGGGATATTAATGCTTTGTTGTGATGCTATGCATAATTTGGCTGCATATTAATTTCCTTTTTGCTGTGACCTGCAATAAAAAAATAAAAAATAATATAAAAAAAATAAAAATTCATTGTGTTATGTTGAGCTCCATAGTTACATTTGTATTGCATTGAATCATGCTAGATTGTTCTCTTCCAGAAGTTGCAGATGATATACTTACTGATATTTAAATTGCTTTCAGATTGATGGGTTGTATTAGACTTCATCTGAATGGGATCTCGTTGTTGTTGTGGAAAGGAAAAAAGAAGAGTTGTTAAGATTTTTCCATGTGGAAGGCTTGCTTCTGTCTAACAGTGCATCATTTCTGCTTGAGCTTCGAGAGAAAGATCAAGAGAACCATGAGTGATGATTCATGCCCTCTTTTGTAGTGCCATGGCAAAGCCGTCGTTGATCTATTCTTACTGTGGGATTTAAGTAAGCAGTGAAGAGAAAGGTGTATGCTTAGCTTTGGATAGTCTCCAAAAAGATTATCCAGATTTGGATGCTAAAAGAAAGTTGGGACTTCACTGAATTCTACTGAAGAAGAACTGGATGTCCACCATGCATGATACCATGGAACATTAGAGCTTCATCATTTTTACAACATTTTTTTCTTCATTAAGTGTGTGTTTGGTCTAACTGGCTGTCCACTGACCACTGGTGGGCTACAAGAGTGAGACACAATATTTTTGTTGGATTGGTCCCCCACTAAGAAGTCAATCTGGAAGATCCACGCAATTTAAAGGACCCTCAAGACATTAAGTCATTAAAAATGGCTAGTGTCCTTAAACAAGGGGGGCTTATTATCTGGATGGTCTTAATTCTTGGATGCATGGTGGACCTGGGCTGTGGCCTAGAATTCCCTGGGACAGAAGGCCAGTGGACTCGCTTCCCTAAGTGGAATGCATGTTGTGAGAGTGAGATGAGTTTTAACATGAAGACCAAAAGATCGAGTGGACTCGTTATATACTTTGATGATGAGGGTTTCTGCGACTTCCTGGAGCTCATTCTCTCTGATGGAAAACTCAAGTTAAGCTTTTCTATCTTCTGCGCCGAACCAGCTTCTCTCCTAACAGATTTTGCAGTTAATGACAACAACTGGCACTCAGTGGTCATCAAGAGAAATTTCAAGAACACAACGTTAATATTAGACAAAGAAAGTAAGTGGGTGGAAGTGAAATCGAAACGGAGAGATATGACGGTCTTCAGTAATCTTTTTATAGGTGGGATCCCACCAGAACTGAAATCTTCCACGCTCAAATTAACATTCCCAGCAGTAAAAGACCACAGCCCCTTTCAAGGTTGGATAACTGATGTCCGGGTCAATTTCACAGACTCCTCTCCTGTAACCTACAGTGACATTAAGTTGGAGGACACTACAAACCCATGTGACAAAGATCAGGTTTGTCTAAATGGCGGAATTTGTTCAGTTGTGAATGAAGAAGCCACGTGCGACTGTTCCCAGACCGGTTTTCAAGGGAAAGACTGCAGTGAAGGTAAGAACAATATTCCTATCTGTCTTTCTTATGGTCGGATCCTGCGATTTGTGTACATAACTATATAGTTCAAGGGTACTTGCATGTTTGTAGATATTTTCGTTTTTCAGTTGGTCCCCCTTTTTTTCCTTGGCCGGTCCTTATTTATTGTTGCTTGCCCTTTTCTTTCAGTAAGTTCCTTTAAAAGTATTAAACGTTTATTGTTGGATCATAAAACAAGTACATAAATAAATCAAGAAGATACTTTTGTGTATTATTCACATGATCAGAAGGGTTCAGACAGACCTTAGCCCTATAAACATGTGAAGCAGATTTTTAACTCAGGGTGGCATAAAGATCCTCTAGGTACAAATATCCGCCTTCACACTAGACATGAAAAATTGCATAAAATATTTGGCCGCACCAAAAGAATTTTTCATCGATGACAAAAAACATTAAAGGATTTATTGTTCTTAAAGTGTTCTATCACATCTGACTTGACTAAACCCTAATCTTTAAGACAGAACTGGGGCAAACTAGGGCCAAAGTGATTGCTCTATATTTATTGGAAGAAAACATTTTGTTAAATATGGAGCAATCATTCTGCCCCGGAATTGTCCTAGTTTCTTGGTGATATATGTTTTACTAAATCATATCTGGCTATTAGTGAATTGAGTAAAAGGTTTAAGTTGGTCCACTAAAGTGATACTACAGACTTTGAGTGAGACCAGAATCATTAAACAAAAGCAGAATAACGTATCTGACTATATGAAATGTTACTCAAAGTTGTAACCTAGGAAAAGACCGTATTTATGTTGGTGGCTTCCAACTATTTTCAACTAAGTTCCTGGTCCAGGAAGTTATGCTATATGTACTGTATGCTTATCTATAAATGTCCTACATTATACAAAGGTTAACTTTAAAGAAAGACTTCCATAATTAAAGAGCTAATAATGTTTACAAATATATGTATATGTATGTATATATATATATATATATATATATATATATATATATATATATATATATATGAATAAAGGCCTATATATAAACAGAGGCCACCAGAATTGGCTTGAGACTTGGTTCCACCTAATGCCGATGCGGCTCACAGCATGGATCCTGTCTTGGTTCTCCGTTTCAGGTCTGAATTCAGCCTGAATTTTGGGCTGAATTCGGAACCTAAAACAGACCATAAGACTCAAAGGGCTCCAGTGCAAATTTGCACCGGAGCCGCATCAGACATATGTGAACCGGCTCCATAGAGAGCCATTCACATTCTCCTGCTATTGCGAATTGGATGCGGGGGTTCCAGCATCCAATTCGCAATAGTGTGAACCCGCTAAAGGAGTAGCAGTGATCAGTACTGCATGTCTTTTTATAATCTCCTCTATAGTTCTCCACAAGGCCAAAACTCAGTAGAGGACACACTCAAACTTATATTGTACGTCATCCAAAACGTACATATATGAACAAAGTCCACTTTACTTCCTTTAAAAGTTGGCTTAAAGGAGCAGTGGTGATAAGTGTTGCATGTCTTCTTATAATCTTCCCTATAGTTCTCCTCAAGGCCAAAACTCAGTTAAGGACATACTCAAATTTATGTGGTACTTCTTCCAAAACTCACATACTGTGTATGAACAAAGTCCACTTTACTTCCTTTAAGACAGTGGTTCTCAACTCCTGTCCTCAGGACCCACTAACAGGCCAGGTTTGCAAGGCAACTGAAATACATCACAGGTGATATTATTTGCTGCTCAGTGATTACAGTATTCTAGTCTGCATCTCCCCAAGGTAATACTTAAAATCTTGCCTGTTAGTGGGTCCTGAGGACGGGAGTTGAGAACCACTGCTTTAAGAGTTGGCTTAAAGGAGCAGTGCTGATCAGTACTGCATGTCTTCTTATAGTCTTCCCTATAGTTCCCCTTAAGGCCAAAACACAGTAGAGGACAAACTCCAACTTAGGTAGTATGTCATCCAAAACTCATATATATGAACTAAGGCCACTTTACTCCCTATAAACGTTTGCCTAAAAGAGAAGCGGTGATCCGTACTGCGTGTCTTCTTATAATCTCCCCTATAGTTCTCATTGAGGCCAAAACGCAGTAGAGGACACATTAAAACTTATGTGGTACGTCATCCAAAACTCATATATATGAAAAAAGGCCACTTTACTCCCTATAAGAGTTGGCTTAAAGGAGAAATGGAGATCAGTGCTGCGTGTCTTATAATCTCACTTATAGTTCTCCTCAAGGCCAAAAATCAGTAGAGGACATTCTCAAACTTATGTGGTACCTCATCCAAAATGCAATTTTTTTTTATTCTTGGTAGAGTAAGAACCTATTCCGGGCTTTTATTGTCTATGTCCCAACCAGAGACATTATTTTCCTCACTTTACGTTCCACTGTCCTCTGGACAGAAAGTCAAATGAAATCACCTAACGGCTATAAACAGTTAACAAAACTTCTGAACCTTCCAAAATTTGCCATATAAATAAAATGTTTTTATCGTTGCCCTTGTCTCTGTTGTTGAGATTTGTTGTTGCCATCGAAGCAGGAAGTAATAGGGAATCTCAACAGAACGCACACTAGAACAAAACCCTAAAAAAAAAAGTATATATTATATATAGGAATATCATTTTGGCCGAAGTCCATTTTAAAAGGGAACTTCACCCAACTTCAGTTTTGGTTGACCATGGGTGGACTTAAAGGCTTAGTTCACTTTTTAGATATTTTTTCATGGTACACAAAGGTTAAGGGCTTAGCATGAAACATGATCACAATCCCCAACCTTCCCAACCTCAAATCACAGCCTTAGGCTTCATGTACACTATAGCTCCTAAACTTGGAGTTAGAAGCTCTTGCCATTTTTTTGCCAAAGCTCCTAAACTCCATAAAAGCATATGTGTCCATGTGCACATAGGCTTTTAGGATTGTTTAGGAGCTTCTGCAGTTAGGTGAGGTTCAACCTCCCTCTACTGAATGCAGAAGAATTGCTTTCAGGATAGGAACGTTTTGACTGCTGGACCCTAGAAACCACAAAATGTGAAAAAACTGTGGCAAAATCGCATTACGCATTTTCCTGTCCTCACCATCATCATAACGGCCAAGTGTACATGAAGCCTTAATCACAAGGTGCTTTTCCCTGTTGTTTTCTTTGTGGCATTCAGTCATGTCATCCATTCACAGGGATCTGTGAAAAGGAGGCCTACAAGTTCCACGTGCAACCGTCAGCAGATAAGTTTACAGATAGCATTGGCACAAGTGCAGTGACATCACCGCATTTGTTGTCCATTGTTTACTTTCTCCACTTCCTTCAGCCCCATAACAGAAGGTCCCAGCCTTCAAACGGACTGGGGGGTAAATAGTGCAGGAGCCCATGGATTGCACAAACAATGCACTAATCATAGCTGCATTGCTTTTTAGGTTTGAATGGAAAAAGATAATGAATGCACATTTTTTGTTCTAATAACATGGGTGAATAAAATTTTTGAAAAAAAGTGAACTATGCCTTAAAACCAGCCTGCCTTCATATTTCTCTCGAAGATTTCAGTATTAAGTTCTCCTTACAGTGGTTTGTGTCTCTGCCCCATCTCGGAAAGTCATTATGAAAGTTTAAAACTATTTTAGTGGGGTAGAGTGGGCATGAATTAGAACACCTAGTACGTTTTATCGCCCATCGTCTCCCCATTATCGGGATTCACCCTCTTTATTTATTCTATATATCATTGAAAGTGAAATTAAAAGAAAATTCCAAAATTTGAGTTGTCCCCAGAAAAGTAATAGATGGGAAAACTTCCAATGGGGACACCAGTTCTGGTGATTTGGGGGTCCCCAAGGGATTTCCTTAATTTGCAGGGATTTCCTCTCACTTCCTGTTTTGCTATGGGACAGGAAGTGAAGGGAAATCTCCCTATTGGGACACAGATGACAACGAAAAAAAAAATCTGACAGGGGTCATAACCCCCTCCCCCCTTACTCTACCCAAAATGGGAAAAAAATGCTATTTGAAGAGACCCGACCCCTGTAGATTCCCCATTCTACATTAACGAGAGTTCTTCAAGAGAGTGTAACACAATCAAATAGCTTACCAGCAACAATGCAGATCTGAAGAGTAGGCTTTGATTGAGCTGGCCTTTAAAGTAAAGCCAAACTTTTTCATATAATGCTTTTTCACCGTCTCTGTCCAATTGGGGATATTTCCCTTCGTAAAGGAGGAGAGAGTCGGAGCTAACCAGTTCCAGAGGATGAGAGAGGTTCTGGAGAAGTCCTGGAGGTGAGCATGGGAGGTGATAACAGGGGAGCAAGAGAGCAAGATGTCTTGGGAGGAGCGAAGAGGATGTTTTGGACGATATCTGGAGATGAGGTTGGTGGTGTAGCTGGGGGCAGTGACGTGGATGGCCTTGTACGTTGTGGTTAGTTTTCTCAATTTTATACATTGGGCTAGTGGAAGCCATTTAAGAGATTGTCAGAGAGGGATAGCAGTCACAGATTGGTTAGTAAGGTTCATAAGTCTAGCAGTAGCATTTAGAATAGACTGGAGGGGGAATAGCCTGTGTAAAGGTAGCGCAACACGTGCATGAAAGCGCCATGCATAGGGCAGCCCAAAGTAGCTCCTGCACCTTTTTTTTGGCAGTGAGCTTCACTCATTTTTGCAGTGCATGTTTTGGCGCATTTTTCACATGTTTTGATGCAAGACAAAACACGCATCTCCTAACCGCGTTAGAGGTCCCATTAACAATAATGGCACTGCGCCTTTTGGCATATTTTTCAGGTATTTCTGGGAACGGGTGCAGAAACACAAGTTTCTGAACGTGTTCCTGGTACGGGAATCTGTGAATGGGGCCTAAGGTAAAAATCATTTAGACTTTAGTACTACTTTGATTCAGCATGTTGGGTATGACAGATGTCGAACCTGGCAAATTATGTCAATGGGACCGCGCCAAATGCTTGGCTCGCGGTTGTAGCATGGAATTCCCAGAAAAAAAAAAAATAGGTATGAGGGGACTGCATTATTACCTCCCTGAACGCCTGCAAACCTCTTCACAGCTGCCTCTGAAAAGCGTTTTACCGTGCTTCACTTTTTAGGGTGGCCTTTAACAGTGCTGCCCATGTGAAAGAGGCCTAATAGTAGTAGCAGCAGCAGTATAGTATTGTTATGTAATGACTTAATCATCAGTAATGGTAATTAGTTAGTTACTGCATCTTCCTGCAAATCAAAAGGCGAGCGGTATTGATAATATCACATTGGTGCAGAATTATCTGTGGCTGTAGCCGTATTAATCAGTATTGGCAATATAGTATTGAAAATATAAGAGTGATATAGAATTATCTGTGGTTGTATCAATATCTATCAGCAGGCCCGGGACAAGGGGTGGGCAGGAGGGACGGCTGCCCTGGGCACTGTAGTATCATGTGAGGTGTGGGGGGGTGCTAAGAGTTGTGATTTGAGTAGGGAGGGGGGAAAGGGATAAGAAGATTTGTTCTAGGAGGGGGGATTTAGGGGGAATTTGTGCTGGAAGGGGGATATTTTAAGTAGGGGGGATGTACTAGAAGGGTACATTTTAGGGTAGAGGATTTGTGGTAGGAAGGGGCATTTCAGCTGGGGGTAATTGGGGATGGGGAGGGGGCAAAGATTTGTGCTGAGAGGGGGGATTTCAGCAGGGGTTGGATTTGTACTGGGAGGATGGGCAAGCATACAGATTAGTGCTCAATGTTTTTGTGGAGGATATTTGCTGACACATAATGCTCATACATCTTGGGGGGGGGGGGGGTGCCGAAGCTTGGCATATTTGCCCTCGGCTCTAGATGACCTTGTCCCGGCCCTCGGCTCTAGATGATCTTGTTCCGGCCCTTGGCTCTAGATGACCTTGTCCCGGCCATCGGCTCTAGATGACCTTGTCCCAGCCCTCAGCTCTAGATGACCTTGTCCCGGCCCTCGGCTCTAGATTACCTTGTCCTGTCCCTCGGCTCTAGATGACCTTGACCAGGCCCTCGGCTCTAGATGACCTTGTCCCGGCCCTCGGGTCTCTAGATGACCTTGTCCCGGCCCTCGGCTCTAGATGACCTTGTCTCGGCCCTCGGCTCTAGATAAACATGTCCTGGCCCTCGGCTCTAGATGACCTTGTCCTGGCCCTAGGCTCTAGAAGACCTTGTCCTAGCCCTAGGCTCTAGATGACCTTGTCCCAGCCATCGGCTCTAGATGACCTTGTCTCGGCACTGCCTATCAGTATTATTAATTTAGGGGGAGATTTACTAAAACTGGTGCACACAGACAGGGCCGGCACAAAGGGTGGGCAGGAGGGGAAGTTGCCCTGGGCCCAGTAAAGCAAAGGGGCAAAAAATAGAAGCAGGGTGGTACACCTATTCTACAGCCTGTATTAATAGTGTGGGGGGCTCAATTCTGCCTTGTTGTCTTAGGCCAGGGGTCTCAAACTGGCAGCCCTCCAGCAAGGCTGACAGTTACAAGCAAGACTCACATGGGCAGAGGCATGATGGTATTTGTAGTTCCGCAACAGCTGGAGGGCTGCCAGTTTGAGACCCCTGTCTTAGGCGCTTGATGACCCTGTCCCGGTACTGCACACAGAAGCTGGTGCAACTGTGCAAAGTAACCAATCTTTTAGCTTATATTTTCAAAGCCCAACCAAACAACTGATTGGTTACTATGCACAGATAGTGTGCACCTGTTTTAGCAAATCCCCCATAGTATTGATAACATAAGAGTGTTGCAGAATTATCGGTGAATTATCTGTGAATTATCTGTGGCTGTAGCCGTATCTAATAGCTTGCAGAGAGGGATTCCCAGTTAGAAAGCACCAAGAGAACAAAGCAACAGATCCATCATGAATATTCTTCCGCCTTCATGCACACCCAGGGGGATATGCTCTTCCACTTCTGGCACTACAGAATCCAAAGTCCCCGGGGAGAAAAGCACTTATACGTTCCTGTTTACCACCAAATGACAATGCTTTCTAAATGCAAAGAGTTTTTTTCATCTGCAGGGGGTTTAGAAGGTTACACGATCTCTCCACCTTTCACCTTCCCCTGGGCCTTCCTCCCATACTTTGCATTGGCTTTTCATACCTTGCTAGCCTCTCTGTCTCCAATGGGGAAGGCCGAAGAAAGCAATAGTAGAATCAGTATATAGAAGCTGATTAGAACGTCATCAAATTTTTGGTTGGTTGAGTAAAATGATAAAATCCATCTTCCGTCTCTTATCTCCTTTTGTAGTGGCGCTCTGCAGTAAAGTTGGGCGCACAAACCGGCATGACATGGATTATAGTCCAAGGAAGGTCGTTATTAGTCCAAGTGAAACTTTAAGATTTATACACGATTCTTCCATTGAAATACAACAGCCCTCTGTACTAAAAGTGGAGAACATGAAAGTGTCTTTGTGGTTTATGGCAAACTTTTAGACGCGGTCTGTCATGTGACTGGGGGTGCTAGAGATTGGAAGAATAGATTTGGTTTCTCTGGCAGTAACGACACGTTCCATGCTGTGTTTCTGTACAGAACACCAAGGGACAAAACCGGAGCTATACTAAATTCAGCAACAATTCACGTAAAGCATATGCAGCATGAGGCCACAAACCATAATCTGATTGGTTGGTATGAGTTTCTATACCTTAAACTTTGTTCTTCAAAATTGTTATTACAGTTGTAATAAATATAATAAAAATGGTATTGTTATTACTATTAGGCCCCTTTCACATGGGCGCCTCCATTTTGCAGGATCCGCTTTCTTAGCGGGGTATTGGTCCGATGATCCCTGCTGAGCAGGCGGATGGCAGGTTCGTCTCCATTACACTGTGCGGAGCAAAGACGGACACAGTCCTCCTCTCCTCTATGGGGCGATCGGGTCAAAACGGGCCCCCTGTCCGCTTTCATCTGATCCACCAGACGGATGGAAAATAGGATCATCATCTTTCATGGACAGGATCAGATTGGATAGCGGAAGGTGTCAGCGGACATGTCACCGCTAACATTCGCCGCTCTATAAACGTGAATGGAGGCTCCGATCAGGTCCGCCTGAAAAACTGACAGGCGAACCTGATTGGACAGTCCGTGTGAATGGGGCCTTATTATTATTGTTGTTGCTGTTAGTAATCTTAGTGTTGTAATAAACATAATAACAATATATAATAATAATAATAATAATAATATTGTTGTCATTATTATTATTATTATTATTATTATTATTATTATTATTATTATTATTATTATTATTATCATCATTATTATCATTGTTGTTTTAATAACAATAATAACAATAGTATTGCTATTATTATTATTAATTATTATTACAGCAACACTAACAATAATAATCATAATAAAATATTATTATTAGTATTATTAGTATTAGTAGTAGTAGTGGTAGTAGTAGTATTACAATAGCAACAACAATACTACTAATAATATTATTATTATTATTATTATTATTATTATTATTTATGTTGTAGTAGTAGTAGTAGTGGTAGTAGTAGTATTACAATAGCAACAACAATACTACTACTATTATTATTATTATTATTATTATTATCATTATTATCAATGTTGTTATAACAATAATAACAATAGTATTGCTATTATTATTATTTTTTATTATTATTATTATTATTAATAATAAGTATTATTATTACAACAACACTAACAATAATAATCATAATAAAATATTATTATTATTAGTAGTAGTAGTAGTAGTAGTGGTAGTAGTAGTATTACAATAGAAACAACAATACTACTACTACTAATATTATTATTATTATTATTATTATTATTATTTATGTTGTAGTAGTAGTAATAGTAGTGGTAGTAGTAGTATTACAATAGCAACAACAATACTACTACCACTACTAATATTATTATTATTATTATTATTATTTATGTTGTAGTAATAGTAGTGGTAGTAGTAGTATCACAATAACAACAACAATACTACTATTACTATTATTATTATTATTATTATCATTATTATCAATGATGTTATAACAATAATAACAATAGTAGTGCTATTTTTATTATTATTAATATTATTATTATTATTATTATTATTATTATTATTATTAATAATACTAATAATAATAATTATTATTATTACAACAACACTAACAATAATAATCATAATAAAATATTATTATTATTATTATTATTAGTAGTGGTAGTAGTAGTATTACAATAGCAACAACAATACTACTACTACTATATTATTATTATTACTATTTATGTTGTAGTAGTAGTAATAGTAGTGGTAGTATTAGTATCACAATAGAAACAACAATACTACTACTACTAGGCTTATTATTATTTTTAATATTAATATTATATTAGTAGCAGCAGTAGTAATATATATATATATATATATATATATGTATATATATATATATATATATATATATATATATATATATATATATATATATATATATATATATATATATATATATATATATATATATATATATATATATATGTATATATATATATATATATATATATATATATATATATATATATATATGTATATATATATATATATATATATATGTATATATATATATATATATATATATATATATATATATATATATATATATATATATATATATATATATATATATATATATATAATTATTTATTTTTTAATTACTATTATCTGTGGCCCTTACTCCAAATATAGATACTATGATTCGCCTTGGAGATCGGTGCTCATATAAATGCCCCGCACTGATTGCATATAAAAAAAGGTCATGGATATCCAAGGTGAATCTAATAGCTCTAACGATTTATTGCAGGCAGTATGTTATCCCTGTTAAAGCATGAAAACTAAAGCATAGTCTCCCAGATATTGACAGACAGACAAAGGGTCTGATTTACTAAAGTGTGCCGGGATAGATTTATGTCAAACATTTTAAACATCGGTTGTAGGGGAATTAGGAAAAAAAAAAAAGGCTCCCATGATCGGATGTCTTCACTTCAGCTCCTTTTATTCTTTAGTAAATTTGGATTCTGGTCCTTTCATGTGATGTCCCCACACTGTGACAGGTGGACAGACCGTGGCAGTGGGGCACACAACAATAAACCTGGATAAATGGGGAAATTGGGTTATCTTTTTTTGCCCACCACTCCCAATTTTCTTAACACTTTCATATGGCATTATTATTAAAGTAGATCTAAACCTTTAGGAGAAACCTTGCTCAACTTTAAATTTTTTGTTATTCCATGTTTGCCTTGACCGCTTGGTTTTCCCTGAAAAAAAAAAAAACATACTCACTCCTCCAATTTGTAGGCAGGTGTAATGCAGCCTCCCTGCACAGGTGGCGCTGTGACAGTCCCTGTCATGCAGAGTGGGCGGAGGACAGGAAGAACTCTGATTGGGGACTGTTTTAGTCACAGCATCTGTGTCCTATGTGGTGCACACAACTTCTAGAGAGCTGAATCCAACTCCTTTGCACACCGAGGGCTCTGTCATACCAGCCTGCATGCTAAAATGTGTTGGGGCAACGAGGGGGCGCTGTGATACTACGTTGTTACACTGTTTACATTTACTTTTTTTTTTTTTTGAAGATTCACAAAAAGTCACTTCATTCAACTCTATGCACTGTATCCCATTGTGATGCACTGTGGTGCAATGACATGTGTTGCAGCCTGTTGCGTAAAAATGTACACAATATTGTCAAAAGTATTAGGACAACTGCCTTTACATGCACATGAACTTTAATGGTTTCCCAGTCTTATGCCCCGTACACACGTTTCCGTCAGAAAAAAATTGGATGGTTTTTCTGACGGAATTACGCTCAAGCTTGGCTTGCATACACACGGTCACACAAAAGCTCTCTGAACTTTCGACCATCAAGAACGCGGTGACGTACAACACTACGACGAGCCGAGAAAATGAAGTTCAATGCTTCCGAGCATGCGTCAAATTGTTTCCGAGCACGTGTAGGAATTTTGCGCGTCGGAATTTGTACAGACGATAGGAATTTCCGATCTGAACTTTTCCCTGACCGAAAAATTGAGAACATGCTCTCAATCTTTTGCTGGCCGAAATTCCTCCAGCAAAAGTCCGATGGAGCCATACACAAGATCGCATTTTCTGACCAAAAGCTCTCATCGGAGTTTTGCTGGTGGAATTTCTGATCGTGTGTACGGGGCATTAGTCTGTAGGGTTCAATATTGAGTTGGCCCGCCCTTTGTAGTATAACAACTTTAACTCTTCTGGGAAGGCCGTCCACAAGGTTTAGGAGTGTGACTATGGGAATGTTTGACCGTCCTTCCAGAAGTGCATTTGTGAGGTCAGACACTGATGTGGACAAGAAGGCCTGGCTCGCAGTCTCCACTCTAATTCATCCCAAAGGTGTTCTATTGGGTTGAGGTCAGGACTCTTTGAAGGCCAGTCAAGTTTCTCCACCCCAAACCTGCTCATCCAGGTCTTTATGGACCTTGCTTTGTGCACTGGTGTGCAGTCATGTTGGAACAGGGAGGGGCCGTCCTCCAATAAGAAGATATCACAAACAACATTGTTATGCAATGGTTATACAAGATGGTTATACAACACTTAGGAACCAATACAGACAATACACATACATCTGGGATACATCAATGTAGAACTTGGAGAACTGACCAGCTGGGCAAATAACCAGGTTGGATATCGACTTAATGATCATTTCTCAAGAAAGGATAACATTTTCATTTCCAAAAAAAATCATTGTTTATCATACTGTTTACTCTATTGTGCAATACAGCCATCTGGATATTATTTTGTAATAAGGGTTACCATAGTACATTTGTAATACTTAAGACATACAATATCTTTGGTCAGACATATTCTAGATAAAGCATAACTCTTTCCTTTATAGACCCTGCATGCACACTTATTACTCAATAAAAAAAAAAAAAAACAGAGGTCGGGGGTGGCTTGTTTTAAAGGTATCTTACTGCTTGTTAGGAATATGTAAATAGTTTAATGTCCATAGTCTGGGTACGGATTGCACGTTTCACTTTACTAAACATTAAACAGAGGGTCTTCTGTTAAATAGGAATCTTTCTTGTAAATCTAGGTTCACTGTATATTAATAAATAGCCCACAATAATCTTGTATATCAAAAGTGTATAAGAGATAACTATGTTCAGGATAGTAACTAGTCAGACACTCCCTGTAGATTGGTTAAAATAGGCAGCAGTGACATTTTTCGTCAGACACTGTTGATCTATGAAGCGTAAAAGGATAATTTATTGAACAATGTCAATGACAATGCAGATATTGTTATAGTATGATGATGGTGGTGATGATGATGTAGTGGTGATGACAATGATGGTGGTGGTGATAATGTTGTTGATGATGATGTTGTTGATGATGATGGCGATGATGTTGATAATGGTGATGATGATGATGGTGGTGATGATGATTGTGGTGGTGATGATGTTGTTCATGATGATGGTGATGATGTTGATAATGGTGGTGATGATGATGGTGGTGGTGATGATGTGGATTATGATGATGGTGGTGTTGATGATGGCGATGATGTTGATAATGGTGATGATGATGATGGTGGTGATGATGATTGTGGTGGTGATGATGTTGTTCATGATGATGGTGATGATGTTGATAATGGTGGTGATGATGATGGTGGTGGTGATGATGTTGATTATGATGATGGTGGTGATGGTGATGATGGTGATGATGTTGATGATGGTGATGATGATGATAGTTTTGATGATGTTGGTGGTGATGATGTTGATGATGATGTTGATAATGATAGTTTGGTGATGATGATGATAATGGTGGTGGTGGTGGTGGTGGTGGTGGTGATGATGATGATGATGATAGTTGTGATGATGTTAATGATGGTGGTGGTTGATGATGTTGATGATGGTGCTTGTGATGATGTTGATGATGATGGTGGTGGTGATGATGTTGATGATGGTGATGATGGGGATGATGATGATAATGGTGGTGATGATGATGGTGGTGATGATGATGGTGGTGGTGATGATGTTGATGATGGTGGTGATGGTGATGATGATGATGGTGGTGGTGGTGGTGATGATGATGATGTTGATGATGATGTTGATGATGATGGTGATGATGATGATGATTATAGTTGTGATGATGTTGATGGTGATGGTGATGATGTTGATGGTGATGGTGATGATGTTGATGATGGTGGTGGTGATGATGTGGATGATGATGTTGAGGATGATGGTGGTGGTGATGATGATGATGATAGTTGTGATGATGTTAATGATGGTGGTGTTTGATGATGTTGATGATGGTGCTTGTGATGATGTTGATGATGATGGTGGTGGTGATGATGATGGTGGTGGTGATGTCAATGATGATGATGGTGATGAGATATATCAGATGGGATTTCAAAACTCTATATATGAGTTTGAGGAATGTCTATGTCAGCCTATGCTCAGGTTTTTCAGTACAGAGGAACCCTTGAAATATTTTTCCAGTCTCTAAGAACCCCTGCTAAAAATGACTATAGTTACAACTCATGTCACAGTAATGTGATAGACAGAATGCTCCTTACTGAGAAGGATTTCCACCTTGTACATAGCTAAAAAGATCAATGGTGTCAGGGGGAACTTAGCCGAGGGGCAAAAATTGCTCATTGCTCAAGGAACCCCTAGCAACCTCTGGAGAAACCCTAGAGTACCATGCAAACCTGGTTGAGAAACCCTGCTCTATGTGGTAACACTCAAGGATCTTCAACCCTTGGTGGGCTCTACAACTACCCATACTCTTTTTATTTTATTTTTTTAAATCCAAGATTAATATTAAGGCCTCATGTACACAGTTGGCTTTATCTTTTACATCTAAAATTAGTATTAAGGCCTCATGTACACTGCTGCTGGTAAACAGACTTTTAGAGGTAGTTGGCTGCTTTTTTCAGCTGCCCCTGAACTCATCCAATGTTATCTTATGTGTACATGTACACAGGTTCGTTTAATGTCGTTTTTAGGCAGTTGACTTTAGAGGCTTTTCTTTGAAGGCAAAAAAAATTTGTTCAGACACCGAAGTTTCCGACGTTTCAGATGCCAAACGTGGCTAAACGCGGTACCGGCGTTTATCCCCGTTTTATTTATAGGTGTTTTTTTCAATCGCTTCTGAACGCAAACGCGGCAAAACACAGCTAAACGCGGTATGTAAAGGCGGCAAAACTGACCTTTTAAATGTGGGTTTTTATCTGTCAAGTTAAATCGTTCAGGAGAGGTTGTAAAAATGTACCGTGTACATTAAGCCTAAGAGTAGTAAGAGTAGTATTTATAGTAGTAAAAGGCTGCATTATAATGTTGCATATTCAGAAGCAGAACCAATTGTGCAGTGAAAGAAGATATAGGATGGAAACATATTCCTGCTATTGGTCAGATGAAGAGTTTCATTGTTTCTCCCTAGCTGGGTTTGGGAAGGGTAGAAGTGGGGTCATACTTGGAGACATAGTTGTGGGTAGATAAACCATTTGAAGAGGATAGGTCAGGTGTTATTGAGGTATGACTGTTGTAAAAGTAGGAACAAGAAAGACAAGAGTGTATAAAGGGGGGGGGGGGGAGTCTGGGGGGCAACCAAGTACTTCACAGTCTTCCAATTGCATAATGTCAGGTATTTTGGAAAACGGACAACCCCGTTGACTATGATACATATTTGGGAAATGTGAAAAATATTAGGTTGATTTCCATTCAATGGGTTTATGGCCCTAGCATCATCTATCAATGTCTGATTTGAGAATGTATGTACTTGGATAGCAGCTATTTTTGTATTTGGACACGACGTTCAGGTGACGGAGATATAAGTTTGGGTGGGCACCAAGATCACAGGTGGTGACGCATTGTATTGCCTTCTTGGCTGTGTGCCAAAAAAGGGCTAATATACGCACATTTCCAGAATACAGTGGAACCTTGGTTTACGAGTAACGTGGTTAACGAGCATTTTAAAAGACGAGTAATTTTTTAAAAGATTCTGACTCGGTTTGCAAATGCTGTCTTGCAAAACGAGCAGTATTCAAGCTAATGGGGTGTGCAGTACCGCATCTGGCCAGAGATGGGGGGGCGCCGGGGACACTCGGAACGGTTCGGAGCCGTTCAGAGCTGTTCGGAAATACTTGGATACACTCGGAAATACTCAGTTTCCGAGCCTTTCTGAGGCTTTCCGAGTTCAGCCGAGCTGTCCCCGAGTATTTCTGAGGCTCTATGGCGCCCCCCCCCCACATCTGGCCACATATGGTATTGTATGTAGTAGAAGTCAATGTGGAACGAATTACCTCCGTTTCCATTGACTTCTATGGGGAAACTTGCTTTGATATGCGAGTGCTTTGGATTACAAGCATTCTCCTGGAATGGATTATGCTTGTAATCCAAGGCTCCACTGTACATGGATCCTAGTTCCCTAGCTCCTGCAACACCAGCAGGGCTACAGAATCCAAATATTGAATTTATGAAGGGTGGATTGGACTGTACCAGTATTTTGCATCCTTGTTCTTACACCGAGGAGGAGTTACGTGCAGTGGTGCAGTGGCGTTGCTATGGGGTGGCTTTTGAGGCTATAGCCCCGAATCTGGGGCCCATAGCCCCAAGTCTCTGCAGGGGTCCCCAAGGGGAGGGGAGGCTCTGTGGGGACCCTGATGCAAGTGGAGGGGCTCTCTGGGGACCCTGATGCAAGGGGGAGGCTCTCTGGGGACCCTGATGCAAGGGGGAGGCTCTCTGGGGACCCTGATTTTAAGGGGGAGGCTCTCTGGAGACCCTAATGTAAGGGGGGCTCTCTGGGAACCCTGATGTAAGTGGGGGCTCTCTGGGAACCCTGATGTAAGGATGGGGGCTCTCTGGGGACCCTGATGTAAGGAGGGGGCTCTCTAGGGATACACACACACGTATATTACTGTATATACATGTGTATGCCCACCCAAGAGTATGCCTTTCTTTACTACGGTGCTATGGGCTCTAGCCCCAGATCTTTTGTAGACCTAGCAACGCCTCTGGTTATGTGTAAAGCAGTATAATATTTTCTTGTTGTCTCAGCATGAATTTCATTTCCAGGGCTGTCTCTCACTTCCTTATAATTGGGGGGGGGGGGTATATTCCTCTGGGGGTGAGGGTATTTGGGATTTACTTAAGAGACTAAGTATTTATGATTTACATACGGGGTACGGGAGTGAGTGAACTTCACTTTGTGGCTATTTTCATTTTTTTTACTCCAGGCTGTGAAGTGACAGAAAACTGATTGATTGCTATCTAGTAACACTTTTTAATAACACTTTGATAAATGAGGCCAACTGATTCTGATGGAAGATAGGAAAAAGTGTAAAAAAAAAAAAAAAAGAAAAAGAAAAAGAAAATCGAATTTCCGACGATAAGCAAATTCCAGTTCCATCTCCGGACTTTCCTTTACGTTCTTCTTTTATCAGTATGTCCTATAATTTTAGAAACTGTAGTACCTATTATTCTAGCCGTAGCCCTTATAGCATTGTAAACAGTGGCGTCTTGGGGAGAGAACTGACATTTATGAACAGGCTTAGTCAGGCTGTTAAAAATTGATTAATACATTGAGATTCAGCACAAATGAAAATGATAAATACATATTTTAACAAAACATTCCTGGACCAATGAGATGGGCCAGCTGTGACCGCTCTTTCTTCGTGCTTACCAGATGTCCACTCGCAATCTGTACAAAATAAAGCAATGTTCTTATCTGCTGTTAAAAGTTATTTTTTTCCATAGAAATATAAAGCATTAAAGTTGTTGTAAACCTCAGACATGAAATATGGACAAAGCATACACCCTCTATAGTGTGTACTTATCGCAATCCAGAGCACTAAGTGCCATTTCTGTCTGCTTCCTCCTTCCTCTATTATCTGCATGACTCATTTCTGACAAATTTCCTGATACCAAGAAAAAAAGGGTGACAGGGGACAGAGCTTCAGCATACAGCCTGTGACTGACAGTTTCTGACAGCTCCATACCTGTGTGCCTTGTGAGGGGGGGGGGGGGGGGGATGCATCATGTCTCTCCAATCAGCTCTCAGAGCTCTCCTCACTGAGCTCTGCAGAGTGTAATTTCAGCTCTCCATCCCATGTTCTGAAAGCTCAGACTAGTTGTATAAATTCTGCACTTTGAATGGATGTGGAAGAGAAGACTGCAGATAAACAGGTTCAACTTATGTAGCAGGATTTGTTTAATCTGTGTATCACTTGAGGCCAGTTAGTTCACTGGGTATATGTAAGACCCCTTTCACACTGGAGGCATTTTTCAGGCGCTACAGCGCTAAAAATAGCGCCTGAAAAAATCGTCTCCATTCACTCCAGTGTGAAAGCTCGATGGCTTTCACACTGGAGTGGTGCGCTGGTAGGGCATCAAAAAAAGTCCTGCAAGCAGCTTCTTTGGAGCGGTGAACTCACCACTCCTCTACTGCTCTTCCCCATTGAAATCAATGGAGCAGCGCTGCTATACCGCCAGCAAAACACTGCTGCGGCGGCGTTTTGCAGGCGGATTTAACCCCTTTTCGGCCACTAGCGGGGGGTTAAAACTTCCCCACTAGCGGCCAAATAGCACCGCTAAAATGACGGTAAATCGGCGCTAGCCCCTTCCCCCACTCTCCATCCTGAAACATCCCCCGCAGCAGCTGTTGGAAGAGAAGTGAAGCCAGCAGCACTGTGGGGCGGGGAGGAGGGGCAGCATGGAGGAAACACAGGGAGCAGTGGCATTCTGTCCATTAGGGGCGCCTGTGGTGCCGCCCCCTCTCTTCAGGCCACCCCATATATGGTAATGGGTAGATTCATACATAGCATGGATCTATCCACAGCCGCAGCGGCTACCCCCTGTTCATGTGTCCGGCCCCTTTTGGGACACCAGGTGTATGAATTACAGTGGCAGGGGATTATTTTTTTAGCACCTGGTTAGAGCCAGTGGCTCTAATAGGCTTCAAAATAATTCTCTGCGACCCAAGCCCACCCAGGTGTGTTACAACAATGAATGAATATTCGCTGTTGAAACTCTGATCTTCAATCCGGCTAACCAGAAGCGGGTGTGAGACCCGTTATCTGATTGGTCGAAAAGAGAAGACCCCTGATTGGCCACCGAGGAGGAGGGAGGAAGCGAAAACCGCCGCCACGGAGAGCAGGAGAACGGGAAGCCGTCGGTGATGGAGAACAGGAGAGTGGGAGGCCGGGGGAAGCCGACGGGATAGGATAAGTGCTACCGATCGACCAGGGGGGTGGTATACTGTTTGCTGCCCCCCCTAAAAAAGATTTCCACTGGATGTAGTGATTAGGGTGGACCCAGGCACACCCCCTGCACATGCCTTACCTCCTTCACACAGGCACAGAGCTAAGGCTGTCAATCACAGGCTGTGTGTTGGATCACCCTCCCCTTTTTTATCTTGGTGTCAGGAAAACTTGGCAGAAGTAATTCATGCAGCAGACAGAAATGACACTTAGTGCTCTGGATTGAGATTGAGTACACACTATAGAGGGATATGCTTGGATTGAGATTGAGTACACACTATAGAGGGATATGCTTTGTTCATATTTCATGTCTGAGATTTGAAACTACTTTAAGCCTCTGAAATCACCACAATGGCCCATTGCCAATATTCAGTTTATTTACATTTTGCTTTCTTACAAAACTAGCAAATTTGTTTTCAGAAGAAATTTTCAGCCTTCTTCTTGGCAAAAATCAATGCCAGTGAAAAATTTAGCTGTAATTGGAAATCGCTGTTTGTTATGAATGCCAATAACGCAGCACTTGTGTTCTGAGGACATGAATGATTAATACATGTGTGAAGAGCCATCAGAATTAGCTTGTGGTCTCACCCCTATGTTCTGCAGACAGATCTCTAATGACATTTGTTTCAGGGAGCAGAAGAGGAAACATATGGTATAAACACTGCAAATTGCATATTTAATGAGCTGATCCTGATAGTGATTTTTTTTTAATTGCAGAACCTTGTCACAGCTCACATTAGGTACATCTAATTATATTTAAAGGGGAAGTAGAATCACTTTAAAAATCACTATTAAAGGATTAGTTCACTGTAGCTGTCACATACCTGGTGATGGAACATAACATGGAGAGGAAAGCGTTCTCTTACACCTCTGGCCCGGTACCCCTGGCAAAGTAACAGAAAGCATGAATGCCTGGAGTGGCACAAGTGCCTGGTGGTTCTTGCGTTAACAGGTGCAGATGAGAAATCCGTGTGTACTTGGATTCAGGCTGGACTGTAATGCAGAGCAGCAGGAACAGCAGGCCCACAGGTTACTGGTAGACAGCAGGCACTTGCAGGGCTGGCAGGTCACAGACAGTAGGCACTTGGCAGGCTGGCAGGTTCACAGGCAAGATGGGTCCTCAACTAGCAGGTATGTGAGGAACAGAGCAGCAGGCAAGAGAGTAGTCAGGTTCAGGCTGAAGTTGGCAACAGTAATGCAGACAGGCACAAGGGTCAGGCAGAGATGTGGTCAAGGGCAAGCCAGGGGTCGCTTCAGGCAGAGTTCAAGCGTAGTCAGACAGATCAGGGTGGCAACAGAAAATCATACACAGGACACAGGTAGCAGGTTAGCAGACTGCTGTAGACTATAAGGAAAAGTCCTAGTGCAGCAGTGATGTTTAAATAGCCCACAAGGCGCCAATCTAGTAGTGGGCATATGCGTGGACGTGTGCGGGCATGCACATTAGCATGATTCCAACAGGCAAAGCAGACAGGCACAAGGGTCAGGCAGACACATGGTCAAAGGCAAGCCAGGGGTCACTTCAGGCAGAGTTCAAGCGTGGTCATATGGATCAGGATGGCAACAGAAGATCAAACACTGGAACATATAGCAGGTTAGCAGAATGCTGTAGAGCAGGGGTCCCAAACTCAATTTCAGTGTAGGCCGCATCAGCTTTATGATTGCCCTCAAAAGGGCCGGTTGTATCTGTAAGATTAGATGTCCAGCACATCCACTCCCCTTACATTAGAAATTAAGAGCCACCCCACCATCAGAAGTTAATCCCCATCGTTCCCTTACGTCACAGTTCACCCCCTTTCCTTATGCTGCTGCTGGGAAGAAGTTTGATGTATTGCTTGAAAGCAGAAAGTAGGGGTCTGGAGGAGGATCAGAGGAGGGCTAGAGCTCTCCTGCTGCTGCAGAAGAGGTGCGAGGGCCACATGAAATGGCCTGGAGGGCCGGATTCGGCACGCAGGCCTTGTGTTTGACACCTGTGCTGTAGACTATAAGGAAAAGTCCTAGTGCAGCAGTGATGTTTAAATAGACCACAAGGTGCCAATCTAGTGGTGGGCTTAAACGTGGACGTGTGCAGGCATGCACATTAGCGTGAGTCCGACAGGCAAAGCAGACAGGCACAAGGGTCAGGCAAAGATGTGGTCAAGGGCAAGCAGGGGGTCGCTTCAGGCAGAGTTCAGGTGTGGTCAGATGGATCAGGACGGCAACAGAAGATCATACACAGGAACAGGTAGCAGGTTAGCAGACTGCTGTAGACTATAAGTAAAGGCCTAGTGCAGAAGTGATGTTTAAATAGCCCACAAGGCACCAATCTAGTGGTGGGCGTACGTGCGGACGTATGCGTCGATGCGCGCACGTGTGTGGGCATGCAAACTAGCATGATTCTGGCTAACAGATATTCTTTGTCTGTGACCAGCTACAGTGTGTACCTGGGCACATTTTGTCTCTCCTGACAGTAGCACTACAACCCCAGAACATGCCTTGAGAATATGCTCAAGTTTCCATTGCTAGTTCATAGGCTCCCTGCAACAGATATACTTCCATGCACACCAAAAATACAGGATCAGTCTAGGGGATTTTTTTTCATAAATTTATTGCAGAACATTTGGACAGGAGGGGATTTCGAGGTTCAGGATACTCCAAAACAATATCAGAAATTAACAGGAAGACAAACTTCTAGTACAAATCTTTGTAGCTGCAGACCCACATGAAAGTCCCACAGTAGGTCTTACTTACAATGTCCCAAGACCTGACTGCCACCCAGCTTCCACATAACACTCTTGGCGCTCCAGCAAAAATCCCTTTAGCAATCTTCTCCAAGCCCTCAGCTCAGCATCAGCTTGCAACTGCAATTCCTGCCTCACAATAGCTGCCTCCCAGGGGAACCCTCTTTGCAGAAGAAGAGGAAATATGGATAGGTCTCCCAAATATGTATCACCTCCCTAGCCACCTGCTGGACATCCCGCTGTAGGGATACCTGGGGAATGATAAATATTCATAACTGAGTGATTGACCCTAATGTTGTTTCTTCTGGAAGCTTCGTCCAGAAACAGACAGGGGCAATCAATTACCCACCTTTGGAAACCATGACCTGACCAAAAAAAATAGATTTTTGCTCCACTGACTACAGTGGCAAGGTGCTACCTTACATTTACAGAAAAAAATGTCTCACCACACCACCTGTTTTAACCCCTTAAAGGCCACACCACCCTGCTGCCACCATGTGTATGCAGTTGTGGGCAGCCCCATTCACTTAGATAGTTTTTTCCATCGCCATAATGCCAGGCATTACAGCCTCAGGCATGTGTTTACCCCCCAATGTTTACACCCTCCCCACAACTCTAAATTAGCTCTCTACTGACTGGTCACATGACATCCTTGCAGCAGTGGTGGGTCATTTCCAGTACTACAGAGAACAGCAGGGATGTTGTACATGGCATGGCCCTATTCACTTGCTTGGGTTGCATTTGGTACGGCCTGCCAAAAGCGTCATTGGAGATAATTATTGGATGTAAAATATAGTAGTTATGGATATTTAAAAAAAAAAAACTTCTTAAGCCCCATACACACGGTCGGATTTTCCGATGGATTCTGTCCTATCGGACAATGTTGTCGGAAATTCCGACCGTGTGTAGGCACCATCGGACATTTTCCATCGGATTGTCCGACGGACAAATTTGTATCTCCTGCTCTATAAATTTTCCGACAACAAAGTCCGATCACACCAATTCCAATCATGTGTAGCGAATTCCGACGGACAAAGTGCCACGCATGCTCAGATCACATTACAAGACCAAAGCTATTGGCTACTAGCCTCTACGTAGTCCCGTCGTAGGCAACAAACGTCACCACGTTCAGAATGATCGGATTTTCCGACAACTTTGTCCGACCGTGTGTATGCAACACCAGTGTCGGACTAAATCCGTCGGACCAAATCCGATGGATTTGGTGGTCGGATTTTCCGACCGTGTGTATGGGGCTTTAGAAGTGCACTTTTTTTTTTACAGTTGTTAATATTAACTGTATATACTATTGGGTTATGAAAATTAAGATAAAATGTTACTTTTTATACAAGGCCAAAAATAGCGAAGATTCCCTTCAGCAGTAGAAGGATAGATTTTAGAAACATGAAGGCATATACCCTCCAGACTTGTCATCGGTTGACATAATAGGACCAGGAATGACTTGACTCTTGATTCATTTAGCTGGTCTTGTGTCACCTAAGGAGTAAAGTGGCATCTCTCCTGTGTATGCAATTATGTTAATTGCTCACACGACTCTGTGGATAAAAGAAGGATTTTAGATACCTATTGTAGTTTGCAACTTAGAATGAGGTGAGTGTAGCCGTGTTTCTGTTGAAAATTGAAGTACGATTGTAGTTTCAATTGTTAAATATTCTTTGTGAATACCATAGTATTAGGGGCCTAAATGCGAGTGGTCTCCATATCGTAGCTGAACGTACCTGGGGTCCGCGACCTGGTTCCCCACCATCAGGGGCCCTGGTAAAGAAGCAGGCTGGGGCTTAGACTCTGTGCCCTGGGGAATCCCAGCTTGGCGTTCTGCAATGACTCACTACCATAGAAACCTAACACCTATCATCACTATGATCTATGTGATCTGCCCAGTATCAGGCTTTAATAATTGTAAATCTGTTTATAACATCTTTTACTAGCTGCATATTATGCCTCGTACACACGGTCGGACCTTCCGACGGAAAATGTCCGATGGGAGCTTGTTGTCGGAAATTCCGACAGTGTGTAGGCTCCATCGGACATTTTCTATCGGAATTTCCGTCACACAGAATTTGAGAGCTGGTTCTCAAATTTTCCGACAACAAAATACGTTGTTATAAATTCCGATTGTGTGTAGACAATTCAGACGCACAAAGTGCCACGCATGCTCCGAATCAAGCAGAAGAGCAGCACTGGCTATTGAACTTAATTTTTCTCGGCTCGTCGTAACGTGTTGTCGTCACTGCGTTCTTGACGTTTTGGAATTTTCGACCAACTTTGTGTGACCGCGTGTATGCAAGACAAGTTTGAGCCAACATCTGTCGGAAAAAAAACATGGGATTTTGTTGTCGGAATGTGCGATCGTGTGTACGTTAGAGTGCTGTGTGTTACTAGAGTTGCTTGTAACATCTTCGGAGGCAAGCCAGTCTCTGTATTTTAATTCATCGCATTTCTTTGATGTGTATGTCTACAGGGCAACACTCAAAAAATCTGGGTGCCAAACCCATTATTGACCCTCTGCGGCAGATTTTTGCTTCTGTAGGGTGAGAGCTGCTCATGAACTGCAAGAATTTTGTAGCTGGTCAATGCATTTGACCTGACATTTATTGTACTGTAACTGTAGGGAAGGCACGAACCTCTTATCAGGTCTCTGCATTAAAGCTGAGTGGTACTTGGCTCCGGTAACATCGTCATGGTTAGCGCAAAGAAAAAAAAAAGTCAACAAAGACAGACATCGACTTCAAAGAGCCAGCATTACCGAGCCTGGCACCCAATTCTTGCTACAAGGAAGACATGATAATGAACTGGCTTTTCATTACGCAAAGAACACTGTTATTACTGAAAGTCCTACTCTATCAAATGACTTCCATTTAAGTTAGCTGAATCACCCACCAGCTTCTTATATCTTCTTTTTTTTGGTGGGTATATTTAGGGTAGTTTATTTAATTTTATTTAGTATTCCTTATATGTAGCCTTTTTCATATACTGTGGTGTTTGAGGTTAATAAGGGGCCTTTTTTTTTGTAAAAGAACTGGTTCAAGATCATTAAAAGAGAAGTATGTTTTTTTTTTTTTTTTTTTAAATCATAGTTACCTAGGTGGATGCAGCATTGGTCCCTCTGGCTCTAAGGCTGAGAACTGAGTGATCAAACCCCGCCGATTGCTCAGTTCTCGCTCCCTGAAATGGTGAACTGGTGACTGTCAGTCAGCGGCTCTCTGCTCAGCCCCCCCCGCCCCCCCCCCCACGCTCACTAGAGGGGGCTGGAGCCTCTGGCTCAGGCTCTCAGCGGCTCGCTAAGAGGCTGACCCAGGTGCAGGTCCAGTCATGTGAATGAATGAATGAATGAATGACTTGTATAGCGCAACCTATGCGAACTGAATCGCCTCAGGGCGCTTTTTGCCACTGGTGTCCATCTGTGGTATAGTGCGGTCCTTGCCCTGTGGGGTCCTGACACGCTTACAAACACATACACATACACATACACATACAACATACACATATTTGGCCAATTTTATTGACAGGATCTAATTAACCTACCAGCATGTCTTTGGAGTGTGGGAGGAAACCAGAGTACCCGGAGGAAACCCACGCAAGCACAGGAAGAACATGCAAACTCCAGGCAGAAGGTGTCATGTGGGTGGATCCCGACCATATGGTCCCGTTCTCTTCCGAGCCTGGGCCGGCTCTGTGACGTCAGCTGACAGCGGGCTTCAGCCAATCATGGCAGAGCAGCAGAAGAAAGGAGAGGGAGGGAATTTAAAAAATATTTCATGTCTCTTAGGCTAGTGCACGAGATATGCAAATCACCTGTCACTCACAGCAAGAGGGAGGATTTGACAAAGTTTTTCTCTGTTTGTCAAGATTTATCTCACTGAACAATAAAAGAGGATTGCTCAGAGCTGGATTAACTCTTTGTGGCAAGACTGGGCTCAGATGATAGGAAATCTTATACTCTACATTATGACATAAAAAAAAAAAAACGCTTTAAAGTGGATGTAAACCCAATATTTTTTTTTGGGTACACTGACGTAGATTAAGTTATTTAAAATTACACTTGTAACTCACGTGTTCCAGTTTTCATGTCTTTAAGATGTCAGTTTTCTCTTTAAAAACAAACTTATAAATCTTCTTTTTGGCAGTTCTCATCTTGCCTGTGGGCATGTGAAGCCCACAGGCATCCTCTTCCGGGATACAGTGCCGCGGATCGACCAGCATGCACTGTGCGTTGCATCCCAGATCTCGCGCATGCGCAGTAACTTGAATTCGGAGCGCCGTCAATAGCTCAGGTTGCCATCGCAACAGGCGGCGGCGTCGGATGTCCCGCCCTGTTGTGATTGCAACGTAGCTGAGCATTGAAATCCGGTATGGAAATCCCGCGATAACTCACGCCAGGCCTCCGCACTGACTCCTGGGAACAATGAGGTGATTCAGTTCGCAGTTGCAGCGCTATACAAATCATTCATTCATTCAATGACACAAGCTCCCAGGAGCCAGTGCTGCTCTCAGGAAATTACGAAATAGCCGCACTAGCCACGTCTATATCCGAACACTAGAGATACAGGAAGTTCAGAAGATTACAATGACAAGTAAGGTTCTGTTTTTACATTAGGAGATAGAGTTTATTGTATTGGTCTAATGTCTCAAAATCGGGTGGAGCTCCGCTTTAAGTTAAAATCAATATTTTTTTGCTAGGAAATTACTTGGAACCCCCAAACATTATATATATTTTAGCAGAGACGCTAGTGAATAAAATTGCTGCAATATTTTATGTCACACTGTATTTGCCAAGTGGTCTTTCAAACGCAATTTTTTGTGAAAAAATACACTTCAATGAATAAAAAAAAAAAACGAAACAGTAAAGTTAGCCAATTTTTTTTTTGTTTTTCTTTTTTGTTTATAAACTATTTTTATTATTTGAAAGGTCAAGGTATAAAACATTTACAATGATGGTACAGGTATAGATACAAATATCTTTGGCAGTAGATGTTGTACATGAAGAAGAATTTTTTTTTTGTTTTAGGCCTCATACACACAAACGTTTTAAAAAACGGGCTGTAAAGCTAGGAACAATGCCTAGAAAAAATCAGTGTTAAAAACGCGATTTTATTACCGTTTTGCTCTGGCGTCAATGCGCGTTTAACGTCGTTTTTAAGCGTTAAGGCTAAGGCACGTTTTTTTAAAAAAAACATCCCTCTGCTATTTTCCACTCTCAAATTACCCACACAAACATTTTTACAGCTTAAAAACGCTGACGCTAAAAAACGTTGGTATAGCGTTAATGCGCGTTTTCGAGCGCTTTTGAGCTTTTTTCGGCGTCAGCGTCAAAACAGCTCTAACGCTGGAGCCTCTGAAGGCGCTGGTCCTTGGTTTTTTTTGGAGCTTAAACACGACCATGCCTGTTACAGCTCAAAAACGCCATGGTGTGTATGAGCCCATTGAATAACATGAAGTTGCCTTCTTAACCGCTTCCCGACCGCCTAACGCAGATATACTGCGGCAGAATGGCACAGGCAGGCAAAATCATGTACCTGTACGTGATTAGGTAATTGCCTGCCCGTGGGCGCTCGCAACCCGGTCGGGAGCTTCGTGACCCCGGCCGCGGGACCAGCGGACCCGATCGCCGCTGGTGTCCCGCGATCGGGTTACGGAGCTGAAGAACGGGGAGAGGTCTGTGTAAACAAACCTCTCCAGCGCTTCCTACTCTGCCTGTCATTGATTGGCTGTTCCCGGTCATCGGGAAAGCCGATCAATGACGTCAGACGTCAGCCCCGCCCCTAATGTAAAAAAAAACACACACGTCACAGCCCATAACCCCTCCCCTCCCCCTAGTGGTTAACCCCTTCACTACAACTGTCATTTATACAGGAATCAATGCATTTAAATAGCATTGATTGCTGTATAAATGACAATGGTCCCAAAAATGTGTCAATAATGTCCGATGTGTCCGCCATAATGTCACAGTCACAAAAAAAATCACTGATCGCCGCCATTACTAGTAAAAAAAAAATATTAATAAAAATGCTATAAAACTATCCCCTATTTTGTAAACGCTATAACTTTTGCGCAAACCAATCAATAATCGCTAATTGCGATTTTTTTTTACCAAAAATATGTAGAAGAATACGTATCGGCCTAAACTGAGGAAAAAAAATGTTTTTTTATATATTTTTTGGGGATATTTATTATAGCAAAAAGCAAAAAATATTGAATTTTCTTCAAAATTGTCGCTCTATTTTTGTTTATAGCGCAAAAAATAAAAACGCAGGGGCGATCAAATACCACCAAAAGAAAGCTCTAAAAAAAAGGACGCCAATTTTGTTTTGGAGCCACGTCGCACGACCGCGCAATTATCAGTTAAAGCAACGCAGTGCCGAATTGCAAAAAGGGGCCTGGTCCTTTGGCTGCCAATTGGTCCGGGGCTGAAGTGGTTAAGCAGCAAAAAAAGCTCAAAAAAGCCACTGTTAAAACGTCTGTGTGTATGAGGCCTTAATGTGAAAGATGATGTTACGCCGCGAGAATCGTGAGAGAATTGGGATCTGTCTTCTAAGCAAAAAAAATTGTGATTCTCATATTAGCCAGAATCGTGCAGCTCTACTACATACATGTTTTATAAATCTATTGTACAATGTGTTCCCTATGCAAAATAATTTAAAAGTTAAATGTGATTTATTTCTTCCCATTATGTTCCCACTTAGCAGACACACTGGTGGTTTTGTGAGGCTTTCTGTGTCGGATAAATCTCTTAAATCTAGGGAGATGATTATTGCGGTCTAGTATTGTCATATATTTAGTCTAGAAGAAATATTCTGGACATGTCTTTTTCTCGTCTGAGATTCAATTTTTTTCTTAACTGACAGCCTAGTGGCTTATCTTGTCTCCAAAAAAATGGATTGTCTCTTCTTTTTTTTTTTCAACGGCGGAAGCAAGGCATGTTCATAAATCAGTCATCGGGGATTTTAGCTGAAATGGTGTTCTGAATCCCACTCCCCCACAAGAGACTGAAAGCATCACCCCGACCAGACTTCCAGCAAGAGCCAAGCCATTAATCTGGCTTTGTTTTTAGCTCAAGTAAACAGCAGTATACTTACAATCTAATGGATGGGGTTTTATACACTTATAGGAAAACCGTTTCTAAGCACAATATCATAGCGTACATTGTATTGGTATATTCTGATGCACTGGTACAAAAGACATAAGCAGTTTAAAAAAAATGGCTGTTTTATATTTTGCTATAACCGTTAAGGTAAATGGGGTTTTCACATAAAGATCGCTCTTTGTACAACGCTGCCATCTTGTTTTTTTTCTTTGTTTTTTTTTGTCGTTTAACCGCTTCAGCCCCAGAAGATTTTACCCGCTTCCTGACCAGAACACTTTTTGCGATTCAGCACTGCGTCGCTTTAACTGACAATTGCGCGGTCGTGCGACGCTGCACCCAAACAAAATTGGCGTCCTTTTTTCCCCACAAATAGAGCTTTCTTTTGGTGGTAATTGATCACCTCTGCGTTTTTTATTTTTTGCGCTATAAACAAAAAAAGAGCAACAATTTTGAAAAAATATATTTTTTTTTACTTTTTGCTATCTCCAAAAATATATATAAAACATTTTTTTTCCTCAGTTTTGCCTGATACGTATTCTTCTACATATTTTTGGTCAAAAAATCGCAATAAGCGTATATTGATTGGTTTGCACAAAAGTTATAGCGTTTACAAAATAGGGGATAGTTTTATGGCATTTTTTTATTATTATTATTTTTTTTTATTAGTAATGGCGGCAATCTGCGATTTTTATCGTGACTGCGACATTACGGCGGACACATCGGACACTTTTGACACTATTTTGGGACCATTGTCATTTATACAGCGATCAGTGCTAAAAAAAATGCACTGATTACGGTGTAAATGACACTGGCAGGGAAGGGGTTAACCACTAGGGGGTGATCAAGGGGTGTCCTAGGGAGTGATTCTAACTGTGGGGGGATGGGCTACCGCTCACATGACAGCGATGACTGCTTCCGATGACATGGAGCGGTGATCTCTGTCATGTCACAAAGCAGAATGGGGAAATGCCTTGTTTACATCTCCCCGTTCTGCGGCTCCGTGACACGATCGCCGGGACACCCGTGTGACCGTCCCGCGGGCACGGTCACACTGTAGGTGGCGCCCGCTAGCCCCGCCAATTAAAGGGGATGTACAGGTAGGCCCATTTGCCCCCCACTGCCATTGTGCCGACGTGCAGTGGTCGGCAAGTGGTTAATGTTGTATTGAAAGAAAATACCAATTAATAATAACAAATGAAATGACAAAAAAATAACAATAAATGGATATGTAAAATTATAACCATATTGACAATTGCGCGGTCATGCTATGCTGTACCCAAACAATGTTTATCATTTTTTTCCCACAAATAGAGCTTTCTTTTGGTGGCATTTGATCACCTCTGCGGTTTTTATTTTTTGTGCTTCAAATAAAAAAAAAAATGAAAAAAAAAAAAAAAAGTTTTTCTTTGTTTTTTGTTACAAAACTTTGTAAATAAGTAAGTTTTTTCCTTCACTAATGAGCACTGATGGGCACTGATGAGGCAGTACTGATTGGCACTGATGAGGTGGCACTGAGGAGGTGGCACTTATATGCAGCACTGATGGGCACCGATAGGTGGCACTGATATACAGCACTGATGGGCACTGATAGATGGCACTGATGGGCACTGATAGGTGGCACTGATGGGCACTGATAGGTGGCACTGGAGGGCATGTATAGGAAGCCCTGATGGGCACGGATGGGCAGCACTGATAGATGGCACTGATAGCCAGCACTGATCAGAGGCGCTGGCAGGCATCACTGATGGGCACAGAGCGATTGCCATCCCTGGTGGGCTCTAGTGGGCTTACCTGGTGGTCATGGATGAGCATCCCTGGTGGCCATGGGTGGGCATCCTTGCTGGAAAGGGGTGGGCATCCCTGTGATCCTGGGTGGGCAACCTCGGTGGGGCTGCACTGATAATCAATCAGTGCAGACCCCCCCGTCAGGAGAGCAGCCGCTCAGCTCTCCTCTATTCATGTCTGTCAGTGCGAGTAGAGGAAAAGTCAATACACAGCTTTCCCTGTTTACACTGTGATCAGCAGTTATTGTACACAACTGATCACATGGTAAAGAGCCTCTGTCAGAGTGTATTTACCTAGATCTGAGATGTGGTGTGTCAGACTGACACACCACACCACCGATCTCCACGGGCGTGAGATCGCAGCTTATCCTGCTGGACGTCATATGATGCCCGGTCAGGATAACTGAACCACTTCCCGGACGTCATTCTGCTATAGGACAGGTGGGACGTGGTTAAATAGTACCAACAGTAAAAGGTAGGAATTCACTAATACCATTTTTTTACGAGTACCAATACTTTTTTTGTTAGCGCCAGTGTTAATTTTGACGTCAAATTTCGATTTAGTTTTAGTCATAGTCTTTTGACTAAAATGTAATTTTAGTTTTAGTTGCATTTTAGTCATTTGAATTGTTTTCATTTTAGTCATATTTTTGTCTAATAAAACCTAATGGGTTTAGTTACATTATTTCTTTAGAATTGTCCGAAATTATATACTCCTGGAGTAAAAATCTAATGACGTGTTATTATTTATGGTATTAAAGGGGTTGTAAACCCTCGTGTTTTTTCACCCTAATGCATCCTATGCATTAAGGTGAAAAAACAACAGGCAGTGATTGGTACCCCAGCCCCCTGTTACTTACCTGAGCCCTGGAACTTCATCCGGTGGGGACACGCCATGTCCCTCTGCCCCCGGGGTTCTCGGCTCTTGATTGGATAGATTAATAGCAGCATAGTCATTGACGCGGGTGCCAGGGGGCAGGGCCGAGTCATACATTTAGTGGCTATGGACGCCGAATGATGGACTAGGGAGCATGCCCACAAGGTGACCTCCTGGGAGAGCGCTTCTCCCAGGGGGTTATCTGATGTGGGGAGGAGCCGCGAGAGCTGCTGAGGGACCCCAGAAGACCAGGATCGGGGCCACTCTGTGGAAAACGAACTGCACAGTGGGGGTAAGTATGATATAGTTGTTATCTTTTTGGTAATGGATAATATAGATATGGGCACATCAGAGTAATGTTTAGATCCGTGGAATGATATCAGGGATGCATTGTAATGAATTTTAGGCTTTGACTTTGAAATTTGGGAATGTGCAGAGTCTCCTTTTGTTGCTCGAATTGGGAGTGTGGAATGAGGAGACCCAATTGTGTTGACACACAATTGGCCTTGAAATGAAGTGGAAGGGAAACTCATTTTAATTAAATCTTTGCAGATGTGCTCCTAATTGTTCTAAAGAAACAATATCCCATAACTGAGGATAGCAGGCTCCCTTTGTGTAACCTACACAATCCTTCAATAAGAACTCGTTTTACGTAATGACAATTTATTGAGGTAACAAAAGGCAGAAGGACACACATATTCAGACCTCCATACAAACCTGGTGCAATACATACATTTGGACACTCAATACAAAAAGTAACAAAGAATGGAAAGCAAGAATTAATTGTCCAGGAGAGTTTTCATCCTTCTCTATACGAATGTTTCAGAAGAGATGGACCAATCTGCTGGCTGCAATCCCCAAGAATAGGAATACAGCATCAGGATCAAAGGAGAGAAGAAAAGAAATAGGTGAAAAATAGGGATGAACCGAACACTTTGGTTCGGTTAGCACAAGAACATTCCGAACAGGAAAAAAATTTGTCAGAACACAAGAACACCGTTAAAGTCTATGGGAAACGAACATGAAAAATCAAAAGTGCTAATTTTAAAGGCTTATATGCATGGTATTGTCATAAAAAGTGTTTGGGGACACGGGTCCTGCCCCAGGGGACATATATCAATGCAAATATTTTTTTTAAAATGCCTGTTTTTTCAGAAGCAGTTATTTTTTTTAATGCGCAAAGTGAAGAGGGGGCATCCACGGGGCTTCCCCATAGCATCAGTGGGGGGGCGGGGTCACCTGTATACATCACCGGGTGGCCCCACCCTCAGCTATAAGAACTGTCACCCAAAAGAAGCGTCAGTCGGCGGGTGCCTCCCATGGAGGTGGAACAGGTCAGACCCCAAAGCACCCTCCCCATGCTGAGGGCATGTGGCCTGGTATGGTTCAGGAGGGTGGTACTCTCTTGCCCCCCTTCTTTTTCTGTGGCCTGCCAGGTTGCATGCTCGGATAAGGGTCTGGTATGGATTTTGGGGGGGGGGGCTACGCCATTTTTTTTTTATTTTGGCGCAGGGTTCCCCTTAAAAACCATACCAGACCTGAAGGGCCGCAATTTGTTTTTACATTTTTGGTTCGGGTTCCTCTTAATATTCATACCAGACCCAAAGGGCCTGGTAATGGACTAGGGAGGGAACCCATGCCGTTTTTTTTTAAAGAGTTTTATCTATATTGCCGAGATCTGACAATTCATTACAGCCATGATCAGTTTTAAATGACAATTTTTCCTTTAGACATGTAATTTTGCTGTGGTACTGTTCTAAACACAGGGAAAAATGTGCCACTTTACTGGCATACTATAGACACCAACCAGGCACGATATTTAAAGGAATATTTCATTTTTATTGTTTCACTTTAAGCATTAAAAAAATCACTGCTCCCGAAAAAAAAAAAAACGGCAGTTTAAAAAAAAAAAAAAAGCCATTGATACATGTCCCCTGGGGCAGGACCCCGGGTCCCCAAACACTTTTTATGACAATAACTTGCATATAAGCCTTTAAAATTAGCACTTTTGATTTTTTTATGTTAGTGTCCCATAGACTTTAACGGTGTTCCGTGGCTTTCGAATTTGCCCCAAACACTGCATATTGTTCGGTGTTCAGCAGAACAACCAAAGTTCGGCCCGAAGTTGTGCTCGGGCCGAACCGTTCCCCCATCCCTAGTGAAAAGTGAAGAAGGAGGTGGAATCAACTGCACATAATTTACGTAGGCTGTTCATTAACCTTCAGGCCAGGGCAGACAATGTTGGAGCTAGGGCACTACTGTCCTTTGATGCCCATTAGGTATTTGATATCGTTGAGTGGTGATATCTATGGGCAACTATGCAAAACTATGCAAAAATTTTGATTTGTCCCTGTCATGGGTACAGTTGATATAGCTCCCCTCAAGCAGCCATCAGAGAGGCTGGCCAGCTATCGGAGCTCTTTCCTTTATATAGGGGTACCAGAAAGGGGTGCCCATTGTGCCCTCTCCTGTTGGCAATCCCCATACAACCAATGGCTGCCCTGATACAATCTGATGCCTCAATTTGCGGATTTAAATAAGGTAACATGCAAAAAAAGATTATGCTCTACGCGGACGACCGCCTTCTCATTCCCAAAGCCCGCCACAAAGCTAAGGGAGAACGAAGATTCGCAGTCCAAGGACCTTGGCTATGGAACGCTCTACCCACCAACATCCGCTTGGAAGAAAACCATCGGGCCTTCAGAAAAAAACTCAAGACCCACCTCTTCTAATAAGCAGGACAACAAGGACAGACCAAGCGCCTTGAGGCGATTCAGTTTGCATTTGCAGCGCTATACAAATCATTCATTCATTCATTCACGACACTATGAAAAAAAAAAAAGAAAGAGAAGGAAAGAAAAAAGATAACTGGAAATTAGAGACATGGGCAGGTGCAATGCAGAGGGTCCACCTCTATAGTGAAAGAAGATCTTGAGTGATGACAGTAGGGCAACCACCGCCTGGATAGTTATGAATATCACGGGTCTGGTCCCATCACGTTACCATAGGCTTGGTCGAGTGCCACATATTGCAATTTCCCCAACTTTAGGATGAGGAACAGTTCTTCAAAGCTGAAATCTGATAAGAAAAAAGAATCCAAGGGCCCCACGGAGTGGTATATTGATCTTGAGTGTCGTGTAGATAGACCATCAAATTCTTCATCCGCATAAGGTGGCATAACTTTCATAAAAAGACTTCAGGTTTTTGCTACAGACAACTGAAGTTTATACATATATTCTTTTCATGTGACCCTCTGTTCTTTTTCTGGCGTCCTCTGTATTTTAGAAAAAAAGTAGATGTAAGCTATTCGATTTCACAACTAGATTTAACCACCAGTGCTTTTTTGTTTCCTGGGAAAGTGGCGGGGTAACTTCCTGGGTTTACAATCCCGGGTGGACACAGCATGAGTTTGTCAGTAGGCTCACAGCCAATGATTGTAACCTACACATTCCTTTACCTCTCCCTTCTACCACACCAACCTGTGGTCTACTATGTAAACCAGCATTGCTCAGTGCAGAGGGACTCAATAATCGCTCATATCGCCTTTATAACTTCAACTGCATTGCATTGGACTTATACAATGTATGCACTGCCCTATGTGCTGAAAAAACTCTATTTTACCCCACTCAATGAAATCTGAAAAAAATAAATAAAAATAGGGCTAATTCTTCTTCTTCAGAAAAGATCTGGTGTATTCACCATCTATGCTTCTATAACAAAGCCCCTTTTATTAATACAGCATATTGATGGCCACGCTATTGTTGACTTGTTTCCATGAAAACGTATTCTCCTCTTTACATATATGCTGTGAATCAAGATAAAAACCATATGTTACTTTAAACTTCAGAGGCAGGTAGTAATGCACATGATTCTTATATTATTTACACTTAATTATTATCTATTAATTATTATTATTATTATTATTATTATCTATAAATTACTTAATTATTATTATCTTGTTATCTATTTTTAAAGACTATTTATTTTTCAGTTTTAGTATTTATGGGTAAGACAATTAATACATGACCTATTCTTGTGATTGTCTGAAGTTCCTGTAACCTGCTTTTAGCTTTGCATGGTCCTAAAAAGTAATTATCTATGAATTACTCATTAAATGTTCTTTAAACAATAGCTAAATTATTCATGAAGTTGGATGTGTAAATACAAGAATATAAATAAATCAAGTGTTAAAAGAAAAAGGGGCCACACATCAGTGCTGTCCCTGTGTGGAAAAACGATTCAGATCACTCAATCCACACTTTCACATCCTGCCTGTGATACCACCCCCCCACCAACGCATTTCACCCTCACATGTTTAGGCATTGACATGTGGTTTGCTGAGCGGGGAATGCTTCTGAACGGGCGCCAGATGTACCTGAAGATGGAGGAGAAATGAACATTGGAGCAACGTTATCTGCCACTGACAAATAAATCAAGATTTGTATTTCTTTGAAAACACAAGGTTAATGTTTAGCACTGGTCCAAATCATTTGGTGGAGGGGGGATTATGACGTTGGGTTGTTTTTCAGGGGTTGAGCTTGGCCCCTTAGTTCCAGTGAAGGGAACTCTTAAGGCGTCAGCAAACCAAGACATTTTGTACAAATTCATGGTCCCAACTTTGTGGGAACAGTTTGGGGGATGGCCCCTTCCTGTTCCAACATGACTGCACACCAGTGCACAAAGCAAGATCCATAAAGACATGGATGAGTGAGTTTAGGGTGGAGGAACTTGACTGGCCTGCACAGAGTCCTGACTTCAACCTGATAGAACACCTTTAGATGAATTAAAGCGGAGACTGTGAACCAGGCCTCCCCGCCCAACATCAGTGTCTGACCTCACAAATGCACTTCTATAAGAATGGTCAAACATTCCCATAGACACACCCCTAAACCTTGTGGACAGCCTTCCCAGAAGAGTTAAAGCTGTTATAGTTGCAAAGGGTGGGCCAACACAATATTGAACCCTACGGACTAAGACTGGGATGCCATTAAAGTTCATGTGCGTGTAAAGGCATCCCAATACTTTTGACAACACAGTGTATGTTCCATAAGACAATGATTGTTTAGGGTAGTAATCACTTTGGAGATGTTAGGGGGTTGAGGAGACTATTTTCTAGCAATGGCTAGGTGGGTGGCTATAAAAACATCAGTGATAATGTGTGGAATACATGATAGCTGTATACATACCTAATAGGATTATCTGCAGTGATTCCCCTAATTTGTTGTCCTACAAACACTTTGTTATACTCTACAGCTAAGTTCACACTGAGGTGCATTGTGTTAACTATCTGGCACTGCACGTTGGTGTCCTAGAACAGTGATCTCAAAACTTCGGCCCTGGGATCAAATGCGGCCCTTGGTTGCTTGCCTTTATCCTCCCCTTGAGGCATTATTCATGCCACTGACACCAATGAAGGGGCATAATTCCTTCCCCTGACCACAAAAATAGGGCACTGACACCAACTATTTCTCCCCTTAATGCTAAAGATCAGGCATTGTTTACTCCCACTGGGCATACTCCAGACCCCCTAAAGTCTGAAGGACCCTTTCTTTAGAAAGTTTGGAAAGTTTTAGAAAGTTTGGAGGCCCCTGTCCTAGAAGATTGACATGCATCTTTTCTGGCAGTGCACTGCATTATAATACATGTTAGTTCATTGACCAGTTGCCGGTTATTCTGAATTCTGACTCACACCAATCAAGTAATATGTGTTATAACAATGCAATGTGCACCGAGCCTAACACAAAGGATTCACAAGGACAGGAAGTGAAGAAGAAACATTTTCCCAATGTGGAAATATTGGCTGAAAACTAGGTTTTAGAGAAAATTGCACGAGTCGCGGCTCCAAGCCATCGCCACTGCAAAGCTAGTCGGGTACTGGCCTAATGCCCCATACACACGGTTGGAATTTCCGACAGAAAAAGTCAGACGGGAGCTTTTCATCGTATATTCAGACCGTGTGTATGCCCCATCAGACTTTTTACGTCGAAAATTCGGACCTAGAAAGAGAACATGTTCTATATTTTTCCGATGGAATAAATTCCTATCGGGAAAACCGCTCGTCTGTAAGCTGTTCCGACGTACCAAAAACTACGCATGCTCTGAAGCAAGTACGAGACGGAAGCTATTGGCTACTAGCTATTGAACTTCCGTTTTCTAGTCCCGTCGTACGGGTCGTACGTCACCGCGTTCTTGACGGTCGGACGTTGGTGTGTATTGTGTGTGCAAGACATCTTGAGCGGAATTCCGGTCGTGTGTACAGGGCATAAGGAGTCCATGTAGATATGCCAACAGAAATGTGGAAGCCGCACACCGATGATGTTCCTCATAGACATGGGAGCCGTCAAAACATTTGTTTCGTTTCGTTCCGTTTCGTATAAAAAAAAAATCGTAATTCGTAATTTGTGTACGAAATTTAATTCGGATTCGTACGAAATACGAATTTCGTACGAAATACGAATTTCGTACGAATCGTTACAAATCTTTAATTTGGATAACGAATAACGACACTCTACGAATAATAAAGACACAAGTCTATTGTCTATTGTTCACCAATCACTCAGAGGAAGTACGAAATACGAAATTTAGTTTACGAATACGAAATTTCGTATTTCGTACTTCCTCTGAGTGATTGGTGAACAATAGACAATAGACTTATGTGTTATGTAACGTTAATACGTTTTCGGATAATTCGTTATTATTCGTAGAGTGTCGACATTCGTTATACTGAATCTCAAATTCATTCGAATCATTCGTTATATCCGCTATAATTTCTTTCATATTAGTTGAAATTAGTTATTTGGTATAGTTTGGATTCGGATAATTTGGATCCGAAATTCGTAAACGAAATTTCATATTTCGTACAGAATTCGTAAAAATTCGTAATTCGGATTCGTACGAACGTACGAATTTCGAAAAATTCGTACGAATTTCCGATTCATACGAAACTAATTGCACATGTCTAGTTCCTCATGAGAGTAGAACACATTACACTTAGCAACATGTACCGTATATACTCGAGTATAAGCTGATGTGAATATAAGCCAAAGCACCTAATTTTACCACAAAAAACTGGGAAAACGTATTGACTCGAGTATAAGCCTAGGGTGAGAAATGCGCAGCTACTGTAAGTGGAAAAGAGGGTCAACAATGCCCATTTGCAGCTTCACTGTGCCCATTTGCAGCCTCACTGTGCCCTTTTGCAGCCATAGGTCCCCTGAACTTCAAACTTGGTAGTTAAGGGTTCCTAAATGCCCCCTAGCTGCAGCAAAAATAGCACCAAGTGGCCCTGAGATATGGGGCCCCAAAGTCGGGTCGGTAAATGTCATTCTCTGCTGCAGAAAAGTGATTGACTAGAGTATAAGCCGAGGGGGGCACTTTCAACACAAAAAAATTAGCTGAAAAACTTGGCTTATACTCGAGTATATACGGTAGTCATATTCTTACTGTATGGCTTGCATGCTAAGAATGTTGCCCAGGGAAGAGCAAGTCCTCTATTTAAAGCCTAACTCCCGGCATAGCTCCAGGTTGTTTATAAACATATTATATTTTAAAACAATATAAAAATGCTAGATCGGCCAAACTGTAAGATGTATGATGGTAATTAGACAAATCCATGAGAGGATAAAAGATTCATTTCAGATAAAAAAGTCTTATAAGAAAGTCTTTGTATGGCTAAATAAAAATGTACTGAGCCGAGTGACGTCATCTGTGTACGGCTTCTCCTTTTCTGTTAATAGAGAAGATTTTCTTCATCCTCTCATGGATTTGTCTAATTACCATTATACATCTTACAGTTTGGCCAATCGTTTTTATATTATTTTAAAATAAAATATGTATATAAAACAACCTCAAGCTATGCCGGGAGTTAGGCTTTAAATAGAAGACTTGCACTTCCCTGGGCAACATTCTTAGCATGCAAGTCATGCAGTAAGTAGCAACTGGAAACACGACAAGATCAATCTCCTGCGCTGAAGAGAAGTGCACTGGCCAAAGACAATTCGTACTCAGAATCTCCAATTATGCACCAGTTTTGCAAAAGGAACTACTGCAAAAAAAAGGAATAGAGGTCGCACCAACCTAGCGCATTGTGTAAAAAAGAAAGATGTGTACTCACAAATGACATTGGCATTAATCGAAGTCCATGTATACTTGAAGCAGCCTGGTCGCCTAGATCATCCTTTTTCAACCAGGGTGCCCAGGCACCCTGTGGTGCCTTGGCGTTTCTTCAGGGTTGCCTTGGCAAAATGCCTAAAACTTGTCCAAAGATTGTATACAAGCCAGCGGGAGGATGAAGCCTGTTAGTTACACAAAGCCACAAGTTTTCATTGTGCACCCTTAAAACCTTCTAGCTGCCGGCATCCTAAAGACCAATGTATCATTAGTTGATAAGGAGGATGTCAGTTGCCTGCAAAGCATCCTTGTTTGACCCTCCCCTGCCCCTCTCCATCAGCATTGGGGTCACATTAGCTGAGTAATGGAGAAAAAACGAGGAAGAAGAGAAACATTGGAATACTAGTCAGTACCAGTTTGCAAAAGTGTTTTTGCTTTGGATGAATAAATCACCTTGAACATTGAGTGTCCTACTTGTGTGAATGTTCTGCATTGTGTATAGCTATCAGAATAGTTTTTTAATTTTAAAATGGGGTGCCTTGAGATTGTCCATAATTTTTAAAGGGTGCCTTGACTGAAAAAAGGTTGAGAAACACTGACCTAGACAAGTCCCAAAACGTGAGAAGACCATCCAAATGGCTGACGCATTTCAATGGGGGATCACCTCCTAATCAGAGCAAACTTTGGATGGTGCAACAGTGGTCTTTTATATAGCATATATAGCATATCAAATGATATTCCAACTAGGCTCCTCCCAACAGTGGGTGTGTAGAAATCACATGATGTCCAATATCCGATATCTAGGTTTTTATACCCACCCACAGTTGCAAGGAGCCTAGTTGGGATACCTTGTGCTATGTTCTATATGCTATATAAAAGACCACTCTTGCACCATCCAGAGTTGGCTCTGAGGAAGAGGGGAATGCCCTCAAAACACATCAGCCGTTTGGATGGTCTTCTTACGTTCTGGAACTTGTCTAGGTGACCATGCTGCTTCAAGTACCCATGGACTTTGATGTGCCTTATTGCCAATGTCGTTTGTGAGTACGATCTGTCTTTTTACACAATAAAATTATCACAAAGGTAATGTGCTAGGTTGGTGCACCCTCTGTTCATTGTTTTTGCAGTAAGTAGCAACTATATGTGGCTGGTGTAATGTGTTCTACTCCCATGAGGAACACATATTGATCACACATAAATGTATAGTCTACCTCTGTGTACATGCATGCAAGGCTAAGCTTACCACCTGTTTCTAATTAGAAGGGTCATCTCTTACTTCATCTATATAATTGTCAGAAATCATGAAATCAGGCAAAGACAGAAGTACAGTTAAATCACACTTGTTTAATAATAAAAGTAAAAAGAACAAACGTCAAAACATAGCCTAAGTTCAGTAACCGGAATGGATAGTCAGCCAAGCCAGAAGTCAGGGATCAATGTAGTGGAACAGCAAGCAGCATCTGGAGCCAGAAGGGATGTCAGCAAAGCAAGTCTTGAACAGGATCGCAGGAGATAGTCTCTGTGATGTTGACCAAGGTGAAGGCAGAGCTCCTCTGGACTGGACGGCTTAAGTAGGCAGGACTGACGAGCAGGATATCATCAACAGCTGAGTAACTGTGGATAGATAGGAGCTGGCAATTAGCCGACAGCTGAGCAGCCAGCTCTGAGAAGGAAGGGCTGAGCCCAGCCCTGACAATCATGCCAGGTACTCAGGTAAAAAGGGGGAAAGCCTTCTGTGTCCACCAATTAGGCTGCAGTTATGTGTTATTATGTTTCTTTTTCATATAGTTTATATAAGTGCGTTAGGTCTTTCTTTATAAAAAAAAATGTGTTTGTTGTCTCTGTATAACAGAACCGAGGTAGAAAGAGGGGAGAACTTCAGTGTCCACCAGTTAGGCCGCATTTTATTATACCTAGTGTTGTTTTAGGCCGGGTTCACTTTGCATTGTTATAACCTTTTATGTTGTGAGTTGATGACCCACACTCACTGGGTACTTTATCTTATTCTTTGGGTTGGCAGTCAAATTCATGGTCCAAAATGCACCCCCCCTCCCCCAATGAATATATGGAATCCATTCAACTGTTATGGGTTTATCTGCTTTACCGTCCTAAGTATCTAATCCTCCCTTGAATGTTTTTTTGATAAAAAAGATAAGGATGCTCATTTCTACATGCTATAACTCACCGTGATAGAGACCCCTTCCTTCAAATTACATTTCATCTTCTAGATGGACAGCTTTAGACCGGCAAGGCTTAGGATGTTGTTTTATTGATCTCAAGGCTGAAGCTAAAAATCATAAATAAGCTCCTTAGTCTGTAATTCATCTTATATCGTCTTGCAGTCTTAAAACTTTGACAGAATTCCTGTTTGAAGGCAATATTACTTTGCCAGTTTGGGGCAAAATAACTGGGTTTCTTAAAGGCACAACCCCCCTCAGCCCCATCCACACAAGCTAATACTCATCTTTGCATGCCCCACCACCACCAAGTCTTCCTCCTTTGCAGCTGTGTGTCTAAAGCCTCATACACACGATCAGATTTTCCCACGGGAAATGTGTGATGACAGGCTGTTGGCGAAAAATCTGAACGTTTGTACGCTCCAAGCAAGGGGGTAAATTCTTCCGGGGCTGAAGTGGTTAAAAGCGCTTTGAAAGTGCTGCAAAAACTGTTCTTTTTACCTTTTTCTTAAGGTCACGTGACCTTAAAAAAACTGCCCCGATAGCGCCCCAAAAATATCTCTGCTAAAGTACGGCTAAAGCACCGCTTCAGTGTGAAAGGGGTCTCAATTGACAGGACTAATCTGTGAACCACATGAGCACATACTGTTGCCAGTCTGTAGGAGCCAGTATTATTGTTGGCTGGTAGGGGATCAAATACTTATTTTACTCACTGACTGCAACTCAATTTATAACATTTGTATTACTGTATATACTCGAGTATAAACCGAGTTTTTCAGCACATTTTTTTTGTGCTGAAAATGCCCCCCTCGGCTTATACTCGAGTCAAGCACTTTTCTGCACCAGAGAATGAAATTTTCCGAACACGACTTTGGGGCCCCGTATCTCAGGGCCACTTGGTGCTAGGAACCCCAAAATTGTGAAAACACAATGGAACTAGCACTGGAACTAGCACTACAACATATCCAAATTTGGGGCTCCTAGCAACAAGTAGCCCCGAGATACGGGGCCCCAAAGTCGGTTCAGAAAATTTCATTCTCTGGTGCAGAAAAGTGCTTGACTCAAGTATAAGCCGAGGGGCTGAGGGGCTGAAAAAATGTGCTGAAAAACTTGGCTTATATGCGAGTATATACAGCAATACAAATCTTATAAATTGAATTGCAGTTCAGTGAGTAAAATAAGTATTTGATCCCTTACCAACCAACAATAATTCTGTTTCCCCATATCATTGGATATGTTGTAGTGCTGGTTCCACTGGGTTTGCATACCAAATTAGGGGTTCCTAGCACCAAGTGGCCCCGAGATACGTGGCCCCAAAATCAGTCAACTGTGTCCATCTGCAGCAATGTCATTTCGGGACCCTTTGGGTCCAGAGACCCCACATTTTGGCTGCAGCTAGGGGCATCTAGAAACCCTTAACTACCAAGTTTGAAGTTCGGGGGACCTATGGCTGCAAATGGGCACAGTGAGGCGTGGAAATGGGCACAGTGAGGCATGCAAATGGGCATTGTTGACCCTCTTTTCCATTTACAGTAGCTGCGCATTTCTCACCCTAGGCTTATACTCGAGGCAATAAGTTTTCCCATTTTTTTGTGGTAAAATTAGGTGCCTCGGCTTATTTTCGGGTCGGCTTATACTCGAGTATATACGGTATGTGTTTTTTTTTCTGGATTTTTGGTTGATATTCTGTCTCTATTATTTAAAATTCACCTATGATAAAAAAAAAAAAAAAAGATAGACCCTTCATATCTCTTAAGCCCCATACACACGCTCGGACAATCCGCGGACCAGGTCGGTCGGATTCTGTCCGTCGTACTTTGTCCGATGTTGGTGTTGCGTACACACGGTCGGACTACGTTGTCGGAAAATCCGATCATTCTGAACGTGGTGACGTTTGTTGCCTACGACGGGACTACGTAGAGGCTAGTAGCCAATAGCTTTGGTCTTGTAATGTGATCTGAGCATGCGTAGCACTTTGTCCGGTCGGACAACCGTACACACGATCGGATTTGGTGTGATCGGACCGTGTTGACGGCAAATCTTTCCAGCAGGAGATAAGACTTTGTCCGTCGGACAAACCGACGAACACTGTCCGATGGTGCATACACACGGTCTGATTTTTCAACAACCTTGTCCGATCGGACAGAATCCATGAAAAAGTCCGACCGTGTGTATGGGGCTTTAAAGTGGGCAAACTTACAAAATCTGCAGGGGATCAAATAATTATTTTTCCCCACTATAGATGGAGACCACTACTCTTGACATTAGAATTGGAGATCCCATAGCTATACTGTCACATGCCTTGGAAATGCAATACTTTTAAGAAAAATAGATGTAGAATCCAGAAGAATGCCCAGTGCCGCTTGGCTGACCGAACTGTATATGATATTGTTTACTGAGTATCCTAAATTAACAGCTGCTGAGCTCAGCACAGGCCAGAAAAACAAGCTGAGAATGATAAGAGGCAGAACGGTTCACAAACAAACGCGCCCTTTGTTAAGCATCTGTGAGGGATGCGATTTCATAAACTGTCACAAATGGAAAAACTTCGGAAGTTAAATGATACGGCAGCTGTGAAAATTGGGACATTTCATGGTGATAGCAGCAGAGATAAGGCTCTTCCCTGGGAATGGCATGCATGCAAGATCCGAATGGATGTACACTACTAATGGGATGATGGCTGGAAATAAATGCACACACCAGAGGCAAACTGCGCCTTTTCCTGATTGGTAGTTGGCATTTCATTTGTTTAACCCCTTTGCAGCTTTTGCTGTTTGGAGTTTTAAGAGTACTAAAGTAAATCTGCACTGCAGACTGAAACAATGAGTAAATAGATTCTGTTGTTTATAACTGAACTCCAAAATGCTGTTTAGTTCAGTTATATGTTTTTATGTTTCTTTTTTTTATATACAGTAAAACCTTGGTTTGAGAGTAATTTGGTTTGAGAGAGCGTTTTGCAAGACAAGCAACATTTTTAAATACATGTTGCCAGGGGCGGACTGACCATTTGGCCACTCGGGCACTGCCCGAGGGCCCCATGCCACTAAGGGGCCCCATCAGGGTTGCTAGCCTCAATAAAACCAGGGACAGTATGTAAAAATCTGTGTTTTTTTAAAAATCACAAGATTATGGCTGCCCCACCTCTCCAGTACCCTTTCTGTGCGTGTGTCTGTATACTGTGTGGCCCCATAATCTATTGGCTGGGGGGCCCCATAATCTCCTATTGCCCGGGGGCCCCATGAGTTGTCAGTCCGCCCCTGCATGTTGCCTTTATATACAAGTCACAACTGAGTATAAAAGAGAAGAGAGGTGCCTCTAAAGGGCAGTACACACGATCAAACTTTTTGACAACAAACATGCAAATGAGCTGTTTTGGACCAACATCCGACCGTGTGTACGCTCCATCGGACCAACTTTTTCAGTTTTCATCGGACTTTTGTTGGCTTTGCGAACGGACCAACTTTCTGCCAATAAAAGTCCGATGGAGCAAAGTCCGACCGTGTGTACACAAAACCATCGGACTTTTGTACAAAGTACAAACACGCATTCTCAGAACCAATGAAAAAGATCAGACAACAATACAGAAGTTGACCAAAGGAGGCGCTGGAGTATTTGAACGTCCTCTTTTGAAGTGTCGTCAGTACGTTGAAACGTCACTACGTTCATGTTTGTTGCCTAAAAAGTCCCATCGTGTGTATGCAATACCAACTTGGGGCCAACGCCCTTTGTACAAAAATCCACGGGAAAGTTGGTACAAAGTCTGATTGTGTGTATGAGGCTTAGGTGTAGCAATATGGTTACATTTAATGAAGGTACAACATTTAGCAACTTATTGCTACACTTATGCCCCCTACACACGGTCGGAAATTCCGACGGAAAAAGTCTGATGGAGCCCACACACGGACAGAATTTCCGACAACATGGTCCGATAGGACATTTTCCGTTGGAAAATCCGACTATGTGTACGGGGCATTAGAGGCTCCTCTCTTCTCTTTTATACTCTGGAGCTCCTGCTGGATTTTGCTTCTAATCCCCTTGTGGAGGCTTCCATTTGTGGATGGACATTTTATGGTTACACAACCTATTGCATTGCCATAATCTTTTTATATGGACTATAAACTGAAGGACCTATGAATAAATGGTCGTGAAACAAATCATTTGAGCTTCCATTACTTCTTATGGGGAAATTTGCTTTGATATACAAGTGCTTTGGAGTACAAGCAGGTTTCTGGAATGAATTATGCTCACAATCCAAGGTTTTACTGTAGTTTATATAAGTGTGTTAGATCTTTCTTTATATATATATATATTTTTTTGTTGTCTCTGTTCAACAGAACCCAGGTAGAAAGGGGGGACACCTTCAGTATCCACCAGTTAGGCTGCATTTTATAACCTAGTATTGTTTCCGAGATAGCAAACAATTGTGCTGCAAGCTTGAAAATGACTTGCTAAGCTATTGCTAGACTTGCCAGGCATCACATGTTTGTAGCACAATTGCAGCAAGTCCACATCGTATGACTCCAGATCAACTTTCTTTGCAAATATTCTGCAAGTCTGCTGCAAGTTCTGGTTCAGTTATGTTGTGCAATAGTCATCCCACCACAGGGGGCACTGTGGCTGAATTTGCCATGCTGTAGAATGTGGGAAAGCGCCATCCTCTGGGGGAGTATTGGGTAAAAGTAAAAGTGCTTCTCCTCCCCTCCAGATAAAAGTAATTTACCCTTGCACTGTTGGCACAGCCCCACTGCTTTGGATAATTTTAAAGTTTCCTTGAGTTGGGCTTTAAAGCAACACTGGTATAGCCCAACGATGGGCAAAACCCCAGCATTTTCCAGTAGTGTTGAAAATTGCTGCCACATTTCTATTGGATCGCTTGAAAATAATTATTTAAAAATGTACCTTAGGTTGTTTAACCGCTTCGCCACCGCCGGCCGTCAAATGACGGCCAGGCGGCGCAGCTCTCGTTCCGGGAGGGCGTCATATGACGTCCTCCCCTTCTGTGCACTGCAGGGAGCGCGCGCGCGCCGCCGGGAGCGCGCGCGCGCTCTCGCCGTGTCACTGGGCACCCGATGCGCGTGCCCAGCGGCCGCGATGTCCGCTGGGCACCCGCGATTGCCCGGTAACACAGCGGGACCGTTGATCTGTGTGTGTAAACACACAGATCAACGGTCCTGTCAGAGGAGAGGAGCCGATGGTGTGTTCTCTGTACAGAGAAACACCGATCGGTCTCCTCCCCTTGTGAGTCCCCTTCCCCCACAGTAAGAAACACACTTAGGGAACATAATTAACCCCTCCCCGCCCCTAGTGGTTAACCCCTTCACTGCCAGTGTCATTTATACATGAATCAATGCATTTAAATAGCATTGATTGCTGTATAAATGACAATAGTGCCAAAAATGTGTCAAAAATGTCCGATGTGTCCGTCATAATGTCGCAGTCACAATAAAAATCGCTGATCACCGCCATTACTAGTAAAAAAAAAAATATTAATAAAAATGCTATAAAACTATCCCCTATTTTGTAAACGCTATAACTTTTGCGCAAACTAATCAATGATCGCTAATTGCAATTTTTTTTTACCAAAAATATGTAGAAGAATACGTATCGGCCTAAACTGAGGAAAAAAAAATGTTTTTTTTATATATTTTTTGGGGATATTTAGTATAGCAAAAAGCAAAAAATATTGTTTTTTTTTTTTAATTTGTCGCTCTTCTTTTGTTTATTGCGCAAAAAAGAAAAACCGCAGAGGTGATCAAATACCACCAAAAGAAAGCTCTATTTGTGGGGAAAAAAATGATAACAATTTAATTTGGGTACAGTGTTGTATGACTGCGCAATTGTCATTCAAAGTGCGTCAGCGCTGAAAGCTGAAAAATGGCTTGGTCAGGAAGGGGGTGAAAATGCACTGTAGTGAGGTGGTTAAAGACATTGTAGACCTTCCTACCTGCACCTTGTGTTCATCACCTGCATAAGATCATTCATCATGTAGTTTCATGGTGTCATGCATTACTTTAGATTAAATCTTCATATTCGGGTGTCAGAAGTTTCTGTTTGTGTTCAAACATGAGGCATGTGGCATGGCACTGCAAAGGTTAATGCCTGACCTCTGTCTGTAGTCTGAGAACTGAAACTTGCTGTGAAGAAACTACATGCCCCCCAATCCCTGGGTCTAGTGCTCTGCAGGTGTGATCTGCACAGTGATTAGATCTGAAAGAGACACAAACAGGCAGAGTAATTAACAGAGAGATCACCATTATCCCTCCCACATTTGTGATGAAACACAGAGGAAATGGTTGACATATTGACTGGATGATCTGTGACCTGAAACAAGAAGCTGGCTGTTGCTTTATCGAATAGGGACAAGCTAAGTGAATGAATACATGGACATAGGAGAATTGATTAGCCATGATACTACAAACTGCAATCACGTGTAAGCCCATCATTACATGGTAAGGCAAATAAACCACACAGGGACTATAACTATATACTAATATATAGTTAGAACAACAAACACATATGAAAGTGTACAATGCGTTTAACAGCTTGCCGACCGACTCACGCCGATATACGTCGGCAGAAGGGCACGTACAGGCAGATTAACGTACCTGTACATTGCCCTTTAAGAAGCGGTTTGCAGGTGCGCCCGCCGCAACCTCCGTGAGTGTGATCGTGGGTCCCGTGGACTCGATGTCCATGGGGATACCCACGATCGTCTCACGGAGAGGAAGTACAGGGAAATGCTGATGTAAACAAGCATTTCCCCATTCTACCTAGTGACAGGACACTGATCACAGCTCCCTGTAATCGGGAGCAGTGATGAGTGTCGTGTCACACATAGCCCCGCCCCCCACAGTTAGAATCACTCCCTAGGACACACTTAACCCCTACAGCGCCCCCTAATGTTAACCCCTTCACTGCCAGTCACATTTGATCACTGTATAAATGTGAATGGTCCCAAAATAGCGCCAAAAATGTCCGATGTGTCCACCGTCATGTCGCAGTCACGATAAAAATCGCTGATTGCCGCCATTACTAGTAAAAAATAAAAATGCCATAAAACTATCCCCTATTTTTTAGACGTTATAACTTTTGCGCAAACCAATAAATAAATGCTTATTGCGATTTTTTTTCTTTACCAAAAATATGTAGAAGAATACAAATTGGCCTAAACTGAGGAAAAAAAACATTTTTTTATATATTTTTGGGGGATATTTATTATAGCAAAAAGTAAAAAATAATGTTTTTTTTTTCAAAATTATCGCAGTTTTTTTGTTTATTGCGCAAAATATAAAAACAACAGAGGTGATCAAATACCACCAAAGCTCTATTTGTGGGGAAAAAAGGACGTCAATTTTGTTTGGGAGCCACGTCGCACGACCGCGCAATTGTCAGTTAAAGTAACGCAGTGCTGAATCGCACAAAACGCTCTGGTCTTTTGCCAGCCAAATGGTCCGGGGCTTAAGTGGTTAAAGATGGATACACGCTCATTATAGTGCAGCACTTTCATTTCATTGTCTTCACACACAGCAGAGGCGGAGCTCCGTATTGTTTAATGCATACTTGCTGGAAAGGTGAGATAATCACATCTGGTGAAATTTTAAACAGCTAAACATTGCAGATTAATGTTATCACAATTCTCCCTGCTATTTACAGTGCAGACCTAAAATTATAAAAACGACTGGATAGTATAAAACATAGCTCTGTGCCGTAGGGCTTTATTTTACATATGCAAATAGTAGCTCATCACAGCCAATTATAAATTATCTTTCAATAGCCCAAATGTACAAAACGGCTGGTGTATTGTCTGTGATTAATTGCCGGGGTTTAGTTTCAGTTGCATTACTTTGTCAACTGTCACTAAACCCACAAAACCGACCTAATAAAAAAAGATCAATAAATGGTGTATTCCTTGCTGTTGATACTCAGTCAGTATGATGCCCTGTACACACGGTCGGAAATTCTGACCATGCTCAGTCCGATTTTGTCCGACACTGGTGTTGCATACACACGGTCGGACAAAGTTGTCAGAAAATCCGATCATTCTGAACGTGGTGACATTTGTTGCGTACGACGGAACTACGTAGAGGCTAGTAGCCAATAGCTTTGGTCTCATAATTTGATCTGCGCATGCGTGGCACTTTGTCCGTCGGAATTCTCTACACACGATCGGAAAAAGTCCGATCGGATTTTGTTGTCGGAAAATTTGAGAGCAGGATCTCAAATTTTTTCCGTCGGAAATTCCGACGCAAAAAGTCAGATGGAGCCCACACACGGCCGGATTTTCCGACAACATGGTCCGATCGGACATTTTCCGTCGGAACTTGTGTACGGGGGCTTAGACTTATTTTCTGTATTCTGCAAAAAAAACGGATGATCCTGCTGCTCTCTCTCTATCTCCCCCTTCTGTCCCTGTTCCCAGTTCAGCTAGGGATTTTGCAGAGCAGTGTTGGCAGCTCTGCACATGCTCAGTTTTAAGTGAGTTTATATGCCGAGCATTTCCTCCCTGAGTCACACATGTGGGAGTATACACAGTGGTAAATGACAGCCTACTCCAGGGATCTTCAAACTATGGCCCTCCAGTTGTTCAGGAACTACAATTCCCATCATGCCTAGTCGTGTCTGTGAATGTCAGAGTTTTACAATGCCTCATGGGATGTGTAGTTCTGCAACAGCTGGAGGGTCGTAGTTTGAGGATCCCTGGCCTACTCCCTCCCTCCTCCTCCATGCCCACTAACCAGCTAAACACAATGGGGGACAGGATATTACATGTAGATTAATGGAGGCTTCACCTCCCTCTTATTCTAAGACGCAGGCTTTAGGGTCTGTAACACAGCCTGACATAGCCTGTGACTGGCAAAAATCTGCCCACACCATGGTATTGCCAAAAAATAAAGATTTGATTTAAAATATATATTTGTATGATAATTTAACCACTTCCGGACCACCCACTGTTGTTATACGTAGGTACTTTGATGTTGAATACCAACGTTATGGCAGGAGATAGCTGGCATAACCCCGGGAATTTTTGAAAAACGGCGGGCGATCCGCTTTTGGATAAAAGTGGTCTCTTCGCCTTTGTCGGCATTTCACGAGCGTGCACAATTTTGAAGCATGACATGTTGGTTATCAATTTACTTGGCGTAAAACATTATCTTTCACAATATAAAAAAAAAAAATTGGGCTAACTTTACTGTTTTCTTATTTTTTTTTATTCAAAAAAAGTGTATTTTGTCCCCCAACAATTGTGTTTGTAAGACCGCTGCACAAATACGGTGTGACACAAAGTATTGCTACAACTGCCATTTTATTTTCTAGGGTGTCTGAAAAAATATATATATATAATGTTTTGGGGCTCTAAGTAATTTTCTAGCAAAAAAAACTGATTTTGACTTGTAAACACCAAGTTTAAAAAATAGGACTGGTCCTTAACCACTTCAGCCCCGAAAGGTTTTACCCCCTTCCTGACCAGAGCACTTTTTACAATTCGACACTGCGTCGCTTTAACTGGTAATTGCGCGGTCGTGCAATGCTGTACCCAAACTAAATTTGCGTCCTTTTTTCCCCACAAATAGCGCTTTCCTTTGGTGCTATTTCATCAGTTTTTATTTTTTGCGCTATAAACAAAAAAAGACAGACAATTTTGAAAAAAAAACAATATTTTTTACTCTTTGCTATAATAAATATCCCCAAAAATGTTTTTAAAAAACAAATTTCTTCATTAGTTTAGGCCAATATATATTCTTCTACATATTTTTGGTAAAAAAACAAATTGCAATAAGCGTATATTGATTGGTTTGTGCAAAAGTTATAGCGTCTACAAAATAGGGGATAGATTAATGGCATTTTTATAATTTTTTCTTTTTACTAGTAATGGCGGTGAGCTGCGATTTTTAGCAGTATTGCGACATTGCGGCAGACAGTTCGGAAACTTTTGACACATTTGTGGGACCATTGACATTTATACAGCGATCAGTGCTATAAAAATACACTGATTACTGTGTAAATGACACTGGTAGGGAAGGGGTTTACACTAGGGGGCGATCAAGGGGTTAAATGTGTGTTCCCTCAGTGTGTTCTAATGCCGCGTACACGCGACCGGACTTTCCGGCAAACTAGGTCTGACGGTCTTCCCGACGGACTTTCGGCGGAGTTCCGACTGACTTTCCGAATGATCGGACTTGGCCACATACGAACGGACTAAGTCCGGTCGAAAGTCCATTCGTTTGAACTTGGTGATATAAACGGGACAAAAAAATAGCCAGTAGCCAATATATGCCCTTGCGTCATATTTGGTCCGTCGGACCAACACACAGAGGAACGTTTTTCCCGATTTGAGTCCGTTGGAATTGAGTCCGTCGGGTAGATTTGAAACATGTACTATTTCTAGGTCCGCGGGAATTTTTTCCTGAAAAAAGAACGGATTAGCCCACACACGGTCGGATTGTCCGACGGACTAATTCCGTCTGACCTAGTTTTCCAGAAATTTTGGTCGTGTGTACGCGGCATAAGTGTATGGGGATAGGACTGAGTAGGAGAGGAGCCATTTTGCTGTTCCTATTTACTAGGAACAAACGACATGTCTCCTCTCCTCTGACAGCACAGGAATTTGTGGGGATTTACACACACAAATCCCCGTGCTGGCGCTCGTGCACGCGAGACCCCGCTGTGTAGCGCGCGCACGCATCCCTCCGGCGCCGCGTGTGCCCTCTGTCGGCTCTTAAAGGAACCCTGTACTCATATGGGGTTTCATGCGGCGGTGCCATTGTGCCGCAGTATATGTACACAAGCCATTCAGGAATCGGTTCAGTGGTTAAAACTGTTTATTGATGTTAATTATTTATTTTTACTCTATTGTATCCCAAAAGCATTTTTTTTTATTGAACATGTGACCAGCAGCAGAGGACTAGAAGCTCCTCCTACTTATGTTTCCCTGCAGACAGGCTGGGAGAGAGCTGAGTCATGTGACAGCTGTATATCGATTAGGAAAAAGGTACTTTTTTTTTAAAATCAAAATAATTTAATTAATTCATGCTTAGTCCAGAATTGTGAAAGTGAGGTATAAGTCAAAAAAAGGTATCCACTCCCTGTGAAAAGAAAAAAAATCTAATGTGTAAGGGTTAGGGAGGAGGTTGAAAAAAAAAAATACAGAGACCTGTAGAGCGCACTACAAGGTCCAACCCAACAAACAGCAGTCTATGGTGTCAGCACGGTGAGGACAAAGATTCGTTCCAATACACAAGGATCCTACAGCTTTCCAGGTGAAGATCTGGGAGGATCCAGGGAGCTCAAACAATTAAGAAACGGCAGCGCGAGAGCCCTTTAATGATAAAGTAATTTATTCCATAAAAACAAATAGTACACTTCCATGTTAACATGTTGGTGATCAGCATGGATGGAAGATGAAAACACCACAGGGTTGTCCACAGTGTGATAGATGAAGAAACCGAAAGGCTGCCAGTGTTTGAGCCGGTCCTATCCCTCTAGCTGGCATTAGGGAGATCAGATCATGACAGCTGTCAGAGAGCCCGCCAATCATCGGCGTTCTGCACAAGTGAAGTCTACCTCGTGGAAACCCCCTTGTGTCAGAACCGCATGGACGATATAACGGTTAACAAAAAGCTAACTGCTGTCCTTTCGGACACTCGTGATAAGTTCCCGAAGGTATGGAGGCCATGGGTCGAATATACTAAACCCACCAGATTTGATATTACTCTTCTTCGGATTTAATGCACTCTTGCTCCCCACTGCGAGGACCCCCCCTTTTTCCTCTTCTTTCCTCCCCCCTCTTCTTTACTCCCTTCTTCTTCTTAGCTAATCTCAACCCCTATTTCTTCTTTAACCTCCCTCTCAATACTCTTACTTCTCAGTTGCACCTAATAATCCATCTGTCCACCGGGCATAGCCTTGGATGAGATGATTACATGGATAGATACTCAGGACTATTTACAGTTAGGTCCCTGTTGAGACAATCTCTTCAAGTATTTGTTAAAAATCGGACACGGTCCTACGGGCATTCCTGAAACCGTAGTGTGTCTAACCACTTTCATGTTTCCAACGTACGACTGTTTTCAGCCTCTGTTACCGTGTATACACGAGTATAAGCCAAGTTTTTCAGCACATTTTTGTTGTGCTGAAAGTGCCCCCCTCGGCTTATACTCGAGTCATGGTGCCATCTCCCTACCTGATCAGCCGTTTAATGCTCAGACAGCAGCCGACCAGTGTTGAAAAGCCTCGCCTCCTCTGTGATATGCGGAACACTCAGCCGCGTCATGCAGTCAAACGGCAGCCGACCAGTGTTCAAAAGCCGTGCCTCCTCCTCATCCTCATCTTCCGTGATAGGCAGAACACTCAGTTTCCCAGCAGTCAGTGTTCAGTGTTTTGCCTATCACGGACATCCTCTCATTCTCATTCCACAGACGAGAACGAGAGGATGTCCGTGATAGGCGGAACACTGCACACTGACTGCTGGGAAACTGAGTGTTCTGCCTATCACGGAAGATGAGGACGAGGAGGAGGCACGGCTTTTGAACACTGGATGGCCGCCATCTTACTGCATGACACAGGCTGATCAGGTAGGAAGATCGGCACAGGGAAGGCATGGACACAGGGAAGGCATGGACACAGGGAAATGGACACAGGGAAGGCATGGACACAGGGAAGGCATGGACACAGGGAAATGGACACAGGGAAGGCATGGACACAGGTAAATGGACACAGGGAAGGCATGGACACAGGGCAATGGGCACAGGGAAGGCATGCAATGGACACAGGAAGGCATAAAGCTGCAGATGGGCATTGTTGACCCTCTTTTTCCACTTACAGTAGCTGCGCATTTCTCACCCTCGGCTTATACTCAAGTCAATACATTTTCCCATTTTTTTGTGGTAAAAGTAGGTGCCTCGGGTTATATTCGGGTCGACTTATAATCAAGTTATACAGTATATTTTTATTGTTTTGTTTTTCTTTGATTTACTAGCATACTTATTTTATTTATAAGATGCTAAATTTTATGTTATGTTCATTCATGATGCATTCTCTACACTGTTAAACTGTGAAATTGCTATGGTTATCAATAAAACCTTTTGTAAAAGAAACCCCCTTGTATCTGCGAGTGGGGGGCAGTCCTGGGGACGGTAACGCGTTTCAGAGGTTCGATCCTCAGAGGTTTTTGACAAAGGTGGATCGAACCTCTGAAGCACGTTAATGACCCCAGCACCGCTCCCCCCCCCCCAGGGTGCTTTCACGGGGTAGAGTGCTCTTGTGCAGAACGCTAGTCTTCAACTGGCTTTTTGGCAGCTGTCATGATCTGATCTCCCTGATGCCGGCTAGAGGGAAAGGACAGGCTCATACACTGACAGCCAGCAAAAGTGGCAGCTAGACAGTTGAGACGAACCATTTATCAATGACAGGGGTGCTTATAAGGGTTAACATTTATTTATGTAAAACCTTTATCCCAAAAGGAAGGAACGGAAATAAAAAGCTGTTGCTGTAACTGGCTAAACACTATTAGCTGGAATTCAGCTTTAATTTGTTAGTCAAGTCCATCTAAGTTTTCTATTCTATCTAACACTACCCTCCCCACCGACTGACAATGCTGCTATCCAAGGGTGACTCTGGTGACTCTGCTGCTCCTCCATAAAAGAGTGGAGCCACCATAAGACCCCAAAGCGTGTTATTGGCCAGATCACCAGGTGAACATGTTGTAAAAATAGTGTATTTAAATGTTTTCTTAAAATTCAACTTTAAAGTAACCAAAGTATGTTAAATCTCTCTGAATTGTGACATGAAGTTGTGAAGTAAATAGTGTTAATGGTCTTTTTGTGTTGCCTGTGGGAATAGTAAGGAGATTTTTTTTTTTTTAATGCATTCTATACGCAGCTAACTGAAAGCTCTATATGCTAATTATAGACATTTACAGCTGCACTAACAAATTGTAGCAGATCTAAAATTACACTCCAAGCTTTTAGATTCTTACTTGCCTTATTTTTACAAGTTTACAATTTTCTCGGAGTTTGTGAACAATGTAAAACAAGCAGCGCTTTCTGTAGAGTGTCTCTCAATGAAATCCTTTTCTTGGACCATTGTTCGCTCAGACTATATAGGGTATTTATAAAGCCTATACAATAGGCTTTGTGTTCACATTGAAGGTGTGGAGAGGGTGTCATATCTTTCATGACATGAATGTCTGATAGCCCACACTGTAACACTTAAACCGTTCTCGGAATTTCTGTGGAGGCATTTTAGATAAAAAATGCATCCTGACCAATAAAGTGATATTAAACCTTTACTCTTTTCTAATAAGGAAGATGATACTAGCACTTACATTGTGTCCTATTTTCTTTACAGCACCTGCATTTTTTTTCTTCTTATAAGACTAGGTCCCCCCATTGCTAGCCCTGACCTCCATTGTAAGGGTAGCTCCTATTTTTTTTCTTCTTATATACCGTAACTAGGTTCCCCCCGTTGCTGGTTTTGGCTTACATTGTGAGGGTGGCTCATCATTTTTTTCTTCTAATATGACTAGGCCCCACTATCGTTGGCGTTGACATCTATTGTAAGGGTGGCGCCATATTTTTTTTCTTTTTCTATTAAAGTTCCCCCCATCGCTGGCCTTGACTTTCATTGTAAGGGCGACTCCTCATTTTTTTCTTCAAATATGACTAAACCCCCCATCGTTGGCCTTGACTTCCATTGTAAGGGCGGCTCCTCATTTATTTTTCTTCTAATATGACTAGTCCCCCCCCCCCCCATCATTGACCTTGACTTCTATTGTAAGCGTGGCTCCCCATTTTTTTTTCTTTTATGACTAGGTCCCCCCATCGCTGGCCTTGACTTCCATTGTAAGGGCGACTCCTCATTTTTTTTCTTCTAATATGACTAGGCCCCCCATCGTTAGCCATGACTTCCATTGTAAGGGCGGGTCCTCATTTTTTTTCTTCTAATATGACTAGTCCCCCCCATCATTGACCTTGACTTCTATTGTAAGGGTGGCTCCTCATTTTTTTTCTTATATAACTAGTCTCCCCCATCGCCGACCTTAACTTCCATTGTAAGCGTGGCTCCTCATTTTTTTTTCTTTAATGACTAGGTTCCCCTATCGCTCTCCTTGGCTTTCATTGTAAGGGTGGCTCCCCATTTTTTTTCTTCTTCTATGACTAGGTCCCCCCATCGCTGGCCTTGACTTCCATTGTAAGGGTGGCTCCTCATTTTTTGTCTTCTTTAATGACTAGGTTCCCCCATCGCTCTCCTTGACTTCCATTGTAAGGGTGGCTCCTCATTATTTTTTCTTCTTATACAACTAGTCTCCCCCATCACTGGCCTTAAATTTTATTGTAAGGGTGGCTACTCATTATTTATTTATTTTTTCTTCTATGACTATGCCCCCCCCCCCCCAGTGCTGGCCTTGACTTCCATTGTAAGAGTGGCCCCTCTTTTATTTTTTTTATATGACTAGGTCCAACACATCTCTGGACTTGACTTTCATTGTAGGGGGGCTCATTTTTTTTCTTATATAACTTGTCTCCCCCATTGCTGACCTTGACTTCCATTGTAAGGGTGGCTCCTCATTTTGTTTTCTTATATAACTAGGTCCCCCCCCATTGCTGGCCTTGACTGCCATTGTAACACCCTTACATGAGTGCTCACAGTATCCTTGCCGCCACTGGCATCATAGTGTAATGTTCCGACCCCAATTCTTCTCACTTGTCCACTCCTTTAAGCATAAAGAAAGCCACCACACTTTGCTACCCTCTTAGAACTGGGGATATCCCAATATAGAACTACAAAAACAAAAAAAGAGGGTGCACCAGCCTAGCGCATTACCTTTTTAAACCATTTATTGATTAAAATAAAATAGATGTGTACTCACAAACAATTGTGTACAACACACTTATCAAATTCATTTAAAGAATGTTGCTCAATCCACTGCACCTAGACCTTGGCTCAAGAAGACGTCACATGAATCTATTTGTCTTAAATCTTTGATTTCGAGGGGGATCTCCTCTTCATCAGTGCCAAAACAAGTTGATTGACTGGTGGATCATGTGAACTTCAAACATATCCACAATGATTTAACATGATTGCATTGGCAACTCTCTCACCTGTAATTAAGACCTGGGGGTTGACTTGTGTCTTTTGATTAAGAAATATGTTTTTTTTTTTTTTGAAGGACACAGCAATCTTCATGATGGATGGTGAACCCAGCTTCAGCACTACCTGATAGCTTTTTGGTGCCGGTCTAGAGGGGTTTAGTCTCCCTGCCGGGGGACAAGGTGGGGAGGTCTGCTCCATATCTGCAATGCTACTATGGCTGAGGTGGGCAGCAAGGTAGCAGGGATCACTAGTGTTAAGGATTCCGCTACTTTTTGCCTTTCCTGTGGGGCAGATGGGAACCTTTTTTTCCTAAGGGATCCACTCTGCCTAGCTTACTAAACTCCTCCAGCCCTGGAGGCCTCTGCTCCCTCCTCAGATGCAGGTCAAGTGGCATTGGGTTTATCATGGCCCCCCATAACCTTTGATTACTTCTCTGCCTCTATGAAAGTGTTTCCCGTGTGGAAAAGGCTCTGCTGCAGAAACCTGCTACCAAGCGACCATGGAAGTGTCTCTGCATCACATTCTGTTTGCTATGGTGGTATAAGAACAACACAAAGAGCTGCAGTGGCTGCAATGGATTCTATGTCTTGTTTACTGCATTGTTTAACAACTCCTGTTCATTATTGTTGATTGCCGTAGTTTCATTTCTTCACTGTTTGAATCTCATTTCATATGCTTTTGATCACGAAGGCCATAATTACAGTAGTTGGTAAGGTTGAAAGAGATCTTAATAAATTCAGCATATATAAATACTTTCTAAAAACTGCTGATCCAGAGATTGCTAAAAATGCACTAAAACTAAGGCAGCTGCCAGTTTATCTTCACAGTAGTGGATACAGTCCTTGGATCAATCCGTCCATTAATTGATTCTTATCCATTTGGCTTAAATTAGCGCTCCAAGCAAAACACCCAATTCCCTTAAGCAGAAATTATGCTTTTATTGTTAATCTCCTAAATCTGCTATCTCTTTTATCTGTCGATCCTGCCAGTTCTCCTGTTGTGGCCTTATTTCCTGTATTGATCTTTCAGCGATATGGTCTGCTCAAATTGCAGCATTTTCAGCACAGCGGTGTCACATTGCCATTTCCACCATAATACAGGTTTTGTCCTTGAGGACATAGTGATAACTACACCCACATGATTACTGACCCTTACACACGGTCGGATATTCCGATGGAAAAAGTCAGATCGGATTACGTTGTCGGAAAATCCAATCGTGTTTGGGCTCCAGCGGGCTTTTTCCGTCGGAAATGTTTCCGTTGCAAATTTTTCCGTCGCAAATTACGAGACCAAAGCTATTGGCTACTAGCCTCTACGTAGTTCCGTTGTACGCAACAAACGTCACAACGTTCGGAATGATCGGATTTTCCGACAACTTTGTCCGACTATGTGTATGCAACACCAGTGTCGGAAAAAATCCAACGGATTTTGTGGTCGGAACTTCCAACCGTGTGTACGGGGGCTTAGGCTCGGTTCACACAGGGGCAACTCGACTTACAGCGTGACTTTGCAAGGCGATTTGGAGGCGACTTTAGCGCAACTTTGCGCAACTTACAACGCAACTTAAAGTTGTCTCCAGGACAGGCGACTTTGGCTGTGGCCAATCATAGAATAATCAGCCCTGTGGGAGGAAGGGGGTGGCCGGAGCAAACGTGGGAAGTACCTGTGGAAATTATTTTGTTTTTCCTGTAAACTTGCTTCAATATATATGAAGATCCGACTTGGAGGCAACTTCCATTGAAATCTATGGGTACAAGTTGCCTAGAAATCGCCTTGAATTAGTACAGGAACCTTTTTTTAAGCAACTTCAGTAGTGTACATTAAGATGGCTCTCATTCACTTCAATGGAATTTCTTATATCCAGCTAATTGGGGCAACTTGAGGTCTGACAAGTCGGATCCCAAGTTGCTGTAGTGTGAACCGGCACTGAGAGGTGATGCAGGCGCATCATTAGAGACCACCCACTACCTGGAAGGAAAGAACAGCTATGGGTCACCTACTTCAGAATAATATATACAAATAAAGTTATTTAGAATGATTTGTTGAAGTCCTTTTGGTTTTCTGAATAGTGCTAATAGTTAAGAGCTACACAGCCCACGTCAGAGAAAAGAGATGACTCCCTTTGACCTGGATCTAGATTGTGACACCATGGCATTTCTTTTTGGCTTCAGAAATATATATTGCAATGCGTAAAATGCAGTGACCCCTAGCACTCAATCACAAGCACCTTTGACTTAGATTGAAGTGCCAGGGAATCATATATTTTCTAATGTCAGGTGTTTAGCGTGCAAAACTAAATCTGGGGAATTCAGTCAATTTCTAATGACACGTTTCTGGTGGTATGACCCTTTAAAATGGCCTGCGCCAAATTCAAAAATCCCTGTTTCAGTAGTGATGCCAACTCATGCAGCAGATTCAGGTTGTTTGTAAGAGTACCGCTTTTTACAAAGTTGCACCAATAATACATCAAATTCAAAATAATTGCCTCCATTTTGTAGATAACAAAAGTGGAGGTAATTAAAGCTGATCTTCACCCTGAAATGAAAGTTCTCTTCTATCCACCCCTCCTCCCCTCTTTTATACAAATTGACCACTCTTTTTTTCAGTAAAGGGGTTCCGCAATGCCTTTCATGTGCGTCACTTGCCTAGGTGAATGACATGCTCTATGCTTGCTGCACCTCCTGGGATATACACATCAAATATCCCAAGAGGCATAGTCCTTCATTGACAAAGGAAGAGGGGGGGCAGGCCTAGTGGTGCATCATCGGGATGCTCGTTGGCTGAACACGGAAGAGCTGGCTGCTTCCCTATGACGTCACACAAGAAGATGGCAGTGTGGGACTGAGCAGGGGCTGTTGAGAAGAGGATCTCAGCAGGACAACACTGGGTCTTAAAGTGGTTGTAAACCCTTACAGACCACTTTGACCTACAGGTAAGCCTAGACAACGGTGCCAGAGCACTGAGTGTGCCATTTAATGAATGGGATCATGCCGTCACTGACGGCTCCCACGCACATGTGGAGGACCATTGAATCCTATACAGCGATCAGTGCTATAAAAACACACTGATTACTGTGTAAATGTCACTGGCAGGGAAGGGGTTAACACTAGGGGGCGATCAAGGGTTAAGTGTGTTCCCTGGAAGGTGTTTCCAACTGTGGGGGCAGGGGACTTACTGGAGGAGGAGACAGATCACTGTTACTGATCCCTAGGAACAGCAGATCTCTCTCTCTCCTCTCCTGTCAGAACGGGGATCTGTCTGTTTACATTGACAGATCCCCATTCTGGCTCTCTTTCCCGTGATTTCGGGTGGCCGGCGGACATCGCAACCACACCCCCCTGCCCCCCACGTGTTCCTGCTATGGCTCTCAATGGAGTTGACGAACCGTATAATGATGGCAGCTGGTCGACAAGTGGTTTTAAACCAGAAGATAAACTTTGACAGTTCATGTGTATTGCTTTCTATCTGCATAGCTCCCAACTGTCCCAGATTTCGAGGGACTGTCCCTGATTTGGAGCAATGTCCCTCTTTCCTCCTCATTTGTCCCTCATCTTGGTCTGATCTATAAAGTTGTATATAAAATGCACTTTTTATATTTCAAAAAGTGTTTCTCAAAGCTAAACCTTTCATCCAAATTCTAAATTGCTGCATTTGTAAATTTTAAAGGCCAATATAAAGGAATAGTAGTGGTAAAAAAAAGTCCTTGTGGATTTAATTAACCTTTTTTTTTGGTTAATTCTCCTTTAAGGGGGTGTGGCAAGGGGCGTGTCATATGCCTGCATACGTTTGCCAGTAGGTGTCCCTCATTCAAATCTCAAAATGTTGGGAGGTATGGATCTGTGTTTTATCAGATAAAGACGAAGCACTATGTTAGTTTAGCATTAGGATTTTATGAACCTTTGCAAACTTTCCGAGTGTTATTAGCAAGCAGTAGATGCTTTCATTAAATCCACACAGTAATTGCTTAATACAGGACATGAAATAATCTAACGCATACCAGTGCATGGAGATTTATTGCTTGTGTCTGGGAAGAGGGGTGGTAAAGGCTATATGCTTAAACCTATGGCCCCACATGGTAAAACTTCCATTAATAATTAGTGGTGATGCTGGCAGACATATTATCTGTACATGGCAGGAGCTGTTTTAGTGGCAGTTATTGCAACTGAACATTACAAGTTTCAGAACTGCATATTGATTAGATGGGATGTTTATTGGGAAGGCTTTTAAAAAGAGAGCCGATGTTAAACACGGCAGGCGAGAAAACCACTGACACTAATGTTTATGGTTCATAAATTATGTTTATGGCACCCACCAGAGAATAACTGAAGAGGAACCAAACAACACTGGTGCCAACGGAGTCATATTATTACTTTACTCTGCACGGTACTAGGCTCTTGTTACAGAGGGCATTGTGGCCAAATAATCATCATAGGAATCCTGTTTTAAAGCAACTTTTGCTAGAAATGTTTCTCTTTTTGGAATCACTCAAGGTGGTGGTGCCTCAGATGCTTCCAGGAGAATCTTTGGCTTTAATCCCCTGCTGTGTGCTGCAGCTCCACCCACTAACTGTAATGTCAATGTCGTGTTGTGCCCTTTAATAACATAGGAACTAGTGGATGGAACCACAGCATGCAGCTGGGGGCTAGGCCTTTGGATTCTTTAACCACTGCCCACCCGGCCACTGCACATAAACAGCCAGGTGGGCTATCTCTCCTTCTGGGGGGACGTTCAGGAACATCCCTCAAATGGAGCGGGATCGCGCGCGCTCCCGCGCAGCGGCACAATCCCGATGCGCTCGTTTCACCCGGACGCGGCACATCTTAGATTGGCAGGAGGGCTCTGTGATTGGCCCTCCTGATCACATGACGGCCGTGTCCAATCACGGTCGTCATGTGATGTAAACAAACAGCCGGTTGCTAGGCCATCGGCTCTCCTCTCCTCACATGGAAGTGATCGCTGAGGAGAGGAGAGCGGATCTCTGCAGCCGGCTGGTAAACAGTGAGTATGAGCTGTTTTTTACAGCTTTTTACTCACTGATCACCAGTGTAGTGTCCCCACATAGTAAACATCACAAGTAAACACACAATAAACACACATGTCCCCAAAACACATGTCACCACATAGTAATGATCCCCAAAACACATGTCCCCCACATATATAACAGTAAAATCACATGTCCCAATGATCATTTGCACACATATGTCCGTGATCACCTGCGCACATCTGTACATGATCATTTGCGTACATCTGTCCGTGATCACGCAAACCAATTATTATACACTTAACGGGATTTTTTTTTACCAAAAACATGTAGCAGAATACTATATTTTGGCTTAAATATATGACAAAATTTGATTTTATTGGATTTCTTTTCAAATAGAATAAGGAAGATATTGTTTTTTTCCCCAAATTTCCGCTCTTTTTTCGCTTATAGCGCAAAAAATTTAAAAACAGAGTCGTGAATAAATACCACCAAAAGAAAGCTCTATTTTTGCAAACAAAATTATAAAAATTTAATTTCTGTACAGCACTGCATGACCGCGCAATTGTCATTGAAAGTGCGAGAGCACTGAAAGCTGAAAATTGGTCTGGGAAGGAAGGGGGCAAAAGTGCCCAGTATTGATGTGGTTAAGAACTGTAGCTCTTCAAGAGATCAAGGATGGGCATTGCTGTAATTGAGGATCTGCTTTTGCAGGGTCCTTTACTAAAATGTGGAACGTGGTTGCTTTGAGGCTGCATTCACATGTCAGCAGAGAGATTCTCAGGCCTTTTTTAGGTGAATTTTATCTATATGATTTAGAATCTATTCATTGACATGTGTATTTAAAGAGTTACTTCACCTTTTTTGGAAAAAAAAAAAAAAAAAAAGGTGAACTTACACCCTACACCCTTCTCACCATTGTACTTACCTTCCCAAATGTGGCCATATTTGGGCAATGCCATCAGCCAGCAACCCCACCCTTTTTTTTTACATTCATCTGTTGGTCTGGAAATCTCCCGGGAAGCAGCTGAATGATGCTGGAAAGGGATTACTGATTATTAGAATGCTGTTGGCTACACAGCCAACGGGGCCCCAGTAAGGAATTTAATATGCAATGAGGATGGAATGTCCATGGTATGGACACTCTAGTCTCCATGGTATGTAAGTTAACCTTTTCAGAAAAAATTTAAAGGTGAACTTATCTCCTACACCAGTGATGGTAAACCTTGGCACTCCAGATGTTTGGGAACTACATTTACCATGATGCTCAACTACACTGCAGAGTGCATGAGCATCATGGGAAATGTAGTTCCAAAACATCTGGGGTGCCAAGGTTCGTCATCACTGTCCTACACCCTTCCCACCCCCCTACTCGCCACTGTACTTACCTCTGTGGGTGATGAGCTGTCAGTGCCCGTGCAGTTTGGGGATTTAAAATCCCTGCTCCTCTTCTCCCTCTTTCTGCAGAGCTTCCAGGATGGATCAGAGTGATTCTGATTGGTCAAAGTGGCCATGTGCTGGCACTAAGCAATCATGATTGCTCTGATCTGTCCCAAAAGCCCTACAGAAAGAAAAAGAAGAAGAAGAAGAAGAAGAGGAGGGAATTAAAATCTCCAAACTGCTACATTAGTTGCATGACAGCTCATCACACACAGAGGTAAGTACAGTGGTGAGCAGGGGGGTGGGAAGGGTGTAGGAGGTAAGTTCACCTTTTCATATTTTCTGAAAACGTTAACTTACCCACCATGGAGACTAGAGTGTACATACCATGGACATTCCATCCTCATTGCATATTAAATTCCTTACGGGGGCCCCATTGGCTGTGTAGCCAACAGCATTCTAATAATCAGTAATCCCTTCCCAGCATCATTCAGCTGCTTCCCGGGAGATTTCCAGACCAACAGATGAATGTAAAAAAAAAGGGGTGGGGTTGCTGGCTGATGGCATTGACCAAATATGGCCATATTTGGGTAATGACATCATCCATAATCCCCCATTGTTTACATTTGCCAGTTGGCAGTAAATCTCCTGGCCAGCAGATGAATAAGGCCAGGGATCAATCGATGATTGCTAAGATGGCAGTGGCCACCAATATCCTCGCAAACAAGGAGCCAAGTGTCCAGCCAGCTAACAGCAGGAAAAAAGGAGAAAGACAACCACAGACAGGGAATAGGAGTCTGCAGAGTGGTGAGGGCAGAGCCAGGGAGTAATTGAGGTGCACAGAACAAGGAAGGGGATGCCAGGGTGGATTAGAGGACAGGGACCGCCCGGAGAAGAGTGAGATGCAAGGCACAGAGGGAGGCGGTACAGCACTGGCCTGTCTCTACGCCAACTTACAGTTGGTCTCAGTTACAACCAATTAACTTGACTAGAAACTGGCAGAAATTATTTTTACAGTTTTTACAACAATAGGGACGCATTCTACAAGTGGTGCAAATAAGAACTACCGGAATCTGTCACACATGCTGGTGATGTGTACGAAACTATCACAAGGCTTTTCATGGATTAGGTGCAGGAGTGTTCATAGGACCATATTGCCAGAAAAGCATCTTGCCACTTAACAGGCAGACTAACGGGACCCCCCAGGCACTATATTTGAAGGTATTTTTTATTTTTATCATTGCACTTTAAGCATCATTAAAATCACTGCTCCTGAAAAAAAGATCATTTAAAAAAAAAAAGAATTGCATTGATACATGTCCTCCAGGGCAGTACGCGGATCCCCATACCATTTTTATGGTTAATTACTTGCATATAAGCCTTCAAAATGTTCCCCTGTTTAGGAGTTCTGCTGCAAACCGAACAGGGGGTGTTCGGCCCATCTCTAATATATATGTATATATATATATATATATATATATATATATATATTTATATTTTATATATATATATTTATATATATATATATATATATATATATATATATATATATATATATATATAAACAATAACAGGCACATACAGTCACAAATGCTTGTAGATACAAAGATTTTTATTTATTTATTTATTTATTTATTACAGGATTTATATAGCGCCAACAGTTTACGCAGCGCTTTACAATATAAAAAGGGAGACAATACAGTTATAATAAAATACAAGAGGATTAAGGGGGCCCTGCTCAGAAGAGCTTACAATCTAATAGGGTGGGGAAGGTGATACAAAAGGTTGTAACTGTGGTGAATGAGCTGATGGAAAAGGTAGAAGATTAGTTGGAGACATGATAGGCTTCCCTGAATAGATGAGTTTTCAGGGATCGCCTGAAGGTAGCTAGAGTAGGGGATAGCCGGACAGGTTGAGGCAGCGAGTTCCAGAGGATGGGAGAGGCTCTGGAGAAATCCTGGAGGCGAGCATGGGAGGAGGAAACAAGAGAGCTTGACAGGAGGAGATCTTGAGAAGAGCGGAGAGGACGGTTTGGGATATGTTTGGAGACAAGATTGGTGATGTAGCTCGGGGCAGAGTTGTGGATGGCTTTGTAAGTTGTGGTTAGTATTTTGAATTTAATTCGCTGGGTGATCGGGAGCCAGTGTAGGGATTGGAGGAGAGGGTTGGCAGACACTGAACGGTTGGTAAGGTGGATAAGTCTGGCAGCAGCATTCATGATAGACTGAAGAGGGTAGAGCCTATGGAGAGGCAGGCCAATGAGAAGGGAGTTGCAATAGTCAAGGCGAGGGATAACAAGGGAGTGAATGAGGAGCTTGGTGGTGTCAAAGATTCCAGCATTATCAAAGAAAACAACTTTCATTGGACTTAAGCCCCATACACATGGTCGGATTTTCCGATGGATTCTGTCCTATCGGACAATGTCCGATCACGCCAATTCCGATCGTGTGTAGCGAATTCCGACGGACAAAGTGCCACGCATGCTCAGATCACATTACAAGACCAAAGCTATTGGCTACTAGCCTCTACGTAGTCCCGTCGTAGGCAACAAACGTCACCACGTTCAGAATGATCGGATTTGCCGACAACTTTGTCCGACCGTGTGTATGCAACACCAGTGTCGGACTAAATCCGTCGGACCAAATCCGATGGATTTGGTGGTCGGATTTTCCGACCGTGTGTATGGGGCTTCCATAATGTTAGCATGTTAGTTCAGATAAGGTACATTTCTGACTGCCCATTACTTTTTTTTTTTTTGTACCTACCTATGACTCATCTTAGTCCATTGTATGACATTTTAAAGCCGCGTAAGGATGCTTTGCCTGTTAAACCAAAAATAAATAAAAGCATCACTTTTTTTTTTTTTTTTTACTGGTATTCTTTATTCTTTCAAGCTCTGTGTAATTTGTTTTACAATGGCACAAAGAAAATAGCTGGCACTCCATTTGATGTGTAATAAGATAAATGTTTAATGCACCTGTAGATGGAATTTTGCAGCGTTGAACAGCTTACAGAGTAAACTATTAAAATTCTGTAACATTTCCAGTGTATCCAATCTAGACACATTTTCAATAATAAAGAAACATGTTTAAATATATGGGATATTGCTTCTTCTATGCCAAAGGCAATTAACTGGCAATATATTTTTGGTCAACTTGTTTTTATTGTTTGCTCTGAATTACTCCTTTTCTCATTATATTATAATGCATTATTGCCTGGTGACCCATGGTGTTTGCCAATAAACGGCGGGCAATGTTAATGCTTTTCTAAAGGACTAGAAAACACTAGGAGCAAAATAGAAGTATTACTCTATATTGGTAGAGAGCAAATTGGATATTATGTAGAATTGCTTCATATATTTGAAAATGTATTCTTTATTTAATAACAAGATGTAGCAAGCCATGATATGCGGTAACCATAGCACACAATCACATTTCAGTTTTTTATATTTTAATGTATTCATAGTAACAATAGATGAATGGTCTCTGATTGGTTGGCATGGGTCGCTGCAATGCATAGTGCTCCTTCTTTATTATAAAGGATATTTGGAAGTATGCATTGTTTATAAACTAAATTGATCTTAAATGCTAAAATATGTAAAAAAAAAATCTTCTTAATCTATTTCTATATATAATCTATATATATATATATATAGATTATATATAGATTATATTTATATATATATATATATATATATATATATATATATACTGTATATATGTATAACATAATTTAAGAAGATAAATAACTAAATATATATATATATATATATATATATATATATATATATATATATATATATATATATATATATATATATGTATATATATATATATATATATATATATATATATATATATATATATATATATATATATATATATAATCTTTTTTTAATTTTTAATTTTTTTTTAAGCTCCAGAAGATTTTACCCCCTCCATGAAAAGGCCTTTTTTTTCTATTTAGCACTGAGCTAATTTTTTTCACACAAATAAAGCTTTTTTTGTATTATTTGATCACCACTGTTTTTATATATATATATAAATGAAAAAAGACCAAAAACTATACAACAATATTTTTTACTTTCTGCTATAAAACATTCAATACAAATTTAAAAAAATGGAATTTCTTCAAAAATTTAGGCCAACATGTTTTCTGCTACATGTATATTAATGAATGTTTATATATATATATATATATATATATATATATATATATATATATATATATATATATATATATATATATATATATATATATATATATATATATATATATATATATATATATATATATATATATATATAAATATATATACACAGTTGTGCTCATAAGTTTACATACCCTGGCAGAATGTATGATTTCTTGGCCATTTTTCAGAGATATGAATGATAACACAAAAACTTTTCTTCCACTCATGGTTAGTGTTTGGCTGAAGTAATTTATTATCAGTCAACTGTGTTTACTCTTTTTAAATTGTAACAGAAACTACCCAAATGACCCTGTATAAAAGTTTACACACCCCACTTAATTGCCCCCTTTAACATCAATGACAGCTTGAAGTCTTTTGTGGTATTTGTTGATGAGGCTCTTTATCTTCTCAGATGGTAAAGCTGCCCATTCCTCTTGGTAAAAATCCTCCAGTTCCTGTAAATTCTTGGGCTGTCTTGCATGAACGGCACGTTTGAGATCTCCCCAGAGTGGCTCAATGATATTGAGGTCAGGAGACTGAGATGGCCACTCCAGAATGTTCACTTTATTCTGCTGTAGCCAATGACAGGTGGACTTGGCCTTGTGTTTTGGATCCTTGTCATGTTGGAATGTTCAAGTACATCTCATGCACAGCTTCCTGGCTGATGAATGCAAATGTTCCTCCAGTATTTTTTGTTAACATACTGCATTCATCTTGCCGACAATTTTGAACACATTTCCTGTGCCTTTGTAGCTCACACATCCCCAAAACATCAGCGACCCACCTCCGTGTTTCACAGTAGGAATGGTGGACCTTTCATCATAGGCCTTGTTGACTCCTCTCCAAATGTAGTGTTTATGGTTGTGGCCAAAAAGCTCAATTTTGACCTCATCACTCCAAATGACTTTAGATAGATAGATAGATAGATACATATATCTATTTATATATCTAAATATAAAAGATATAAAAGCTGCTATTTGTAACCTTTTTATGCCTTGAGAGCAACTGATACAACTGATCCCTTTGTTTTTTCCTATTGACTAATGGTGGAAGTTTGGGAGGCCACCCTGACATCTCCACATGAATCATCATAGAAACAGTAGAAGTAACCCACCCGAAGATTTATTACATAGCTATATATAGATATATCTATTTATAGATCTATCTATCTATCTATCTATATATATATATATATATATATATATATATATATATATATATATATCCATCTATCTACAGTGGTGTGAAAAAGTGTTTTCCCCCTTCCTCATTTCCTGTTCCTTTGCATGTTTGTCACACTTAAGTGTTTCGGAACATCAAACCAATTTAAACAATAGTCAAGGACAACACAAGTAAACACAAAATGCAATTTGTAAATGAAGGTGTTTATTATTAAAGGTGAAAAAAAATCCAAACCATCATGGCCCTGTGTCAAAAAGTGATTGCCCCCCTTGTTAAAACATACTATAACTGTGGTTGTCCACACCTGAGTTCAATTTCTCTAGCCACACCCAGGCCTGATTATTGCCACACCTGTTCACAATCAAGGCATCACTTAAATAGGAGCTGCTTGACACAGTAAGGTCCACCAGAAGAACCCACTATTATTATTATTATACAGGATTTATATAGCGCCAGCAGTTTGCGCAGCACTTTACAACATCAGGGGAGACTGTACAATTACAATACAATTTAATACAAAAGGGATCAGAGGGCCCTGCTCGTTAAATCTTATAATCTAGAAATACAGTAATAAGTGATAATACTATAGACTGTAACTGGCTGGGAAGGGGGTTAACATCTAGGGGCAATCAATCGTGTGCCTAACCATGTGTAATGTTTGTAATATGTGTTGCTTTTTACTACAGATCAATTCATTTCTTTTTCCTAGCGAAAGAGAGACAAAGCGATCGTTCCCTCTGTATAGAGCCCAATGCAATGATTTCTTCTCACTTTCTGTTGAATCTACAGTACAGGAAGTTCTCTGTGGCAAAAAAGCGTGATAAAGGTTTTAATTTTCCCCTATTATATCTAAAGTTTTTTTTTTTTTTTTTTTTTTTTATTGGCTTTAGATACACCGGAATGTAAATAGATTGTTTTTAGTGCCCCAAGGATGTTCTGTTTGCCACACTTTGATTCCAATTTATTCTTGTTTATGCATTCCATTCAATAAAAACAGTCTGTGTTGATTTTTCAAGATAGAATTTCAATGTCATAGATGAGTAGAAACTGATTATTATACTGTTGTCATATTTTGCACTGAGCGCAGCATTTCGACTTGTTTGCCAATTTTTAACAATGATTTTCATGGCCACCGACTTCCAGTATTGGTATCTTCATCACTGTTACTACGATATTTGAATATTTTTGGCTGTTATTTTTTTACATTTTTCCATAACGTATTGAGGTTAAACTTTGGCTAAACATCTTTCCATCAGAAGATTTTATTTCCATCTGCCACCTACTGTATATATACACTATATTGTCAAAAGTATTGGGATGCATTTTGGACCTTGCTTTGTGTGATGGTCCAAATCATTTGGTGGAGAGGGATTATAGTGTGGGGTTGTTTTGCAGGGGTTGGGCTTGGCCCCTTAGTTACAATGAAGGGAATTTTTTAGGCATCAGCATACCAAGACATTTTGGACAATTTCCTGTTCCCAACTTTGTGGGAACAGTTTGGGGATGGCCCCTTCCTGTTCCAACATGACTGCCCACCAGTGCACAAAGCAAGGTCCATAAAGACATGGATGAGCGAGTTTGGGGTGGAGAAACTTGACTGGCCTGCATAGAATCCTGACCTCAACCCTATAGAACACCTTTCGATGAATTAGAGCAGAGACTGCAGGAGACTGCAAGAGAATGCAAGAGACTGCAGAGGCTGCAAGCCAGGCCTTCCCGTCCAACATCAGTGCCTAACCTCACAAAAGCGCTTCTGGAAGAATGGTCAAACATTCCCATAGACACACTCCTAAACCTTGTGGACAGCCTTCCCAGAAGAGTTGAAGTCGTTATAGCTGCAAAGGGTGGGCCAACTCAATATTGAACCCTACAGACTAAGCCCACGTACACACGGTCGGAAATTCCGACCACAAAATCCGTTGAAATTTTTCCGACGGATTTTGTACGACACTGGTGTTGCATACACACGGTCGGACAAAGTTGTGGGAAAATCTCATCATTCTGAACGTGGTGACGTTCTTTGCGTACGACAGAACTACGTATAGGCTAGTAGCCAATAGCTTTGGTCTCGTAATTTGATCTGAGCATGCGTGGCACTTTGTCCGTCGGAATTCTGGACACACGATCGGAAAAAGTCAGATCGGATTTTGTTGTCGGAAAATTTGAGAACAGGATCTCAAATTTTTTCCGTCGGAAATTCCGAAGGAAAAAGTCCGATGGAGCCCACACACGGGCGGATTTTCTGACAACATGGTGCGATCAGACATTTTCCGTCGGAATTTCCGACCGTGTGTACGGGGCATAAGACTGGGATGCTATTAAAGTTCATGTGCGTGTAAAGGCAATACTTTTGACAATATAGTGTATGTCTACATGGCTTTGTGTGATGGACAGGGTTACTGGAAACAGTGGATGATAGGTCAGACATTCCGAACTGTTTATCCAGACTGATGTAATTCTTGCTTCACTTTGTATTTGTCAACTATTTGGGATAAAGTGGAGATTTCTTGTTTTCCTTGTGTATCTATATCCAAAACTTTATTTCTTAATTTTGGGTAGAATAGGTTGTTGCCATCTGCGTCTCACTTGGGAGATTCACCATCCCGGTTTGTCCTGGTGGCCATCGTCAATGGGACAGAAAAAGGCGAGGAATCCAAAATTTTAGAGTTGTCATCAGAACAAAATGTAAGAGTAAATCTGCTAGTGGGGTTTCGGCAACAACTGTCTAATGCCCCGTACACATGATCGGACATTCCGACAACAAAATCCCATGTTTTTTTTTTCCGACAGATGTTGGCTCAAACTTGTCTTGCATACACACGGTCACACAAAGTTGGTCGGAAATTCCGAACGCCAAGAACGCGTTGACGTGCAACACGTATAACGAGCCGAGAAAAATTAAGTTCAATAGCCAGTGCTGTTCTTCTGCTTGATTCCGAGCATGCGTGGCACTTTGTGCGTCAGAATTGTCTAAACACGATCACAATTTGCACAAACGGATTTTGTTGTCGGAAAATTTGAGAACCAGATCTCAAATTTTGTGTGACGGAAATTCCTATAGAAACTGTCCGATGGAGCCTACACATGGTCGAAATTTCCGACAACAAGCTCCGATCCCACATTTTCCATCGGAAAGTCCGACCATTTTTACGGGGCATAAGAGTAGAATTCACCTTACTTTGTAGAGATTTACTCATATTTCCTATTTCATCTCGAAAACATACCCAATAGGACACAAACAGCCACAAATAAACTGTTAGTTATTGCATACCTTCCCTGCTATTATTCAATATTTTGACTTTACATTGGGGTTGAGTAACTAAAGGCAAAGGGGCTTTTTACGTTGCAAGGAAAGTTGCACTTTGCAATTGAATTTGCTTCAGAGCTTAGTTAATTAACCACTCGTGGACCGCTCACCGAACATATATACCGTGGCAGGGTGGGCGCTCTGCGCCAGATAACGTGCCTAGTACGTGATCTGATACTTCCGGGTCTGAGGCGCGCGCCCGCACCGCCATTGACTCTCTCCTGCGGTGATCACACACAGCGGGAGCCCAGTGTCAGATACTGCATACTCTATGTCAGCCGGCACCCGCCGATTATACAGTACACAGGAAGAACAGCGATCTGCCTATGTAAACAAGGCAGATCGCCGATCTGTCAGTAGGGATGGCATTGATCCTGTGTTCCTGAAAAGCAGGAACATGGATCAATGCCTTCCCTTAGTAAAAGCACCTCCCTCCTCAGTACACAAGCACTGGCTAGGAACATATTTAACTCTTTGATCGCCCCTGATGATTAACCCATTCCTTGTATCAGTGTCACTGGTCCCCAAAAAAGTGTCAGTTAGTGTCTGATTTGGCCGCCACAATATCACAGCTCGGCTATAAGTCACTGATCGCCGCCATTACTAGTGAAAAAAAAAGTTAATAAAAATATTCCATAGTTTGTAGACGCTATAACTTTTGCGCAAACCAATTAATATACGCTTATAGGGAGTTTTTTTTTTTTATTGGATATGTTTTATAGCAGAAAGTAAAAAATATTGTTTATTTATTTTTTTTCAAAATTGTCAGTATTTTTTTTTTATAGCGCGAAAAATAAAAAACGCAGAAGTGATCAAATACTGCCAAAAGAAAGCTCTATTTGTAGGAAAAAAAGGATGTACATTTGGTCTGGGTACAATGTCAGCCTAAACTGATGAATAAATTTGTTTTTTTATATCTTTTTTTAGATATGTATTATAGCAGAAAGTAAAAAATATTGTTTATTTTTTTCAAAATTGGCGGTCTTTTTTTGTTTATAGCCGCGTACACACGATCGGAATTTCGGTCAGCAAAAGACCGATGAGAGCTTTTCATCTCAAAATGCGACCGTGTGTAGGCTCCATCGGAATTTTGCTGGCGGAATTTCGGCCAGCAAAGATTTGAGAGCATGTTCTCAATTTTTCCGACGGAAATCGGAATTTCCAATCATCTGTAGCAATTCCGACGCGCAAATATTCCTACGCATTGCTCGGAAACAATTCGACGCATGCTCGGAAGCATTGAAGTTCATTTTTTCTCGGCTCGTAGTAGTGTTGTACGTCACTGCGTTCTTGACGGTCAGAATTTGGTGTGACCGTGTGTAGGCAAGACAGTTTGAATTCTGTTGGAATTCCGTCAGGAAAACCATCAGAGCTTTTTCTGACGAGAATTCCGATCGTGTGTACATAAGAGTGAAATACCACCAAAAGAAAGCTCTATTTATGGGAAAAATAGGACGTGAATTGTGTTTGGGTACAGCGTTGCATGGCCGTGCAATTGGCAGTTAAAGCGACGCAGTGCCGTATCACAAAAAATGACCTGAATCAAAATTTTCCGTAGGTCAAGTCGTTACGTTGAATGCCTGCTGACCAATCATGTGCATGCAAAAATGCTGTTTTTTTTTTATTTGCATGTGATTGGGTATTCTTTACAAAATAAAACATCACCATATTCACTAGACCAGGGGTCTCCAAACTGCGGCCCGAGGGCCAGATGTGGCCCTATGCTAGCCTTTATCCGGCCCTTGGGGCACTATTCCTCCTACTAATATGAGGCACTATTCCTTCCACTGACACCAACAATGGGCCACTATTTCTTCCACCGATACCAATGATGGGATACTATTTCTCCTAGTAATAGGGGCACTACTCCTCCTCCTATTGACCACCAATCCTGAGGCCATATTTATTCTCACTGATGTCTGGTCCGGGGACATTTTCTGCCCCTGCTGGCCACAATCCGGTCCTTCTAAAGTCTGAAGGACAATAAACTGGCCCTTTGTTTGAAAAGTCTGGAGACCCCTGCACTAGACCATGGGGCAAACTCTCTTGCAAAGTAGACAGCCGATTTTCTTTTAGTAAATCCACCTCACACACTTCAAAAGAAAATTGAAGAACAATCCTAAATTGGTATGAAGCTGGGCCTCACAACCTACCCACTTTGTCAAGGACACCTGAAGCCCCAGTAGGTTTATTTCTACTCTAAGTTGCCCCTTCATGTAGAAGAACCCGGTTCATTTTGCACAGTACTGATCATAGTTGTAGCCCGTAGAAGCAACATTTGCTCCAAGATGGGAGCGTTTTCCATCCACCACCATAAAAGTACAACAACTGATACAGCACATTCATAAAACTGACAATCACTTAGCTACTGTTGTGGTGATGTTCTAAATGGCAATAAAATTGTTGTACTTCTTAACTAATTCATAAAATGTAAGTGTTATTGGTCTTCGTGGACAAATATTCACAGTGTAATCGCATGTCATTCAGGCGCAGTGATATTAAAATTAATAGAAGATGATGTCCTGTCATTTAGACATTCATATGCATCTGTTAAGGTAATAAATATAGTAATATACAATAATGGTTTATATTATTGAGTAATGATGGAGTATGTTTCTTGGCACAGTTAAGATCTAATTGTTGAACAAATCAGGTGCATGTTCTTAACCACTTAAGGACCGAGCCTCTTTCTGAGATTTGTTGTTTACAAGTTAAAAACATAATTTTTTTGCTAGAAAATTACTTAGAACCCCCAAACATTATACATTTTTTTTTATAACACCCTAGAGAATAAAATGCCGGTCATTGCAATACTTTCTGTCACACCGTATTTGCGCAGCGGTCTTACAAGCGCACTTTTTTTTGGAAAAAATACACATTTTTGAATAAAAAAAATAAGACAACAGTAAAGTTAGCCCAATTTTTTTTTTATATTGTGAAAGATAATGTTATGTCGAGTAAATTGATACCCAACATGTCACACTTCAAAATTGTGCCTGCTCGTGGAATGGGGCAAACTTTTACCCTTAAAAATCTCCATAGGTGACGTTTAAAAAATTCTACATGTTGCATGTTTTGAGTTACAGAGAAGGTCTAGAGCTAGAATTATTGCTCTCGCTTTACCAACCGCGGCGATACCTCACATGTGTGGTTTCAACACCGGTTTCATATGCGGGCGCTACTCACGTATGCGTTCGCTTCTGCACGTGAGCTCGGCAGGACAGGGCGCATTTTTTCTTATTTATGTTACCTTTTATTTTTTATTTTTACGCTGTTTTTTTTTTAAAATTGTGTCACTTTTATTCCTATTACAAGGAATGTAAACATCCCTTGTAATAGAAAAAAGCATGACAGGCCCTCTTAAATATGAGATCTGGGGTCAAAAAGACCTAACATCTCATATTTACACTAAAATGCAATAAAAACAAATAAATGAAAAAAATTGTCATTTAAAAAAAAAAAAAAAAAAAAAAATGGCCCTTTAAGGGCTATGGGCGGAAGTGACGTTTTGACGTCGCTTCCGCCCTGCAATGTTATGGAGACGGGCCGTCTTCCCCTCACTCATCTCCATATCCAGCAAGGGTGAAGATCTGATCGCCTCCGCCTCTGCCGACAGCTCGGGTAAGCAGAACTTCTGCTAGCACAGGCCAATAGACAAACACCCAAAAACAATCACAGTATATGAAGAGCAGTGCTGTTACAAAGTGAAAAATTGGGACATGATTTCAGAAAATTAAAAAACAGTGTGACAAAATATACCGTATTTATCGGCGTATTACACGCACTTTTTTCCCCTTAAAATCAGGTGGGTGCGTCTTATACGCCGATCCCCTGCTGATTGTGAGCAGAGGGATCGCCACGAGATACACATAGCTGAGTGCACTCGGCTCTTCTCGGTTCCGCTCACAGTCACGCCCAGTCCCGCCATTGGGCGGGACTGGACGTGACTGTGAGCGGAGCTGAGAAGAGCCGAGTAGACTCGGATATGTGTATCTCGGCTCCACCCAGTCCCTGCGATCTCTGCGGCATTCGCTCCTTCCCTCCCGCCCAGTCTCGGCGCCGCTAATTTTAAATGGACACTGAGGCAAGGCTGCACTGAGGCAAGGCTGCACTGGCAAGGCTGCACTGGAAAGGCTGCACTGGAAAGGCTGCACTGACAAGGCTGCACTGGGGCAAGGCTGCACTGGCAAGGCTGCACTGGGGCAATGCTGCACTGGGGCAAGGCTGCACTGGCAAGGCTGCACTGACAAGCATTGCACTGGGGCAAGGCTGCACTGGGGCAAGGCTGCACTGACAAGGCTGCAAATGACACCGATGAGGCTGCATTGATGGGCATTTAAATGTAAGTTTTTTTTCCCCCTAAACTTCCCTCCTAACAGTTTTTTTCCTTAAAATTCCCTCCTAAACTTGGGGTGCGTGTTATACGCCGATAAATATGGTAAGTGGCATAATATAAGCTCAAATTCATCAAGGGGGAATTCAAAAAAATATATAAAAATAGGTTTAAGTGTCCTGCCTGAAGTTAAACCATAATATTTATCTGCCATTCATTCTAAAAAAATTATACACAGAAATAAAATCTGCAACTTAAAATCCATCTGCAACAAAAATTGTATAAAAAAAAAAGAAAAAAAATGACTTGCCCTTTAATTATATAAATAACAAATAATTGTGTGCGAACACAATCTAGGCATATTATTCTTCCTGGTAAAGTACGCGGCATGTTGAGTTATATTGCTAGCTGTTTACAGCGCATACCATTTATATGCTTCTGTTCAAAACCAGAAATTACTCCTTTGCCAACCAAACACTCCAACCGCTGTTTTAATGATGGTGTATAAAACTGTTTTGATCCAGGGGGATTTCTTTTTACATTGAAATGTTGAGAATATTCTTCGAGCACAAAGAACATAGTTCTACTAATCCCATAATTTGTTAAGTATTAAACTTTTGTGTAATTGGATAAAAAGGTCGGACTTCTTGTGCCTTAATGCAGCCTCAAATTGTGGGTTAAGGCTACACGTTAATGCTGTATTTTATATTTACAAAACAACAATATAGTAATTTAACCGTCACATAATTATATTTAAGCTATAAAATATATGGTAGTTATTTTGGTTAATTCAAAATGGATGATTCGTTTTATGTACATCATCCAAATAAAAGTCACACCCTTTAGCTTCTACTGTGCTTCTTGTTGGAACTAAAGTCCCTCAATGCATTAACCTGTACAATGCAACCTCCCTCTTATGCTACAATATACAGGATGTGCAGGCTGCAGTGGATTTATAAAATAAGTGCAAATCAGAGCCAGGGATGTACTGAAATGAATGCAAAAGTTTGCATAACTTTTTTATTAACCCCCTTGGTGCTTGCCGCACGCAAATATTTGACCTCTCAGTGGGTGGGCTGTGCCCTGCACCAGTGGCGGCTGGTGGTATATTTTTTTTGGGGGGGGGGGGCGAAAAACAATGTCACTCGCAACCCCCCCTCAGTCGGTCACCAGCCCTGCACTTACCACATCACGGGTAGCACTCCCTCCGGGCGGCGGCTTCCCCTGCGTCTCCTCCTCGGCTTCACGGCGACTTCTGCCGTGCGTCTCCTCCCTCCTCCTCCTCGGGGGCCCGATAGGATTGCTTCTTCTCTCAGCCAATAGGGTGACGGGCCTCAGGACCCGCTTCCTGATTCGCCAGGAGGAGAATCAGGAAGACAATAGCAAATATTCTTTTTTTACTTTCAATAAATTTTTATTAAGTTGAACAGAATATACAAAACTTGGGCGTACAGAAGAGATCGCCCATTGTCGTTCATGTTACAGTAATAAGCAAAGACAAAACGTGCAAAACTGAGCTTGAGAGAAAATAACTAGCACATATCCGGAAACCAGGCAAAACGTGGTGTCACCGAGGGGGGTGATTCGCTGAGACCCTAAACGGAGATTTGCTTCTAGCAGGGAAACATCTATTGATTGAAGTTTAATTGAAGGGAGAGGGTTGGTCCTGGGCACCCCAAGTGGGATCAAACTGTGCCCCGAGCCATCTCTCCTAAGATCCTGCCCTCATGGCTATTAGAATTTCAGGGGTAAGGAAGAGAGGGCGACCACCCCGCCTGTACGGGTGGGGACCCCTCAGTAAGGCGTATGACGGCAAATGCCACCTGTGCTTTATTAACAGTTTCCTCAAGCTAACTTGCCAGATAGCTGGTACTAACCTGGCTATCCTGGTAGATATATAAAAGCAAGAAAGAAGAAGGGAAAGTCAGAAAGAGGGGAAGGGGATAAAGGGGGGGGGGGGAGGGTGTGCCACAATTTAGCTAGGTATCCGAGATTTATCCGGAGGGACTCCTGGAATAAGGGATATCCCACAGTGAGACGCCCAAGGTTCCCATATAGCTTCAAATTTTTGAGTGGTATCTAGCAGTATACTGGCCAGCTTCTCCTGGGCCATGATCCATGAGATCTTACGGACTATTGCTCGGAAGGCGATCTTCGGGCGTTTCCAAGCTCCAGCAATGGTTAGTTTAGCTCCCAGCAGAATAAAGTGAATCAACCTTTGCTTGGGCTTGGAAACATTGGAGATATTAGCATTCAAGAGTGCAACTGCTGCAGTCCTAGGAACCGAACAGTTTGTGACCTTGGTGATTAAAGAGAATATTTTTGACCATAACGGCCTGATTCTGGGACATTCCCACCAAATGTGTACCATGGTTCCCCTTAGCTGACACCCCCTGAAACAGCAGGGGTCCGCTGAGGGGTATATCGCTGGCAATCTAGATGGGGTCATGTACCATCTCATGAGAACTTTAACGTTTGCTTCCATTAGAGAAGTATTGAGTATACCTCTAAAGGCTTTAGAACCCGCCTGGTGCCAAGTGTCTAAGTCCCACTCTTGTTGGAGATCAGCCTCCCATTCAGACATGTAAGTGGATTTACTGGTTGTTTGTGTGAGCAACGAGTATATTACCGAAATGCCGCCCCTCTGGCCCCCGGCTTGACCACACCATAGTTCGTAATCAGTAAATTTGGGAGGTAGGGGTTTTTCCGTCCATATCTTGTGTAGGAAGTGGGATATTTGACCAAACCTGAATATCTCAGAGGTTGGCATTTCTAGCTTATGGGTACAGAAATTCAGGGTAAGAGGTCCTTTACCCGTGAAGTAGTGTCCAATGCGGTACAGTCCCTTGTCCAGCCACCACTGAAATGACTTAATGACCATCCCGGGAGGGAAGTCCGGGTTATGAAAGATGTGGGAGAGAGGTTGTGTCCCAGAGGCAAGGTTCTGAGTGTTATGGATTCCATCCCAGAGAGCATAAGAGTGAGAGAGGGAGGGAGAAAGAATTGCTGGCCTTTGTTTTTGTGGGCACCACAGTAGATAGTCTAGAGTGTACTGGGGGACAGCTTGCCTTTCGATATTGACCCAGTCTGGCTTTTCAGATGTTGAGTATACCGTGGAAAATTGGGCCAATCTAGCCGCCTGATAATATTTAAGGAGAGACGGTAATCCCAATCCCCCCTTTTTCCTATGAAGGTATAGAGTTTGTTGGGGGATTCTATAGCCCGATTTCCCCCATATAAATTTCAGGATTTTACTTTGTAGTGGCTTGAGTTGATCTTTTCGAATAGATATTGGAAGGGACCTAAAGAAGTAAAGAATTCTAGGAAGTAGGGTCATTTTGATGGAATTAACTCTACCTAGCCAGGAGAGCTCATACTGTGACCAAGTTTTCAGATCGGCAGCCAGTTTTTGAAAAAGCGGGGGGTAATTTTTATTATATAAGGATTCTGTCTTGTCCGTGAGGGATATCCCCAAGTATTTGATGTAGCCTGTTCCCCATTGGAATTGAAAGGATTTTTGAAGTAGGGTGACCATGGAGGGAGGGAGAGAGATGTTTAGTGCCTGTGATTTAGAGTAGTTCACACCTAAACCTGATATCCTAGAGAAGTCTGTGAGTGTTTTAAGTAGGTTCGGGAGGGAAGTGATGGGAGACGTCAAAAATAAGAGCATGTCGTCTGCAAAAAGGCCGCATTTGTGAGTATGATCCCCGCATTTGACCCCCTGGATGTCGGGGTTGATTCGTACTGCTATAGCTAGTGTTTCGATCGCTAGGGCAAATATGATCGGGGATAACGGGCAGCCTTGTCTGGTCCCTCTAGCAATGGCAATGGGATCGGAGTACTGTCCCTGTATGCGTATTTGGGCTTTGGGTTGTGAATATAGGGAGTGGATCACCCCTCTGAAGCGGGGGCCGAAGCCCCATCTCTCCAGGAGGGGGAAAAGGTAAGACCATGACACTGAGTCGAATGCCTTTTGAAGATCTAGTGATAACAGAAGTCCCTGTTGTGCTGGCCCCCCATCCCAGTTAGATTGAAGAATGGATACGATGTCTATCGCCCTCCTAATTTGGTCGGGGCCTTGCCTGCCAGGTATAAACCCCACCTGGTCTTTGTGTATATATTTGCTGATAAAGGACGATAGGCGTACCGCCATTATTTTTGTGAGTATTTTGAGATCAGAGTTAATGAGTGAGATGGGTCGGTAGTTTCCTACTTCTTCTGGGTTTTTATCAGGCTTAGGAATGACCGTAATATACGCCGTATTCAGTTGAGGGTCCAGGGGATTGCCTTGAGTCAAGTGGTTAAAGAATTTCGCCATATGTGGGACTAGGGATTCCTTGAAGGTCTTATAATAGGGAGCCGATAATCCGTCAGGGCCAGGCGCCGACCCTGTCCTAAGGCCTTTGATTACTGAGGCAACTTCTTCCGTCGAGAATGGGGCCTCTAGGATTTCCCTATGTTCGTCAACTAACCTTGGAATAGGTATACCATCCATAAAGTCGGGTATTGAGTTGCTTGGGGATTGTGGTGGGGCACTGTAAAGATCAGCATAAAATTTTTGAAAGGCGTCTAGGATTTTGGAGGGGTTGGCTGTTAGACCGTGGTTTGCTAATCTGATTTTGGGAAAGGAGGAAAACTTTGTTCTAGGAGATAATTTAGTTGCCAGCATCGGTCCTATCTTCCCTTTCTGAGTGTAAAATTTGTTCGAGCTCCAGCGGATTGATTTTTCCGCTTTCGTCGTAAGGGCTAGGTTGAGTTCTAATCTCAGCTTTTCAATTTGGGCGAGTAGGGATGGGGAAGGGTGACGCTTGTGTTGGGCTTTGGCTGATTTGTACGATTCTTCCAGTCTTTCTATCTGTATTACGTGTTCTTTCTTGAGCCTGGAACCTATCTGTATGAACTTTCCTCTGATCACAGCTTTGTGCGCTGCCCAAAGTGTCTCTGGTGAAATGTCCCCTACATTATTTAGGGTGAAGTAATCAGTCAGAGCCTTATTTAGTTCCGTTACTTGCACTGGATTGGAAAGTATGGATTCATTTAGGCGCCATTGTCCCCGTTTCGTCCTGTGTGTGCTAGCTTGAATGTGCATAATGACTAGTGAGTGGTCTGAGAGAACCGTATCACTTATGTGGGATTTAAGGATTGCTGGCAGTAAGTCTGGGGAGACCAGAATATGGTCAATCCTGGCGTAGGTGTCGTGCGGGTAAGAATAGTGGGTAAAATCCCTTTTGGAAGGATTGAACTCTCTCCATACATCAATGAGGCCCCTGTTGTGTAGAAGTTTTGCTATCCTCAGGCTCGCTCTGGTGGGTTTGGTAAGCTGTGTCTTGGGGGGTTTTGATTTATCTAGTGCCTGATCAAATGCTATGTTAGAATCTCCCCCCCCAAACTACAGTGCCCTCTAATAGAGGGGAAAGTTTGTTCAGGATACGCTTGAAGAATTGTTCCTGTCCTTTGTTTGGGGCATAATAGGATACTAGGGAGTAAATGTGACCTCCTATAGTCCCCTTGACCAAGAGGAACCTCCCCTCCACATCTCTGTAGTCGGATAAAAAAGTGAAGTCGCACGATTTAGACAAGAAAATCGCAACATCTCTTGTTTTGTTCTCAACTTTTGCAAGATAGAAGTGTGGGTAGTGAGTGTGTATGAATTTGGGACTGTACCGCATTGGGAAATGGGTTTCCTGAATCATCAGAATATCTAGTTTAAGGGATTTGTAATGTGAGAACAGTTTTTTCCTTTTGATTGGTGAGTTCAGGCCTTGCACATTGTGGGAGGCTATTTTGAGATGGGGTTGTGGTGTGTCAGCCATGAGGTGTGGGAGGAGCGTCAGCTCGGCATATCTCGTCACTCACCCTTAGACGTCTTCTGTCTGCTAGGTCGTTCAGTTCATCATCACATCTTCCTGGTAGTTGGAAGCTGGACACCCATATTGGAGGCAAATGTTCTGAAAAGATAATTCTCATTAGGCACAAAATAACTGGGAAGGGCATGGGAAGGAGAGAAGGAAAGAATGGAGAAGAGCAGAAAGATTTGTCTCCTATCAAGGGAAACAGTTCCCAGGGGGGGAGACACCCCCTAGGGACTTTTACCGAAAAGGTAATAGTGTCTGCTCCCAAGAGGGATAGACAGCCGCACCCTCAGATACCGATAGGAACCCAAGGGTGTGGTTGAGGCACATGGGGCCTACCCCAGCCAGGGCGCCCCCTATTATTATAGAGAGTAAGTGTAACTCAGCAGTCTGGAAGAAGAAAGGCATGTGTTATGCGGACTGCAAAACTCAACATGCTCTATATCCGGTGCCCCCCGTTCGTCCCTTTAAAGGGAGCGAAGGGGGGGCCCCTGCTCACAGTAGTGGTGTGTAAATCCCCAGGAGTGACCAGTTATAAACCGGTCAGACCATGGGGAGCCTAAAGTAGCTAAGGAATCAAAAAAATAAAAATAAAGATATCAGTGTTCAAAATGAACAGCGTCCAGGTATCTGGATCTAGGAAGACCAGATCCAATCAAAAACTAGGGTCACAGGACAGTCCATGTCCTCTTAGGAATCTTCAAGGTGGGCCATTGTCCTTTGCCTTCTTGGTCTTTGTCTTGTTCCAAAGCAGCGATTCTGGGCTCGTCGGGGTTGGTCTCTTGGAAGATCCGGGCAAGTTGTGAGTCACCTCCATGTCTGCTTCTTGGGAAATGAGTTTGAGTCGCAGCAACAGTCTTTCTCCTTCTGGGAATGTCGAGAATGCATAAGTCTTGCCGTTGTCTGTGAATCTTACTGCGAAAGGGAAGGCCCATTTGTATTTGATGTCCTTTTGTGTGAGGACCTGAAGCAGGGGCTTGAGTGAGCGTCTGCGCTGCATGGTGGAAGGAGACAGATCTGCGAATATTTGTACAGGATGACCAAGGCATAGGACTTTGGGAGCTGAATGAGCCTGTCTCATCACTTCTTCCTTGATGGCGTAGAAGTGAGGTTTTGCGATGACATCTCTCGGAGTTCCGTCTTTCCTGGGGGGTCCCAATGCTCTATGTACTCTGTCAAGTTCTAAGCGGTGTTGAGGAACATTTGGGATTAGTGTCTGGATCATGTTTTGTACCGCAGCTGGTATGTTTGTGACGAATTCAGGAAGGCCTCTGATCCTAACGTTGTACCTTCTTGACCTATTTTCCAAATCGTCAATTCTGGATAAGGCGACATCCAATTGATCTTGTACTGTGTGTAGGTGGTCAGAGGTTTGGTTAGTCACAGCAATTGTTTGTTCCATCTTATGCTTAATATAGTCAATTCTGGTGCCCAGGTTCTGAAAATCTTGTTTTAGATCTCCTGTGATCTTGGCAGCTGTTTGGGAGAGCAGGTCTGACAATTTCAAGTACAGATCAGTCATTGTGAGAGATGCTGACATGGGGTCAGTGTGAGGGGGGACAGCTTGGAGCGCAGCATGAGGCTCAGCAGGGGATGCAGAGAATCTGTCCATGGAGCGGCTTATTAGGGATTCTGTGGAAGCTGGGGAAGGAGACAGTTCCTGTTGTGGGTATCCCTGTGCCACCGGGGTGCAATGCAGGTTTGTGGGGGAATTTACCTGTCTCCCCTCATGTATCCCCTCCGTGTAGGCCGGGTGCTGCCTCGAGGCGGCCGCCATCTTGGATCCGCCAGCCGGATCCAGGGTATCGAATTGCGGCTCCAAGCTGCGTCTGACCGAGGATCTGTGCATATGGGGTGATGCCCTGTTGTGTGGGGTGTCCGCGGGCTATCGTGTCACCGTTCCGGATAGCTGTGGGGGCTGGCGATGGGCGCCGTTTGGCTGGGGTAGAGCGGAGCTCCTGGCTAAGCGGCCATCTCCGGAACTCCGCGCATGCGCACTCTCAATAGCAAATATTCTTTTGTTGTTGTCACACAACTGGGTGACTGGGTGACTCTGCACCCCAAGCTCACCTTTTTTTGAAGCCAATAAGGGCCTCAGGCTCTAATCATGTGCTTCTAAAAAAAAAAAATCATTGAAATCCATGAGTCCAGTGCCCTGCATGTAGATTAGGGGCCGGGCGCATGGATTAGGGGGGCGGAACCCCTGTGACCCATATGAACGGGTCGCCACTGCCCTGCAGGCTCCCTGCACAGTTACCAGCGGTCAACGGAAAGTTCCCAATCGCTGCGTACGATCAGGTTCTTTCCGATTATGTGACCACCGTGACAGCCAATCATGGCGGTCACATGATCATAAGCCCCCGTCCTAAACCGCTTAAAGGGCCGGGAGCCACCGGCGTCAAGAGGTTAACATACATAGGTCATTCAAATTTCACATGTTGGTAGAGTAAAGCCAGCTAAAGACGGTTCAAATCTCAGCCGGTTCAGAAGGAACCAGTCGAGATTCAAACCATGTATGGGCAGGCTAATCTATCAGTCAAGTCGATCCATCAGTTGAGAAAGGCTGCTCTATAGTAACTCTTCTTTTTTATTGCAAGTAAATAATGAACTTCAAGCAGAAACAATGTGCTGTCATTGAGTTCTATTTGCTGACGATTCGTGTCAGTGGTCGTAGTTGATGGCCTCCCACTGTGTGATTTGTCTTCAATGCCGGCTTCCCCTTCTTTAACCTTCTTCATCCATCTGTGCACATTGCTCTTGTCAATGGTGTCATCTCTGTAGCTTTCTGTAGATGTCGGTCAGCCTGCACCTCTTCTTCGTCAAGAACTCAGTGACAGCACTTTGCCTCTGCTTGGAATCAACTTTTTACCTGCAATAAAAAAGAAGAAATTGAGTTACTATAGAAAAAGAGCTGTGCATCGTACACATGATCAGACTTTCCGACAACAAAACCGTGGAATTTTGTCCAAAGCATGTTGGCTCAAACTTGTCTTGCATACACACGGCCACATAAATGTTGGCCAACAATTATGAACGTAGTGATGTACTAGACTAGACTAGACTTTCAGCTCTTTAGGGCCACCCTTTTCTTTTCGCGTTTTTCATTCCGTGCTTTTCAGTTCATTTCTGAACGGCCATTCGTCAACCAGCCACGTTTCGGAATCGGAGGAGATGTTATTTATTATTGGCCTTGGAGTTATTGCTTTGACATTATTTTTTTGGTTGAGTAATGATTTGATTTGTTATTGATGATTTTAATGATTTTTGATATGATTTTTTTTTTTTAATGCAAAATAAAAAAAAAATGTGTAGAATAATACTTGGCTATGTGTTTTACTTCAAATGACAGTTTGGGAGTCGGCAGTTACATATTAAAAAATACAATAAAATTGACAAGGGACACCAACATAGTTGTATCTTTGATCTTAAAAACTATGGGATAATGGTGTTGTGGTAACTCGCCCAAAAAAATAAAATAAAAAAGCATGATTATATTGATCTTGATATCACTAGTAAAAAAAAGCCTTTGAAAATTAGTTTGCAATAACTCCATCAGTATCACCAGCAAAGCAGCTTCATTATTATTCCATTAAAGAAGAAGAGAATTGTGCGCTGCATTTGGAGATTTCATAATTTGCCACGTCACAATTGTTAATTCTCCATTACGAATGTTAGTTTACAAGACCGACCGCTTCTGCTTCTGGGCATGCGTGTTTGTACTTTGGACTTTTGTCCAACGGACTTGTGTACACGCGTTCGGAAAGTAGGACAACACACATTTGTTGGCAGAAAATTTGAGAACATGCTAGCCAACATTTGTTCGCGGAAAGTCCGAAAAACAAATGTCCGATGGGGCATACACACAGTCGGATTTTCTGCCAACAACCTGGCATCCAACATTTCCCATCGGAAAATCCGATCGTGTGTACGGGCCTTTACTTTATCAACATGTCAAATTTTAATGACCTATGTAAGTTAATAAAAAAGTTATGGCCACTTTCCCATTACTTTCAGTACAGCCCTCGTATATTTGCTAACCTTAAATTTAGAGCCATTGTGCAGATGAGAGTTCTCCCAGCTCCATATTTATCTAGCATAAGAAACCAGGTAAGGCAGATCAATGATATAATGCAAAGCAGAGCCACAAAGCAGAGAGGCAGGGTCCATCATTTTCATATTTACTATAGTATACTTTTAGTGATCTTTATGATTTTATGTTACTTTTTTTGCATAAAATGCAAGCCTGACCTGTCAACACAGATCCATCAAAAATAAAGGATTTATTCCTTATTTTGGGATAGCGAGCAGAACATGTAAATTACTCCTTAATTGCCCCAGGGTTAACAGTGCACCAAGAACTGCTATAGCACAGATACAGAACCCATCTCCCTGGAATAAAAATTAAAGCTGAACTTCAGGCAAACAGCTATATACACAGATGCAAAGCATATAAAAGATCTGTTTTACCTGCCAAAGACTTTGTATGTGTGCCCATTCAGTCCTTAGATCTCAGCAGATCTGCCATACAGCACAGCCCTCTCTGGCAGGGCAGCAGATATGATTATTCTCTGCAGTTCTGTAACACTTACAGGTCTTGTTCCTTCCCCAGTCTGCGATTGTAATGTAAAAAAATCGGTAAATTTAAATGCCTCACCACTGCTAAAAGAACCAGATATGAAGTCATAGGGACAATTGAAAGAGTGTCCAGCATGTTTTGGGTTCCAGGGCTCGAGACTGAAAACTCGAAATGGATTATGATCTTGACCATAAAGCCAGCCATAGATGGTTCAAATCAAGTATGGGCAGGCTGAATGTACCCAAGTTGATCAATCGATTAACTTGGGTAAAACTAGCCTGCCGGATTTTACATGCGATTATTGCTAGCGACTGTGTTCTCCCGACAATGGCTCTGTGGGAGGGATTCCCCCATCAACACTGAGGAAATACATTTTCTCCATCTATGGTCAGCCTTAATGGTGTTGTTGGAAGCGTGTAATCACTCCTGTTCCATGACAGCTGCCGGTCTCATTCCAGCATCCTGGTTTTGTCTGTGATACATTCTACCTGTTTTGCATGCCCACCTGCAAAGTGATTGGTGTAGCCAGTCTCTGGGTGGAGACCAAACCTGATTTAAGCCAGCCAAGCCTGCAGTCTCATGCTTGTGATAGTGTGATTAACACGTGCTTCAAGCTCCCTGTTTGTCTGGCCTGCTCCCTGTTTGGATTCCCCTGTTTATGACTTTGGATCGGAACTTGAACTATTCTCTGAACTCTGCGTGCCTTTTGACTACGGATTTGACGCTGACTATTCTGAATCTTTCCTGCTTCGTACCTGGACGGTCATTGAGCACGTTCCCCATGACTAAGTCAATTTATGACGAAACGTACGTCGGGAGGCAGACGTGCTGACGTAATCGCGGTGTAGCGTATGTGTGGACGGGTGTCTGCAAGCCGGCCGTCATTTTTTAGCTGTTTATATTCTATGCAAATGTAAGTGCAAATTTTTTATCTCTAATAAACTGATGATTTATGGATTCACACTATGGTGAGTTTCTTTTCATCTTCCCGGGATACTGATCGTTGCCTGTTGATCTATTGTGATCTCCTGGCTTATCTTCAGCGTACTCAGCGTATATCAATTTGCTGCTGCTGTTGGTCTGATGTCCGGATGCTGATTTAGATTACAGGCTTGATATTGCTTGCCCTCTGGTAAGTGCACATTGTGTGTGGTGGAGGTTCACAATTATTGGTGTTTTTTATATGCACAGAAGAATTAATTTACTTTTATTCACCTCACTGGACTATTAATATTCATCCATTTTTTTGAGGATTTAATATCTAATATTCATTTGGTGTTTAAGATTGGTTGTTAAGTTGTTGCAATATACTACATCTTATCACTTCACATTTATTTTATGTACCGTATTTATCAGCGTATAACACGCACCGGCGTATAACACGCACCCCAAGTTTAGGAGGGAATTTTAAGGAAAAAAAGTTTTAGGAGAGAAGTTTAGGGAAAAAAAAAACTTACATTTAAGTGTCATTTGCAGCTTGCCCAGCGTCATTTGCAGCTTGCCCAGCGTCATTTGCAACCTGCCCAGCGTCATTTGCAGCCTGCCCAGCGTCATTTGTAGCTTGCCCAGTGTCATTTGCAGCTTGCCAGCATCATTTGTAGCTTTCCCAGTGTCATTTGCAGTTTGCCAGTGTCATTTGCAGCCTTGCCGACGTTTAAATTTCCCGCCGCAAGACAAAGCGCGCATGCGCGGCCGAAAAAGACCGAACCGCGGCCGAAAAAGGCCGAATCGCGGCCAAAAAAGACCGAGCCGACTGTTCGGCTCCGCTCGGAGTCCCGCCTCCCTGCTGTTTCGGGAGCGAGCGCAGGGAGGCGGGACTACGAGCGGAGCTGAACAGTCGGCTCGGTCTTTTTCGGCCGCGCTTCGGCCTTTTTCGGCCGCGGTTCGGTCTTTTTCGGCCGCGGTCGCCATTTTTCGGCGCTGCAACCAATTTTTGTCATTTTTTTGGGGGGTATCGGCGTATAACACGCACCCACGACTTTCCCCCGATTTTAAGTGCGTTTTATACGCTGACAAATACGGTATTTGCGCAGCTTTTTCTTTTTCCTATGGTCATTGAGCCACACCTGCCCTGGTGTGGTAGCCAGGCACTATAGCATTGTGTATAAGACCTGGGGGCAACTGATTACTGGTAGGCCTGCTTGCCTTATGGGAAAGGGGGCTTTGACAGGCATGACAGGTATTTCTTCCTGTGTGATTACAAGCACAGGTCTTCTTAGCAGCTGCTTTGACAGTGAAAGAAATACCATTAAAGGTTGAGTTTACTTCTAGTCTATTTACATTGTTTTCAGTCTCAAGCTTTGATATAGGGTGTGATTTTGGGTGCCCGAAATGGATTGGCTACACTTCCAATTGTCTTTTTGGCCTTTATTACAATGTATTAATATCTGGACCTTTTAGAAGTGGAACCACACTTTAATTTACATTTTTGTTACATTAAACTTCAAGTTCTGGAGACCATGAAGATCCTCTGAGGTGTAGAAGCCACCTGCCCAGATACCAGATTTCCTACATCTTAATTAGACTTGTAATTAAAGGTCAATATTGGACAAGCCACAATTGATAAAATGTCAACATTTTATTAAAGTCACATGGCTTAGAACAACATGGACAATTTTAAAAACTCTTATATGTGACATACAGTAGTTTCTCTAAATCAGTCTTTTCATCCAGGGCTGTGTGGAACCCTAAGTCCATCCTCCAGAGGTCGCTATTTATTCCTTGAGCAATGAACAACTTATGCCTCTCAGATGAGAAATCATTGGCAATGATCTTTTTAACTATCTGTAATGCCCCGTACACACGTTCAGACATTCCGACCACAAAATCCATCGGAATTTTTCCGACGGATTTTGTCCAAAACTTGTGTTGCACACACACGGTCGGACAAAGTTATCGGAAAATCTGATCGTTTCCGAACGAGGTCACGTAGAACACGTACGACAGGACTACGTAGAGGCCAGTAGCCAATAGCTTTCGTCTCCAAATTTCTTCTGAGCATGCGCGGCACTTTATGCGTCGGAATTCTCTAAACACGAATGGAAAAAGTTAGATAGGATTTTGTTGTCGTAAAATTTTAGATCCTGCTCTCAAATTTTTTCCGTCGGAATTTCCGACAGAAAAAGTCCGCTAGAGCCCACACACGATTGGATTTTTCGACAACATAATCTGACTTTTTCCATCGGACTATCCAACCGTGTGTACGAGGGCATACAAGGGACCATGAATGTTAGGTAGCGCTTCCCTCCAGGTGACGGGCAGCGGCTTCCCCTGCATCTCCTCCTCGGCATCATGGCGGATTCCGCCATGCCTCTCCTCCTCCCTCCTCCTCCTAGGCCAATTGGAACGCTTCTCCTGCCGGCCAGTCGGGCCCCACATTTCAGGCCACCACTGCTCATTACGCTTGTAGTCATTGGGAAGAATTACCCCTTACAGATAGCTAAAAATATCAATGTCAGTGGGAACGTATCTAAGAAGCAACGATTGCTCATTGACCAAGGAACCCCTAGAAACCTCTCGAGTTGCCCTAGGGTTCCATGGAGCCCTGGTTGAGAAACCCTGTTATGGAATAACTAATTCCCCAATAAAAAGAACTTAAATGAATAGATTAATAGATGGAATAGACAACTTAGTAGTTGGAGTTGTGGTTTAATACTAAGACAGAAGTTGGCCAGTACCCAAGCCAGGGAGTCTCTCTCTAAAGGCTAATTACCTCGTAAAAAACAATCTACAATCTAGAAAAACTTTGCTACATAAGTCCAAATTTGCACAGGTGTTACATTGAAAAATCTCTGTGATGGTGATGAAATGGTTTCCTTTGATGCTTATGCAGATAGCCCCTTGTGATTTGTGTGGCTCCAGGGAAAATTTTTTAACTAGCATCCAGTTGGTTACAGTCAACCTTTATTGCAGTTTTGTGGAAGAGCTCCAAGACACTAGGAACAGAACCGATTGGTGCAGTTGAGCATGGTTGATTGATATGAATTGATATGAACGATTGCTAAGTTTTTTTTTTTTTTAGTTTGCATTCTTATATAGTCATGTATTACAGTATCTTGCTTTAGTGCACAATTAGCTGTTAAATTGGACCATGGAAGAGAGCTTTAGGCTATGTAAAATATTTATAACAGCTAAAACAGCACACAGTGAAAGAGATGAAGCACTTGCCTTGGAACATAGAGCCTAATCACCCATAGTCCTCTGTATGCAGACTTGAGAATATAAGTGATGTTTTGTGCTTGGTTTTTAGCACTTATAAATATTTTACGACCTTCAGGATGTTTATCTCTTCTGGATTGAGTGCAAGCTGTTTTTCATTAGAAGGAAACCCTGCCAGGTACATTTATGTTGGTCAGCAATATATTTTAAATAATTCTTTTTGATATATGCTGTGTGTGCCTTGCCTTATGGAAGTGCTGTACATTGTGTGTGTAAAGTGCTTCTGGAATTCAGTTGAATTGGCCTAACCGTGAAACACCAATACAGTATCTCACAAAAGTGAGTACACCCCTCACATTTTTATAAATATTTTATTCTATCTTTTCATGTGACAACACTGAAGAAATTACACTTTTCTACAGTGTAAAGTAGTGAGTGTACAGCTTGTATAATGTCCCGTGCACACGGTTGGACATTCCGACCACAAAATCCGTCAGATTTTTTCAGATGGATTTTGGCCGAAACTTGTCTTGCATACACACGGTCGCACAAAGTTGTCAAAAAATCCGATCGTTCGGAACGAAGTGACGTGCAAAATGTACGACGGGACTACGTAGAGGCCAGTAGCCAATAGGTTTCGTCTCCAAATTTTTTTTGAGCATGCGTGGCACTTTGTGCTTTGGAATTCTCTACACACGATCAGAAAAAGTCCAATCAGATTTTGTTGTCGGAAAATTTTAGATCCAGCTCTCAAACTTTTTCCGTCGGAAATTCCGACGGAAAAAGTCGGATAGAGCCCACACACAATCGAATTTTCCGACAACATAATCCGATCTGACTTTTTCCGTTGGAATTTCCGACTGTGTGTACAGTGTAAATTTTCTGTCCCCTCAAAATAACTCAACACACAGCCATTAATGTCTAAACCGCTGGCAACAAAAGTGAGTATGGAAAACTGATGAAGACTGCAAGCAGATGATAATTGTAGACTACAGGCAGGCTACAAGAGATGGTCAGAGACTACAGATATGTTACAGGTGATGGCTAGAGACTGCAGATGCTACAGGAGATGGTCAGAGGAGATGCTACAGGAGATGGTCAGAGGAGATGGTCAGAGACTGCAGATACAGGAGATGGTCAGAGACTGCAGATACGGGAGATGGCCAGAGACTACAGATACGGGAGATGGCCAGAGACTGCAGATACAGGATATGGTCAGAGACTGCAGATACAGGATATGGTCAGAGACTGCAGATACAGGAGATGGCCAGATACTGCAGATACAGGAGATGGCCAGATACTGCAGATACAGGAGATGGCCAGAGACTGCAGATACAGGAGATGGCCATAGATGGCAGATACAGGAGATGGCCAGAGACTGCAGATACAGGAGATGACCAGAGACTGCAGATACAGTAGATGTTCAGAGACTGCAGATACAGGAGATGGCCAGAGACTGCAGATACAGGAGATGGCCAGAGACTGCAGATACAGGAGATGGCCAGAGACTGCAGATACAGGAGATGGCCAGAGACGGCAGATACAGGAGATGGCCAGAGATGGCAGATACAGGAGATGGCCAGAGACTGCAGATACAGGATATGGTCAGAGACTGCAGATACAGGAGATGGCCAGAGATGGCAGATACAGGAGATGGCCAGAGACTGCAGATACAGGAGATGGCCAGAGACTGCAGATACAGGAGATGGCCAGAGACTGCAGATACAGGAGATGGCCAGAGACTGCAGATACAGGAGATGGCCAGAGACTGCAGATACAGGGTTGGTCAGAGACTGCAGATACAGGAGATGGTCAGAGACTGCAGATACAGGAGATGGCCAGAGACTGCAGATACAGGAGATGGCCAGAGACTGCAGATACAGGAGTTGGTCAGAGACTGCAGATACAGGAGATGGTCAGAGACTGCAGATGTGATAAGAGTTGTGGAAGATTGGAAATATGCTTCCAGAGACAGTCACAGACTGGAGAGTGGAGATGCGTTATATGGGATCACTTCTATTATAGATGTTTTACAGACATCAGTTTGCACTCGTACATTTGTAACTCCCTAAAGCCTTCTTTTAAAATTACTTGTGGCACATTTGATATTTTTCTCAGCAAGATCCAAAAGAAAAGATCAGAGGGAAGAAAATATATAAAAAAAAGGTGTGAAAGAAATAAAGCAAACAAGTTAAGGACTCAAATCCAGCCTAAAGAATATTTTTCTTTTATGGGTTAGAGTATGCATACAGAGGGCCGCACAATAAGTGCAAGAGGGCCACAGATTGGGCACTTGACATATACGGACACAAACTACTCGAGAAGTCATTTGCTTGGAGACTGTTGACCTTGGTGCCCAAATACCAGCTTTCATATAGTTGGTCTTTAAGACCCTTTGATAAAGGTAATGATATGGGCCTTGAACTGCATAAAATTAGCATTGTGCAGGTACTACATTTAATATGAGCTATAAGTATTTTAATCCTGATTCATTTTATATCAGATAATACATAGTACTTATCACAGAACTTTAACTAGAAACATTTTTCTAGTTGCCTAATTACGATAATAAAATATTTTTTTACATAGAACAAATGAAAAAAGATGCTGATTATAGGAACTAAAACTGCCTTTTTAAAAATGATTTAGTAACTATGAAAAATAATTCCATAAACGCTTGGAGAATTAAATGCAATTATCGCCGCGTTTATTATTGTCTTTATTTTATGGAGATGTCAGAAGAGAATATTTGCATGCTTATTTTGCTCTTTGTTGTAATCCAACTTGATCACAGTCATCTGCTATGTTAATCTGTAATTGGGTTGAGGGAGTGAGATGGTTGCCACTTACATATCTCAATGTTGTTAGGCTATATTTATTTCCCTCTTTTTCCTGTTACGTGGACGTGTTACGTGTTGTTGTTCTCCCCTTGTTAGCAGCCAAGGGGTTTTGAGGATGACCTTGGAGCCTGCTTTTAATGCTTGTTTGATCTCGTCTCGATCTTGTTTGAGCGCTCTGTTCACGTTCTGCGTGCTATTTACCTTGTTTGTATGACAAATGCCCCCTAAAAGCCATTGTAGCTATATTAAGATTTACAAGGAGTGGGCTTGTTATAAAGATGGAATATTTAAAAACTGTAATGCATACACACGGTCGGATTTTCCGACGGGAAATGTTGGATGTGAGCTTGTTGGCTGAAAGTCCGACCGTGTGTACGCTCCATCGAACATTTGTTGTCAGACTTTCCGCCAACAAATATTGGCTAGCAGGTTCTCAAATTTTCCGCCAACAAAAGTTTGTTGTCGGACTTTCCGCTCGTGTGTACACAAGTTCGTCGCACAAAATTTCACGTATGCTCGGAATCAAGCATAAGGAGCCGCACTGGCTATTGAACTTCCTTTTTCTCGGCTCGTCGTACGTTTTGTACATCACCGCGATCTCACGTTCGGAATTGTTGGCCAACATTTGTGTGACCGTGTGTATGCATGACAAATTGGAGCCAACAACCTTTGAAACAAAAATCCATGGTTTTGTTGTCGGAAAGTCCGATCGTGTGTACGCGCCATAACTGTTGTCCCACAAATGGACCATTGCTTTCATTTTTTATTTACGCCTGTTTACTGTTCTTTTTGCCCTTATTTTTTATGGGTCATTAAAGCATAGCTCCCAGCTGTCCCTGATTTCGAGGGACTGCCCCTGATTTGGAACAAAGTCCCTCTGTCCCTCTTTCCTCCTCATGTGTCCCTCATTTTGGTCTTTACACGTACATGAACTTTTTTTTTTACCACTACAAATTCATTCATACTGGCTTTTGAAATTTACAAATGTAGCAATTTAGAAATTGGATTTCATTTTTGCCTCTTGGAAACACTTTTCCGTAGGGTTCAATATTAAGTTGCCCACCCTTTGCAGCTATAACAGCTTCAACTCTTCTGGGAAGGCTGTCCACAAGGTTTAGGAGTGTGTCTATGGGAATGTTTGACCATTCTTCCAGAAGTTGAAGATATTGTCAGGGGAAGCACTAGACTTAGACTTAGGTTCACTGAGTGAAAGGTCAACTTTATGGCATCACAAGAGTTACCATCAACTCATAAAATACTATTAGGATGTTTTGATATTTTATTATCACCTCTGTCTGTCTTCCCCTTTGTCTCCATTTGGTTTCTGAGACTTGTTGCTTTGTTTTTGTACATGTTTCTCTTCTGACCTTTCACCATTGATTCAGTTGCAAAAGTATGGGTTTGGCTAGAAGAGAACTATCTAAGCCATTTGGATCATTGCCTGAACAGTATCAGACTATGGCAACTTTTTTCCTATACTTTGCTGTTACAATCTTAAGAGATATATTAACAAAACGTCGTTATCTTTTGCAAATGTTAACAAATGAACTCTAGTCCAATAACTTTGCTTAAGCTGAGATAATGCTAAAGTGTTGTAAAGATGGGAGCACCACATTATTTTGTACAGTGCTCTGAGTGAAAGGTCAACTTTATGGCATCACAAGAGTTACCATCAACTCATAAAATACATAATACTATTAGGATGTTTTGATATTTTATTATCTGAGAGACTAATGTTTCTAAAGTGACAATTGTAAAAGAAAAAGTATGGGAGCTACCATTTTGGATCATTGCCTGAACAGTATCAGACTATGGCAACTTTTTTCCTATACTTTGCTGTTACAATCTTAAGAGATATATTAACAAAACGTCGTTATCTTTTGCAAATGTTAACAAATGAACTCTAGTCCAATAACTTTGCTTAAGCTGAGATAATGCTAAAGTGTTGTAAAGATGGGAGCACCACATTATTTTGTACAGTGCTCTACAATATTTCATTTTACAGCCAATGCATTTTTGCTGCTGCAAAATAAAATCCTATAGAGAACCAGTGTGGCACTCTTATACTTTCAACACTTTATCAAACTCTTCGAGGGTCCAGTAGTACCCCACAGTTGCTGGTAGTAGCCTCCAAGACTGTAGACGACCTGTTATGTTTTTTCGTTCAATCCAGCATGCTGAACAAAACCCCTGCCCCCCCTCCCACCAGAACTCAGTGATCAGAGCTTGCAGTCATTGTCTAGGCTCCACCCCTTGCTCTCTCATCACATGATTTGATTGACAGCAACAGGAGCCAATGGTTCCCACTGCTCTCATTGATTACAGTGATGATGGCAATAGAGAGCAGCGCCGTTGCTCTTGGGGGCGGCACTGGATCGAGATTGGACTCAATTTAGATATTTGGGGAGGGGGGGCTGGGGGGAGCTGCACACAGAGAATGCATTGAGGTAAAAAAAAAAAAAACCTTCAGCCTCTTTAACTTCTTCCATGGCCACAGAATGATAGCTTTCAGGTTCCTTCTAGCTAGGGGTGATCAACAATGGATATTTGCGGGTCCCCCTCTGCTCTCCCTGCTGATTCTCATAATGGGGAGTGGCATACTGAGAATGCATTGAGGTAAGAAAAAAAAAAACTTCCTCCTTTACAACCACTTTAACTTCTTCCATGGCCACAGATGGGAATGACAGCTCAACTCTTCGCTTCCGGGTTCATTCTAGCAAGGGGTTACATAGTTAGTCAGGTGGAACATACAGTTCAACCATCAAAAATAAATAAATAAATAAATAAAATAAATAATATAGTACAATCCAATATACCCAATTCTATACCCACAGTTGATCCAGAGGAAGACAAAAAAAAAAAACAGCAGAGCATGCTCTAATTTGCTACAGCAGGGGAAAAATTCTTTCCTGATCCTCCAAGAGGCAATAGCATTTTCCCTGGATCAACTTTACCTATAAATGTTAGTACCCCGTTATATTATGTCCATTTATGAAAGTATCCAGGCCTTTCTTAAAGCAATCTACTGAGTTGGCCAGAACCACCTCTGCAGGGAGTCTATTCTACATTTTCACAGCTCTTACTGTGAAGAAAACTTTCCGTATTTGGAGATTAAATCAGTCCTCTGTGTTGACCGTAAAGTGAATAACTCAACACCAAGTTCACTATATGGACCTTATATATTTATACATGTTGATCATATCCCCCCGTATTCTCCTCTTCTCAAGAGTGAATAAATTCAGTTCCTCTAATCTTTCCTCATAGCTGAGCTCCTCCATACCTCTTGTCAGTTTGGTTGCCCTTCTCTGCACTTTCTCCAGTTCCCTGATATCCTTTTTGAGAACTGGTGCCCAAAACTGAACTGCATATTCCAGATGAGGTCTTACTAATGATTTGTACAGGGGGGCAAAATGATATCTCTCTCTCTGGAGTCCATACCTCTCCTAATACAAGAAAGGACTTTGCTCGCTTTGGAAACCGCATCTTGGCATTGCATTATTGAGCTTATTATCTACCAAAACCCCCAGATCCTTCTCCACCATTGAGAATCAATGATCAATAATAGATGTTTGCTGGTCCCCCACTGCTCTTCCTGCTGATTCCCATCATGGGGAGCTGAATACAGAGAATGGATTGAGGTAAAAAAAAAAAAAACTTCACCCTTTACAACCACTTTTACTTTTTCCATGGCCACAGAGGGTAATGACAGCTCTGGAACCGGAAGTGTTTAGAGCTCTTCACTTCCGGGTTCATTCTAGCTAGGGGTGATCAACAATAGATGTTCGCTGGGTCTCCTCTGCTCTCCCTGCTGACTCTCATCATGAACACTCTGGGCACCCGGGGTCCAGAGTCCAGGATACATGGCAAGGGGGGGGTGTATTACTGTACTCATGGGGGCTTTACAGTTGCCTGAATCACTTCTAGAACAACGCCAACAGAAAATATACACACATAAATGCCGGCACAGCTTCTGACTTAGGACATTTGTTGGTTGCAGTTAATGAATACATAACTGCATTTTTTTTTTTATTTGCCTGAAGTTTTGCTTTAACTAAATTGTTAATGGAGCTTTCTGATCACAAATGACCTATAAGAATGTAAAACCCTTTCCTGGCTCTTTAGTCACGGAATGTCACTTTGATGTTTGAATTACCCATAAATGTTTTCAGTCCAGCATAACATTTGTTACATGGCGTCAGCCCTTTCTCTAACAAATGTCTTGTTATTTCTCCTCCTACATATTTTGCCAATCTCCATTTAATTTTTGCTTTGTCCCTTAAATAAAATCTAAATCTGAATAAATGAAAAAAAAAATAAAAAAAATAATCTGACAATCCCGCTGTTCCATTGCTGTGAAATGTGAATAGTGAAAAGGACCCTTTTGATGTTGAAGAAGCTGAATTCCCTGCCTTTGATTTGTAGGTGTTGCGTATTTATCCATGTTAATGTCACTGTAAATAGTAAATTATAGCACCACGCAACTACCTTTAAAAATAACAATTTGTAACAGTGGGAGATTTACTTTGAATATGTGATTTGCTTTGGTCTTTGAGAAAAAAAGTGTAAGCGTGCTTATAATATACAGTTCTGTCAGTAGATGTTAGCAGACACTCAAGACAGGTAATTTGAGATGAAGCTGACCATGACATTTACATCAAATTACATATTGCCATAAAAGGTTGATTATTGTGGAGAGCCAGATGCTCCTATGGCCTCTTGTATCTGTATATATCATGGAAGGTAAGATTTGGATTGCAGATGTGTTAGCATTTATCACAGCATTAAAAAGTATCTCCGCATTTGTTGAGAGTAAAACAATCCCCTCTGTCTGATGAATGTACTTTGGAGGGATTTTACCATACTTTGTAGCAAATTCCTACCTTTTGTTATCAAAATGTGGACAATTGGCCTGTATTTGGTGGGTCACCAAAATTACGGCACCTCCCAGGAGAGGACATTCCCCTCGACTTGAGAAATCCAAGTGCGGTAAGTCAAAAAGAGCAGCAAACGAAAAATTCTTAGGAGTCCACAGTTTCTATTGTTCAGCTGCCCACAACAAGCAGGTCAACAGATTTCCAACAAAGACGGGGACCCCCCAAGGAGAGAACATTCGCCCAATTTGAGAAGTCCAAGTGCAGCAGGTCAAAGAGAGCGCCAAATGAAAAATCCTTATGCCACGTACACACGGTCGGAATTCTCGTCAGAAAAAGTTCTGATGGTTTTCCCATCGGAATTCCGACAGAATTTCCCTCAAACTGTCTTGCCTACACACGGTCACACCAAATTCCGACGGTCTGTAACACAGCGGTGTAAAACACGTTCGACAGCACTATAGAAGGGAAGTTTAATGCTTCCGAGCATGCGTTGAATTGTTTCCGAGCATGTGTCGGAATTTTACGTGTCGGAATTGCATACACACGATCGGAAAATCCGATAGAAAGGTTTTCCGTCTGAAAAATTGAGAACAGGTTCTCAATCCAAAGTCCGTCGAAAATTCCGACAGAAAAAGACCGATGGGCATACACACGGTCGGAAAATCTGATGAAAAGCTCCCATCAGACTGTGTGTACGCCGCATTAGAAGTCCAAAGTTTTTAATGTTCAACTAGTTACAACAAGCGGGTCAACATATATCAAACTAAGAGGGGGACCCCCCCCAGGAGAGGACATTCACCCAAGTTGAGAAATTCAAGTGCCGCGGGTAAAAATAGCACCAAATGAAAAATCCTTAAAAGTCCAAAGTTTCTATTGTTCAACTAGTTACAACAAGCAGATCAACAGACATCTAACAGGTGTCAGGCGCCACACAATCCCCCTGCATCGGGGGCTGAATGGGCAGGGCAGAATGTTAAAAGGTGTCAAAAGTACTCCTAAGTAAACAAATCTGCAGGCAGAGGATGTTATAAACAACAGTCAGTGCTGGTGTTCACAGTAGAAGTGGATACAATACTTGCTGTCAGTTTGTAGGCCGGAGTAAGGCCAGGTGGTAAGCACCCAAGAGGTAAGGAATGACACATGGAAGTCCAAGGTTTTAAAGGGAGTGTATTGTCAAGAATGTTCCAAACACACTGTAACAGAGTCTATGTAGAGGTTTCAACTGGGCAGAAACACTCACAGATAAATATGCAATATGTGGAGGAGAGTGATGCCTGAGGACTGACAGTTCCTGGTACAGGAGGTGACTAATTGGAAGTATGCAACAAGGCATAGAAGCAGAAAGGTTCCACAAAGCAACAATAATGAACAGTCCCTAAACTGTTCTTCCTCCTCTGGAACCTTTCCATACACTAGACACACTCGCCCTAACCAGTGGGTTCCTGTCAATATCTTAACCACAAAAAATGTGTGCCAACTACAGTGATCCAGTACCTTTTTTAGGCACTGCCCTCACTAAAGATTGCTGTGGAGGTCACCCAGGGCAGCAGCATCCAATCAGACAGTTGCTCACCTGATGGCACATACGGAGGCCTAAGGAAAATGTGAGTTCCTCCTGTCTTCCACTCTCCCTGGATGGTGGTTGTGGACAGCGCTACCTGTCTAGGGAGGTCAACCTACCCCTTCCTTACAAGTTTGTTGTAATGGTATAGGAGACACTTTCCAATGGGAGGCAGTGGGGATGAACACATTTCCCCAGGCTGCCATGGAACCCGGAATTACAAAAATCTAATCTATATGGAGAGGAGTTGCTCTTTAGCTACTTGGTTATTTTTGCCAAACAACAATGATAGTGTGATAGTGTGCTATATTCAAGTAATGTACTGGGATTTTCAAGACTTGCTTTTCCTTTATACCCCTATGTGTTATTGTGTGTTAGCATTCCTCCATCCTTCCCTTTTAATTGCCAGATAAACTGTAGAGTCAAGCTCAAATTCTATAGAGATGTTACTTATTAAAAATGACTAACATAAATACAAATGTTGCAAAGCATGCATCATTTTAATGGGTTTTGCTTAAGTCAGGAGAGGCTGCAATTCCAGACCGCGTACAGGCTGCTGAAAATGGACATAATATATTAGTACATTCATAAATTCCGCCACAATGTTGTTTTATTACTGCTAAAGACTAGAATGACTAAAAAGATGTGCACGTCTTGCAAAAATACAGCGATGAGTCGCCCAATGTAAACATTAACTCATTTATTTATTACGGCAAAGAGTATTGTAGAAATGTCAGTAATTCATAGCATCCAATCAGAAGACATCCATCAGTCATCTGATATGAAAAAAAAAAACAAGGGTTTAATCCCAAGGGGGTTGGTAATACTATGAAGTCGTGTTTTTTTAATGCAGATCCTGTGTCTGTGAAATGATCTTTAATGTGACCTCATATGTCCTCTTTGCAGTCAAAATTATTTGTTATTGCAAATATTACAACATTTTTGTTAGAAAAAAATTAGGTCTTCCAAAAATAAATAAAATGCACATACAGTATATAGCACATTTCTGGTAAAGACCAAGTAGATGAGGGGGGGGGGGTCCTCTTTTACCTCCTGCCAGATACTTCTAAAGGTGGTTAGATTAGTAGCTTGATGGCACTGGAACCCTAAGATATTGGTGAGTGACACTCTTATGCCGTGTACACAGGGTCGGAATTTCCGATGGAAACAGTCCGATGGGAGCATTGCATCGGATTTTCCTACCGTGTGTATGCCCATCGGTCTTTTTCTGTCGGAATTTCTGACGGACTTTGGATTGAGAACCTGTTCTTAATTTTTCCGACGGAAAACCTTTCTATCGGATTTTCCGATCGTGTGTATGCAATTCCGACACGCAAAATTCCGACGCATGCTTGGAAACAATTTGACGCATGCTCAGAAGCATTAAACTTTCCTTTTATAGTGCAGTCGAACGTGTTGTATGCCGTGGTGTTTTTGACCGTCAGAATTTGGTGTGACCGTGTGTAGGCAAGACAGCTTGAGTGAAATTCCGTCGGAATTCCGACGGGAAAACCATCAGAGCTTTTTACGACGAGAATCCCGACGCGTGTACGCGGCATTACTAAAAAAATGATTTTGTGCTGACAATGTCCTTGTGGAGCATCAAGGTAACAAAGGTAATGAATTGGGCGCTTCCTTGCACCAAAGAACTACCAAAATAACCTTCCGGTTATTTAAATCTTTAAACTTAAATAATGAAATCTAGAATCACACGCCTCACTGAAAAATTCAGTACAAGGTAAGGTTTAATTCCAAACATCAATTGCGTGTAGGATCCAATGCCTTTCGGGGGGGGCACATATAACCCCCTTCATGAGAGCTTGTGAAAATATGAGGACTCTTCATGCAGGTGAACCAGCAGCTGTCTTCTTGACAACATACCACATTCATATTTTATATTACTCTGAGTCCGAACAAACAGTTCTCACACTTTCACAAGCCCCGTTGAAGGGGGTGATATGTGGCCCCTGAAGCACGTTGGCTCTTATGCTTTGTACACACGATCAAATTTTCTGACAACAAATGTTGGATGTGAGCTTGTTGGTGGAAAGTCCGACCCTGTGTATGCTCCATCGAACATTTGTTGTCGGACTTTCCGCCAACAAATGTTGGCTAGCAGGTTCTCAAATTGGACTTTCCGATCGTGTGTACACAAGTCCATTGCACAAAACTCCACACATGCTCGGAATCAATGCTCACCAAACAGAACATTAGCAGAAGGAGCCCAAAGGGTGGCGCATGACTATTGAACTTCCTTTTTATCGGCTCGCCGTACATCTTGTACGTCACTACGTTTGTAATTGTTGGCCAACATTTGTGTGACCGTGTGTATGCAAGACAAGTTTGAGCCAACAACCTTCGAACAAAAATCCACGGTTTTGTTGTCGGAAAGTCCGATCGTGTGTACAGGGCATTATACTCATAAAAAGTTTAGAATAGAAAACAAAAATATTGTCTACAGTCATGCCTCAATGCCCAACTCCTGTCACCTCCTTACTCCCCCCAGAGAGCCCCCCACACATCCAAACTCCTTGAACATCTGGTCTACAATTGACTAAGCGAGCACCTTGCTGATAATAGCCTTCTTGATCCCCTTCAGTCTGGATTTGTCCTCAACATTCCACATAAACTGCTCTCCTAAAACTAACAAACGATCTACTAACAGCCAAAACCAATGGACACTATTCTGTACTCCTACTCCTGGGACCTCTCTGCTGTCTTTGATACGGTTGACCACCCCCTCCTCCTCAAAAAACTCCATGCCTTTGGTCTCTGTGTGTGTACTCTTTGCTGTTTCTCTTCCTACTTATCCAACCACACCTTTAGCGTTACTTACAACTCTACTTCCTCCTCTTCCTTTCTCTGTTTGGGTCCCCCAGGGTTCTGTTCTTGGACCTCTTCTATTTTCAATCTACACGTCCTCCCTGGGTTAGCTGATAACCTCCCATGGCTTTCAATACCATCTCTACGCTGACGACACGCAAATCTCTAACTCTACCCCTCAGCTCACTCCTTCAGTCTCCTCACATATCACAAATTTACTATCAAATATATCAGTCTGGATGTCACACCAATTCCTCAAACTTAATCAATCCAAAACCGAATTTATAATTTTTCCTCCCCCACGTGCCTCTTCCCCTGATCTTTCTGTCAAAATCGATGGCACAACTATAAGCCCATCCTCGCATGCCAAGGTCCTAGGTGTAGTCCTGGACTCTGAACTCTACTTTAAGCCTCATGTTCAATCACTGTCCAAATCTTGCCACCTCAACCTCCGGAACGTCTCCAAAATACGCCCCTTTCTAACCAATGACACAACAAAGCTCTTAATTCACTCGCTGGTCATCTCTTGCCTCGACTGCTACAACTCCCTCCTCATTGGCTTACCTCTGCATAGTCTATCCCCCTTCAATCCATCATGAATGCTGCTGCCAGACTCATCCACTTTACCAATCGCTGTGTCTGCTACCCCTCTATGTCAATCTCTCCACTGGCTTCCGCTTACCCAACAAAATAAATTCAGAATACTAACAACTACTTACAAAGCCATTCACCACTCTGCCCCGAGCTACATTCATTCATACATCACTGACCTAGTCTCAAATTAGCAACCTAATCGTTCTCTTTGTTCTTCCCAAAACCTCCTGCTCTCTAGCTCCCTCATCACCTCCTCCCATGCTCACCTCCAGGACTTTCCTATAGCCTCTCCAATCCTATGGAACTCCTTACCCCAATCTGACCGATTATCTCCTACTTTATTAGCTTTTAGACGATCCCTCAAAACCTTCATCTTCAAAATAGCCTGTCCTACCCACACCTAACAACTATATTTTCATTTTCTCCATCTGATCATTCCCGACAGCTGTTACCTCTTGTTCCACTTGACCCTCCCTTCTAGATTGTAAGTTCTAATGAGCAGGGTCCTCTGATCCCTTCTGTAGTAAATTGTATTGTAACTGTACTCTGCCCCATGTTGTAAAGCACTGTGCAAACTGTTGGTGCTATATAAATCCTGTATAATAATAATAATAATAATAATTAAAAAAAATCTGTCTCTAATCACGTGCTTCAGCCATCACCCTATTGTAATCCATGCATCCGGCGTCCGTGTATGAAGATCAGGGGGCCTGTGCGCCATTGATGGAAGGGCTGCCACTGTGGACTTGTGTACACAGGATCGGAAAATCCAAAAACACAGAAAATGTTAAAACCTGCCATCCAACATTTGTCCTTGGAAAGTTGGCCAAAAATTGTCCGAAGGAGCGTACGCACGGTCAGATTTTCCAGCCTGTCATCACACATTTCCACTCGGAAAATCCGATCATGTGTACAAGGCTTAACTCTTCATGTAGATGGGCAAAAAAGGGGCACAGTTATAGCTGCAACTGCCGCAGCCCCTGTTCCTGCACCAGCTCACTAATGCCTTTTTTGGGTTTACTGCATCCATTTAGCAGACGGCAAAGTCGCATTCTCATTCCCTACTAAAACACGGACAATGGAAATGTTAAATCAATGAAGAATTAAAGTGTTATTAAATCAGCTAAGAAGGATAACCTTTAATAAAGAATGCCGGGTGTCTGACAAGCTGATCTATGTAATACAATGGTTTCACTTTCATGGTCCTCTAGGTACATTGGTCAGACAATCCCTTAAAAGCTGTTATCTCATTAGTACCATTCATAATGGTAGCAGGGTGCCCTGTGGATTGAAAAAAAAAAGAAGAAAAGCAAACCTTTACAGAGTAAGCTAATCAATGTTGAGAGAGCACTGGCAGGTAGAGAGACTATTAAACTCAGTGCAGTAAAGAATAATAGTAACCCAAGTGGCCTTATAGATTTCTAATTCAAATAGAATCAGAGCCCGCATAGATTTCACAGACTATCACAAAAAACTATGCAAATTGCCCAGGGTCCATTTATTACATTTTCCTTAACTTTCCCGGAAGGATATCTGTGTAAGCTGGTATTTAACCCCCTTCGGACTGATGGTCTCAGAGATGGCACAGCACACCCAGGTACCCCTGAGCTGCATGCTGATGAGGCTACTCTAAATAACATCTTCATTGCTCAATTGTTATTGTATTTTAAAATACTTTAAAGTGGTTGTAAACCCCTGGAATGAAAAATGAACAGAGAATATCACTCTTTAACCACTTTCAGACCGGACCAATTTGCAGCCAAAGGACCAGGCCCCTTTTTGCGATACGGCACTGCGTCGCTTTAACTGACAATTGTGCGGTCGTGCAACGTGGCTCCCAAACAAAATTGACGTCCTTTTTTTCCCACAAATAGAGCTTTCTTTTGGTGGTATTTGATCACCTCTGCGATTTTTTTTTTTTGCGCTATAAACAAAAATAGAGCGACAATTTTGAAAAAAATGCATTATTTTTTTACTTTTTGCTATAATACATATCCCCAAACAATATATAAAAAACATTTTTTTTTCCTCAGTTTAGGCTGATACGTATTCTTCTAAATATTTTTGGTAAAAAAATCGCAATAAGCGATTATTGATCGGTTTGCGCAGAAGTTATAGCGTTTACTAGATAGGGGATAGTTTTATAGCATTTTTATTAATAATTTTTTTTTTTTTATTAGTAATAGCGGCGATCTGCGATTTTTTTGTGACTGCGACATTATGGCGGACATATCAGACATTTTTGACACATTTTTGGGACCATTGTTATTTATACAGCAATCAATGCTATTTAAATGCACTGATTCCTGTATAAATGACACTGGCAGTGAAGGGGTTAACCACAAGGGGGCAGTGTAGGGGTTAAGTATGCCTAGGGGTGTGTTTCTTACTGTGGGGGGGCGTGTCAGCTAGTGAATGCTGATCTCTGCTCCAATCACAGGGAGCAGAGATCGGCGTCACTAGTTGCTAGGCAGAACGGGGAGATGCTGTTTATCTCGGCATCTCCCCGTTCTGCCTTCCCGTGAGACGATCGCGGGTGTCCCCGCGGCGATCGAGCCCGCGGGGACCGCGTCCGGACTCACAGGGGTCCCGACCGGCGCGGGAGCGCGCCGCTCCCGTCGCGCTCCCGATGGCACGGACAGGCTAAAGGAGGGACTTATATATACGCCCTCCTGCCTGTACGTGCCATTCTGCCGACGTATATCGTCATGCGCCGGTCGGCAAGTGGTTAAAGTGTTACTAAACCCACAACAGTAAAAATCAGTCTGTATATACAGTAAACCCCCCTCCATCTCTGGGGTTACGTTCCGGACCCATCCGCGAAAAGTGAAAAAACGTGAAATAGAAAGACCCTATTTAAATACACCCTAGGCTTGTTTTGTTCATTTTTTAATAGCTTTTACGCAATAGAAACACATAAAAGATAGAGAGAGAGATCAAGAGGATTTTTAAAACATAAAAATATTGTCTTAACAGTACAGTATACTGTACAGTACAGTAAAAAATAGAGTACATAACTGCAAAATGGCGAGATATTAGTGCAATATCAGAATAACAGGTCCTAATTAAAATAGCACGATATACCGGGACCGCAAAAACTGAACCGCGATAGAGCGGGGTTTACTGTATACAGTAAAGCATGCTTGGTATACTCACTGTGGAACCTAAGGGGTTAATCCTCTGCATTGTGTATAAAATCTGTTTGATCCTGTCTTCTCTGATCTTCCCTTCTTTTACTGTCCCCAATCCATCTCCTGATAAAACAGAGCCTTTGGAGGCACTCTGCACATGCTCTGTTTGGTGTGTATTGCGAGAGAGTTTTTTTTTTTTTTTTCTTGGGAGGGTGCGTGTGTTCAGAACAGAGCCAATCAGCAGTGTCCAGACAGAAGGTCAGGGGTCCTGCAGCCTCATAGGACAGTCAGAGGAGAATGAAAACTCCTCCTATAAGCTTTAACCAGACACTGATAGAAGTCACAAAACTGCTATATACTGCTGATGAGAAAAGGTATTTAGCAGTTTATATTTACTAAAATAACTTAAAGCGGTTGTATACCTGCAGGACAAAGAAAAAAAAGACAAAAAACAAAACCTGTAAGGCACTTGATCACTGCACCGGCCCTCTGCCAGTGTCATGTGATTGCTGTGACCAATCACAGCAGATGACATGACAATTGTAAACAATATATGGCTTCCCTTCATGCCATCCATTGTATACAGTTGTGTTGCTAGCTGTGATTGGTCACAGTGAACACATGGTACAGACAGGCCAATCACAGCCCATCTGAACCATGTGATTAGCTTTGACCAATCACAGCTAATCACAACAAAAGACACTGAATGAACTAGTTTCATCCAGTAAAAAAAAGTTTGCTTCTTGTTAAATTCATTGGTATATGCAATCATAATGTGTAAAAAAAAAAAAAAATCCTGATCGCTTCCCCAGAGCAGTACAGTGTTACTATGTTAACACTGTATTGCTGTGGTCACAGTGTGTTAGAAAAGAAAATTGTAAAAAAAATAAAAGTAATGTAAAAAAATGTATTATTGTGAAAAATGTACAACTTCAGAAAAGCTTGCCATGCCTCTTACTAAATACTTTGGACTGTCCACATTCCAAAAATGGGTCATTTGGGGGTATTTGTACTTTCCTGACATTTTTGGGCCTCAACAAATGATTTAGGCCATCGGTACATCAGGATTGATCAATTTTCAGATATATACTGTATACCATAGTTTGTGGACTCTATAACACAGTCCTACAGACTAAATAATATACACTGATTTGGGTTATTTTCAGCAAAGAAATGTAGCAGAATAGATGTTGACCTAAATTTATGAAGATAGATTATTTATTTTCAAAATTGTATCACAGAAACAAAGAAAAACACATTATTTTTTTTTATTTATTTTATTTTTTTAAATGTTCCTTTGTTTTTCGCTTATTTTGCAAAAAAGAACAAAACTCTGTGGTGATTAAATACCACTAAAAGAAAGCTCTATTTGTGTGAAAAAAAAATGATAGAAATTTCTTATGGGCACAGAGTTACAATTGTCATTCAAAGTGTGACAGCTCTGAAAGCTGAATATTGGCCTGGGCAGGAAGGGGGTTAAAGTGCCCGGTACTGAAGTGATTAAAGTATAACTAAAGGCAAACATTTTTCTGCTAGTTTTTAGAGTGGAGAGGGATTAGACTACCTGTCAGGGTTTTTAGTTTCTCAGTGCCCCCATTAGGGAGATTCGCCCTCTTGATTTGCCATGTTTACCACATTGGTAATTATTGGTAATAACCAAAAGTATAAGTAAAATCTCATATTTTGGATTGTCCCCAGAACTGTAATAGAGGGGGAATCTTCCATTGGGGACACTAGTTGTGGTGACAACCAGGAATTCCTCACTTTGGAGGGATTTCCTCTCTTCCTGTTTTGGCTATCAGACAGGAAGTTGAGGGAAATCTCTCCATTGGAGATGGCAAAAAGAACAAAGAAAACTGACAGGGCTTATAACCCTCATTATCTCTATCCAGAAGGAAAAAAGTTTTGCTATCAGTTCTTGGTTAGATTTTTTTTTCACTATCATCATCAGCTTCACCTTCCACCCAAGGGAAAATCAATGCATGTAAGGAAAAATATGAAATAAAAAAAAGTTCAAGTATAACCAGTGGCGGTGCGTCCATAAGGGCGCACGGGTGCCGCCCCCTCTCTCCAGCCAACCCCTCTATCGCTAATAGATTTATTCATGCAATGCATGAATCTATCTATGGCTGCCACTGCCACCCCCTATTTAGGAGCCTGGCGCCATGCTGGTCGCTCGCAGGTCACTCAGCTGTGTTAGAAAAGCAAATTAATATTTGCTTTCCTAACACTAAACCGCCCCTCCGCCTATCAGGTGCTCAGATCTGTTACCTGTCACCTGATTGGCTGAAATGACAGGCGCTGTGATTGGACGCCTATCACAAGTCCAATTATAGCAGAGGATGGGAAGAGAGGACGGGAGAAGATATCTTTGAGCTGGCCCACCGCCGCCAAGACAGGGTAAGTATAGACGGTGGGCAGGGGGCACACTGGCAGCATTTGATATGGCACAGTGGCTGCGTTTAATGGAAACAGTGGGAGCATTTGAAGAGGCACAGTGGCAGCATTTGATGGGGCATAGTGGCAGCATTTGATGGGACAGTGGCTGCTTTTGATGGCACAGTGGCTGCGTTTGATGGGGCACAGTGGGAGCATTTGACGAGGCACAGAGGGAGCATTTAATGGGGCACAGTGAGGCTGCATTTGATGGCACAGTGGGAGCATTTGATATGGCACAGTGACTGCGTTTGATGGGCACAGTGGCTGTGTTTGATGGGCACAGGGGCGGCAATTGATGGTACAGTGGCTGCGTTTGATGGCACAGTGGATGCGTTTGATAGGCACAGTGGCTGCGTTTGATGGCACAGTGGCGGCAATTAATGGGCACAGTGGCTGCGTTTGATGGGCACAGTGGCTGCGTTTGATGGCACAGTGGCGTCAATTGATGGGCAAAGTGGCTGTGTTTGGTGGCACAGTGACTGTGTTTGGTGGCACAGTGGCTTGCAATTGATGGTACAGTGAGGCTGCAATTGATGGGTTTTTTTTCCGAAGTTTTCAGTTTGTTTGCGCCCCCCCCAAAAAATTTGGAGCACCAGCCGCCACTGAGTAAAACTAAAGACAAAACTTTTTTTATTTTAGACAGAGTCAAGAGGATTTAGAATGCTTGTCAGTTATTATTGCTGCCTGTGTCCCTGTTAAGGAGATCCACCCTCTCTATTTGTCCTGTTTACCATTATCTTTAAAAAGTAAAAGTAAAAGAAAGTAAAGAAAATCCCAAATTTTAGGTTGTCCCCAGAAAAGTAATAGAGGGGAAATCTTCCAATGAGAACACTAGTTCTGGTGACCTGAGGGTCCCCAAGAAATTCCCCTACTTTTCAGAGATTTCCTCCCACTTCCTGTTTGGCTGTGGGACAGGAAGTAAAGGGAAATCTCAGCAACGGGACACAGATGGTGGGAAAAAATCTGACAGGTTATAACCCTCCCTTGCTCTATCCAAAATGAAACAAAAAATGTTGCCTATGGTTCCACTTTAACAATAACATAGTACATTTAATTGCAATTCATTTTTTTTATTACATAACACTTTAGATCAGTGGTCATCAACTCCTGTCCTCAGGGCCCACTAACAGGCCAGGTTTGCAAGATAACTGAAATACATCACCGGTGATATCATTTGCTGCTCAGTGATTGCAGTATTCTAGTCTGCCTCTCCCCAACCAAGGTAATACATAAAACCTGGCCTGTTAGTGGGCCCTGAGGACAGGAGTTGATGACCACTGCCTTCGATGGTTTTTGTATCACAATCCCTTGGCTACAGATATAAATGGCAGCTAAAACCATTCTGCCTCCTCTCCTCATTTAACTTTTCATCTTTGACAAAGTTCAGATAAGATACAAGGGGATTACTGGTTTACTACATTATTGCTATTTTTCGTGGAGATTTATGAAAGCGTTTGGGTGTCATTGTTACTTGACTAGTATTGACCAAAGTGAATCCGCGGACTCCTTTAGCCTGGCAGTTACTAGAGAACAATCATTGATTTAGTAAAACCTAATAAATCATGTCAGAATTTTAAGGTCCTTCCTTTCCGTGTGGGAGATTACTTACCCATTGCAGTCCATGACCTTACCTCCGACAGCTACAATTTATGGCTGGTAATCATCCTCTTGGCTCTTCACTGCATGTGTGGTCAAGGTCTTCAGAAATGTTAAACAATGTTTAAATGCATTTCTAAGGGACCTGGATATTTTGCAAAGAGAACCAATGATAGACCGAATTACATGTTGGATTAGAGGCCGGTGTTATGATTTATTTGTACAAACCACAGTCATCAAAGTAATCAAAACGGAAAGATAAGACCTACTTTACCTGTCAAAGTGGAACAGGGTATAGTTCCACTTTGACAGGTAAAGTAGGCCTGATCATTTTGTTTTGATTACTTTGATTACTGTGGTTTTTACAAATAAAGGGGCAGACATCCCATGTGTGTTGGAACAGGTGCCTCCGAGCTACTACCTCCTGTGTAATGCCTGGTGAGCCTCAAGAACACAGCACTCCGCCTATGAAGTCTCTGTAAACCTCCTTATAGTCCATGCAAAAAAAATGAGAAAGGCTGGTGCTATGAAAGTCAGCTAAAGCATCGTTTTATTATTGCATGTGAACAGTAGTCAAAAAGAAATCCAACGCGTTTCGTCCGTCAGGTCTTAATCGTGGCTAACAAATAAGTGACACAAAAAATCTTAAAGTGGTTGTAAATCATTACAGACCACTTTTTGCTACAGGTAAGCCTATAATAAGGCTTGCCTTGTAGCTACCCCGGATAACTCCTAAACCTGAACGCTTTAAGAGATATCCCCTGTCCCCTGCATGTGTCGATGTCATCAGGACACATGCGCACTGAAGCAAACTGAAGCAATGGAACGTATGTGCCGTTGCTTCAGTAAGTGTGCCGTTACCGGCGGCTCCCATGCGCATGCAGAGTGACATCGTCGCTGCTCCCGCCAATCACAGTGCCGGAGCCGCGATACCTGAAAGTAACCCCCCAGGAGTGATGTCACTGGCCGGTGCTGTGTACAGGCACCACAGTGAAGTCTTCGATCTCAGGTGAGTATTATATAATGAGCTCATTATGTAATACTCACCTGAGATCGAAGCCCTTGCTGTGGTGCCTGTACACAGCACCGGCCAGCAACATCACTCCTGGAGGGTTACTTCCAGGTATACTATGCATACTAGCTCATTATGCCTTTGTCTTGCAGTTGTTAGTTTTCTTTTTTTTTTCAAACTGGGTTTACAACCACTTTAAATAGTGTGGACTAAATCACATGGTCAACAGCAAGGCTCACCTGACCCCCCAAAAAAGGGGTGGCAGCAAATATCAATACATACAAAAGAAGAGCACTGTAAGCATACAATTGTATGTGAATGTATATAAAAACATGTATCAGAAAAATAAAGAAGGAACAGCATTAAATATAATGAAAAAGTATAATGCAAAAGTATACTGAAAAAAAGTATATACCTCCAGATGTCTGTTTTTATTTAACCACTTCAGCCCTGGAAGGATTTATCCACTTCATGACCTGGCCATTTTTTTTTTGCGATACGGCACTGCGTTGCTTTAACTGACAATTGCGCGGTCGTGCAACGTTGTACCCAAACGAAATTGATGTAATTTTTTAATCACAAATAGAGCTTTCTGTTGGTGGTATTTGATCACCTCTGCGGTTTTTATTTTTTTGTTCTATAAACAAAAAAAGTGGCAATTTAGAAAAAAAAAAATTTTTTTTTTTGCTTTTTGCTATAATAAATATCCCAAAAAATAAAAAATAAAATGTCTTCATCAGTTTAGGCCAATATGTATTATTCTACATATTTTTGGTAAAACAAAAATTGCAGTAAGTGTATATTGATTGATTTGCGCAAAAGATATAGAATGCATTAAGGTGAAAAAAACACGAAGGTTTACAACGCCTTTAATTGTGTAATTGGGTTTTAAACTGAGATGCCAAATAGTAAAGTGAAGGCACTGCTTTTTCAAATCTATTTTCCTCTATCAAGATTTTTGTCTATCAAAACCAAGCATGCATTGTATTATTTTATCTAGAATTAATTTATGGATCTGTTCTGGCAAAAAAAAAAATGTTTGATTTAACTTTCTCCCATCAAAGATTTACATGGCTTAAAGACTATGCAAAATTGTGTTCTTCTGGCAAACAAATTAAGTGGAAATGATACGAGAGTAAAAAAAAATGAAATTGACAAGAAAGAATAATAATGTAGAGTTGGGTGAAAAAGATATTTTTATTACCCTGACACAAAGCCAAAAATTGTACGGACATTGCACAAAAGAAAATGTTGGCAGGCAGGAGGAGACAGAGTTGGCTGCTTCTATTACGATTGTCAATTTAAGAGAGACAATAGAATTTGGGGTCTGGATCTGCAGAAAAACATTCTATTTGAACTGCTGGTTTTTGGTAAAGAATTAATAACTGTCTCCCAGCCACAAAAAAAAAACTATACAGTAGCAATGCTCATTAGGTTCCCTATTCTGCACTCAACCAACTTGACAATCTGCACAACTTTGCAAAGTCTGTACATTTAGCCTTTGACTGCACAAGCTTCGGAATGCTTCAATGAACCGTCAACAGCCGTCCTCATTCGGCTTCTGTGTCAAAAGTCAGTTGTTACTCGGGGCTTGTTCTGCAAATGAGTCCTCGAGAAGGAGAGAGGAAGAAGTTAAAAACCTCTGTGTTCATATATGTATGTGCAAATGGCTGTAAAGCCAGTCATTGTAGACTGCCAGGGCACAATGTGTAAGAATATTTAAAGAATAACTCTAAGGAGTCAGTCAGTGAAATGCCAATTGTAGTTAGGGAACATTTATCTAGGGAATCATTTACCGTATATACTCGAGTATAGACGGACCCGAATATGAGCTGAGGTACCTAATTTTACCACAAAAAAACTGGGAAAACATATTGACTCGAGTGTAAGCCTAGGGTGGGAAATGTAGCAGCTACTGGATACACAATGCCCATCTGCAGCCTCATTGTACCCATCTGCAGCCTCATTGTACCCATTTGCAGCCTCACTGTGCCCATCTGCAGCCTCACTGTGCCCATTTGCAGCCTCACTGTGCCCATCTGCAGCCTCACTGTGCCCATCTGCAGCCTCACTGTGCCCATTTTCAGCCTCACTGTGCCCATCTGCAGCCTCACTGTGCCCATTTTGCAGCCTCACTGTTCCCATCTGCAGCCTCACTGTGCCCATTTGCAGCCTCACTGTGCCCATTTGCAGCCTCACTGTGCCCATATTTGCAGCCTCACTGTGCCCATCTGCAGCCTCACTGTGCCCATTTTCAGCCTCAATGTGCCCATTTTCAGCCTCAATGTGCCCATTTGCAGCCTCACTGTGCCATTTGCAGCCTCACTGTGCCATTTGCAGCCTCACTGTACCCATCTGCAGCCTCACTGTACCCATTTGCAGCCTCACTGTGCCAATTTGCAGCCTCACTGTGCCTATTTGCAGCCTCACTGTGCCAATATGCAGCCTCACTGTACCCATCTGCAGCCTCATTGTGCCCATCCTCAGCCTCACTGTGCCAATTTGCAGCCTCACTGTGCCCATCTGCAGCCTCACTGTGCCCATTTTCAGCCTCACTGTGCCCATTTGCAGCCTCATTGTGCCCATCTACAGCTGTACCTGTGATAACTAAAACAGCGGGTGTCTCCCGCTGTGTCATGCAGTCTGTTCGGCGGCCATCCATTGTAACAAAGCCCCGCCTCCTCCTCATCTGTGAAAGAAAACTCTATTTGTGTGAAAAAAAAGGACGCAAATTTTGTTTGGGTACAGCATCGAACGACCACACAATTGTCAGTTAAAGCGACGCAGTGCCAAATTGTAAAAAGTGCTCTGGACTCTGGTCAGGGGTTAATTAAGTTTTACTGAACAAATTATTATTGTACACACAAATTTATTATCATTTAATTAAAGATAAAGATATATTTAGTTCATCGAGTTCATTGAGTAGCTCTGAACATTTAAGATTATTATTTTTTTCATGTAGTGCTGTTCAAAGCACATACAAATGTTGTCCCACTGTGGTCTGCTGTCTGGGTGTCACATAGTGGGTCCAGTTTTACGATCCTGGACCTCTTCAGCTGGCAGCCAGCTCTGATGATGCACCAATCCAACCCCTCAGCCCAGCCTTCAGATGACCGCCCCCCCCCCCCCTGGGGTTTTTTGTGTGCCGATCCTGCAACCTCCTGGGAGATGTGATGTTAGTATCCCAGGAGGTTGGAGGACCAGGTACACATTCTGGCCTACACCAGAATGTCAGTGGGTGTTAAGGAAATTGTAAATAATTGCATTCTATTTTGTATGCTTTGCCTATGTATTGCACATTGTACATTACACTACACGTTTCAATTCTTTCAAGTCCTGATTAGAATTAGCCTGCCCATGTTACGCCCCTTGTTACCATAAAAGTACAGTTGTAATATTGTGATAGCTACGTAATCGTGTGTATAAAAAACTTCAATTGCATAGAATAAACAGAACAATTATTTGGAAAGATGCTAAGTCCCCTTTCACACTTATAGGACTTGGCCCACGATTTGGGACTGCAAAGTAGCATGACAAGTTGTTCCCCATGATTTCCAATGACAGTCATTCATATTAGTACGACTTCTAGTCGTTCCGACTTCAAAGTAGTCCCTGCACTACTTTGGTCCGATTTTGATGCCACTTACACAGGCATTCCTTGAAATCGCTGCAAAATCGCGGCAAAAATCGCGGCCATGAATCACGTCAAAATCACGGTAAAATCGTGCAACTTTGAAGTCGCACAAGTGTGAAGGGGGCCTTAGGCCCCTTTCACACTTATACGACTTGTCCCACGATTTGGGGCTGCAAAGTAGCATGACAAGTTGTTCCCCATGATTTCCAATGACAGCCATTCATATTAGTACGACTTAAAGTCGTTCCGACTTCAAAGTAATCCCTGCACTACTTTGGTCTGATTTTGATGCCACTTACACAGGCATTCCTTGAAATCGCGGTGAAATCGCGGCAAAAATCGTGGCCGCTAAACGCGGCAAAATCGTGGTAAAATTGTGGCAACTTTGAAGTCGCACAAGTGTGAAACGGGCCTTAGTGTATCTTTGTGTCTGTTCCCTACTGCAGTAGTTATTATTAATTTGGAACCACTGATCAATATGAGTTGCCTATCTATAAAATTTCCAGAACAGTGGGGGAAGGGGAACTGCTTTTTATCATTTTTTTTTCTTCCCCTTTCCCTTTCCCTTTCCCCTACGGAAAGGGAAAGGGAGAGGGGGGAAAAAAAAAAAAAATAGATAAAAAGCAGTTCCAAGACAGTTGGAAGTAGGACGGCCCCCTCCTAGTCCTAACATATATTTCTCATTCAGACCACATAGTGCGCATTATTGTGCATTAATGCTTTCTTATATTGCTGCAATATGTTTAAATGTTTTTTTTTCTCCTTCATTTTTTAAACATCTATGTAATTCTTTGCACATCATCATGTTGCAATGTGTTGCAGACGTGTTACAAAGATGCAATGGGGTTTATTTCCCTAAGCTTGAGAGGGCAAATTTTGTCACAATTCTGCAGAGGAACCAATCAGCTTCTAACCTCAGCTTGTTTAATTAAGCTTTAGCAATAAAACCTGGAAGCTGATTGGTTTCCCTGCAGAATTGTGACTCTATAGCTTTAGTAAATAAACCTCATTGTGTCCTATTTGTTTCAGCAGCACGTTGGTGTGAACTGAAAACATAGGACATACGGAAAATGACCTCGATCTTCCATTGGCACTACCTTGGGCAATGCTTCCCAACGTTGCTTGCGTGAACGACCCCTTTGTGTGCTGAAATGTAATTTAGATGATTGTAATGAATTATCTGATCCACAGTTACATATATAATGGCCCATAATGACTTTTAGCAATTTTCCTATTGTCATTCATTATGGTATTACATGGGATGTAATTAGCCTCACTTCAAAAAGTCTTAAACAGATCAATACATTTCTTGTTTTAAAAACAAAAGGCATGTACTAATTTATGCACATCACACATGGCCAAGACAAACATCACCCGCAATACAAGTAGTCATGTATTGTATTCAGTAATGCTTATTTGTATAATTGGGTAATTAAGCTTCTTTTTGTTTGGAGAGTCAATTTATACCTACAGTAGTCTACAACATAGAAAATACGATATAACAAAAAGAAAAAAAAAATACATCAAATATTTATTTAGCTTTCATTTTAAAAGTTCCCAATTTAGAGCATAAAATAAACAATAAGAAATTATTGCTTTACAGTCCCTCCCTATATTTCCAACATTTGTTGATGTTCAGTAATATGTTGTAGTTCTAAATGATAGCACCATTTCAACAATTTCCTGTTTCAATAAATGTGTTTAGCCATTGGTGATAGTTAACTAAATCTATCGTGTAACAATTAGTGACTAAGGCTGGGTTCACATTATTGGGAATTGGATGTGGTTTTTCCTCACCCAATTCGCAATACCAGGAGATTTTGACCGACTCTCTATGGAGCCGGTTCACATATCTCCACTATGGCTCCTGTGCAAATTTGCATAGGAGCCCTGTGCGTCTTTTGGTTAGTTTCCGGCATACCTCCCAACTTTTTGAGATGGGAATGAGGGACAACTATCAACAAAAGTATGCAGGCATAGGACACACCCCTTGCCACGCCCCCTTTAAAGGAGAATTTTACAAAAAAAACAAGATTGGTTAAACCCACAAGTGCTTTTTTTTACCACTATTATTCCTTTATATTGGCATATTTGGAATTTACAAATTCAGCAATTTAGAAATCAGATGTAAGGTTTAGCACAGGAAAACACTTTTTAATAAATAAAAAAGTGCATTTTATATACAACTATATAGATAAAAATGAGGCACAAATGAGGAGGAAAGAGGGACAGTCCCTTGATATCAGGGACAGTTGGGCGCTATGGTTTGAGGTCCCAATTCAGCCAAAAATTCAGGCTGAAATCAGACCTGAAACGGTGAACCAGGACCCACCGGACCCCTGCTGTGAGCCGCATGCGATGGTGTGAAACCAGCCTAAAACTTTGAGTTGTGAATTCATTGGGCCGGATTTGCTAAAAGCAAATACACATGGGCAGGGAGAAATTGCTATAAAGACAAATGGCACGTCTGTAATAGTGGCCCCAATGAGGGCAGGCATTTATGTATACACAACCAGTCCAAACCACTTTATTGATCTGCGAAAGTCTACACTAATGTTCCATACATACTTTACAATCCCAGTTTGGAGTGTGAATAAAATTAAATAAAACTGCTTTCTGCCTTCAATTCTGTAGTGTTGGTAGGGTCTAACGTATATTGGAGTTACCTTATCCTTCCTTATGGTGCCCACACAAAGCCTGGACAGAGTCAAACACAGAAGAAGGCATGCTTGCTCCCAATACAACAGAAAAGAGGCAGCTGCTCAATCAATATAAGGCTAATCTTGGTACATGGGGGGGAGGGGGCATTCATCAATTCACAATACAGATCACAATTGTTCAATTTACAATTGTTCAGCACAGAGGATCTGCCATTTGGTTTTGTAGTTTAGAAACACAAGAGTCAGCTGCATATAGATACACACGTGGAAGAGGCACAGCTGCCTAAAGCAGCCTTTCTCAACCAGGGTTCACCCAGAGCTTGCTAGGGGTTCCTTGAGCAATAAGCAATGTCTGCATCCTAGATGAGTACCCAATGGACACCATGTTCTTTTAAGCTTTTAGCTATTATTATTTTTTTTTAGTTAACCACTTAAGGACCGAGCCTCTTTCTGAGATCTGTTGTTTACAAGTTAAAAAAAAAATTTATTGCTAGAAAAGTACTTAGTGTGATGATATAACACCACGAATAGGCAGACAGCAAGAGCTCGAACATGAGCCTGGTGTTTATTCAGCAGCATCCATCTTACAAAACTAACCACAGCTCCCCGCCCCCAGATCACATGACCAAAACTGTTAACGGGTGGGGGCCATCTTCCCCTCACTCGTCTCCATACCAAGCCAGGAGAAGGATCCGATCGCCTCCGCCACTACCGATGGCACCGGTAAGTGGCGGAGGGCACAGAAGCATGGCGGGAGGGGGGCCGCCGATAAAAGTGATCTCACGGTGAATCTGCCGCAGAGACCACTTTTATCTGAAAGCGGACCACCCGCTGAAGAAGAGGAGACCGGGGTTATGGAAGCTAGCTGCTTCCCGTGTTTAGAACAGTATCGCAGCAAAATTACATTTCTAAAGGAAAAATTGTCATTTAGAACTGATCGCAGCTGTAATGACTTGTCAGATCTCGGCAATATAGATAAAACTCATTGAAAAAAAGAGCAGTCCATTACAAGGCCCTTTGGGTCTGGTATGAATATTAAGGGAAACCCCGAACCAAAATTTAAAAACAAAAATTGTGTGGTGGTCCCCCTAAAATCCATATTAGACCCTTCAGGTCTGGTATGGATTTTAAGGGGAACCCTGCGCCAAAATAAAAAAAAAATGGCGTAGGGGTCCCCCCAAAATCCATACCAGACCCTTATCCAAACATGCAACCTGGCAGGCCGCAGGAACAGAGGGGGGACGAGAGAGCACCCCCCCCAACTGTACCAGGCCACATGCCCTCAACATGGGGAGGGTGCTTTGGGGTCTGACCCCAAAGCACCTTGTCCCCATGTTGAAGGGGACAAGGGCCTCATCCCCACAACCCTTGACCGGTGGTTGTGGGGGCATGCGGTCGGGGGGGCTTATCCGAATCTGGAAGCCCGCTTTAACGAGGGGACCCCCAGATCCCGGGCCTTCCCCCTATGTGAATTGGTAATGGGATACATTGTACCCCTACCATTTCACAAAAAAAGTGTCAAAAATTTTAAAAAGAGACAGCTTGGGACAAGATCTTTATTACCAATCACAGTGGTCAGGTGATCATGCAATCCTTCTCACCCCCCGGGTGTAAAGACCCATTTAAAGGGATGCCAAGGCTAGTGGCAAAGGGGTAAATACACACCTGGACACTATGGGGTTGATTTACTAAAGGCAAATAGACTGTGCCCCTTACGAAGTGCAGTTGCCCTCTACAAGTGCAGTTGCTCCAGAGCTTAGTAAATGAGCAGAAGCTCTGCTGAATTTCCATCATCCAATTATGTGTTTTGTTTTTTTTTTCCTTGCATGTAATTGGATATTCTTTGAAAAGTGACCCTTCATCTAATTTTCTATGCTCTGGAGCAAATTGCAAGGTGCACAGTTTATTTGCCCTTAGTAAATCAACCCCTATGTGTATGTCGGGGTCTGGCGTTTGAATTTACTCCTAACAGCCTTAGTCTATTCCTAGCTCCGTCCTGACCCCGTTACTGCCCTCCTCTGTCAGCTTTTCATGCTGTATCCTTTTACCTGTCAAGCGGCTGAATTAACCACTTATACCATGCGCCCAACACAGGGGCCCCCCCCCCAGTGGTTTATTTTTTATCTCAGTCTAAACCTCCATCATCTGAATGGCAAGATCGCCATTGAGCCATAAAAAACACAATGATACAATTTATTTTGACTTACATGGGTATTGCATTGTGTAGATTCTCTTACAGAGACTTTGTATGTGTCAGTCACTCTGAAATACATTTCTTTTTACCCGCATCGGCAGAATGCAGGCAGTGTCACCGGTATATTGATGGAGAATTACATCTCTGCTAAAAGATCTTTAAAAACTTGCGAGGCTGAAGAGGTATCATTCTACACACTAATATCTGTGTCAGTCATAGATTTGTAGTGAATTTGTGGAATCATTTAGAGAATGGCCTTTTTTTTATTGACAGATGCGCCATAGCCGGCCGCAGCCACATATTATATTTGCAGTGGATAGAAAAAAAAAATCAACACAACACAACACAGGGATGAACAGACAAACAATATATTAAATATCACCCAGCTATATACATCTATATATATATATATATATATATATATATATATATATATATATATATATATATATATATATATATACACACACACACACACTATATTGTCAAAAGTAGTGGGACACCTGCGTTTACACACATGAACTTTAATGGCACACCAGTCTTAGTCCGTAGGGTTCAATATTGAGTTGGCCCACCCTTTGCAGCTATAGCAGCTTCAACTCTTCTGGGAAGGCTGTCCACAAGGTTTAGGAGTGTATCTATGGGAATCTTTGACCATTCTTCCAGAGGCACATTTGTGAGGTCAGGCACTGATGTTGGACGGGAGGGCCTGGCTCGTACTCTCTGCTCTAATTCATCCCAAAGGTGTTCTATCAGGTTGAGGTCATTACTTTGTGCAGGCAAGTCAAGTTCCCTTACCCAAACTCGCTCATCCATGTCTTTATGAACCTCGCTTTGTGCACGGGTCCAAATCTTTTGGTGGAGGGGGGATTATGGTGTGGGGTTGTTTTTCAGGGCTTGGGCTTGGCCCCTTAGTTCCAGTGAAGGGAACTCTTAAGGCGTCAGCATACCAAGACATTCTAGACAATTTCATACTCCCAAATTTGTGGTTTGGGAGTTGGGGATTATTCCTTCCTGTTCCAACATGACTGCGCACAAGTACACAAAGCAAGATCCAAAAAGACATGGATGAGCAAGTTTGGGGTGGAGGAACTTGACTGGCTTGCAACATTCGATGATCCTCAGGTGTTTAAAAAAATAGCCCAACTGAACACATTGGTTATTTTTGGTTATTCTTATGTATCCGAATCTCCAAATGAAATAGTCATTTCATTCAAGTTAATTTAATATTTTTTCAGCACTGAATGTATGTAATGGTAAAGGGTGCTGGAGGGTCTATAGATGTTTGCTCCTGGGGATCTATTTTCACTAGAGGGATCTTTTTTTGGGGGAGGTGGCTATTATAGCTGCCGAGGTCTATTGTTGTTGGTGGGGGATCTGTTGTTTTTGGGGGTGGGTCTTATGTTTCTGGAAGGTAAATTGTTGCTGGGAGGGATCTAATGTTGCGGGAGGGGTCTATTGATGCAGGATGCAGGGAGATTTGTTGCTGCTGACATAGGTCTATTGTTGCTGGAGGGGGGGGGGTGTATTGTTGCTGGTGCTCCAATTGTTGCCTGGTGGTATCTATTGTTCCTGGTAGGGGTCTATAGTTGCTGGCAGCAGTGAATCTATTTTACTGCTTTTCTTTTCTCTTTTCTTTTCTCATTAACACATTCCATACAAATTACTTAGTACCAAAATATTATACTTGGCTCTATAATCTTTAAAAGGGGGTGGTACTAGGAGGTGGGTAGGGGGGTGGAACCAAGGAAAGGTAGACAGAGGTGGGTAGGGGTTGGAGACAAGGTGTGACCCAGAAAGGGCAGTTCCTGCACCTATTTAAAAAAAAAAAAAAGAAACATGAATGCTCATGCATCTTGGGCGGGGGATTGGTGTGTGTGGCACAGTTTGGCATGTTCACCGTGGGCTCTGGATGACCTTGTCCCGGCATTAGTTATCCCTTTTTATCTACAGAGAGAACAAACACAGAAAATTATTCTTCTGGGTGGTAAAGCAAACAAGTCATGATTGCATCTAACTTCATACTCCTTCCTGTAATTCATCCATTGTAAATACAGAGCTGGTGTCAGAACGCCAATGGGTATTTCACTCTATCTGCCCTTAGGTCAAAAGCAAGCGCCAAACACTCACTGGAGGGCTGTCTATTATACTTTCATCTCACTGGAGGGCACATGCTATCCTGTACATTACATGCTGGAAAATTCCAGTCAATGGAAACAAATGCACAGAGTAACACCAATTAACAGGCTTTGAAAATTATCGTCACTCCGTACTCTATGTATGTAGAGGGGAAGGCGATGTGAAAATGTGAAGCCATCTATTTATGTGACTTGAGCTCTACTGCCAGAGAGTGTTCACCATCCGCAGCCCACGGGAATCTGCAGAGCACAGGAGAGGTGTAGCACAGCAGATTGTGTGGCTCAGTGATTACGTATACTAAGTATAAATAATTTCCAAAAAAATATAAAAAAATCAGCAATTCTCCCTCATGCTGTTTAGCATTGCACAGGTTTTGCAAGAAACTTTTCATCCAAGTTTGATCAGTTAAATAAGAATATAATTTTAAAGGAAACATCCAAGCAGATAATAAATAAAACAATCTTTAGTTCAGGTATTATACATTACTGTCAGAAAGTGTAGCACTCCTGATCCTTTACACCTGCTTGGCTTATTCCAGCATTCTGGTTTTGGCTATGATGCATCCCTGTCTGTCCACCTGCAAGGTGATTGATGGAGCCAGTCTCTGGATGGAGACCAAACCTGATTTAAGCCAGCCAAGCCTGCAGTATCATGCTTGTGATATTAGTTACATATTTGGTGAGTTTGAAAAAAGACACAAGTCCATCCAGTTCAACCCATGGTGTGTGTGTGTTCAGGTTAATAGTACATTGTATATCCCTGTATGTTGTGGTCGTTCAGGTGCCCATCCAATAGTTTTTTGAAACTATCAACGCTCCCTGCTGCGCCGTTTAAAGTTAAACCACTTCTCTTCCAGTTTTAGTGAATGGCCACCTGTCTTTTTAAATTCCCTTTCACTGAATAGTTTTTTTCACTTTGCTAGGGTCACCAGTACGGTATTTGTACATTGATATCATATCCCCTCACAAGCGTCAACACTCCAGAGAGAATAAGTTCAATGCTTGTAATCTTTCCCCATAGCTGAGGTCCTCTCTTCCCTTAATTAGCTTTGTTGTTCTTCTCTGGACTCTCTCCAGTTCCAGCACATCCTTCCTGAGGACTGAACTGAACGGCATACTCAAGATGCGGCTTGACCAGAGTCTTGTAGAGCGGGAGAATTATCGTTTTATCTCTGGAGTAAATCCCGTTTTTAATGCATGTTAATATTCTGCTGGCTTAGCTTTCAGCATCTTGGCATTGCTTGTCATCTACTAGGACCCCCAGGTCCTTTTCCATCCTAGATTCCACCAGAGGTTCTGCCCTTAGCGAGTAACTTGCGTTCATATTTTTGGTACCCAAATGCATTACCTTACATTTTTCAACATTAAAACTCATTTGCCATGTAGTTGCCCACCCCATTATTTTGTTTAGGTCTTCTTGCAAGGTTTGCACATCCTGCGTAGAAGTTATTGCTTAACTTTGTATTGTCCAAATTGCGTTTGTAAAAAGTACTTTCCCTGTGTGCCCTGGTCTGCTGTTTTGCTTCCCATGTTGACAACCTCGGATCAGATATTGAGTACTCTCAGAACTCTGCCTGCCTTTTGACTATGGATTGTCCTTGACTATTCTGAACCTTGCCTGCCTTGTACCCAGATTGCCATTGAACCACTCTGCCTGTCTGCCAACAGCAAGTGCCTGTTTGCACCTGCCCCAGCGTGGTGGCCAGGCACTAGCATTGTGTATAAGACCTGGGGGCAACCGAGTATCGGTAGGCCCGCTTGCCTTAAAGTAGAATTATAGGCAATTTTTTATTTTTTTATTTTAGATAGAGCAAGGGAAGGTTATAACATCTGTCAGATTTTTATGTTTTTTTACCATCTGTGACAACCCAAAATTGGGGAATTTCTTTTACTTTCACTTTTAATGATAATAGTAAACAGCACAATTGGAGAGGGTGATTCTCCTTAATGGGGACACATACAAACTAACAGGTGTTCTAGTCTCTCTCTACTCTATCCAAAACTTATATAAAATCAAAATTACAAAAGTTATACTTTGAGGGAAAGGGGGTGATATAGGTAAAGAACACAGAAGCTAGCTGTGGTATCTAACCACCTGTGTTAGGGGTAAGCATGGCAATTACTATTAATATACATTTCAAGTCTGACTCCATTTTTGTTGGAAAAAAAAACAATCCCCTCTGGGTGATCAATGTACATTGAAGGAATTTTAACAAACTTTGTAGTAAGTCTGAAGAAATAGATATTTGTTTGAGCATATCATTTGGATACTGGTTCTAAATGGGAGGGTCTGGTTCATTTTAACTCTTTCCTGCCGAGCGTACGCACATCACCTATTACTGTCACAAGGGATGTTTACATTCCTTGTGACAGCAATAAAAGTGATCAAATTATTTTTTTTTAAAAAACACAATTTCATAAAATAAAAATAAATAAAATGAATAAAAAAAAAAAAATTCAAACCGCCCCCGTCACCGCGAGCTCGCGCAGCAAAGAAAGCGCTTACAGAAGTTGCGACCGCATATGTAAACGGTGTTCAAATCACACATGTGTGGTATCGCCGCGATCGTCAGAGTGAGAGCAATAATTCTAGCACTAGACCTCCTCTGTAACTCTAACCTGGTAACCGTAAAAAAAAATGTAAGCGTCGCCCATGGAAATTTTTAGGTACCAAAGTTTGTCGCCATTCCGTGAGTGCGTGCAATTATAAAGCATGACATGTTTGGTATCTATTTACTCAGCATAACATCATCCTTCACATTATATAAACAAAAAATTAAAATTCATGAAAGTGTCCCTTTTCCCAAAAAATTGCGTTTAAAACACTGCTGCACAAATACTGTGTGACAGAAAATATTGCAACCGCCGCCATTTTATTCTCTAGAGTCTCTGCTAAAAATATATATATAATGTTTGGGGGTTCTAAGTAATTTTCTAGCAAAAAATAGGGATTTTAACTTGTAAACACCAAATGTCAGAAATAGGCTTACACTCAGTGAGAAAATATGCAGGCTTGGCACCCCCTTTAGAAGTATTTAACTCTTAAGCCCCATACACACGGTCAGACTTTTTCATGGATTCTGTCCGATCGGACCATGTTGTCGAAAAATCCGACCGTGTGTATTCACCATCGGACAGTGTACGTCGAATTGTCCGACGGACAAAGTCTTATCTCCTGCTGGATAGATTTGCCGTCAACCCGGTCCGATCACACCAAATTCGATCGTGTGTACGGTTGTCCGACCGGACAAAGTGCTACGCATGCTCACATCACATTACAAGACCAAAGCTATTGGCTACTAGCCTCTACGTCAGGGGTCTCAAACTACCGGCCCTCCAGATGTTGCGGAACTACAAGTCCCATCATGCCTCTGCCATGCCTGTAACTGTCAGCCTTGCAATGCCTCATGGGAATTGTAGTTCTGCAACAGCTGGAGGGCCACCAGTTTGAGACCCCTGCTCTACGTAGTCCCGTCGTAGGCAACAAACGTCACCACGTTCAGAATGATCAGATTTTTCGACAACTTTGTCCGACCGTGTGTACGCAAAACCAACATCGGACAAAGTACGACTGACATGATCCGACGGACCTGGTCCGCGGATTGTCCGACCGTGTGTATGGGGCTTTAGGGCGTATCTCGTCGAAACTGAAATTCCAATTGAAGAGGTGGTTTAAATGTGCCTTGTATCTTAGTGCAGGCTTCTGAGAAAATCAGTGAGCCAATCACGCAAGCAGGTAATTACATTCCTAGGGCGAGTTCTGTATACCAACAGTATAGAGAAGGCCTTCCTTTTGGGTACTCTTGATGAGAGTCTGTGACAGCCCCTTAGTTCTATCAACCCCCGCCATACTGGAAGAGTATGGTGGCTGGGGTTGGGGTGGACATTAAAGCAGGAATATCTGGGAAAAAGAAGGACACAACAGCACAAGGGGCACATCTCACTGTTGGTAAGTAATGTCCCCTGTGCTTATTTTTCTTTTTTTCTTTCTATTTTCTTAGGTAAACTAAAGCTGGGTACACAAGGACTGAAAATCGATTGAAAACTCTTGGTTCAGCAGGAATCTGGCGACTTTCAGCCCGTATATGTACAGCTGTCTGTTCTACAGATGCCAGTCTTGTGGCCGACTTCTGTCGAACGGGCATCTTGGGAAACCTCCCTACAACTGGCACCCGATCAGCGCTGGTAGCCAATGGCTGATCAGTGTGTCCTGGCAGTCCCCCTGTCAGAATACAATAGCGCAGCATGGGAAATCGCCGCACTAACATTGCTTGTATTAGTACAACGATCTCTCTGTTTGTTTTTTATGCAGCCCATTGGGTTGAACGAAAAAAAAAACGTATATTGTGTACCCAGCTTTAGGCTTTTAAAGTGGTTGTAAACCCTCACATATACCTAGTGAAGTGACTGGCCTATGGTGATGCACAGAGAGGAAACAAATCCTTATGTAGGTTGTACCTGTTAATCTGCAGCGCTATCTCCACCGCAGCCTTTCAAAGTACAGAATTTTCACAGCATTTATCAACTTCAGATGTCGGGGGGTGGGGACCTGGTGTCACACCTTCTTTCTATCTTTAGTGAACATTTACCGTAAATACACATGTCCCTATCGAATATAAAGTAGTTGAAAGCCCTCACATATACCCAGTGAAGTGACGGGCCTCAGTTGATACACAGGGAATAAACAAATCCTCCTACATAAGTTATACAGTGGTGTGAAAAAGTGTTTGCCCCCTTCCTCATTTCCTGTTCCTTTGCATGTTTGTCACACTTAAGTGTTTCGGAACATCAAACCAATTTAAACAATAGTCAAGGACAACACAAGTAAACACAAAATGCAATTTGTAAATGAAGGTGTTTATTATTAAAGGTGAAAAAAAATCCAAACCATCATGGCCCTGTGTGAAAAAGTGATTGCCCCCCTTGTTAAAACATACTATAACTGTGGTTGTCCACACCTGAGTTCAATTTCTCTAGCCACACCCAGGCCTGATTATTGCCACACCTGTTCACAATCAAGGCATCACTTAAATAGGAGCTGCTTGACACAGTAAGGTCCACCAGAAGATCCTTAAAAGCTACACATCATGCCGAGACCCAAAGAAATTCAGGAACAATTGAGAAAGAAAGTAATTGGGATCTATCAGTCTGGAAAGGGTTATAAAGCCATTTCCAAAGCTTTGGGAATCCAGCGAACCACAGTGAGAGCCATTATCCACAAATGGCGAAGACATGGAACAGTGGTGAACCTTCCAGGAGTGGCCGGCCACCCAAAATTACCCCAAGAGCGCAGCGACGACTCATCCAAGAGGTCACAAAAGACCCCACAACAACGTCCAAGGAACTGCAGGCCTCACTTGCCTCAGTTAAGGTCAGCGTTCATGCCTCCACCATCAGGAAAAGACTGGGCAAAAATGGCCTGCATGGCAGAGTTCCAAGGAGAGAAACCACTGCTGAGCAAAAAGAACATCAAAGCTCGTCTCAATTTCTCCACAACACATCTTGATGATCCCCAAGACTTTTGGGACAACATTCTGTGGACCGATGAGACAAAAGTGGAACTCTTTGGAAGGTGTGTGTCCAAGTATATCTGGCGTAGAAGGAACACTGCATTTCAGAAAAAAGAACATTATACCAACAGTAAAATATGGTGGTGGTAGTGTGATGGTCTGGGGCTGTTTTGCTGCTTCAGGACCTGGAAGACTTGCCGTGATAAAAGGAACTATGAATTCTGCTGTCTACCAAGAGATCCTGAAGGAGAATGTCCGACCATCTGTTCGTGTACTCAAGCTGAAACGAACTTGGGTTCTGCAGCAGGACAATGATCCTAAACACACCAGCAAGTCCACCACCGAATGGCTGAAGAAAAACAAAATGAAGACTTTGGAGTGGCCTAGCCAAAGTCCAGACCTGAATCCTATTGAGATGTTGTGGTATGACCTTAAAAAGGCCGTTCATGCTCGAAAACCCTCTAATGTAACTGAATTAGGACAATTCTGCAAAGATGAGTGGGCCAAAATTCCTCCAGGACGCTGTAAAAGCCTCATTGCACGTTATCGCAAACGCTTGGTTGCAGTTGTTGCTGCTAAGGGTGGCCCAACCAGTTATTAGGTTTAGGGGGCAATCACTTTTTCACACAGGGCCATGATGGTTTGTATTTTTTTTCACCTTAAATAATAAACACCTTCATTTACAAATTGCATTTTGTGTTTACTTGTGTTGTCCTTGACTATTGTTTAAATTGGTTTGATGTTCCGAAAGACTTAAGTGTGACAAACATGCAAAGGAACAGGAAATGAGGAAGGGGGCAAACACTTTTTCACACCACTGTATCTGTTTAGCTGCAGCCTTCTCTCCTCTACAGCCTTCTGAAACACTTAGATCATAGGCTACTCCTCAGCTCCTGCAGGCAGGGGACGGAGTTCTAACTTAACACACTGCAAAGAATAGAGAAGAGAGCTGATTGTAATCTGAGACCTGAGTGGACGGAAAGAACATACCCCTCCCTCTACACAGTCTCATAGGGAAACCTACACAGCTGAGTCTTGTGCTGTGTGCTGAAGCGGGGGGGGGGGGGGTTCATCCCAGGGATCACTTGGTTTTGGGCTTAAATTGTGAGAAGGGACTCATGCAGAAAGCAGAAGAAAGAGAGATCAGCCAACAATTATAGTAGGTGCTTTGGACTGAGACAAGTACACACTATAGAAGGGCATGTTTTGTTCATTTTTCATTTCAGAGGTTTACAACCACTTTAAATGTTCCGTGACTCACCCTGGATGCTTCGAGGGGTGTTTAGTTATAAATCAACTTCTGTCTTTCCGCTATTACATCAATTGCATGTTTGCAGCCTCCGCCAGCCATCATTTCCAGTGGCAGCTGAATAAGCAATCTGGAAAAGGAAGAAATCTACATATCATAAAATACTTAAAGATGATTTAAATTTTGTAATACTTTGCTGATAGCTGACTTTCACAGTTTAATCAATCAGCAACTTACTATAATCATTTTTTAAAGTAATTTTAAAATTTCATTAGTATTCATTAATAGTTCCTCAAAGTGAAGCTACAGCAGAGAGCTGCAGTGCTGATTAAGGGTTCTCCTCATTATCCTTGTTATGAGAGAAAACTGCTGAATGGAAGTATATACAGCAGATGTGTCTCTCTTGCACAGGTTTGCACTTTCTGCCAGTATTCTAATTATGTGTGATTTTCTACACAACACTCTTACCAGACATCGGAATAATATGGCATAGCTGTCGTCAGAGTGCTATGTTTTTAAAGGCAAGAGATGATTTTTAAAGTGAACTAGAGGGGTTGCTACCTGTCATGACTGAGGCACCATCCATCACAGCAGACTCCCTGAATTATTGCTTATGTACACCTTTGCATCACAATGTACTGTGATGTGAATGTCTGGAGCTAGAACTGCTTTCAGGAGGTGGCAGAGCGAGCATTCAATATAATGTTTCATTTTTCTATACACTAGCCCTGATGAAGAGGGAGGTATTCCCCGAAACACGTTGTCTTCTCTTGATAATTTTTGTCAAGCCAAAATGTGGACTGAAACTCTTGAAATGTCATGAACTGACAAACTAATGTTTTTTTTTTCTATACATTAGCACTGATGAAGGGGGAGGCATTCCCCCTGAAACGTGTTGGCTTCTCTTGATACTGTTTGTCAAATAAAAATTTGGATTGGAACCACAGCAGACTTGCTTGTGGGAACCATTGTAGCATCATGTACTGTGATGTGTATGTCTGGAGCTAAACTTCTTTCAGGAGGTGGCAGAGCCAGCATTTAATACTAAATGGATGGAACTGAATCCTGCTCTTACAGGTGACCACCTAAGGCACCACTATTTTTATTATTATTAAAGTGTTTATCACTTTTTGTCTCCCATTTTATATGATATTCTATGAATAATGTTTATATTCCTGACAGTTATTTATATAATGTTTCATTTTTCTATACACTAGCCCTGATGCAGGCAGAGGCATTCCCCAAAACATGTTGTCTTCTCTTGATACTCTTTGTCAAGCAAAAATGTGGACTGAAACTCTTGAAATGTCATGAACTGACAAAATAATGTTTCAATTTTCTCTACACTAGCCTTGATGAAGGGGGAGGCATTTCCCCTGAAACTTGTTGGCTTGATACTCTTTGTCCAGTACAAATTTGGACTAAAACTCTTGCAGTTTCATGGCTGAGGCTCCCATCCACCACAGCAGACTTGCCTGTGCACACCTTTGTAGCATCATGTACTGTGATGTGAATGTCTGAAGCTAAACTGCTTTCAGGAGGTGGCAGAGCCAGCATTTAATACTAAATGGATGAAACTGAATCCCCGCTCTTACAGGTGACCACCTAATACACCATAATTTTTATTATTATTAAAGTGTTTATCACTTTTTATCTCCTATTTGATATGATATTCTGTAAATAACATTTATAGTCCTGCCAGTTATTTATATAATGTTTCATTTTTCTATACACTAGCCCTGATGAAGGTGGAGGCATTCCCCCGAAACATGTTGTCTTCTTTTGATACTCATTGTCAAGCAAAAATGTGGACTGAAACTCTTAAAAATGTCATGAACTGACAAAATAATGTTTCATTTTTCTATACACTAGCCTTGATGAAGGGGGAGGCATTTCCCCTGAAACTTGTTGGCTTCTCTTGATACTCTTTGTCCAATAAAAAAATTGGAATAAAACTCTTGCAGTGTCATGGCTGAGGCTCCCATCCACCACAGCAGACTTGCCTGTGCACACCTTTGTAGCATCATGTACTGTGATGTGAATGTCTGGAGCTAGAACTGCTTTCAGGAGGTGGCAGAGTTAGCATTCAGTACTGAAAGGATGTGTTTATCACTCTTTATGTCCCATTTGAAATGATATTCTACTAATAACTGTTATATCCCTGTCAGTTATTTATATAATGTTTCATCTTTCTATACACTGGCCCTGATGAAAGGGGAGGCATTTCCCCTGAAACATGTTGGCTTCTCTTGATACTCTTTGTGAAATATAATTTTTTTTTTTTTACTTACCAGAAATGGCTGTTGCTAGGCAGATCGTCCTAATCTGCCTCCTCCAGCGCCGCGGTGATCTTCTCTCCTTCCGTCTTCTAGTGAATGGGGCGCGGTGTGTTATGGGAACTGTGTCCCACAACACATCGCGTTCCCCATTCACAGATTAGACTCGCGCATGCACAGTAGGCCGCGCGCCGACTCGTGCATGCGCAGTAGGCCGCGCGCCGACTCGCGCATGCGCAGTAGGAAACGGGAAGCCGTTTCCCTTACTGAGGATGTTGGCGCTGGATCCGGATCGCCGAGGGACATCTCGGCCTCCACGAACGACATCGCGGGCGCCCTGGGAGGGTAACTGTACTTATTAAAAGTCAGCAGCGACTTTTTTTTAGCTGCTGACTTTGAATTTTTTTTTTTTTTTTTTAAGGTGAAACACCGCTTTAACCCCAGTGGAACTAGCACTACAACATATCCAAAGATGGGGTTCCAAGTGACCCCGAGATACAGGGCCCCAAAGTCGGTCAACTGTGTCCATCTGCAGCAATGTCATTTCGGGACCCTTTGGGTCCAGAGACCCCAAATTTTGGCTGCAGCTAGGGGGCCTCTAGGAACCCTTAACTACCAAGTTTGAAGTTTGGGGGACCTTTGGCACAGTGAGGCATGCAAATGGGCACAGCGAGGCTTCAAATAGGCACTGTTGATCCTCTTTTCCACTTACAGTAGCTGCGCATTTCTCACCCTAGGCTTATACTCAAGTCAATACGTTTTCCCAGTTGTTTGTGGTAAACTTAGGTGCCTCGGCTTATATTCGGGTCGGCTTATACTCGAGTATATACGGTACATATATATTTATCTATCTATCTATCTATCTATCTATCTATCTATCTATCTATCTATCTATCTATCTATCTATCTCTCTCTCTCTCTCTCTCTCTATATATATATATATATATATATATATATATATATAGAGAGAGAGAGAGTATAGAGAGAGAGAAATATATGTATATACAGTATGTGTACATATCTATCTATCTATATATATATATATATAGAGAGAGAGAGAGAGAGAAATATACTGTACGTATATATATATATATATATATATCTATATATATATATATATATATATATATATATATATATATATATATATATATATATATATATATATATATATAGATATATATATATATATATATATATATATATATATCTATATCTATATCTATATATAGAGATATATATATATATATATAGATATATATAGATATATATATAGATATATCTATATATATATATATATATATATATATAGATATAGATATATATATATATATATATATATATATATATATATATATATATATCTATCTATATATGTATATATCTATATATATATATAGATATATATATATATATATATATATATATATATAGATATATATATATATATATATATATAAATATATATATATATATATATATATATATATATATATCTATCTATCTATCTATCTATCTATATATATATATATATATATATAGAGAGAGAGAGAGAGAAAAATATACTGTACGTATATATATATATATATATATATATATATCTATCTATCTATATATATATATATATATATATATATATATATATATATATATATATATCTATATATATATCTATATATATATATATATATGAGAGAGAGAGAGAGAAACATATATCTGTATATATAGATATACCGTGTAGATAGATATATATAATTCATACTGTATGTATCACCATTTGTTACTGGAATTTGCACATAACATTTGATCTTTGTTCTGTCAATTAAAATCATCTCAATCATATTTGAATCCAGTATGGTCATCTCATTGAACCATTCCACCCAGTTCATACCATAGCATACTGATTGGTTGCTGTGAGTAACGGGCAGTTTTCCGCGCAGTCGTTTTAAGAAATATCTCCAGTTCTTGGTCTTTGGCCTGAGGCAATCATGAAATGCAGTGGCATGCATTCTCATTACATAGAAGGCAGCACATATTGATTTTCGGGCCGGACAGCGAGCAATCCAATACACGGCTCTGTCTTGTGCAGAATTCCCTTTGAAGTTGCTTATCCTCTGGCACAGTGAAGGGATTGTGCAGTTATTAGGTTACAGACGTTTATGATGCAGTAAAACCTCTTCTCTGCTGTTGATTTTCTGGCAAAATATTTGAAAACAAGAGATTTCTCAGACATCCAGATAAAATCCCGTGAATGGTATTTAGTTGCATCTCAGGGAATGTGATTTCCATAGAGGTGGCTGAGAGTTCAGTTTGCTGGGAAAACACGTCTTTATGATAATTCATGTCGGTGATAAGATTTTACCATCAAATACAGAGTATCAGTTAAAACAACATTAGGATTATTTTCTATGACCTGAAAAATAAATAGTTTGAAATTCATTGATGGTGGGGAGAAAACTGTGTTACTGCTATGCCTTGCTCAGACCTGTGGCCGTATTGTTAAAATCCATATGTAAATTCAAGTAGAATTAGAGGAAAAATATTTTTTTTTCATGTTCAGAGAGGGTTGTCAGGTTTTTTTTTTTTCATCTGTGTCCCAATTTGTTGGATTTCCATTCACTTCCCGTCCCATAGGAAGTGAGAGGAAATCCATCACTCTGCTCCCTCCACCCAGTAGTGACTGCACATGCTATAGGCTCTTTAATTCATTTTGATTTGCCAGCACTACAAGTGTTAATAGCTATTTTTTCCTGGGGAAAGGAGAAAAAGGTTTCCTTATCTGACCTCCCCCCAGCAGATGGCATTCCCCCATGATCCAGCGATGGACTGTCCTTCAGAGTCCTCACGTCCAGAGTAGGGCTAAAGACCCTGCTATAGTCTTGATGACCTCAGGACTCTAGAATGGAGTGTAGTAGCTGTGAGGACCGGTCTAGCTGCGGGAGGAGCAGATGATCAGGTATGTTTTTTTTGTATTCTACTGCTAAACCAGGGGACTCCAAACTTTCCAAACAAAGGGACAGTTTATTGTCCTTCAGACTTCAGGAGGGCTGGACTGTGGAAATGTTCCTGGCACCAGTGGGAGTAAACATCACCATATTTATTATTAGGTGGAGGAATAGTGCCCCAATGTTGGTATCATTGGGATAAATAGTGCCCCATTGTTGGTATCATTAGGAGGAATGGTGCCCCATTGTTGGTATCATTAGGAGGAATAGTGCTACATTGTTGATATCATTGGGAGGAATAGTGCCCTATTGTTGGTGTCAATGGGAGAAATGGTGGCCCATTGTTGGTATCATTAGGAGGAATAGTGCTTCTTTGTTGGTATCATTGGGAGGAATAGTGCCATATTGTTGGTGTCAATGGGAGAAATGGTGGCCCATTGTTGGTATCATTAGGAGGAATAGTGCTTCTTTGTTGGTATCATTGGGAGAAATGGTGCCCCATTGTTGGTATCATTGGGAGGAACAGCGTCCCATTGTTGGTGCAGGTTGGCAGAACAGTGTCTTGTATCAGTGGGAAGAATAGTGCCCCAAGGGCCAGATAAGGGCAAGCATAGGTACACAACTGGGAGACCACTTACCTAGGCTCTGTGACCGTGCCCACGGGACCCGCAGACCCGATGTCCGCCAGGTGCCCACGATCGTGTCACGGAGCTGAAGAATGGGGAGATGCCGATGTAAACACAGCATCTCCCTGTTCTGCCTAGTGACAGCACACTGATCGTCTGCTCCCTCTAATCGGGAGCAGTGTTCAGTGTCGTGTCACTGCTAGCCCATCCCCCAAACAGTTAGAATCACTCCCTAGGACACACTTAACCCCTTCCCCGCCCCCTAGTGGTTAACCCCTTCACTGCCAGTGACATTTTTACAGTAATCAGTGCAATTTTATAGCATTGATCGCTGTATTAATGCCAATGGTCCCAAAAATGTGTCAAAATTGTCCGATGTGACCGCCATAATGTCGTAGTCCCGATAAAAATCGATGATCGCCGCCATTACTAGTAAAAAAAAAAACGTATTAATAAAAACTCCATAAAGCTATCCCCTATTTTGTAGACGCCATAACTTTTGCGCAAACCAATCGATAAACGCTTATAACGATTTTTTTTTACCAAAAATATGTAGAATACGTATCGACCTAAACGGAGGAAAAAAAATGTTTTTTTATATATTTTTGGGGGATATTTATTATAGCAAAAAGTAAAAAATAATGTGTTTTTTTTTTTTTTCGAAATTGTCGCTCTTTTTTTGTTTGTAGCGCAAAAAAAAAACGCAAAGGTGATCAAATACCACCAAAAGAAAGCTCTATTTGTGGGGGAAAAAAAGGACGTCAATTTTGTTTGGGAGCCACGTCGCACGACCGTGCAATTGTCAGTTAAAGCGACGCAGTGCCGAATCGCAAAAAGTGCTCTGGTCTTTGGCCAGCCAAATGGTCCGGGGCTTAAGTGGTTAAGGTAAAAATAAAAAACTTGAGGTTTTAGAAGCACTTTAATTAGTATAATACATTACTGGTGGTTTTCCATCCTCATCAGCAGTGGTTGGCGCTGGTTACCTACAGGTTAAGAGCCTCTACTGTACACACTTGTATTGATTTTATTATTAGTGCGATTGTTAATTTTGATATCTCACAACAAAGTGGAGCACACGGCTTTGGAACAATTGGCCCAGAGGTATGTAGATTAATGACCTAAATCTATGCTAATAAATGTATTTAATACAAATTCGAACATGTGGAAAGTCCGTAGGGGATTCTTAAAAAATGAATTAATTGTCAGGAACCACACAGAACAAGAGTGGCCTCGTTTTTACAACCCATGGGACTTGTGCGCAGGCAGTACTTCTACATACTGTACACTGGAATATGGCAAGAGAAAACCTTGGATTTTATCTTACATTTTGTGCTAAAAGAATACCGTTCATCTGGAGTTCATAAAAAATTAACACTTTTCTTACTTAATTTAGGGTTGCGGTATAAGGCAACATTTTGTACGTCTTATCTCATAGGCCAAAATTAAAATCAGTAAATAATTTGCTGTGTTTCTCCTGTCTTATAATTGCTGTGTGCTACTTGTGAGTGCAGTTTTATCATAATGTACTATCTGTATTAGAACCAATTGGGTTTGTTCTCCAGTCTCGCATACCGAGGAAGAGTTTCCATAGAGAGGAGGCATTGGAGTTAAATAACTTGCTTAAAAGCATATAGCAGTTAGTGGAGCATTAAAGTAGAACACCTTTTTTTGAGTTTTTAATTTCGTTTTTACCCCCCTTCCTGTCTTAACCGCTTAAACTCTGGAAGATTTTACCCTTCATGACCAAGGCCATTTTTTGCTATTTAGCACAGTGCTACTTTAACCACTTTCAGACCGGACCATTTTGCTGGCTTAAGACCAGACCACTTTTTGCGATTCGGCACTGCGCTGCTTTAACTGACAATTGCGCTGTCGTGCGACGTGGCTCCCAAACAAAATTGGTGTCCTTTTGTGTTTCTCCTGTCTTATAATTGCTGTGTGCTACTGTCTTGTGAGTGCAGTTTTATCATAATGTACTATCTGTATTAGAACCAATTGGGTTTGTTCTCCAGTCTCGCATACCGAGGAAGAGTTTCCATAGAGAGGAGGCATTGGAGTTAAATAACTTGCTTAAAAGCATATAGCAGTTAGTGGAGCATTAAAGTAGAACACCTTTTTTTGAGTTTTTAATTTGGTTTTTACCCCCCTTCCTGTCTTAACCACTAAAACTCCGGAAGATTTTACCCTTCATGACCAACGCCATTTTTTTCTATTTAGCACAGCGCTACTTTAACTACTTTCACACCGGACCATTTTGCTGGTTAAAGACCAGACCACTTTTTGCGATTCGGCACTGCGTCGCTTTAACTGACAATTGCGCGGTCGTGCGACGTGGCTCCCAAACAAAATTGACGTCCTTTTTTTCCCACAAATAGAGCTTTCTTTTGGTGGTATTTGATCGCCCCTGCGTTTTTAATTTGTTGCGCTATAAACAAAAATTCTAAAAAAATTCATTTTTTAACTTTTTGCTATAATAAATATCCCCAAAAAATATATAAAACATTTTTTTTTCCCTCAGTTTAGGCCGATACGTATTCTTCTACATATTTTTGGTAAAAAAAAATCACAATTAGCGATTATTGATTGGTTTGCGCAAAAGTTATAGCGTTTACAAAATTGGGGATAGTTTTATAGCATTTTTATTAATATATTTTTTTTAACTAGTAATGGCGGCAATCAGCGATTTTTATTGTGACTGCGACATTATGGCGGACACATCGGACATTTTTGACACATTTTTGGGACCATTGTCATTTGTACAGCAATCAGTGCTTTTTAAATGCACTGATTCCTGTGTAAATGACACTGGCAGTGAAGGAGTTAACAACTAGGGGGCGGGGAGGGGTTAATTGTGTGTGTGTGGTTTTTTTTTCTTACTGTAGGGGGGCGTGGCTTTGCATCTGACAATGACCATTTGTAGGAGGACCATTCAATGTGTTTCTTTTTTGAGGTTTTCGACTATTAACCGTGAGTGTTCTTGCTGAAACTTTTCCTAAAAAACTGGTTACTTATATAGGATTTAAAAGGACCTGGGGGTCCTAGCAGATGATAGGCTCAGCAATGGCATGCAATGCAAACAAAGCAAACAGAATATTGGCATGCATTAAAAGGGGGATCAACTCCAGAGATAAAACGATAATTCCCCCGCTCTACAAGACTCTGGTCTGGCCGCACCTGGAGTATGCTGTCCAGTTCTGGGCACCGGTCTTTAAGAAGGATGTACTGGAAATGGAACGAGTACAAAGAAGGGCAACAAAGCTAATAAAGGGTCTGGAGGATATTAGTTATGAGGAAAGGTTGCGAGCACTGAACTTATTCTCTCTGGAGAAGTGAGGCTTGAGAGGGGATTTGATTTCAATATACAAATACCGTACTGGTGACCCCACAATAGGGATACAACTTTTTCGCAGAAGGGAGTTTAACAAGACTCCAGGGCTCTAAAAAGAGAAGAAAAGAGGTTTAACCTTAAACTACGTAGAGGGTTCTTTACTGTAAGAGAGGCAAGGATGTGAAATTCCCTTCCACAGGCGGTGGTCTCAGCGGGGGGGGGGGGGGGGCATCAATAATTTCAAGAAACTATTAGATAAGCACCTGAATGACCGCAACATACAGGGATATACAATGTAATACTGACCTATAATCACACACATAGGTTGGACTTGATGGACTTGTGTCTTTTTTCAACTTCCCCTACTATGTAACTTCCAGCGAAACGCAAACTGCGTTGAAATTACAGCAACTCCATTGTGCTCTACAATAGGGGAACCACCAAGAACCTGTATTCAAGGAGTACTAGATGGTTTTGGTTATGTTTTATGTGCAGCTTTTGTGTGTTTTTGTAGATATGTATACATGTGCAATTTTTATCATATAATAAATACTTTTTGATACTTTTTACAAAAAGTGAGTACCATTAGTGCCGGTTCACACTACAGCAACTTGGGATCCGACTTGTCAGACCTCAAGTTGCCCCAAGTTGCTGGACATAAGAAATTCCATTGAAGTGAATGAGAGCTGTCTTAATGTACACTACTGAAGTTGCTCCGACTTCAGAAAAGATTCCTGTACTACTTCAAGGCGACTTCTAGGCAGCTTGTACCCATAGATTTCAATGGAAGTTGCCTCCAAGTCCGTTCTCCATCTATATTGAAGCAACTTTACAGGAAAAAGAAACTCCCCAGTACTTCTGTGATTGGCCACAGCCAAAGTCGCCTATCGTGGAGGCAACTTTAAGTTGCGTTGTAAGTTGCGCAAAGTCGCACTGAAGTCACGCTGAGGTCGCCTCCAAATCGCCTTGCAAAGTCGCGCTGTAAGTTGGGTTGCCCCTGTGTGAACCGAGCCTTATAGTCCTTATATTTAGTTTGTTAGGGTCCATCATTTTGTATATTATTGATCAGGATGAGGTACCAGACCTATATGGTCTACCAAATGAGGGACTCTTATGGAGGCCTTCCTCACAAAATTTCCTATTTTCCACGTTTGTTCTATAAGGCCCCTTTCACACTGGGGCGTTTTTCAGGCGATACAGCGCTAAAAATAGCGCCTGTACAGCACCTGAAAAAATCCGGCCCCATTCACCCCAGTGTGAAAGCCGGCGGGACGGTCAAAAAAGTCCTGCTAGCAGCATCTTTGGAGCGGTATAGGAGTGGTGTATTCACCGCTCCTATACTGCTCCTACCCATTGATTTCAATGGGACACCGCGGTAATACCGCGGCAATACCGCCGCAAAGCGCCGCTACGGCGACGCTTTGCAGGGGATTTTAACCATTTTTCGTCCGCTAGCGGGGGATAAAAACGCACCGCTAGAGGCCGAATACCGCGGCTAAAACAACGGTAAAGCAGCGCTAAATATAGCGCTGCTTTACCATCGCCGCGGCTCCCGCCCCAGTGTGAAAGGGGCCTAACTCTTTACCTATGATGGTCACATGCCCTTTAAAACACTTTCCTACTAAGTGAGCCTAGTTGTCTGTAGGGTTTTGGGCAAGACTGGTTTTACCGAGAAGATAAATGATTTAAACTTTAATCATTGAAATGCATACATCATGAAAGTTTGTTTATGCAGTGTATTTTTTTTTTTTAGTTCATATCGTTAGCGATGCTCCACTGAAATTTATAATCGTGTACTCGCACTTGACTTCTTATGGCGATGTTGTTCTATGATGCATATATTTTGCATGGATAAACACACATTCAGTTGTGGCACTAGACAAGACTGTCTCCTGTGTGATTAGCATTGGCGGGAGAGGTTATTATATTTATCCTGAGGGCAAATGTCGCCAGGTGCAGTACAGCTTGCTACATGTGTACATCCAGTTAATCACGCAGTTATAAGTAATCAACATGAGCTTACTTTTTGTTTTGCAACATTGATTCCTGATCTAGTAAGCTGTACAGTTGACGCTGATTTTTACCTTGGGGTTTTTACTATAAAAATATTAATCAATGACCCTGTTTTTTTTATATATTGTAGGGCTGTTACTGATTAAAATTTTCATGTTCGATTAATCGATTAATTTTTTTAATCGATTAATTTCGATTAATTATAACGCACATACAGATCCAACTACTTTTAGCTGATCTCCTTGCATTGCAACTCTGCATTAGTCAGTGGTAAATGTGGTATACACTATATACAATCACCCGACACTAGTTAGTTTACATAATCCATGACTTAACTTCGCAGTTCCCACAAATACATTTTAAATTCAAACTGTAGCCCTGACGTAAGTAATTTTTTTTTTCCACAATAGCGTGACAATCCCTCCACCTCCGGTCTAACTAATCACTCTCACCTTATGGCATGGACCCCTGTGCAAACAGGTGGTCATGCAAGCGGGTATCAAAAGGGTTAACACGGGCCATAAACTTCTCTCAGGTCTCCTTAGATCTCAGCAAGGATGCCAGGTCATGGGTAGAAAGAAAAGATCTAAGTGCTCACCGCTTAAGTATAAGATTTCAATTTTTGTGTTCAAACACAAACTTCTCACATAAAGTTAATCAAAACACAGCATGTAAAGCCGACAATTGTGTCAGTTCTGTAGGGCAGCAGCGGGTGATGTCATTCGTAGCTCCTCCCCCGTACGCGTTACGTTCAATAAGAACTTCAACGTCACCGGACTCCTCCCCCCTTCCCTTCGTTAGCATACAGTGGCACTTGGGGAAGGGGGGGGAGGAGTCCGTTGACATCGATGTCCGTGACCTCACCGGATCTCCGGCGGAACTCCCTGAAGACCCGGAAGCCGGCGGAGAGGTAAGTACCGATCAAAAGAATTTTGATGGATCTAAAGAATTTTGATGGATCTAAAGAATTTTGATGGATCTAAAGAATTTTGATCGATCTAAAGAATTTTGATCGATCTAAAGAATTTTGATCGATCAAAAAAATGAATCGATTAATCGAAGAATTAATCTTTAATTTCCACAGCCCTAATATATTGCATTAAGGCCACTTTCACACTGAAGCGCTTCTAAACTGCCAGTAAAAACACTGAGCGCTTTTGAAGAGCTTTCCATTAATTTCAATGGGGAGGGGAGTTTTTCACAGCCCTGCCAGCACACTGCCCCAGTGTGAAAGCGTTCATTGATTTTAATGGAAATAGATTTTCGTGAGCTTTTTAGGCGCTGTTTTTAGCGTGAAAGCGACTGAAAAGCGCCTCAGTGTGAAAGTGGTCTAATGCCCCATACACACGGTCGGAAATTCCGACCACAAAATCCGTCGGATTTTTTCCGACGGATTTTGTCCGACACTGGTGTTGCATACACACGGTCGGACAACGTTGTCGGAAAATCTGATCATTCTGAACGTGGTGACGTTCATTGCGTACGACGGGACTACGTAGAGGCTAGTAGCCAATAGCTTTGGTCTTGTAATTTGATCTGAGCATGCGTGGCACTTTTTCCGTCGGAATTCGCTACACACGATCGGAAAAAGTCCGATCAGACTTTGTTGTCGGAAAATTTGAGAGCAGGAGATAAAACTTTGTCCGTCGGACAATCCGACGGAAAAAGTCCGATGGAGCCTACACACGGTCGGAATTTCCGACAACATTGTCCGACAGGACATTTTCCATCGGAAAATCCGACCGTGTGTACGGGGCTTAAGGGTATTAACTTGCAGCAACCAATCACAGTGGAGGAGATTTACTAAATCTGACACAGCTGTGCATGGTAGCCAATCCGCTTCTAACTTCAGCTTGTTCAGGTAAGCTTTGACAATAAAACCTGGAAGCTGATTGGTTTCTATGCAGAGCTGCACCAGATTTTGCACTCTCCAGTAAAAGTAAATCTCTTCAAATGACTTTAATAGATTGAAACTTGCTCCAGTAGACTAATGCTAGGTTCACACTGCTGTGACCTGACTTTAATTGCGATTATGTATGCTACTTGGATGTGGTTTGCATATTCTATGGGGCCAGAATCACGCTGGAATCATACCAAAGTAGTAAAGGAACCTTTTCTAAAACCATTGTGTGAATTTGGATAATAAAATAAAAACATATTGAAAGTTAAAACCACATTGTGCTGAGAATGTGAATGGACACCATTGAAAGCAACGTGATTTCCACTGCCATGCGAGTCTGTGCGACTCAAGTCACATGTAAAATCGCACTAGTGTGAACCAGGCCTATGACTGTTTGGCTGCTGGGGTTCCTGCCCTGTCCAAATGACAGTTGCTCTTTATATTGCTTTATTGAATATGACTGTTCTTGTAGAAGAGCCTCAAGAAGAGGATTTACCGCCTTGAAATGCGTAGCCACGTCCCCTTCATACCTCCCGGCATGTGACATCATTGGACAAGTTCCCATGCTGTCAGATTGGCTCCAGAGTTTGTATATCCTTCTTTTAGTGGCGGTTTTTTCTGCCTATCATCTGGGCTTCTGGATGATGGCAACAGCGCTTATGACATGCACTTTTTCATTCTACTACATGCTTTTTATTAATAAAATGATCCTACACACTGCACTTGAGTAGCGCCCTCTTGTTTTCCTTAAAGAAGGTAGGCTGTGTATATTTCAGAAAGTCTGATGTACAAATGTTAAAGAGCAATTGTAGAAAGCAAGTCAAATCAATAAGCCGATTGTCCAATCCAGTTAAAATTGATATAGTTTCTTACTCCATGAAAATGTTGGGCCCCAATGTTCAAGTGAATACAGCATCATGTACAAATCACGCAAGTCCTGCAGCAAGAATGCTTGTTCCTGCTATGTGATAATGTGAACAGGGCCTAAAACATATATATATATATATATATATATATATATATATATATATACAGTATCTCACAAAAGTGAGTACACCCCTCACATTTCTGTAAGTTTTTATTATATCTTTTCATGTGACAACACTAAAGAAATGAAGAGGAGTCCATTACCTTTTCCATTAGCTTCTTTAGCAGGGCAGTGGTCATCTTGGAGGTGTATTTGGGGTTGTTATTATGTTGGAATACTGCCCTGCAGCCCAGTCTCTGAAGAGAGGGGATCATGCTCTGCTTCAGTATGTCACAGTACACGTTGGCATTCATGGTTCCCTCAATGAACTGTAGCTCCCCAGTGCCGGCAGCAGCACTCATGCAGCCCCAGACCATGACACTCCCACCACCATGCTGGACTGTAGGGAAGACACACTTGTCTTTGTACTCCTCATCTGGTTGCCACCACACATGCTTCACACCTTCTGAACCAAATACGTTTATCTTGGTCTCATCAGACCACAGGACATGGTTCCAGTAATCCATGTCCTTGGTCTGCTTTTCTTGAGCAGACTGCAGACTTTTTTGTGCATCCTCTTGATGCTTCCTTCTGTGACGAAAGCCATGCAGACCAATTTGATGCAGTGTGCGGTGTATGGTCTGAGCACTGACAGGCTGACCCCCCACCCCTTCAACCTCTGCAGAAATGCTGGCAGCACTCATACGTCTATTTCCCAAAGAAAACCTCTGGATATGATGCTGAGCACGTGCACTCAACTTCTTTGGTCGACCATAGCGAGGCCTGTTCTCAGTGGAACCTGTCCTGTTAAACCGATGTATGGTCTTGGCCACCATGCTGCAGCTCAGTTTCAGGGTCTTGGCAAACTTCTTATAGCCTAGGCCATCTTTATGTAGAGCAACAATTCTTTATTTCGGATCCTCAGAGAGTTCTTTGCCATGAGGTGCCATGTTGAACTTCTAGTGACCAGTATGAGAGAGTAATGCCGCGTACACACGACCGGATTTTCCGGCAAACTAGGTCGGACAGTCTTCCCAGCGGACTTTTGGCGGAGTTCTGACGGACTTTCCGAACAAGGTGACATGTTGAACTTTCAGTGACCAGTATGAGAGAGTGAGAGCGATAACACCAAATGTAACACACCTGCTCCCCATTCACACCTGAGATCTTGTAACACTAACGAGTCACATGACACCGGGGAGGGAAAATGGCTAATTGGGCCCAATTTGGACATTTTCACTTAGGGGGTGTACTCACTTTTGTTGCCAGACGTTTTTGACATTAATGGCTGTGTGTTGAGTTATTTTGAGGGAACAGCAAATTTACACTGTTATACAAGCTGTACACTCACTACTTTACATTGTAGCAAAGTGTAATTTCTTCAGTGTTGTCACATAAATAGCTATAATAAAACAAAAATGTGAGATATTGCATATATATTAAAAAAAAATAAAAAAATAAAAGTTAAATAAAATCCTCTGCTCACTAAATCTCAATTTCAGTAAGAAATACATTCACTGTGATTGGTCACATAACAAATGTTAAAAGCCGGAGTTTGGGGGAGTCGTTTTAAGCTCGCTGGTTTAAACAGTTTTTTTTTTTTAATGTACATTTTCTTACGGTCAAATTTTGAGACATAAATTATAAATCATGCTTAAATTTAAGCAATTAATCCACAGAGAGAGATCCACTAGGGGAGATTTGAAGTGATAGAACCATTTTACCCAGTTAAGTTGATCATGCCTGTACATGAACAGTCTGACTCACCAGCTCTCCGCTGAATTTATTTTGACCTGAATCAGCATTTCCAATGATTATCCCCATTGGAACATAAAATAAAAGTTTTCAAAGCTCGTTAGACTAGAATGTTTTCCGAATAATACTCATATATATATTGTACCATCATCCCAAGTTAATATAGAAGATAAGAATGTTGGAGATACGGGACTGTCTGAGGTACACAATTACAACACATGTTTGAATATAATAAAAGAAGTATTTTTATTAACACATAAAATCTAAAAGAATGACTTTGTGCACAGCAATATACATATTATGGTTCAAAGGTTATTCATACAATCCCAATTAGAACACAGAATATTAATATACTATAAGTACACAAGTCGTTATACTTGTCCATTTATTCAAAATAATTGAATAAATGGACAAGTATAACGATTTGTGTACTTTTTATGTGACGGAGACGTTCCTTTTATAACTGAGAACTGGATCTTGTAAAATATTCCGATAATACGGGAGAGTTCTAAAAGAACGGTGAATACTTCACATTTTATAAAAGGGTTGCAGTTTTAAAAAAAAGTGCCCTGTTGCTTTCGAACTTTCATGGTTCTCCATGTATAACATAAAGGTGTCCCCCCTCTTGTGTAATGACCTGATTTTATTGATACTGGGAGTCAAAGTTGTACCTGCTGGTAAGGTCAGGCTTCATCTGTTGATGCAAAGTGATGGGAAATTTTGATTGTTTTAGAGCATGAATTTGTCAACTTTGCAAGTCCAATATGTTGTATATCACCTTCAGGACTTATCTCGATTGTAAACACACAGATCCACGTCCTGTCAGAGGAGAGGAGACCGATGGTGTGTCCCTTGTAGATAGGGACACCGATCGGTCCCCTCCCCCAGTCAGTCCCCTCCCCCAACAGTTAGAATCACTCACGTATAAATGTGAATGCTCCCAAAAATGTGTCAAAAGTGCGCCGCCATTACTAGTAAAAAAATATATATTAAAAATGCTATAAATCAAACCCGGTATTTTGTAGACGCTATAACTTTTGCGCAAACCAATCAATATACGCTTATTGCGATTTTTTTTTATGTCCGCCGCAATGTCACAGTCACGATAAAAATCGCAGATCGCCGCCATTACTAGTAAAAAAAATATATAATAAAAATGCTATAAATCAAACCCGGTATTTTGTAGACGCTATCATTTTTGCGCAAACCAATCAATATACGCTTATTGCGATTTTTTTTATACCAAAAATATGTAGAAGAATACATATCAGCCTAAACTGTACATAGGGACAACGATCGGTCCCCTCCCCCAGTCAGTCCCCTCCCCCAACAGTTAGAATCACTCACGTATAAATGTGAATGCTCCCAAAAATGTGTCAAAAGTGTCTGATATGTCCGCCGCAATGTCGCAGTCACGATAAAAATCGCAGATCGCCGCCATTACTAGTAAAAAAATGTATAATAAAAATGCTATAAATCAAACACGGTATTTTGTAGACGCTATAACTTTTGCGCAAACCAATCAATATACGCTTATTGCGATTTTTTATTTTTTTTTACCAAAAATATGTAGAAGAATACATATCGGCCTAAACTGCGGAAAAAAAAAAAAAAATAAATATAAAAAAAAAAAATGTATTATAGTAAAAAGTAAAAAATATTGCGTTTTTTCAAACGTATCCCTTTTGTTTATAGCGCAATAAATAAAAACCACAGAGGTGATCAAATACCACCAAAAGAAAGCTCTATTTGTGGGGAAAAAATTATAAAAAAATAATTTAGGTACATTGTTGCAAGACCGCGCAATTGTCATTCAAAATACGACAGCACTGAAAGCTGAAAAATGGCTTGGTCAGGAAGGGGGGGTTCGTGCCTGGTAGGCAAGTGGTTAAAGAAAAAAATGGGGCAGACTCGATGGTCTTTTATTTATTTTTTGGTGTCACTTTTCTAGGTTTCGATATTTAGTCCCCATGTATTTATTCTGTTCAGAAGGCTTTTCTATTTTTGGCAGGCGTATTTTAGTGTTCATAGCTGTGTAGGGCAAGGTTCCTCACCATCACACCAGTTCAGGAGAAGTGTATCTCCAGGATTTAGCAATTCAGCGCACCTACCTGTAACTAATGGAAATCCTAGGCTTTTCCATCAATAGTAAATGATCTTGGAAGAGAAAATATAGCCTATTTATTGTATTCTAAATCCACACATAGCCAAGAGCATTTGTGCTCACGCTTTTGCAAGGATTCAAAACCAAAAGTTTCTCTCCAAAAAAAAAAAATAAAAATGCCGTTCCGCACACTGCAGGGCATGTTTAATAGCATTCCTATTTTATTGTAGAATCCAGGTGACTTAAACTAGTTTTAAATTTAAAATATTAGCAATAGAATGAAGTGCAGTAAGAAAATTCTAATTTGGGCTCGATTCAATTTATTATTACATATTTGAAATGAATGCACAACGATGCAAATTTAAAACACCCTGTTTTAAATTAAAATGTGTTTTCATTGGTTTTCTATAATACATTGATTCAAATCTAACAAAGGAACCTGTGGTTTAAAATCTCATCTATGGGTAATGACTGTGTCTTCTATAGCCCGGGAATAATGTAATGTACAATGCTTCCATTATTTCCTACAGTAGCTCCCTGTTTAATAGAGAACTTGCTAAATTGAGGGTTAGTTTATAATACTGAACATTGATTTTTGGTTAATTTACTCTTTTATGATGATTTTGTTTTTCTTTTGGCCACACGTAATAGTGGGATTTAACAGTGTGTGATGATAAAACTCAACAAGTAAATAGAAAATAGACCTAATTAGCATACAGTGAATGGCATTGTACTTTCAGAAGGAAATATTAAAACTATAAAAATAATAAATCTTGTCAAATTTGTAAGTTCAAAATGTTTATTTGGTTTTTATCAAACATGACAACGTAAGCAGTACAATACAGTGTTGAGCTCATCATTGGACCATACGGTCCCATAACATAAGAAGTAAAGCAGTAACAACTAAATAAACATAAGAACAGTTTCGTATCATGAAAGGATAAGTAACTGTCACTAGTGGTGTGACCAAGGCTAACTGTCAACCCTGTTTCAAGTGATTATAATATGTAGAATCCAGGCCACCCAGAAGGTCAGAATCCCAAGTCTTGCCGCTCCATGACAAGGCTCCAGTATGTAATGAAACCCGGGAATTTCTAGAGGGTGTCAGCCACTCACCTCTGGAGGTTCTCAGCACCCCACCCCTTTGGGAACTAAATCTTGTAAAAAAAATTAAGGTGAACTTACACAGGACCCCCACCTCGCCCCCCCCCCCCAGTCCCGCCCGTTCTGAGCCCCAGTATAGACGCCTCACGGCTCCGGGGCTTATAAATCCTCTCAGCTCTTTCCTCTTCTTCCTCCACTCTGAGAGGATGGGCTACGTGGCTTCTGATATGTCCGCACTGTGACATGTGATGTGCTGACCAATTAGAATGCTCCTAAAAGTACCTCCTAATACGTACCTCCTAATACGTACCTCCCAATACATACCTCCTAATACGTACCTCCTAATACATACCTCCTAATACGTACCTACTATACGCACCTCCTAATACGTACCTCCTACCTCCTATACGTAATACGTACCTCCTAATACGTGCTTCCTAATACGTGCCTCCTAATACATCCAATACGTATATACGCTATACGTACCTCCCTCCTAATACGTACCTCCCAATACGTACCTCTTATACGTACCTCCTATACGTACCTCCTAATACGTACCTCATAATACGTACCTCCTAATACGTACCTCCTAATACGTACCTCCTAATACGTACCTCCTAATACGTACCTCCTAATACGTACCTCCTATGTATTTCCTAAATGTACATTTAGGAAATTAAGCTCCAGGATTTCTAAGCCCCAAAGCCGTAAAGTGGCTACACTGGGTATCGGAACGGGCGATTAGCACCATTCAGGGCAGCGGGACTGGGGGGGGGGGGGGGGGGTCGAGGTGGGGGTCCTGTGTAAGTTCACCTTACAGATTTTTCTGTAACGGTGAACTTACCGTTTAAGCCTAGATTCATCCAATTCAAACATTGGCCAATTGCCAGCATTAAACCTCAAAACAGAGCACCACCCAAAGTGCTAGATTTGCTGGTCTGGTGATCCGCTATGTAAAGGGGTGCTGGCGACAAAAAGTTCATCCCTGGAAACATATCATGTTGTAGTGTGTATAGCAAAGTTAATAAAAATAGTCCACACTACCCAAAGTGTACCAAAATGTGACCTCCTGTTGGATGTCAGCACAATGTTGACAACATAACCTCTTGTGTTCAAACACTAAGGTAGAAGCTATAATCCTGTATAAGTGAATTCACAACGCCAAAATATAAATCAGATAAAACAAAAGAATAGTGCAGAACAACTCAAAATAATCTCCTAACATAATAAAAAATACATAATAGAAAGTTTTTTTGCAATTCAAAAGAGTCCAATAAATTGAACACCACTGGTATATTTTGGACTCGTGACACCTTCAGTGACCACCACCTCTAGGCAAAAAACCTGCTTCTGACCCCACTACAGAGTCTACCAAGCACCAACAGTTGTCATCCTCCTTTTTGTGTCTGGAACAGCGAACCTCCTCTCTCGTATCCTCACTCAATAGGAACTCCAAGGTCAATACATCACCATATTGGGAAACATAAGAAGGAGACCCATAGTGCTCTCTATTTCCACATTTATTATAATAAAAACTTACTAACTTCTTTAAAAGTCATGCACGGGTAAAACTCTTTCCTGGTTGATGACGACAGAGGCTTAACTCCCTATACGCGTTACACCCTGTGATTGGGCTTCCTCAGTAGGCTTATTGACCTATACACTATAAATAAATGCAGCCATCACACCTAAGAATTGGTAAGCTGTAATATAATAAATGTTTGCTTTTGTTTTTAATACTGCTTTAAACCACATTGGGGCTCACAGTTTACTACCACTTTATTTGCATCACATCAAAAAATTGGCATCCCGCATAGGCTTCCATGGCAGTGGATAATAAAAACGAAATATAGTAAAACGAGGAATAAATATCTTGTGTTGAAATATTTTAGGCAGTTGCTTAGCTCTTGATGTAGGCTTCTATACTTAGCATTACTGTAGCTGCTAGATCTGTTTTATATATTTAGGTCACTTCTACTGAAGTATGTTACGTTGTACATTATATATGAGTTCTTAAAAAACTATCAACTTTTGAAGAAGTTATTTTGGAAAAAAATGCTATGAAATACAATTTTTTTACAGCACAGTTCTTTCTTCCCCACCCTCTTTTCTCTCTTTCTCTCTTTTCCATTTATCCACAAGTGAGTAATCAGTATCTCAGGTTAAAAAAAAAATATCAGTCACACCAAGTATGACTAATCCCAGTGCTCAAAAATTAGAATTGTGCACTATAGCAGCTATTATACAGATACAAAATATATAAAACAAATTATGCAAAGATAAAAACCTCAGCATCAACAGCGCTAACATATATCTAGAAATATTCAGTGTGATAGTAAGGCATTCAGTGAGCTATGAACATTGCACACATGAGAAGTGAGCTACGTCAGAGTCCATGCAATAGTCCTTAACCACTTGTTTACTGGGCACTTAAACCCCCCTCCTGTCCAGACCAATTTTCAGCTTTCAGCGCTGATGCACTTTGAATGACAATTGCACGGTCATTCAACATTGTACCCAAATTCAATTTTTATAATTTTTTTCCCATAAATAGAGCTTTTTTTTGGTGGTATTTGATCACCTCTGCGGTTTTTATTTTTTGCTAGAAAATTTTAAAAAGACTGAATTTAAATAAAAATGTTATTTTTTTTATATTTTGTTATACAATTTTGCAAACAGGTAATTTTTCTCCTTCCATGATGTACGCTGATGAGGCAGCAGTGATGCGCACCGATAGGTGGCAGTGATGGGCACTGATGGGTGGCAGTGATGGGCACTGATGGGTGGCAATAATGGGCACTGATCGGCACTGGTTGGTTACACTGATAGGCAAGCACTGCTAGGTGGCACTGATTGGCACCCCTGGTGGGCATTAATAGGTGGCACTTGTGGACATTGATAGGTGGAACTCATGGGCATTGATATGTGGCACGGGTGGGCACTGTGGGCACTGGCAGGTGGCAATGGCAGGTGGCACTGGCAGGGGGTACTGGTGGCATCTTGCCTCTTCCTCTTCGGGACCGATGTCCCTTGCAGATAAGCCGGTTACCAAGCTTTTGTTTAGATCATGTGATCAGCTGTCATCGGCCCCTTACTCGGCTCTGTGATCACCTGAGTCTTGGTGACTCAGTGGGGGCGCAAGAGGTGCGCAGGGCACGTGCAAAGGTGAGGGCGTCATATGACGGCCTCCCGGAAATTCAGGTCCGCGCCATGGCCGTCATTCAGCTATAGCGTGGACGGCAAGAGGTTAAATCAATGTATGGTGCCATATCCCATCAGAATTTTAAAAGAGCAAAAGAGCAAAAGTTCCTTTCCTGAATACCATCAGCAATCCACCTTGTGAGCACCCCATTTGGTGATGCACTCACCGCAATAAAGATAAGCCTGAAATCTCCTCAAGGATATTGGACACTCTCCAAAGGTTACCAAAGATCACTCCTGGAATGGCTCAGCATATCGGGTGCAACATAGAAAAACACAAGGGAATGCTCTGCATAGCATAATACTGTCATTTATTTAGAAACAAACCCCCTGCATATATATTATGCTTACAGGATAAATGAAATAAAAACAGCGTGTCAAAATTTAGCCTGTGCAACCCAGCGTAACGTCTTCTCACCACTTCCTGGAATTCCTAGAATCGCTGACCGCGGTGAGACCTGGGGTGACGTACACTGTGATTGACAAAGGAGCCGCGGGACCATTTTTCTATGTGGCACCCGATGAGCTGAGCGTTTCCAGTAGTAATCTTTGGTAACCTTTGGAGAATGTCCAAAATCTTTAGGGAGATTCCAGGTTTATCTTGATCTTTATTGTGGTGAGTGCATCACCAAAGGGGTGCTCACGAGGTGGATTGGTGACGGTATTCAGGAAAAGAAACTTTTGCTCTTTTGCGCTTTTAAAATTCTGATGGGACACGTGCCGTCAGAGTCCATGCAATAGTCCTTAAATCAATGTATGGTGCCCATACATTGATTTAAGGACTATTGCATGGACTCTGACGTAGCTCACTTCTCATGTGTGCAATGTTCATAGCTCACTGAATGCCTTACTATCGCGCTGAATATTTCTAGATATTAGCTAGCGCTCTTAATGCTGAGGTTTTTATCTTTGCATAATTTGTTTTAAGTATCTCGGGTTAGTTGAGTATTTAAAGGAATACACCTTTTTTTTAATACCTTTTTTTTTTACTCAAGGCTAATCTTATAGTTTTCTCATTAGTCTGAGCTATGCGGAAAGGATAGCCTGCAGGCTATCAAAGAGGGTTCAGGGAATACTCTTTCTTTGATTTTCAGAGCGCCATGGCTGTAGATCTTTGATGAAATCGTTTGAGTTATGTGAGAAATGGATTACAGGTTATGACCAGAGCTATCTGTTCTGGTTTATTTTTAGCAGGTGATACCGGCTGTCCTTCACATATTCTCTTTCATCCAAAAATCGGTGTTTGGCTAAGAATGGGGACCCTATTTGCTGTTTAAGTCTTTAGAAGGAAGATTTGCCAAATTTATTGATGACATTGACTTTCACTTTTCTATCTTTCATTGTTGGCCCAGTGTTATTTTATTATTTATATTTGTTTATTATTTAAACTATATTTAATATCTTTTTATAGCATATTTCATTTAGAGCAGAAATACACAACCTAGGGGCAAGATCACCAAATATCATTTAATAATTATTTTGGATATCCCCCCAGTGTGGAAAGGATGCCAACCATTACTGGCAAGTGGGTAGCCTGTCATTTTAGGATGCCAGAGCAATAGCAATCTGACAACTGAGACCCAGAACACAATGTTGTATTGATTCATGGGTCTCTGTGTTTTTGAATTTGAATTGATAAGACTATTTGCATTAAAGTGGTTGTAAACCTCAGATGTGAAATATGATGAAAGCATGTCCCTCTATAGCAGTGATGGCGAACCTATGGCACGTGTGCCACAGCTGGCACGCAGAGCCATTTCTGTGGGCACACGAGAGGGTCCAGGACAGAGCTAGAGGTCTCTCTCTCCTCTCAGCCCCCCATCCCTCTCTTTCAGCCCCCCTCTTTGTGTCCCCCTCTCTCTGTTCCCCCTCTCTCTCAGCATCTCTCTCGCACCCCTCTTTCTCTGTCCCTCTTCTCTCTCTCTCTGTCCCTCTTCTCTCTCTCTCTGTCCCTCTTCTCTCTCTCTCTGTCCCTCTTCTCTCTCTCTCTGTCCCCCTTCTCTCTCTCTGTCCCTCTTCTCTTTCTGTTCCTCCTCTCTCTCAGCTCACTCTCTCTCTCTCAGCATCTCTCTCACACCCCCTCCCTCCCTCTCTCTCAGCCCCCTCCCTCTCTCTGTTCCCTCTCTCTTTCATCATATCTCTCACACCCCTCTCTCTCTCTGCCCCCTTTCAGCATCTCTCTCAGCCCCTCTCCCTCAGCCCCTCTCCCTCTCTTTCAGCCCCTCTCCCTCTCTCTCAGACCCTCTCCCTCTCTCTCAGCCCCCCTCCCTCTCTGTTCCCCCTCTCTCAGCATATCTCTCACACCCCTCTCTCTCTCCCCCCTCTCTCTCAGCCCCTCTCCCTCTCTCTGTTTCCTCTCTCTTTCAGCATATCTCTGCTCTCCTCTCTCTTTGCCCCCCTCCCTCTCTGCCCCTCTCTCTCTCTCTCGCGCGAATTGCTGTGTTGGCACTTTGCAACACAAAACCAATGTATTTATTTCAGTTTGGGCACTCAGGCTCAAAAAGGTTCACCATCACTGCTCTATAGTGTGTACTTGTGTCAATTAAGAGCACTAAGAGGGTTATTTACTAAAAGATACAGTGCAAAATCTGGTGCAGCTCTGTATAGAAACCAATCGCCTTTCATGTTTTATTGCCAAAGCTTAAGGGAGTTGTAAAGGCAGAAAGATTTTTATCTTAATATATTCTAGGCATTAAGATAAAAAAACCTTCTGTGTGTAGCAGCCTCCCCTGCACTCCCTAACTTACCTGAGCCCTGTCTCTCTCCAGTGATGTCCCTGAGTGTCTTAGCCAACCGTTACTCTCCTTCGAGACAGATCCTCGTTCTGAAAGGAGAGGAGAGACAGTACTAGACTAGTGATTAGGAACATCAATATGTCTCCTCCCCCAGTCAGTCCCACCCCTCCCCCCACAGTTAGAAACACCTCCATAGGGAACACATTTAACCCCTTGATCGCCCCCCTAGTGTTAACCCCTTCCCTGCCAGTGATATTTACACAGTAATCAGTGCATTTTTATAGCACTGATCGCTGTATAAATATCAATGGTCCCAAAAAAGTGTCAAAAGTGTCCGATCTGACCGCCACAATGTCACAGTCCAGCTAAAAATCACAGATCGCCATCATTGCTAGTAAAAAAAATTGAAATAATAAAAATGCCATAAATCTATCCTTTTTGTAGACGCTATAACTTTTGTACAAACCAATCAATATACACTTATTGTGATTTTTTATATTTTTTTACCAAAAATATATAGAAGAAGAATACATATTGGCCTAAACTGATGAAGAACTTCATTTTTTTTTCATTTTTTGGGGATATTTATTAAAGCAAAAAGTAAAAAATATTTATTTTTTTCAAAAATCTTTTGTTGTTTATAGTGCAAAAAATAAAAACCGCAGAGGTGATCAAATGCCACCAAAAGAAAGCTCTATTTTTGGGAAAAAAAGGACATAAATTTTGTTTGGGTACAGCGTCACACGACCGCACAATTGTCAGTTAAAGCGACACAGTGCCGTATCGCAAAAAATAGCCTGGTCATTAAGGGGGTAAATCCTTCCGGTCTGTAAGTGGTTAAAGTGGATGTAAACCTTCACCTATACCCAGTGAAGAGAACAGCCTCAGATGATACACAGAGATTAAACAAATCTCCCTACCTATGTTTTACATGTATATCTGCTGTCTTCAGCTTGCTATTTTCTTTAGGATTCTTACATCGGGTAAGAATTTTCACTTCCTCATTCTGCACTGTTAGATAAGGCTTGGATTACAGTGGGAGCAGCTGATTGGAGGAAGAGCAGTCACCCCCCTCCACATTAGTAGAAGAATGAAAATGCTTTCACAGCTCTGCTCTGAGACGGCAAGCTGACTGCTAATCTATTTATAGCATCTCCCCCGACACACCCATCTATCTCCCGTCTCGTGTAAGAAGTTATCAGGCTTATAACGGAGCTACTGAGCAAGAGACAGCTATGGGACTCAGGGCTTTGGAGAGAGATAAGAAAACACTACAGATATATGTGCCCAGCTCAAATTTTATGAATAATGTTTACATCCACTTTACAAGCTGAAGTTAGAAGCTGATTGGCTACCATACACAGCTGCACCAGATTCTGAGTGCACCAGTTTTAGTAAATCTCCCCTAAGTGTCATGTCTGTTCGCTGCCTCCTTCCTCTGCTATCAGCATGAGTCTGTTCTGACAAGTTTTCCTGACACCTAGAGAAAAAAAGATGACATGGGAGGGATCTCCAGCTGATTACAGTCTCAGTTCTGTTCCTGTTTGCTGTTGCAATTTGGACCTTGTAAAATAAATGCCTGTGTTATATGCTGTCACGCCCTGACAGGAATGTAACAGGGTTTATAATACTGTAGCTTCTTCAAAGAGGGAAAGGATCGGCAGCTTACCAACCGATAGCTCCTATCCCGTTCACCAGGGATGGAATTCAGCATGCGTTCGACCCAGGGGAAGTGATGTAAAGAATGTCTCAAGTCAATGCGAGTCATGCCTGCGCGTCATAACTTCCCCTGGTTGGAACGCACGCCGGCTTCCATCGCTGGTGAACGGGATAGGAGCTATCGACCAGAAAAGCTACACATGTCTTATGCCCGTAATTTCCTGTAAATATGTGAGTGAATACAATTGTGATTTTAATGTGGTATTTTTTTTTTTTTAAATATCACACTATATACGTGGTATATACTATATCGTGATCCATTTTGGAGCCTTTTTTTAGTGCTATAATCGGTCCTGCCAGGTCTCTCCGGGCAAGGCCAGATAATACAGACTCAGAGCATTTCCCCTGCACATGCTCAGTTTGGTCTCTATTGCTGGAGAGAATATTTCCTTGTTGAGCTGAGCTTTTCAGGTCCCATAATATTGACATCACACATGTGGGCGTGTGTACAGATCCTAAATGACAGCCCAGTCACTCCCTCCTCCTCCTCCATGCCCACTAACTAAAAAAAAAAACACAATGGGTGGGATGTCCCATCTTGATTGATGGATGATCTGCCTCCCATAACAGCATGAGGACACAGTGAAAATCTCCTCCTACCTTAACACTCAGCACTCGGGCGGATCCTGCAATTTATCATGTGTCCGTGGTATACAGATCAGCCAAAAAGGTATATAGTGGAAGTATTTTAATGTAAAAAGAAGACTTATAAGCTGTGGACACTGCGGGGAAGGGGCAGATAAACTATTCTCATATTACTGGGTTTAGTAACACTTTAAGAAGGGAACCATATGTATACAGTATATATATATATATATATATATATATATATATATATATATATATATATGCTTGATGGTCACACGATGGCCGAATAGTTCTGGTGAGCGTATATTGATGTTTAAAAATGCATTAAGAAAACCTTCTGCCTTTACAACCCCTTTAACACCGATTTAAAATGAATAAGAGATTCCAAGCTGGCCTTTGTAGTTCCTGGCAGTCCCCCATTTCCCAAGCTAGCGTAACACAAAAATCTGTGAACGTGTTTAGCGATATCACAGGAGCCTTAGACAAGGATGTTGCATCGGCGTTTTATTCGAGTCAACAGATTCCTTGCAACAAATTAAACATGTTTTCTGCCTAAAAAGATAACTTAGTAAATTTATTCCTTCAGTTGCTGTAACAAACAGCTTAATTTTGTTAATTGTTTTTTTACTTTTATTTTTTTTTGTTTCCACTTCCAGCCTAAAATGCATGTTTTATGTCACTTTTTAATTAGTCTCCATCCTTGTTTTCATACGAATTTATTTCTACTGTACTTCCTTGAAAAAAAAAAGAACTGAATGGCACAGAAAAGTCAGCTGCGTTTGCTGTAAAGCATTTCTGTTTCTTCCCATACTTGTGTAAACAATCGCTATAGAATGCAGAAAATTGTAATTATAACTATACAGTGGATAATAAGCACACATTGAAAAAGCGATTTATAGTGTATTTAGTGGGTTGTATGGGTGGTGGGGAGTTTTTATTCTATTTTTCCCAATGTTTACCAACATTTCAGCCCGTGTTTTCTGCTGTTTGACAAGCTGTCATTTGAATTTCATGGACGTTTGTGTATAAACCAATTTCAGACACGGCTAGTTGTCCATTGACATTCAAGCAAGCGAAGTCAGAAAAGGCTGATAGAACACTGTGCGGATGGCTGAAGTTGAGATTTTTGTTTATTTTTACTTCTTCTGTTTTATTTATTGTATTCTAAAATATTGGAAATTGAAAGTGGAGTTGTTGGTCCTAGGAACCAGAGATTGCGGTAGCCATAGCAAGTTATCATCCCATGGCAGTCAAGGGCAAAATTATTATAGTATACCACTTAAAGGTAACCTTCAGTCATTTTTTTTAAACTTTCCTTATACAGTAAAACCTCGGATTGCGAGCATAATTCGTTCCGTAAACATGCTTGTAATCCAAAGCACTTGTATAGCAAAGCAAATTTCCCCATAAGAAATAATGGAAACTCAAATGATTTGTTCCACAACCATTCGTTCCACAACCAGGACTTATGAATAATAAGTCCTTCAGTTTATAGTCCATATAAAAAGATTATAGCATTGTGATTGTGGTTGTGTAACCATAAAATGTCCATCAACAAATGGAAGCCTCCTCAAGGGGATTAGAAGCAAAATCCAGCAGGAGCTACAGAGTATAAAAGAGAAGAGAGGCGCCTCCAAGTGTAGCAATATGTTTACATTTAATGAAGGTGCAACATTTGGAAACTCACATGGTTGATGATTAAAAGAGGCACATCTAATTATGCAGGCACCAGGGTAAAGCTGTCCACATAGACCGTCCCCCGCACCGCCGACTCTCACCGTTGTCAGTCTGCAACCGTGACCAGGAAGACTACCCTGTAGTAGATCTGAAAGCGAGGCTTGAATCGCTCATGGAGCACAGTGTGGAAGAGATGGCGGTGCGGAGGACGGTCTATGAGGACAGCTTTACCCTGAATGCCTGCATACTTAGATGTGCCTTCCTAAATCATCAACCATGTGAGTTGCTAAATGTTGTACCTTCATTAAATGTAACCATATTGCTACATTTAGAGCCTCCTCTCTTCTCTTTTAATGCCGCGTACACACGGTCGGAATTCTCGTTGGAAAAAGCTCTGATGGTTTTCCCGTCAGAACTCTGATGGAATTTCGCTCAAACTGTCTTGCCTACACACGGTCACACCAAATTCCGACGGTCAATAACACTGCGGCATACAACACATTCGACAGCACTATAAAAGGGAAGTTTAATGCGTCAAATTGTTTCCGAGCATGCGTTGGAATTTTGCGTGTCGGAATTGCATACACACGATCGGAAAATCCGATAGAAAGGTTTTCCGTCAGAAAAATTAAGAACAGGTTCTCAATCCAAAGTCCCTCGGAAATTATGACAGAAAAAGACCGATGAGTATAGACACGGTCGGAAAATCCGATGAAAAGCTCCCACTGGACTGTTTCCATCGGAGATTCCAACCGTGTGTACGCGGCATTATACTCAGTTGTGACATGAAGCTTCTTGTATATCAAGACATCGCTTGTATATCAAGTCAAAATGTATTTAAAAATGTTGCTTGTCTTGCAAAACGCTCTCAAACTTATGCCCCGCACACATGAGCGGAATTTCTGTCCGAAATATCTTGGATGATTTTTCAGACGGAATTCCGCTCAATCTTGCCTTGCTTACACACAGTCACACAAAAATTCTCTGAACTTTCGACCGTCAAGAACGTGGTGACGTACAACACTATGACGAGCCGAGAAAATGAAGTTCAATGCTTCCAAGCATGCATCAAATTGTTTCCGATCATGCGTAGGAATTTAGCAAGTCGGAATTGCAACAGACGATCGGAATTTCTGATCAGAACTTTTTCCGACCGAAAAATAGAGAACCTACTCTCAATCTTTTGCTGGCTGGAATTCCGCCAGCAAAAGTCCGATGGAGCATACACAGGGTCGCGTTTTCTGACCAAAATCTCACATCGGATGTTTGCTGGCGGGATTTCCGATCGTGTGTATGTGGCATAAGTTACTCTCAATCCAAGGTTTTACTGTATTAAATATTTTCCTGTGTTCTCTTTATAAAACAGTTAATATTGTGCCAGTAAATACCTTATTGCCACATATACCAAAGGATTCCCACAAGCCTGGGTAGAAGGATACTGCTCACCCTGTTTACATAAACTACAAATACGTCTTTAATATCTAGATGTCCTTACCCCCCTGAGAAAGATTTTGATCATTGTAATCGAAATGCATTAGGGTCCTTTGGGCAGGAATAAGAAGATGGAGATTCCTATATAAAGTCTGCTACCTGTTATTGTTCAGGGACATCATTTATTGTAGTTGAGGTTAAATATATCAGAGCTCATATTTAAACCGATTGCCGACCATATACCGTAGATATACCGATATTGATTTCAGTGGGCAGGGGAGCTTTAGGAGCGGTGTATACTCTGCTCCTTTAGTAAAGCAACCTTTTGAGTGATGAGATCTTGAGGAACATCATAGATTGACACATAAATGTAGAATGTGGTTTTGTTAAAAGCCCTGAAAAAAAAGAACATTTAGAGAACTTTCACACTGAGGCGCGGGGGCGTCGGCGGTAAACACATTTTAAAGTTATATTCTTCCTCAGGGGGAAATGAGATTTTGTGGAGGCTAAAAAATATCACAAAATAGTATACAATATACACTAAAGAACACATTATGTGTAAAGATGAATCAAGTTCACTTAAAACCCCCCATGATCACCCATTCATGCAGCTGTTAAAATCATGTTAGAGAATCCCAACACAGTTTTCCACCAATGAACCCATGAATGACTTCACTCATAGGAATCTATGGGCACTAATCCTAATAACAGGAAGGAATTAGTGTAAATTTGCAATTTATAAACTTTATTACTATTTAGATTTTCAAATGTTCAGTAATCACATGCATGCTATTCAGATTATAAATATGCAGGTGAACGTTCCTCACATATGTTAGGTGGCCATTCAGAAAGTTCCTCCCTAGAGGTTGTTCCTAACCTAAATCTCTTTTGCAAGGAGAGCCCTGGTGTCTTTTGTGGTGACTTTTAAGTGAACAATTTTCTAGTGAATTTTTTTACATGCACTATTTTTAAACATTAGTCATTAGCTCCTTTATTGCCTCTTCTCAAAGGGTTAATACATTCATCTAATTTATTGTTGGGCTGAGATACCTCACCATTCACATATGTAGCAGGGACAGTGGAGAGAGGTCAGTGACACATGCTGGGCATAATAGAGCCACCTGCTCTCTGCTCAGACCTTCAATCATAGAATCTGGCAGATCAAAGTCTTCCAGCACCAATTTAATTTGCAATTCTAAAATGTCATGTGACCAAATTCTGAGAGCCACAAAGAAAGCTGATGATAGAAAATCCATTAAAGGTCTGTTGGTGTTTCTTTCCTCCCCCCAGACCAAAGATGTTCAATGCTAGAGATTGGATTATCTGAGGTCCTCTATTCCTCTTATTACATTGCACATTTTCATTTAATACAGTCCCCTACCTTACATGCATAGATACATTAATGAAAGGACCCATTTAGACAGGAGACAATTAACCTACTAGCATGTCTTTGGAGTGTGGAAGGAAACTTGATGTACCTAGAGGAAAGCCACGTAAGCACTGAGAGAACATGCAAACTCTATGCATGTAATTCCCTGGTTTGGATCCAAAGCAAGGACCTAGTGCTGCACATCTGACCTAAAATTGTTTCAATCACCCCAACGCAAAACTTGGTGGGGGATGGGAAACAGGGACTTTAAACGTGTCACAGAACAGATATATACATAAAAAGTACAGCTTTTTTAAAACATTCAAATTTGGCTAAAATCATCAACAAGGAAATGACTGTGAATAAGGTAAATCCCTTGCGCTACTATGAGTAACTAGGCTGTCAATAATAAAGTTATAAATGGTGAAAATTGCAGCAAAATGTGGAGTGTTCACAAATACACAAAAATAGTAAATACGATAAATAAAGGAGGAAATTACTATATCCACTATAGCACAGAGATTATGTATTTATTTCTCCCAAAGTGATGTGATGGATTGACAAATTTCGCATACTGTATAGCTTGGTTCTTCAGGATCCACTTACGTGTGCTGATATGGCTTATAAATATCAGCTGGACAGAGTCCGCCTGCCCAGGTACCAATAATAAGGCTCCAACGGTACAAACAAACGGCACCTGCCCCAACTTATAACTGGCCTTAACAGCAAGGAGAGGAAAGTGGAAAGATAGCACTGGACCCATAGGTGTATTTTATTGTTATTGTTATCTCAAGATATTGATGTTAATCTTGTTCCTAGGCAGTCGACTTCTACACCCCAGAGAATCTCCACTATCTCCTTGGCTTGTAGTGTAAGAAAGGTTGAAATTTAAGTGCCATGCCACTTCTAAGACTTCCAGATACAACTGTATTCCATTAAAGGTCAGGGGTACAGATCAAGAAATAGCCAACATGTTTTGGGGGTCTACGTGCCCCCTTCATCAGGGCTTGACTGGAAACCAAGTGAACAAACCAGTAGCGAACTGGACCTAAAGTGGCATTTATTCCAGTGTGAGTTGTGCCAAACAAGCTGCTGATTAGGCTTGTGCTTTCAACTCTAACTTGAATAAATACCATTGTAGGTCCAGTTCACTACTGGTTTGCTCACTTGATTTCCAGTCAAGCCCTGAGGAAGGGGGCACATTTTTTTTTTACCAAAAATATGTAGAAGAATACATATCACCTAAACTGAGGAAAAAAAAAATGTTTTTTTATATATTTTTTGGGGATATTTATTATAGCAAAAAGTTGCATTTTTTTCAAAATTGTCGATTTATAGCGCAAAAAATAAAAACCGCAGAGGTGATCAAATACCACCAAAAGGAAGCTCTATTTGTGGAAAAAAAGAACGCCAATTTTGTTTGGGAGCCACGTTGGACCGCGCAATTGTCAGTTTTAGCGACGCAGTGCCGAATCGCAAAAAGGGGCCTGGTCCTTGGCTGCAAATTGGTCCGAGGCTGAAGTGGTTAATGGAATAAAGTTGTATTTGGACCTCTTAGCAGTGGCATAGTGCTTACATTTCAACCCTTCCTACACTACAAGCCAATGAGACTGTGGAGATTCTCTGGGGTGTAGAAGTTGCCTGCCCGGGAACCAGATCATTTACACCAACTTCAATACCGTGAGATAACAATAACAGTAAAATACACCTACGGGTCCAGCAAGGAGCACATGGAAGGGCAATGTATATCAAACAACAACAAAGAAAAATTACCAGCTCAAATTACCAGCCAGCCTGCAACAAACCGGATTGTCCTGTCTAACAATGCACATTAAAAACAGGGGTTTCATTTGCACACATTTGGAAGTACATGCATAAGCTGCAGAGGCCACAACAAGGCACCCTAAGTATTATCTGCAGTCCTAAACATAAATCAAATTTGAGAGTCTCCATAGTAGGAGCACAAATATAATAATGAATAGATTGATGGCAGGTCTGCCTGCGGTGAGCCCACTCCTCCTTAAAGGCACAGGGGTGCACTGGACACCCAGCATATAGCACAATGGTAGCAAATACGGCAATAAAAAGACTCCAACAGCTAAACTGGATAAAGGGTGATATTGGGCAAAATTGCTATCTTCAAATTAGCTCAAAACCAAAAGGAATAATCACGCCAGTATATCCAGAAATCATAGGGTACAGTCATTCCCCAAGTTTCCTTTGTGACATATCTCTTTCTACAGGTAAACCGTCACCCCCCATACAAAATGGCACCCTGGCTCAGGGCCGTAGTGCTGCGCATCATTTGAATGTTGTATTGTTGCTGACCAGACAGCAAGCTATTAACCACTTGACCACTGGGCACTTAAACCCCCTTCCTAAGCAAACCAATTTTCAGTTTTCGGTGCTCTCACACTTTGAATGACAATTACTCAGTCATGCAACACTGTACCCATATGATTTTTTTTTCCTTTTTTTCACACAAATAGAGCTTACTTTTGGTGGTATTTAATCACCGCCGGGTTTTTTATTTTTTGCGCTATAAATCAAAAAAGACTGAAAGTTTGTTTCTATTAAAATTTATTGCTGAGTATTGGCAGAGTATTGGCAGAGTATTGGCGAGTATTGGCAGAGTATTGCACAGGAGTGGCAGAGTATTACACAGTGTTGGCAGAGTATTGCGCAGTGTTGCAGAGTATTGCGCAGTGTTGGCAGAGTATTGCGCAGTGTTGGCAGAGTATTGCACAGTGTTGGCAGAGTATTGCACAGTGTTGGCAGAGTATTGCACAGTGTTGCACTGTCATTGAGCAGCGCTGTGGGCACTACACATCCAGCCCACAGCGCTGCTGACATCTCGCCCCCTCTCCGCTTCTCCCCTCTCACTGTACCGATCGGTAGAGAGAGGGGAGGGAGGAACCGGTGTCATGGTGTGACGCCGTTTTGTTTACATGTGATTGCTCCGTCATTTTTTACCATGATCAGCAGCCGTTTACCATGATCCGTGATACAGTCATACCGTGATCCGGACCCGGCGGTCACAGATGTTCCCGAGTGTGTGCCCCAGGGGGGCGCACAGGAGCAAGATTCTGGGATGACGTCCCAACGGACGTCCACCCAGAATAAGCCGACCGCGCTGTAGCCGTCTTTCGGCTATGGCCCGGTTGGCATGGGGTTAAGCTGCAAGTTGGAAAATGACTTGCTAAGTTAGACTTTCCAGGCCTCATACGTTTGTTGCACAATTGCAGCAAGTCCACATTGCATTAATCCAGATCAACTTTCTTTACAAACATTCTGCAAGTCTGCTGCAAGTTCTGGTTCAGTTATGCTGTGCAATAGTCATTCCACCACAGGGGGCACTGTGACTTGCACAGCTCTTGCTGTAGACTCACCAACTGCAACTTAGCTCTTGTTAGAGACTTGTCACACAAATTTGCTACAAATTGGAAAATTGTCAACTTCAAGCGATCCGCACGTTTAAAACTTGCCAGTGAAAATGTGCATTAACAGACTTAAAATTCAACACGGCCACAAATGTGTGGCAAGTTATTCTTGCTATCTGGGTTATAAAGACTAGAAAACTCTACCTAATAAGTAGCCACTGGGCGTTATATTCTACAAAAGATTCCTATATTTCTCACGGTTGTTTTATTGAAATGAAACATTTACACCAACTGACAAATTAAAAGAAGAAATATTTGAAAAGTTTTTAAACTATAATTGACTCGAAATCCTTAGTGATTCTCTTGACCACTATGCCATTAAATAGTTGCAGAAAAAAGGATGCAATTAAGCATGGACGTGTGATGACTTTGGCAGCAATCATAGAAGGTCAAAAAGGCTAATTTTACTGTAAGGAAAAAAAAAAAAAAAAGCCCTGGATTGAGTCCATTAGCAACTAAAAGAAAATTCTACTTTAAATGAAGAGAAAATAAGACATAATGGGTTAGACATGAAAGAGGGTGGAAAGATGATGGTGTTGATAAGGATAATGATATAGTCTACAAAAGTAGTGAGTAGGTAGTATTGCTGTATTACTTCTATGACCTTGGAATAATGATTATATATGCTGCACAGTATTGATGGGGAAATCTCAGAAAGCTCTTTCAGCTAGTGGAGTGGATGATATATACTTTGGCTGACATCAACCTCAATTTACTAACATAAAACTGATTAGTGAACTAGTCAAAGAAGACCGAGAAACGTCTTTCTTGTTCAGTGTAGGCTTGCCAAGGAACACATACCCAGATAGCAAGGATAACTTGCCCGTAAATTTGTGGAAGTGTTGAATTGTAAGTCTATTAACTTGCTGCACATTTTCACTGGCGAGTTGTACACTCGCAGATCACTTGACGCACAAGTTCTAGTTGACACTTTTCCAATTTGTAGAAAATTTGCGTGGCAAGTCTCTAGCAAGAGCAAAGTTGCAGTGGTGAGTCTACAGCAAGAGCTCTGCAAGTCTACAGCATGAACATTCAGCCACAGTGCCCCCTGTGGTTGGATGATTATTGCACAACATAACTGAATCAGAACTTGCAGAATGTTTGGGAAGAAAGTTGATCTGGAGTCATGTAATGTGGACCTGGCAAGTCTATCAATAGCTTAGCAAGTCATTTTTAAATTTGCAGCACCATTTCTTGCTATTTGGGGACATGAACAATTACTGATTTTCTTTATCACTGTACTATATAAGATCAGTATAACTTTATAAAGTTGCACTATTAGAATATAAAAAACATGAAAAACATAAAAAACACATAAAAAGGCCACAAGTGATGTATTCTAATATTCCTGATAAGTTTCACCACCATCCACCACCTTGATCCTATGCATCGACACCACCACCTAAGGCTGAAAGGCTTGCTTACCAAATTATGTGGACCTCTCATTACAAAAGGTCATAAACACTTGTGGCTCCATACCCAGCCAGGGCCTTTATACTTCAGAGGGTCTTCCAAGTTGACACATCAATCCTCCCAACACTATTGTCATTGGAGTTCCCCAAAACAGAAAAGGCTCCACATAGTATAATACTCTAACAAATTGAAGCCAAACTCCATCTCACAGTTTATAAGCAGTTACAGCAAAAAAAATATGTTTTTCCTTTTGGGATTAAGGTTTTAAAAGCAGATCATTTTACTCACCTCTGCCAGTGTTAAGTGGCTTGTCTCATCCGTGTAACATTCTGTTGGAGGGCCTGTGCTTTTGAAAAACAACAGACTTGCTGGCTGGATCACCAGGTGATACTAGAAAAAAGAAAGCCTTAAAGGAACCAAATACAGCCATCTCATCTAAGAATTGTTAGGCTGCAATATAATACAAGTTAGCATTTGGATTTGGATTTGCTACTGCTTTAGTTATAAAGGATATCGTTTTTTTGTTCAGTTATATTTTTGTTGTATATTGCGACATTTCAGTTTTTCAGAGAAAAAGCTCAATGTTATTTTTGATATCGAAACTAATGGAAGAAATTATAATTGGTGATTGAAGTGGAACAAAGCCAGACCTCACCAGCATTTCCTGGACTTTGAGGTTGTATTAGGTTAAGCCCACAGGAGCTCATAATTTCTTTCAGTGAAGTGATTTGGTTTTTAAGGCGTCAATTTATAAAAAAGAATAGAAAATAATCACTAAGAAATATTGAGAGTGAACTTTGGATACCAAATTAAGTGCAGAAAAAAATAAATGGATGTGATCTTGAACACCAAACCCAAAGTGTTTTATGTAAGCAAATGTGGCTGCTTAAACTTTTCTTTCTAAATGAAGAGCCAACTAGTTTGGCCCAATTGACAAATCATTTTGTAATCACACCAAATTTGCCCCATAGAGTTCCAAAAAATCTAAATGTCAACATCAATTATCACTTCCAAGCCTTCCCTACTCATATCTGAATGAATCCTTATGCCCCGTATACACGGTCGGATATTCCAATGGAAAAAGTCTAATCGGATTATGTTGTCGGAAAATCCGACCGTGTGTGGGCTCTAACGGGCTTTTTCCGTCGGTATTTCCGCCGGAAAAAATTTGAGAGCAGGATCTAAAATTTTCCAACAACAAAACCCGATCAGACTTTTTCCGATCGTGTGTAGAGAATTCCGACGCACAAAGTGCCACGCATGCTCAGAAGAAATTTGGAGACAAAAGCTATTGGCTACTGGCCTCTATGTAGTTCTATCGTACATTTAGTATGTCACCTCATTCGGAACGATCGGATTTTCCGACAACTTTGTCTGACCGTGTGAATGCAAGACAAGTTTCGGACAACATCCGTCGGAAAAATTCAGACGGATTTTGTGGTCAGAATGTCCGACCGTGTGTACGGGGGCTTAGAGCTGTTCAGTTTTTGTATATTGATGTTGTAATTTTAAGCTAGTTAGGTCTTCTCTGAATATAAAAGCCGCCAGCTTTTTTTTTTTTTTTTTTGCACCTCACCTCATGGGCTAGGCCTTTTGGCTGAAACCAGGGCATTTTTTGTCACCAGGTCACGAGGCCTAGTCCTTGTTCAGCACTTTATTTATTTTCTCTGCATGTGTGACACTTTCATTTTTTATGTTTTTTTCACTCCACGAGGATGATAGGTGTGGTTCTTTGGGCCTACCTTGATGTCTATGGGGATGATCTGTGTACCTTAGGCTCCTTCCTCCTCTGCCTTAGGGGTTTCTTTTCTGGAGAACCCCTAGCCTTGTATTTGGTGGTTGGCTTTGGCTAGTCAGGAGAAGAGGGGTCAGCTAGGCCTTTTGGCTGGGTAGACCAGGGTGCCTTGCCCCTATCAGGGACCTTGCACCCTGGGGGGTCAGAGAAGAATTTTTTAAATATGAGAAGTCAATGATGCCTAAAAAATCACGCTCTATGTTTTCTAGCTCTTAAATTCATCCTTCTGTTCCCTTTTTTAAAATCTTTGGGTTTTAGTAAATCAATCAAAAAAGTACCTTGCTGTTTACTTAACTAGACTACAAAAATGTACATAAGTAAGCGAAAAATGTTGCGCTAACAGAAATTGTGTAAAGTCAGTAAATATTAATCATGTATAAATCCAACGTGGAAAACGGTCCCACAAAGAAAATAGTGTAAGATGTGTGGTTCCAACAGCCAAAAGCTCAAAGATGGATGTTATCTCCTTCCCTTCATCAAAGAGGCCAATCACCAACGTCCTAATAAGATGTCCTCTTACCAGAGCTTGTAGACCCCATAATACAGTCCCTTTTGGTGACTCGCTCCCTCTAGAAGTATCTGAACCGGAAAGCACGACCTCAGGGATGATGTCTTGGAGTATGAATCCAGAAGGATATCACCAGCTTCCAATAATGTTGTATGTATGAATAAAAAGTAGTAAATAGTGTAAAACCTTACAACACAATTTTATTAAAAGTGAGTACTACTCCCACAAGTAAAAGAAGATGTGCATGTCTCCATAAACAAATCTCGGTCAAGTAAGATGACATCCGCCTCCACTTCCAGGTAATGCAATGACTTGACCAAGCCACTCCAACCTATGCGTTTCGTCACCATAGGACTTCTACTGGGGCGCCTCAATTTTGTCTTAGGTTTTTACACTATGTTGTGATTTGTATTCATATGTAGAAAGTTAGTGGGAGCTGGTGATATCTTTCTGGATTCATACCCCGAGACAGGTTGTGCTTTCCAGTTCAAGTACTGCTAGAGGGAGCGAGTCACCAAAAGACCTTTTGATCTGCCTGTATTTAAGGGGTCCACAAGCTCTGGTAAGAGGACATCTTATTAGGGTGTTGGTGATTGGCCTCGTTGGTCAAGGGAAGGAGATAACATCCATCTTCAAACTTTTAGCTGTTGGAACCACACACCTTTTACTGTTTTCTTTGTGGGACTGTTTTTCACATTGGAATTATATATGACTACTATTTACTGACTTAACACAATTTCTGTTGCAACACTGCAACACTTTTCCTTGACATATGTATTTTGGTGATAAATATCTTACTGATGTGTTTGCATCTTTTTCATTAAAAATTGACACAAGCACAGTCATTTTTTGATTTTCACTTGATCTTTAAAAAGGTACATAAGAAAATGATTCAACTATGAAATAAAGGTACATTTTCTTCTGTCTTCTACAAGGCTGAAGTTTCTGTACTGGCCATATGTCTTCATGCAGTTTCAGACACTGTTGTAGGTGCTCTAGGAATATACGTTATGCTAAGGTGTTGTGGTGTGCAGATTTGGTATGCACTGGTCCAATGGTTCCTTTCATAAATGTATACCCTACAGTAGATTTTATTAGGGTATTGTTCACACCCACCAATTGTATTAATGTAATTGGTCAAATAAACATACAAAACAAATACAAATTAAAGCTGCAGATTTTTTATTTTATTTTTATTTTAAAGTATAATTAATAAATATTCAATTAAACTGAAAAGCAATGGCATCTGTTTCAACAGCTGAAGGTTGATAGTTAATTTTGACATGTTAATTCATGCAATTAGTCTCTGTCAAAAAGAAGCTTACAGTTTAATGTCTGTCACGACCATACAATGATTTGCACATTCAAACGAGTTTAGAGAAAAGCCCACTTAGGTATGCTGATTGTAGAGGGGAACTGAAGGACCAAGAGAGAATGTACAGAATTAACAGGAAAACTCACAAACTCCACGAAGATAATAGGAATGGAACTCAAGACCACAGCACCTAAAGGCCGCAGGTCACCAAATCACACTGCCACACTATTACTGTATTGGCTTAGATATCAACCTACCTATTTCTTGCTTTGCCCTGATGTTAAACTGTGTTTCATTGCAATTGTAGAAATGAATGGGTCGCATACTGATGCCATCACCAACGTTAATGGACTGTACAGTGATACTGACACTGATGCAAAATCAGCTTCAATATAAGAAATAGAGGATGCACAATATATAGTCGTGTCTGTCCACCTCCAGCTGCAATGCATTTTGCCCCACATGGTCTCCATGATTAACTTGATCACTGTGCAGCTCATTCATTTATACTTGTCAAGCTGAGCAGCTCTGCCCAAGGTGCACCCGATAGGAGCAGGAGGTACAGGGAAAGAGTCATGTATGGAGTGGCATAGCTACTAATGATTCCACAAACTCAGGACAATTGCAGTTTATGTTATACTGTATAAATCTTATGTCTGAGAACCACCCATGACTCATTAACCCTTGGCTGGGTCATGTGAACAATTCCCTTTGGCTGTGCGATTAAGGGGGCCTCATAAGTTCAAGAAGACTCCAAAAGCACAATGTCGCAAAGACACAGCAAGTTTAGTTGGCAGCAGGCCCAGACTGCAATGCATTTTCCCCCACATGGTCTCCATGATTAAGCCCTTTGTGGGATGAAACGCACTGGAGCCGTAGGGGGACAGGCAAGACTATATATTGGGAATCCTAAATTTATTATACTTAAACTGTTTTGCATTAGTGACAAGATCACTGTGCAGCCCATTCATTTCTACTTGTCAAGCGGAACAGCTGTGCCCAAGGATGCACTCCAGGGCGAACACCCAATAGTAGCTGGAGGTACAGGGAAAGAGGTATGTTTGGAGCGGCATAGCTACTAATGATTCCACAAACTCAGTTCAATTGCAGTTTATGTTATACTGTATAAATCGTATGTCTGGGAAACCCACCAAGACTCTTTAACCCTTGCCTGCATGATATGAACACTTCCCGTTTGCCGCGCGATGGTGGGGTCCTCAAAAGTTCAAGAAGACTCTAAAAGCACAATGTCACAAAGAGGCAACACGCTTGTTTGGCAGCAGGCCCAGACTGCAATGCATTTTTCCCCACAAGGTCTCTGTGATTAAGCCCTTGGTGGGATGGAACGCACTGGAGCAGGAGGTGGACAGGCAAGACTATATATTGGGAATCCTCTATTTATTATACTAAAACTGGTCTTGTCTGGGAACCCCCCACAACCCTTAAACTATTGGCTGGGTCATGTGAACACTTCCCTTTGTCTGTGCGATGGTGGGGTCCTCAGAAGTTCAAGAAGACTCCAAAAGCACAATGTCACAAAGAGGCATCAAGCTTGGTTGGCAGCAGGTCCAGACTGTAACAGTACATTTTGGCACTGTATGTCTTAAAGGGGAAGAAAAACCATCAATTTAACAGTTTCAAAAAACAGTTACATTCCCGGCATGCCGGGAATGCTAACTTTCACATTAGTTGTGCTGTCAACCAAACTGTCAAACCATCCAAAGTCTGGTGTCAAAAATTATCACATATTGGCAGTTGAAGATTAAACAGATTAAACAGAGGCCAAGATGGCAGCTTCCTTGGCTGAAAATGAATTTGCATGACTCCAAAGAAACCATTGTAGATGCAATTCAAGCCTCTCTATATATAATAATTACAGACTCGCACACATTTAAAAAAAAATGAAAAATATTTTTTTCCTTAAGTTGATTATAGATGATGGGTTACAGAAATAACAGACTTAGGTCCTGTCCAGTCCTCAGCAGGGTCTATCCTATAGTCATCTTGCACTGCAGGCTGCTAAGTTGCAATGATCATGAGGGCATGTCTTCTATTACAGAGCCCCAATAATGAAAGGTGTGGGTTTATCATTCATGCTGCTCAAATCAATGACTCAATGACAATTAAATTCATGTAAGATGTTTATTGTTGGATCTGTATAAAGATAGAAGAACCCAACACCAACTTCAAAGGGTGATAAGCCTCTTACCATATAGCAATGACCCTCAATTATAGAGTGGTCACAAAAGCTTATGATTATATTTGTATCCTGAACACTCCAGTGGCACCGATGTTCAAAGGGTTAAAACATCACTTATTGACCAGCACAGATCTAAAATGCTCAGGCATATCCTCAATAATGCAAAGAAACTTCCATAGTGCAGTATGTTCAAATAAAAACAATCTCTTTATTAAAGTATTCAACACGTCACAATAGTAAAAAGTGCTTTGTTTCCAACCAAAAAGATGGCCGCTGCATCTGGCATGGTGATGTCATACATTGTAGGTCCTGCCTTATACGTTTCCTTACAATTGACATCAGAGGTGTGCAGTGTAACTTCCATATTTGGAAGGAATCCCTCAAGAAGCTTAATGTAACACTGAGTTGACTGGTCATCCAGCTGCTGATCATTTAATTTCTCTGTTGGGCAGTTTCTTTGTGCCTTCTATCACTGGTTTCAGCATTGTCCAAGCTAATAGCTTGATACAAATATAATGTTTATTTAGTATCACAGCATGGTTTCCACTCCTGGAAGATGCACGTGGAGGGTCATTTCATGGCTGACTCAGGTGAGTAAATAAAATGTGGGTTTTAGGGTAAAAAAAAAACAAAACAACTATGGGTGGACATGTGGTGGGAGGGTAGATGGGTGGGGAGAAGTTACAGATCTCTTTGTTTAGGTCTAAACCATGCACATTTGCTAATTCAAACTTCCCTTTAAATCTATTAATCACCTCTAATGTTACGTACACACGATCGCACATTCCGACAACAAAATCCATGTTTTTTTCCAGACTGGCTCAAACTTGTCTTGCATACACACGGTCACACAAAGTTGGTCGGAAATTCCGAACGTCAAGAACGCGGTGGACTATATGAAACAAAAAAAAAAAAGAACGCGCTGACGTACAACGCGTATGACGAACCGAGAAAAATGAAGTTCAATAGCCAGTGCTGCTCTTCTGCTTGATTCTGAGCATGCGTGTCACTCTGCGCATCTGAATTGTGTACACATGATCAGAAATTAACGAAAACAGATTTTGTTGTCGGAAAATTTGAGAACCAGCTCTCAAATTTTGTGTGACGGAAATTCCAATGGAAAATGTCCGATGGAGCCTACACACGGTCGGAATTTCTGACAACAAGCTCCTATCAAACATTTTCTGTCGGAAAATCCTATCGTGTGTACGGGGCATAAGTTTACCAAACTTTTGACAGCAATCTATGGGGCTGAATTTCTAAAGGAGTTGAGAATGTTCACTCAAAAAAGAGTGAAAATTCCCTTCAATTATCCAGTTATGTGCAGATAAAGTAAATAAAAAGATACTTGTTTTTTTACATGACTGGATAATTTAGGTAAATCTTCACTCCCATTTTGTGTAAGCATTCTCAACACCTAAATCAGTAACTGAGCCTCATGTTATTGTATTGATTGTATTAGTTTCATAGAAATAATGGAAGCCAATTTTAACTTTTTCTGTTGCTGAATATAAAATAGGTTTAACCAACCAATGGGGTCTTCAAATTAAATCAGTCAATATATGTAATTGTATAGTTCAACGGATCGTCAGTTTATATGCTATTATATACATAATAGCAAAGGTCGCCATTGTATCATCATTCATCATTCTGCACTTAGAATTGGTTTACATGACTGTTTAAAGTATTAATGCGATTTTAGTTTATAAATGTAATCTCAGACTGTGTCACCGCTGCATCATCATTTATGACTCCATGCTCTAAATTGACTCCCTTCACTTTTTTAAGTAATAATTTCATATTTGTAGATGTAAACTCACACAGATTAAATTCCCAAAGGTGCAGAATATTACAAATGCCACAAAATAGTGATGGTGCTTTTTAAGGTGATGCTATGGATTGTATGTCCAAATACAAAATACAGTCACCACAGAAGTTTGCAAACTCCAACATCCATTATATTAAGAAATTACAGCTTTAATAATTTGTTATCAATAGAGTTCATATATTTTTTTTTTATTTATTTTTTTATTTTAATATAAGTAATTTTTATTAAGTAATGTTTTCTAAATACACCATTAGAATTATCTGATTCATAAACACTATAAAGAATAATAATTAAAAAAAAACACATTATTTTTCACTCTCCAGGCTTAGTAAATCAACCCCTATAATTCCTAAATTATCCCCAATGAAATAAAACAAATATAACTGCAGCACTAATCAAATACACTACAATGCGCAAAACGTATGAAAAATAAATAAATAAACCAAGTGAAAAATAAATTGAAATCAAAGTTCAAAGAAAAAAAAATCCAATGACATATTTGTGTATTGTGAACCAATTATTTATTTATTTATTTATTTCAGGTACCTATAAAGTGCCGTCAATTTATTCAGTGCTTTACATATACATTGTACATTCACATCAGTCCCTGCCCTTAAGGAGCTAACAAGGTCCCTAACTCACATTCATACTTACACAATTCATTAATTAATGTAATGTATCAAATAAAGTTCAATAATAAAGTTTTATTGCACTTTATTTGATACATCACAATCAATATTTTGTATATGGGTTTCACAGCACACAAATATGTCATTGGATTTATTTTTTGATCATTGATTTAATTTTGTTTTTCATTTGGTTTAATTAATTTATTGTGCATGGGCTTTATTATTATTATTATTGTACAGGATTTATATAGCGCCAACAGTTTGTGCAGCGCTTAAGAAAATTAAGGCAGACATTACAGTTACATTACAATTTGGTACAAGAGGACTCGGAAGGCCCTGATCGCTAGAGCTTACAATCTAAGAATTATGTGTTTAAATTAGTTTTATTCATTTTACCAAAGGGTTACAAAGCACAAATCATTACCATAAAAAGCCAAGACATAGCATAGGCTTTGCACACTGTAGTTTTTATTTTTTATTTTTTTATTAGCCCTGCATTTATATTTGTTTTATATATGACTAATTACTTTTTAGTTTTACTGTGGCATTTTTGGTGCCTAAAGGAATGAACAAAACAAAAATGTTATGGGCGTAAGCAAAATTGGTAAATTCTCCTTAGCATAAAATCACTAGACAGTGATTATACTTACTTTACCATCTATTGATTCTGATCAGCGGCAACTAGCTAATGAGATTTTAAGTAACAGGGCTAAGTAGAAAACTGCTAAAATTCACACTTTTAGAATACCATTGAAAAATGGCAATAGTAGTAAAATAATGTACAAATTAGGTGGAAGCAGGTAATTTATATAATTTTTTAATTTATGCTAGAGTTCTTTATATATTTTTTGGGGAAAAAAGTGAAAAATTACATAAGTGGCAATTTCTGAAAATGTTTTTTTTCAAGCTAATATCTTTACATGTCTTTAATTATTAGGTAACCTCAACAAATCATAGAGATTAAAGTAACAATTGGTGCTTTTTTATCTTTATTTAAGTATTATTATCAAGACATTGTATATACAATGACATACAAGTTTATGCAGTAACTCATATGGGGAGATTTACTAAAACTGGTAGAATCTGGTGCAGTTATGCATGGTACACAATCTGTTTCTAACTTCAGCTTCTTCAATTAAACTTTGACAATAAAATCTGGAAGTTGATTGGTTTCTATGCAGAGCTGCACCAGATTTTGCACTCTCCAGCTTTGGCAAATCTCCCCCATTGTCATTTTCATAAATTCACACTTTTTAAAATACCATCGAAAAAGGGCAACAGTAGTAAGACCCCTTTCACACTAGGGCGGTGCGGGCGTTAGTGGTAAAGCGTGGCTAGTTTAGCGGTGCTTTACCGCTGTTATAGCGGCGCTATCGGCTGCTAGCTGGGGCACTTTTAACCCCCGCTAGAGGCTGAAGAAAGGGTTAATAGCGCCCGCGTTGTGGCGCTGCCGAATCACTTTGCAGGCGCTTCAGCGGCACTGGCCATTTATTTCAATGTAGAAAAAAATTATCCGCACTCCGGTTGTTGCCCTTAAAATTTCTTTATTTTATTGAATAGCCGCAGTGAACAAATGCAGATTAAGTTAGTTGACGCGTTTCAGCCTATAAGGCCTTAGTCATAACCAATAGGCACGGGCGGTGCAGGAGCGGTGTATACAGCCCTCTCGCACCGCCCCAAAGATGTTGTTGCAGGTCTTTTTTTCCCGTCCTGCAAGCGCACCGCCCCAGTGTGAAGGCACTCGGGATTTCACACTAGGGTGGCTTGAGAGGCACTTTTCAGGCTCTAAAAATGTCTGAAAAGTGCCCCAGTGTGAAAGGGGTCTAAAATAATTTACACGTTAAGTGTTAGCAGCTAATTTATATCATTTTTTAATTTATGCTAGACATCTTTATATATCTTTTGAGAAAAAGTGAGAAAATAGAGAAGTGGCAATTTCAAATGATTTTTTTCTAAGCTAACTTTATGTAATATCTTTACATTTCCTAAATTATTAGGTACACATAATAAGACATAGAGATTAAAGTAACAATTGTTGCTTTTTCTATCTTTATTTAAGTTTTATTATCAAGACATTGTATATGTAATGACATACCAGTTTATGCAGTAACTCATTGTCATTTTAATAAATTCACACTTTTAAAATATCATAAAAAATGGCAATAGTAGTTGTCATTTTCATAAATTCACACTTTTAAAATACCATAAAAAAATGGCAATAGTAGTAAAATAATTTACACATTAAGTGGGGGCCAGATAATTTATATGGCTTTTTTAATTAATGCTAGATGTCTTTATATATCTTTTGTGAAAAAGTGAAAAAATAGAGAAGTGGCAATTTCTATAGATTTCTTTCTAAGATAACTGTATGTCATAGCTTTACATTTCTTTAATTATTAGGTACACTCAATAAATAAAAGAGATTAAAGTAAAAATTGTTGCTTTTTATCTTTCTTTAAGTTTCAGTATAATTAAAGACATTTTAAAAGTGTGAATATTATAACAATGAGTTACCGCATAAACTGGTATGTCATTACATATACAACGTATATGTGTACATTGTATATGCAATAACATACAAGTTTATGCGGTAACTCATTGTCATTTTCATAAATTCACACTTTTAAAATACCATAAAAAAATGGCAATTGTAGTAAAATTATTTACAAATTAAATGGGGGGCAGCTATTTTATATAATTGTTTAATTAATGCTAGAAGTCTTTATAAATCTTTTGTGAAAAAGTAAAAAAAATAGAGAAGTGGCGATTTCTATAGATTTCTTTCTAAGCTAACTGTATGTAATATCTTTACAGTTCTTAAAATATTAGGTACACCCAATAAATAGAGATTAAAGTAACAATTGTTGCTTTTTTATCTTTATTGAAGTTTTATTATTAAGACATTGTATTTGTAATGACATACAAGTTGATGCGGTAACTCATTGTCATTTTCATAACTCCCTCATTTACAAAAAAAAAAATGGGTATCACCCCTAGAGCACTGACTATATTGTTAGCATTTTAAAAGATCCCTACTTAGATATGTACATATTATATATTCAATCAGCCTTGCAAGCAAGGAAACCGAATATTGATTTCCAAACATCTCAATAATCATTTATTACTAATAAAGGTGATATTTATTTATTGATCTGGCTATCAACATTGAAGTGAACTGATCGATTAAAAATAAAAATTGATTACCCGAGTGGTTTATTTGTGCAAGTCATGATTTTTTTTATTTATTTTTTTTTAAATATAAAAATAGAGCTAAAATGAGCACTTATGTTGTATTGTATACAGAACTGAGAAAATATAAAAAAAAATCACAACACGGGTTTTCCTATCAGGTCAATGTAACTATTGCAGAAAATGGTAAAATGATTCAGTTAATGTTACATATACTGTGAGGAACATCTATTCCCTGTTGCTTTTACTTCCCTATCCCCCTTTCCTTGAATGGTAGCAATTGAGCATTTGCATGTTGTGTTTGACGCCGTGCATGCTGAAGACATGCAATGGCAAGTGATAGTCTGCATGCTGCTTACTGAATGTTTCTCCTTTTCTCTCCTTCCCTGTCATGTGCTTTCAGAAGACAACCATGTAGAAGGTGGGTGCTTTCAACCTTATCTTCACCCCCAGTTCCCCTACCCTTTCCCTTTTTTTTATTTTTAATGTTTAAATATAAAGTTAGATCTGGTAAGTATTCAGATTTTTTTTTAAGCGATGTGTGAAAAAAAAAAAAAAAACTGCTGTGATTTATCATTTATAATAAAAGATGTACTATATTTGCTGTGTCAACATTCTAGTCTATTCAGCAATGTTGCAGACACATGCATTTTTAGAGCAGAATACCATTAAATACATGTGATTTTTGATGTTACAGCAAGCTATTAATGAAACACTGCAAATCTTTCACATGTTAGTATTGAAATGTGTAACATTGCATTAATAAACATATATAAAACCTCTTTAATTTACCATTTCCATAAATGTTGGTAAAATAATGTAATTTAAGTAAAATGCTTAATAATAAAATTGTACAATTTAATGAGGATTTTATTCAAAATTCATAAAGGCCACTACAGTGATATTAATATGAATGAGTGAATGTATATTTATACTTAATATAAAATATATATATGTATATGTGTATATATATATATATATATATATATATATATATATCTACTGTATATACATATATATGGAAGAAGAAGGAGTATAACATAGGCCTGCAATACCCCTACTCAGCGCCAGATCAATCCAACAGCTCTGATAGCAGAATTCGCACAGAAATACAGTATGAGTATAAATAATAGTATTTTTAAAAATAACTTCTAAAAAATACTAAAAAGGAAACTAAGCAGCTGTTAAAAACCAATAAAGTAAAAACAGGTAGTATAAATATAAAAACAGTCCAAACACTGAATGATATAAATACTAAAACGGCGCTGTTTTAGTATTTATATCATTCAGTGTTTGGACTGTTTTTATATTTATACTACCTGTTTATATATATATATATATATATATATATATATATATATATATATATATATATTATATATATATATATATATATATATAATATATTTATTTTTTATAAAAAATGATTTAATAAAAATAATTTTTTTTTTTTAAATATTGCATAAATAGCATAAAAATTAAAAATAAACATTTTATTTTCAACCAACCTGACTGTAATATTGAAACATGTTTTAATAGCTTTTGTTTTTCTGTAATTGAAATCCCTCCTTGTAACTGAACCTAATTTAAATTAGATGTATCGGGCTGGGTTCGCATATATGCAAATTGTATGCGTTTTTAAACGCATCCAATATGCATATCATGTGAATGTGACCGGCTTTCAATGGGGACGGTTCACACGTGTCTGGGGTGACCACAGTGTAAAAAAGGAAAAGGTTCTTGTGCATTTTTTTGGGTACGATTCAGGTGCGAATTCAGGCAAATATTTGTACCTGAACCGGTGAACAGAAACGCACCGGACTCTGGACTGCAAACCGCAGCCATGCATGAACCCAACCTTAATGATCCTCCATATTAACAGAATATTACAATTTAAAATGACGCAATTTACATAATTTTGTTATATTATGAAAAACCTTTCACATAAAATGTTTAAATTAAAGTAACATTTTTACCAAACCATAATTTCTGAAAACAGAAAATTCTTTATGATAAGGATTTACTTTTTCTTTACCAAATTAATGATAAAAGCCTCCAAAACATTAAAATTTTTTTGAACCTGAAAGAAAAAGCAAGAGAATAGAAAAAATAGTCTTAATCAAGAAAAAATAAAAGTTTACTATTATATAATATAAATTATACTATCTAGTTCATTGAAATGTGGTAGGAAAATGTGCATGCAAAAAGTATAGTCTATATCTTAAAGCCCATTTATGCAAGTGTATGTTATGCCCCTAGGACGCACACCCCAGGTGTACATTGTATAGGGTCGATGCAATGTGCTCCTACTATGCATCACACTGTCTCCTTTTCTTGTGTGAACTAACATTTTTTCAAAACTTACACCACAGTGAATTGTGATGCATTGTAGCAGGTTGAAATGGGCAAAAATGCAACTTGTCCTACTTTTTTCAGTGCCCACCAACACTGTAGGGTTGATGTACTAAAACTGGAGAGTGCAAAATCTGATGCAGCTCTGCATAGAAACCAATCAGCTTCTAACTTCAGCTTGTTCAATTAGGCTTTGCCAAAAAAACAACAACCTGGAAACAAATTGGTTTCTATGCACAGCTGCGCCAGATTTTTTACCCTCCAGCTTTATTAAATCAGCCACTGCTGTTATTTACTAAAGCGGGAGAGTGCAAAAATCAGGCTCACTTCTGTATAGAAACCAATCAGCTTCCAGGTTTTATTGCCAAAGCTTAACTGAACAAGCTGAGCTTAGAAGCTGATTGGCAACCATGGGCAGCTTCACCAGATTCTGAGTGCTCCAGTTTTAGTAAATCAAACTCACTGTGCCTTGGTGTAAATTGAAACATTAGAACGTAAGGAAAATGGCCTTGTCTATGCATTGTCCAATGCAGCCCAATCGGGCTTGGGTGGACATGCCCTTAGACCCGGTTCACGCTGGTATGACATGCACTCCGACATTAGGAGCACATGTCACATGACATGTAAAAAAAAGCAATGTTTCCCTATGAGAGCCATCTTAACTGATCAGGCTTGTGTCAGTCCGACTTTGGAAAAGATTTCTGCACTACTTTGGTCTGACTTCTGCCTGATTTCAGCCATTGAATTGAATGGAATTTGCATCCAAGTCAGATCTCATCCTAATTGATGTGATTTGGATTCCACATTACAAGGAATTTACACAGGCATTCCCTGAAGTTGCTTCAAAGTCACGCCAAAGTCACCTGGCAAAGTCGTGCGACTTTCAGGTCATGGCAGTGTAAACCAAGCCTTATTCTTGGAGGAGGCTCTTCTCTATATCTACTGTATATGCTATCCATCCCGGTGCTCCTTTAAAAGGTTCTGATTGCTCCGGGGTGGGGGGGCATTAAGGATCACTGATCATGTGACCACTCTTACAGTGGTCACGTGATGAGGAGCTGATCCTGTTGGCTTCCTATCATTAGTAGGGACCAAGTGCTATCTTTGACATCTCGGTCCCTGTGCTGGGAGGCTGCAGTGAGAGAGCTCTTAGGACAGAAACATTGACTGCACAGCGATGGATATGTACGGCATGCAGGCTTTAAAGCCCATCCTTTTGAAGCCACACATATTACGTGTTATGTGGGTGGCAAGGATTAAAGTATAACTAAAGGCAACATTTTTTTTTAGCTTTGGATAGAGTGGATTGCTGTCTGTGCCCTCGTTAGGGAGATTCACCCTCTCTATTTGTCCTGTTTACCATTATCATTCAAAGTATAAGAAAATCCCCAAATTTGGGTTGTGCCCAGAAAAATAATAGAGGAAAAATATTCCAATGGGGACACTAGTTCTGGTGACCAGGGGGTCCCCAAGAATTTCCCTTAATTTGCAGGGATTTCTTATCACTTCCTATTTGGCTATGAGACTAGGGTGACCACAATTCCAAACTACCATTCAGGGACACCCCCCCTTCCCAAAAATTATCTTGTACTGTAACGAATCACAGCACAGCCAGGGCGGCGGGTGTGCGCTCTACCCAGAAGCACTGATCACGCCCGCCAAAAAATGTTGCCGAATGGCCACTTTACCCACTGACAGTACTTGTCCTGGCTGGACAAGACCCATTTTACCTTATTCCAACGTTGGCTCTACAGTGCCCTGCAGTGATTAGACACAAGAGGCAGGATTTTTGATTTCTCCAATCACAAGCAGGGGGTGGGGATTGTGCCTCCCAGACATTCCCAGCCAGGACAAGTACTGTCAGTGAGTAAAGTGTTGATGTGGCAGCCTTTTTTGGGGACATCAGATTGGTCCGAAGGGGGGGGGCTGTGTCAATTTCATTCCGGGACACTGTATTGTCCTGGAATGGAGGCGCCCAGGACCCGGAACAGACCTGCAGAATGCGGGACTGTCCCGGGCAATCTGGGACACATGGTCACCCTATATGGGACAGGGAGTGAAGGTAAATCTCCCCAATGGGGCTAAGACGGCAAAAATAAACCTTAATGGGGTTATAACCCTCCCTTACTCATACTCTATCCAAAATGAAAAAACAAATGTACCTATAGTTCTACTTTAACTTCTATGGTACATTAAATAGACTAGAAATATTGTTTAAAGCATGCAATGTTTAAACTTTTCACAATAAAGCAACCTAAAAACAGTAATTGAATTCTCATTCCCCAACAGAATACTCCATAATATTTATCTCAGTCAATGCAAATGTATTTCAGTATCTTGCTTTTCACAGAAAATGAAACAAATTTTTATACGACTGTGCTAGCTGATGTTGACATCTTCAGAATGTTCAGAGTACTGCAATCTACTTTCCGGTCTACTGTCATTTCTGAAGATCGGGACCTTTGCTTTTCAACCTTCTGGATAACAACTAGAATGATAGTTATTTATTTTAGCATTGCTGTTATTTGACTAACATTTCTTCCCCAGCCAAAAAACACCTTCCTCCAGGCTATGAAATACATAGCGAATTCTCATATGACAACATAATAATGAAGCCATAAAGCACATTCTGTACAATTCACAAATTTTTCTTCTATTGAGAGCATTCATCTTGGGATGGGAGAATAATGGAATCCTATATATCCGATCCTATATCATTGATTTCACACACATATTACTTTTCATCTATACAGGCCCTTTCCTCGCCTATAGATTTCTCCCATATTATCATTTCAGTGTTAAAGGACTTTTTGTTTAAAAACCTAAACACTCATTTCTAATGAGGGGAAAAAGACCAGACCCAGCCCATTTGTCAGATTCTTCTTTGGTGAGCAATGCTTTCTGCTGAGCCTAATGTAAAAAAAAAAAAAAAGAAACGTAAAAAACAGAAAAAGTTAAATTATCCAAAAAAAGAAGAAAAAAATAAATCTTGGTTAGAATCCAGTTTCATATTCCTTTTCTATGTTTCTTTTTGCTTTTTAACTTGCAATATCGATAAGTAAAGTGCAATCTAGGGTCATCATATAGTGTTTGAATTGTACATTTTATCCCTGGGCCTGTCGACCAGGGTTGGAATTAAAGATGCATTTTTTTTTTCCTTTTATAATGCAGATGCTATACAGGAAGACACGTTGTTTGTCACAAACCATTTTTTTGTCACTGTGGCAACATCTTCCCATGCTCCCTTGTACTTTGCTGACTTTGCTCTTGTTTCCCTTTAAGGTCTGGCGCACCTGATGATGGGCGACCAAGGTATGGGCTCTGTTCCTTTTCCACTCTGCTTTCATTGTTTCCTACTGTTCTGTAGCTGCTTCAGTCCTTCACTGCAACGATGGGCAAATCTTGCTTTGAAACTGTGTGTTGACTGCTAATCTTAACACATTATTTTAGCCGCATCCTTATTTATTTTCTGTTCACTTTTGATATCCTTTTCCTTTTCTGCAATATAATAACTGAACCAAAAATTGGAACAAATAAAAGCAGCTGATTGTTGGAAAAAAAAAAAAGAAAAAAAAAACGTAAATAAAATTGTGTATTGCTTGGATTGGTATAAACTGCTGAAGGGACAGGATGAAAATTGTCGACATGACAAAATAAAAAAAAAGTGCTCGCAATTTAGTTTGAGAAAACTCTCAGTTTATCATATTGTACCCTGCGAAGACTCCATTAATTTTCATTGATGCATGGCTGATTGGTTCACTCTGAAAGCACATTGGTATTCATCTTTGGAATGCTAACGTCTTTGCAGTGTATTCATTTAGTAACCAGTATGCCATTTGCTTGCATTACCCATAACCTATATATATATATTTATATGTATTTTTTTTTTTTTTTTATTATTATTTGAATCAAGCATGTACATCCTCTAATTTTGTGCATGTATGCCAGTAGTCTTACCAAACTCTGGATCACGCATTGTTTTGCCATCATCGTCATTATCTTTTATTATCGTCTACATCCCCATCAGTATAATCATTTAACAACATCATAATTAGTATCACCTTTTCTTGGCGAACTAATGCATATACATATGTTCATGAATGTTTTTATTTTTTTTTATTTTCTTCTTTTATATCCTCTTTTGTCTGGAATTGCTTTCTTCATGGAACCATTTCATCCAAAATCTCTAGGTAAAAGTAAAGGTACAACTTTTTTTTTTACATTTCTCATTGTAGATGTATGATAATGTTGTCGATATATCTTAAAAAAATTAAGTGGAAACGTTAGGTAGTTGAAGCAGTATGTGTTTATGGAAGAGATTGATGAGTGATATTGTTTTAGTGCATTTTCAGATGACTAAATCATAGGTTTCTATTTAAAGTTTAGGGCCTTGATTTGCAAAATGCGCAATCTTCACCCCAACATATTAAACGCCTATTTAGGTTCAAGGGGTGTCTCTGCTTGTTTGATGTTTCCAAACTTGATTGAGTATTTGAAGTGGGCACAAGCTAGGATGACATGGAAAATATCTTCCCTATAAGAGTGAGAATAATAGAGACAGAGTGAGAGAGAAAGAGAGAGGGAGATAGTGTGTTTAAGCTAGCATCATGAACCTATTATTATTATTATTATACAGGATTTATATAGCGCCAACTGTTTACGCAGCACTTTACAATATAAAAGAGAGACAATACAGTTATAATACAATAAAATACAAGAGGATTAGGAGGGCCCTGTTCAGAAGAGCTTACAGTCTAATAGGGTGGGGCATGTGGTACAAAATGTTGTAACTATGGGGAAATAGCTGATGGAAGAGGTAAACGATTAGTTGGAGACGTGATAGGCTTTCCTGAAGAGATGAGCTTTCAGGGATCGCCTGAAGGTAGCAAGAGTAGGGGATAGCCGGACAGGTGGAGGTAGTGAGTTCCAAAGGATGGGAGAGGCTCTGGAAAAATCCTGGAGATGAGAAATCCTGGAGACTTTGTTCATATATTAAGTGGACCTGTCTTTAAAAATTCAGTGCACTTTTGTTTTTAAAATTATGCATTTCATAAAAGGCTTAGGTAACTTGCCTAATGCAGTGTTAGGTAGAACATGGGCTTCCTTTGCTGGCTACTTCTAGAGGGCCAACATTTGCTAGAGCTAGCGAGCCAATAGCTGTGCTTGAACTGCTATCCTCCCCTTTGGCAAAGATTGTTTGAATATTATATTGTGTTCAATAAACCTGCATAGAATGTTGAGAATAAGTCTACCATCTAGAATTGTAATAATAGCATTTTTTTATTAATCCAATTTGATTATTGAAGCAATAATATGGAGAGTCCCTCCCTCCCTAGTAGATATTCTAGCCACCTAGTATTCAGAAACATAAAAAAATAGAAATAGCAATATTTAAAAAAGTAAGAAGCAATAAAAAAAAAATGTAAAACCAAAGTTGACTATAAGGCAGAGAATCAAAGGCCCTCTTTGCAGGACGGGGCAGATTACTGCTATGAAATGTCCAAAATTGCATGTTAGAGGTGTTGATTTACTAAAACTGGAGATTGCAAAATCTGGCGCCGCTGTGCATGGTAGCCAAGCAGCTTCTAACTTCAGCTTGTTCAATTAAGCTTCAGGCTGGGTTTACGCCTATGCGAATTGGATGCAGGTTTCCCCCGCATCCAATTCGCATGACATGCCAGTGTGACTGGCTCTCAATGGAGCCGGTTCACACAAGTCCGGGGTGGCCGCGGTCCGGATTGAAAAAGGGTCCTGTGTATGTTTGGGTGCGTGATTGGATCTGAATCAGGTGCGAATTCAGGCAAAAATTCAGACCTGATTCGCACCTAAACCCCAGACACAAACCCACGGCTGCACATATGTGAACCCGGCCTCAAAAAAAAAAAAAAACCTGGAAGTTGAGCTGCTCCAGATTTTGCATTCCCCAGTTTTAGTAAATCATCCCCAGAGTGCCTTAGTCTTTGAGGCCCCTGGGCATTCTTAAAATTCTACAGAGGCACATCCATGTACCTGAGTGTCTGCTTTTGATTTAACGGACCTCCTTTGGTCTTTGCATACCATTCCAGCTATACATAAGACATAGCAACCAAATACAGATTGGCTTTAAAAAATCTTGATACAGTGAACTTTCAGCTTCTACAAGCTACTTTACATCATTGTTCTTCGTAGTATAATTTTTTCAGAGTTACAAACAATAATAAAATAAAAATCTGAATATTTTTATTATAGTGTTTTTTCTTTGCCTATACAGTTGTTCACTTAGACTTGACAAGTAAGAAAACGGAAAAGGTGTTTTTTTAGCTTGACCTCTTTGATCTAGTGTGGTCAAGTGCTAATTACTTCTAAAGTTGTCTAAAGACAATCTGTAGTCAGTTGGAAAGAGTGAAAGTGGTGCAAAGTGACTGTTAAAGGTCACAGACCTTCTTAGATCTTCAGCAATACCGTGCATCTAACACGCAGTTCAAGCAATATTTTTTTTCTGATAATGCAGATCTCAGAGGATTCAGTCTAAGATGGTCAACAGAAAGCAAAAGTGTTTCTTAGTATTATATCTAGGACAGGATTCTTCAGAGAGTTGGCAGTACACTGCTAGATTATGGTTTCTTGGTTATACCTTCAGGTGACCCAAGCTGACTGTTCTTGTGAGAGATACCATTGATTGTACAGGCCTGAACAGTTCTGCTTGCTATTTCTCCCCCATAATCTGGTGTCAGAACTGTCCACCGTCTTCCAACATCCTTCTCCTGCCCCCTCAGCATAGTCATAAACTGTAAGATCAGCCTCTGTACCACATTCTTCTCTTCCTTTTGCTTCAAGGTGTTTGGATCATGTCTACGTGCCCAGCAGCCCTCTTGAGTATGTCTATGTATCTGAGTACACACACATAGTTTTTTCATTCAGCCTGTAGGCTAAACAAAAAAAAAAAAAAAGTGTTCTGCATTCACACAAGCAAGGTGTATGCAGGAATCCTCCTCGCTGTTCTATTGTATTGGAACCCCTCTGCTGTTAGAATACACTGATGGCACTGCCGTCGATTGGGTGCAGTGGCTGATTGAATGCAGGTTTTCCAGCAGTCCCATTCAACAGATTTCGATCTACCGTTCAAATTCTGTTGGACAGGGAGGGCCACAGACAGAGTGAAATTTGACGGGCCCTTGCTACACCAAGTGAATTTAGTGGGGTGTGTACCCAGCTTTAGCGATGGCCAAATCAGGCAGATATAGTTGTTGGGCAGATGGAAGAAAGCCAATATCTATCTAGAAATTGGGAGTGGGAGGGTGGCATATCCAGGCTGATTTTCAGCAAAAGAATCTTTCTTTGCCAATTAACAACAGGATCAAATAGGGCTTCAGGTTGCTTGGTGTTTTAATAGTTTTCAGAGTTGACAATAGCTGGGATCGGGGTACGGACTGAGATATGGGAAGCTGAAGGAAGGTCATTCTGCTCAGTGTTGCCCATCCAAAGCTAAAACACTTGTTTTTGTGTGCCATATCTACGGTGCACTGAAAAAAATAATTGAAATACTGCATTATTGAAGCTGAACTCCAGGCAGATAACAGACACAAATGAATGCAACACTGTATTTATTAATATTTCCTTTCCTTTTTTTTTTAATGCAAGCAATTCAAGTACCTACATTTGAATTTGTTGCAGAGGTCTCAGTTGGGTAAGGAGAAGCAGCACAAAGAGGTGTGCTGCTATGCTAGGCTGACAGAAGGAGAGAGCAGAGTGGCAGAGAGATGGGCTGTTTTGGCTGTCCAGTCATAGAGTTGTCGGGGGGAGGGGCGGCATCTGTAAGTAAAAATAAATTGACTGCAGAGAAAGATTAGGCCTTTTTCACAGCTAGACAGGGCTGTGTTCTGTGCCACTGCTGTGTAAGTCTGAGGACTGGATGGACAGAGGTGAAGAACCTTTGAGAGGTTGCTATATTTAGCTGTGCCTGGAGTTTTGCTTCACCCATGAATTTCAAGTGTACATCACAATCACTAAATACATATATTTTTGGTACATTATAAATGCATGGACAAAAATGATTTGGAATAAAGCATTCTGACACTGTAAGCCATTTGGAGAACTGTGTATGTCTTTAAAAAAATGTGGATGTGGGTTAAAAAAAAACTCTTACCAATGAGTGTAAAACAAATACAAGTTACATCTAAAGCAATAAATGATGTATTTAGTGTTGGTTCAGCAAGAATCACAATTGTTGAGCAATAGGGACAATCCCAGATAGCAAGCAATTGTGCTGCAAGCTTGAAAATGACTTGCTAAGCTATTGCTAGACTTGCCAGGCTTCACAATTTTGTCCGCATTGCATGACTTCAGATCAACTTTCTTTGCAAACATTCTGCAAGTCTGCTGCAAGTTCTGGTTCAGTTATGTTGTGCAATAGTCATCCCACCACAGGGGGTCACTGTGGCTGAATTTTCATGCTGTAGACGTGCAGAGCTCTTGCTGTAGACTCAGCACTGCAACTTGCTAGAGACTTGCCACGCAAATTTGCTACAAATTGGAAAAGTGTCAACTAGAACTTGTTCTTCAAGAGCTCCGCAAGTGTACAACTTGCCGGTAAAAAAGGGCTGCAAGTTAACGGACTTACAATTCAACACTGCCACGAAATTGTGGCAAGCTATCCTTGCTATCTGGGATTTTGGTGCAACCAACAACATGGTAAAACTAAACTTAGGGACACATATTTAGCAAAGTTTATCTAGCATCTATTGTTCTACATATGAACAAGGCTTAAAATTTAATTTCACCTTTCAGGAAGATTTCTGAAAATCCCCCCCCCCCCCCCCCCCATACATTTCCATTTCCAACAATAGCTCCGTCTGTTGGAAATGGTGAAGCTCCTCCCATTACACATGCAGTTGTTTGATGGTCCTCTCCAGAAAAAATGCTGACCCCACATTCCTCTCCATTCTGCTGTTTGCAGGATGGGCTGAATTTCACAATAATACACCCCCCAGTGCCCGCTCTGTTGTTCAAACTACATGTGCACTGTGTTGCAGACTCTCCTGCCTCCGGTCTACCTTAGCAGCAGCCACCACAGGCCACTCAAACTCAGAACACACATGAACAGGGAATGGTCTCCATCTCTAGCAGTGTATACACACAGTTGGGGGTCCTCTCCATTCCTCTCCATCCTGCCATCTACAGAATGGACTGAATTTCACATCAACGCACCCCCTAGAGGCCATGTGTGTGCTGTGCGTCCTCTTTTGGCTCCAGCTCAGCTTAGTAGTGGCCGTTCTGGAGCATTCATAATCTCTGTGTGTGTAGTGCACACAGTTATGCCCCGTACACACGATCAGATTTTCCCGACAACAAAACCATGGAATTTTGTTTGAAGGTTGTTGGCTCCAACTTGTCTTGCATACACACGGTCACAGAAATGTTGGCCAACAATTACGAATGTGGGAGCGCAGTGACATACAAGACATACAATAAGCCGAGAAAAAGGAAGTTCAATAGCCAGTGCGGCTCCTTCTGCTTGATTCCGAGCATGTGTGAACTTTTGCGCGTCGGACTTGGGTACACACGATCGGAAATTCCGACAACAAAGTCTTGTTGGTGGAAAATTTGAGAACCTGCTAGCCAACATTTGTTGGCGGAAAGTCAGACAACAAATGTCCAATGGCGCATACACACAGTCATGCTTTAAGCTAACAAGCTCACATCCAACATTTGTTGTTGTAAAATCCGATTGTGTGTACGGGGCATTAGAGATGGAGACAGCTCAGTGCGCATATGCAGAGTGTGAATGGCCTGGAATGGCCGCTATAAAACTAAGTTGGAGCCAGGAGAGGATACAGTGCACAGTTTAAATAGCCTAGAATGGCTGCTAGGGGCCATAATTGATAAAATTCAGCCATTCTTCAAAGGGAGGATGGAGAGAAACTAGAGGTCAACCTTTTTTCTGGAGAGGACCCCCAACAGCAGCATGTGTAATAGGAGGACCTTCACCATTTCCAACAGGAGGCGCTGCGCTTTATGGGATTTTCCATTTTTGCAGCAAAAAAACGCTGCAGCTCAAAAACATATGGGGGGTTTTTAGCTCTAGCGCTGCGCCACGGAACGCACTGGTCCGTGTGCCATTTGCAGCTCAAAAACGCCTATCGGATAAAGAATTACATAGGGGGGTTTTCTGAAAATCTTCCTGAAAGGTGAACATACACTTAAAGCAGGGGTTGACAATATATGACCAACAAATGTGTGCAAACAATGGACGTGTATGTTAAATACCAACATTGGCATTGACGTAAAAAAAAACCCCACAAAACAAGGGAAAAAATAAAACATAAACCAAACAAACCTTGCACGTCTCGTATGTTAAATACCAACATTGGCATTGATGTAAAAAAAATGTAAATAAACACAAAACAAGGAAAAAAACAAAACAAAAAAAACATAAAACTTAAACCAAACAAACCTTGCACCTCTCGTATGTTAAATACCAACATTGGCATTGATGTAAAAATGTTTTAAATAAACACAAAACAAGGAAACATCAAAAAAAAACATTAAACATAAACCAAACAAACCTTGCACCTCTCATATGTTAAATACCAACATTGGCATTGATGTAAAAAAATAAAATAAACACAAAGCAAGGAAATAACAAAATAACAAAAAAAAAAACATAAACCAAACAAACCTTGCACCTCTCGTATTAAAGTGGCATTCTCATATAATAACCAAAACATAATAGGAGCATAAATACAATTTACTCATCTAATTAAGCTCCACTTTTTTTCCCCCTTGTTTTGTGTTTTATTTTTTTTACTTTTTTTTATATATATACTAATTGGTAATTTTTTGATATTTAGTAATTTAGTTGATATAGCTTTTTGTTTGTATAACTATAAAAAATAAAAAATAAAAATTATTTGATTTAAAAAAAAAACAAAAAAACATTGGCATTGACAAAAGCATTCTTCCTACCTGTCTGATTGCAGAAACTTGATTGATACCTTTTTTTTTTTTTTTTTCAAAGCAGACTGTTTTGCAATTTTCCATCATAGGGACTATGGTCACATTCCAGTAATGATATGCTGTATGTGTATAACTTTTGTCGAAAATGACCCCAATAGCCCACATCTACTGCATTTAGGATGTAAAAATAGTACTACTTACTGTATTAATGCTCATCTAGGCTTTTGTACAGTAGATGAAATAAGCCTATAAATAATATATACTCCTCTGCTGTTTATGGTTTTACATGGACCTGATTTTTTTTTTTTAGTTATTTATATATTTATTTTGTTGTCCTTCTGTATATAACTGGAAGCTTATGTCATTAGACTTCACTGACAGAATTTAGAGAGAATCATCACAGAGAAAAACAATAAAAACAAAAAAATAATCTAATGACGTTCTATAATAATTTGGGGATCTTGTGGAAGCTTTAGTATTGCTGACGTCCTCAATTGCCTGTGACCTTAATAAGAGCAGTAAATGTGCTCAGGTCACATTGCTGAAGGCTATCTCTGCGCCTTGCATCAGATCGTCATCAGCAAGAAAGAAATGTTTTTTTAAGGTCGTCTGAGGCTGAGATGGATGGTAAAGATTCTGCGACTATCAGTCAACCGATCAAGTCCAGAATAAAGCAATATATTTCAATGTCAGCAAAAAAAATGAGATTAAAACAGAGGCGAAGCAACTTTTGACAGTAATTTGTTTCTATTTCTCTTTACTCATAGATACAGTCATTACAAGTAAACTTGTCACTTGAGTTACTTAGAAATCCTGTCATCTTGGCTCATTCTTCCAGGGAATAAAGCACAGCTTTGATTGGCTACAAGGGACAGCAGATCCACTTACTCCAGGAAAAGAAGCACAAGGTGCCACTCTTATGCCCCGTACACACGATAGGATTTTCCAACGGAAAATTTTGGTTTGATAGGAGCTTGTTGTCGGAAATTCCGACCGCGTGTAGGCTCCATCGGACATTTTTTCATCGGAATTTCCGTCACACAAAATTTGAGCGCCCCCTCTCACCCCAAAGCTTCTTTGCATCTCTCTCTCCAACCTGGCACAGCTCTAGTACCTTCCTGTGTAGGTGGCATGTCTTGCAGGGAGATTGTTCTCTCTCTCCTGCTCTGAAGATCTGTTCCCACCATGAGCACTTGCAGCAATCTGTTAGATCTGGGAGCCACTGAGCAAAGCAGCTGAGATGGCTTCCGTTTTTAGGGAGCGACAGTGGAGGGTGAGAGCTGAAAGTGGCAGAATGTTGCGGCTGCAAAACTGGATGCAAGGGCCACATAACAAAGCCCGGTGGGCTAGATTTGGCCCGTGAGCCTTGTGTTGTTTGACATACACTGAGCAAAATTAGTTTGCCCCTATTTATCATGAGCTAAACTTAAAGATCTACGACTTTTTCTATGTACACAAAAGACCCATTTCTCTCAAATATTGTTCACAAATCTGTCTAAATCTGTGTTAGTGAGCACTTCTCCTTTGCTGAGATAATCCATCCACCTCACAGGTGTGGCATTACAAGATGCTGATTAGACAGCATGATTATTGCACAGTTATGCCTTAGGCTGGCCAAAGGCCATTCTAAAATGTGCAGTTTACTGTATGGGGGGGGGGGGGGGTCGGGGGGGTCCGAAAACCAGTCAGTATCAGGTGTGACCACCATTCGCCTCACGCAGTGCAGCACATCTCCTTCGCATAGAGTTGATTAGGTTGTTGATTGTGGAATGTTGGTCCATTCCCTTTCAATGGCTGTGCGAAGTTGCTGGATATTGGCAGGAACTTGAACACGATGTCGTATATGCCGATCCAGAGCATTCCAAATATGCTCAATGGGTGACATGTCCAGTGAGTATGCAGGCCATACAAGAACTGGGATATCTTCAGCTTCCAGGAATTGTGTACAGATCCTTGCACCATGGGGCCGTGCATTATCATGCTGCAACATGAGGTGATGGTCCTGGATGAATGGCACAACAATGGGCCTCAGGATCTCATCACGGTATCTCTGTGCATTCAAAATGCCATCAATAAAATGCACCTGTGTTCGTTGTCCATAGCATACGCCTGCCCATACCATAAACCCACCTCCACCATGGGCCACTCGATCCAAAACGTTGACATCAGAAAACTGCTCACCCACACAACGCCATACATACTGCCTGCCATCTGCCCTGTACAGTGAAAATCGGGATTCAGCCTTTAAGAGAACACCTCTCCAAAGTGCCAGACTCCATTGAATGTGAGCATTTGCCCACTCAAGTCGATTACGATGATGAACTGCAGTCAGGTTGAGACCCCCGATAAGGACGGCGGACATTCAGATGAGCTTCCCTGAGACGGTTTCTGACAGTTTGTGTAGAAATTCTTCGGTTATGCAAACGGATTGTTGCAGCAGCTGTCCGGTTGGCTGGTCTCAGATGGTCTTGGAAGTGAAGATGCTGGATGTGAAGGTCCTGGGCTGGTGTGGTTACACGTGGTCTGCGGTTGTGAGGCTGGTTGAATGTAATGCCAAATTCTCTGAAATGCCTTTTGAATCGGCTTTTGGTAGAGAAATGAACATTCAATTCAAGGACAACAGCTTTGGTGGGAATTCCTGCAGTCAGCATGCCAATTGCACGCTCCCTTAAAACTTGCGACATCTGTGGCATTGTGCTTTGTAATAAAACTGCACATTTTAGGGTGGCCTTTTATTGTGGACAGCCTAAGGCACACCTGTGCAATAATCATGCTGTTTAATCAGCATCTTGATATGCCAAACCTGTGAGGTGGATGGATTATCTCGACAAAGGAGAAGTGCTAACTAACTTAGACAGATTTGTGAACAACATTTTAGAGAAATAGGCCTTTTGTGTCTACAAAGTCGTAGATCTTTAAGTTCAGCTCATGATAAATAGGGGCAAACACAAAGGTGTTGCGTTTATAATTTTGCTCAGTGTATTTGCAGTAGATTTTAAAAAATTTAGTTTTAAACCAGCAAGAAATTAGTCTTCAATTTGCTGTAGATCATAACGACAACCAATCAATTTTTTGTATTCTTTGTGGTTTTTCTCGATCAGTTGTCCACTAACTCCTGGTCATGAATGGGTCATGTGGGAAACATATGCAGATACTGTATGGCTCCCTTTAACAGATACAAATACTCTGCACAGTTGACAAATGTATTGCTTATCCCAAGTAAGACATCAAAGCATCACAATAGCATTTCCGATATCTCACTCGGCAGTCATAACCATTGCAGTAAATAAAATAATGTTGAAGCTTTCTGGCTGTAGTGCCAGTTGAAGCCATATGTGCACACCAGGCCTGCTGTAATAATTACATCTGCTAAACTACTATAAAGAGGAAGTGTTTGGGCCTTTTCCTACGTACGCAAACTTATTTGATTGTGTGCTGCCACAGAGCCATCATATCCATCATCCTTTCATTAATGCCCCTCTTTATTTCATTATTAGGTGCTTTACTTCTATCTGAAGCAACATTAGGGCTGGTTTCTTAAAAGTGTCTGAAAGAAGAACATTTCCTGTGGCTGACACCATCCAACCAAGCTTAACCCTTTCGTGTGCAGTATATTCAAATGACGGGGAGAATCCAGCTTGCTGTTTAGGGAACAAGAACTGCTCATCGTAAAAGTGAAGCTGTGTTTTGTCAACATAGGGCAAATCAGTAGGTTCAATTTAACGTAGTTCTCCTATGCCGCTTATAGGCGCAGTAAACTCATTGGGCATGATTTACTAAAGACAAATAGACTGTGCACTCTGCAAGTGCAGCTGCCCCAGAGCTTACTAAATGAGGCAAAGCTTCACTTTGCAAAGAATACCCAATCACATGCAAGGAAAATAAAAACAAAACAGCATTTTTGCTTGCACATGATTGGATGATGGAAGTGCTCATTTACTAAGCTCTGGAGCAACCACACTTTCAGAGTGCACAGTCTATTTGCCATTAGTAAATCAACCCCTTTGTGTGACAGCTTGACATGTTCCAGTCAAATAGGAGTCACATCCTGGTCTGTATCTGGAAGTCCTGTTTTTTCCTTCAGTACAAATGGCCACGACCCCTATCTATAACTGGCCTTTGCCGCAAAGAGCACATGGAAGGGTGACGCATGTCAAACAAAACCAAAGAAAATTCCCAGCATAACTTACCAGCCAGTCTGCAACCATCGGAATTACATAGTTACATAGTAGTTGAGGTCGAAAAAAGACACAAGTCTATCAAGTCCAACCTATGTGTGTGATTATATGTCAGTATTACATTGTATATCCCTGTATGTTGCGGTCGTTCAGGTGCGTATCTAATAGTTTCTTGAAACTATTGATGCTCCCCGTTGAGACCACCGCCTGTAGAAGGGAATTCCACATCTTTGCCGCTCTTAGACCCCTTTCACACTGGAGCGTTTTGTAGGTGCTATAGCTTTAAAAATAGCGCCTGCAAACTGCTCTAAAACAGCTGCTCCATTCACTCCAGTGTAAAAGCCCGGGGGCTTTCACGCTGGAGCGGTGCACTGGCAGGGCGTCAGAAAAAGTCCTGCCAGCAGCTTCTTTGGAGCGGGGAAGGAGTGGTGAACTCGCCGCTCCTCCACCGTTGCTTCCCATTGAAGTCAATGGGGCAGTGCTGCAATGCCGCCAGCAAAACGCCCCTCTGGTGGCATTTTGCGGGTGAATTTAACCCCTTTTCGGCTGCTAGCCTTTAATAACGCCCTGCTAGCGGCCGGATAGCGCCACTAAAACGACGGTAAATCAGTGCTAAAGATATCGCCGATTTACCGCTGACGCCGGTGGCGGCACAGTGTGAAAGGGGTCTTACAGTAAAGAACCCTCTACGTAGTTTAAGGTTAAACCTCTTTTCTTCTAATTTTAATGAGTGGCCACGAGTCTTATCCGAGTTGTACACTTGCAGAGCACTTGAAGCAAAAGTTCTAGTTGACAATTTTCCAATTTGTAGCAAATTTTCATGGCACATCTCTAGCAAGAGCAAAGTTGCATTGGCGACTCTACAGCAAGAGCTCTGCAACTCTACAGCATGAAAATTCAGCCACAGTGCCCCTTGTGGTGGGATGACTATTGCACTATATAACTGAACCAGAACTTGCAGCAGACTTGCAGAATGTTTGCAAAGAAATTTGATCTGGAGTCATGCAATGAGACTTGCTGCAATTGTGCAACAAACTTGTGAAGCCTGCCAAGTCTAGCAATAGCTTAGCAAGTCATTTTCACACTTGCAGCTCAATTGCTTGCTATCTTGCGACTAAGGTTGAGGACCACAGCTGTAGGCCACAATGAAACTTTTGTTTTGCTATTCACATGATCTTGAGTGAAGTCTGTCCCAGATAAATATTTTTGAATACTCAGGGACACAGCAGGCAAAATCTGGCATAGTGGCTTAGTCAGAGCGCAGCGGGCAAAACCCGACTGCATTCATTAGTGGCATAAATGTATCGTAAACTGATTCTACACTTCAAATGCCTTGAATAGCAGACATTTCCAGGAAAGAACTACATTAAAAAATATTTACATCGCTCTTGCTTTCCTGGAATTCTGAATGCAGAGATAAAACAAGTTAACATGGTCTATGAAACTCATTAGCCGCAGCAACCTCCGATATTTCATATATTGGCTATGACACACAATGAAAGTTCAGTTACAATATGATATTCTTTCTGACAGTATAGGAAAAGAGCATACATAATACATGAGTAAAGAAATATACTGTGTGCTGTTTTCTGTATGAATTTTATAAAGTTCATCACAAATCTAGAAAACACAGTTTTATCTCAAAGGTATTTGTAAGCCAAAGGAGAAAGTTATAACACTACAGGCTCTGTGCAGAAAAGTTGGAGAAATGAAAAATGTCTACATTGCCCAGAACGACCACTTTCTTTCTATCATTTTATAAATTGTGGTACAAAATGATAAAATGGATCTGATTGGTTTGTCCATAAAGCCTCAGGAGATGAGTTTATAAAACTGAGAAATCAAAAAACTGTTCGGTGATGAGTAGCTTATTGGCAGCTTCAGACAATAATATGGCCAATCTTAGAGAGCATGCGTAAAAGGGCTGTTAGTGTTTGGATGGTTTAGAGTCATCCTAAGTTCATGGCTAGCTTTAAAGCCCAACTGATGTTGAATTTCTTAACGTAAAATGAACCCCTTGACACCGGCCGCACACATATATGCTTGCTGTGTGGGCCTTAACAGTGAGCAGCCGCATATATGCGACCCTGTTAAAGCAACTTACCATGCTGAGCGGGCTCCCAGCCCAGTAGCCAGTGGGTACCAGAAAGCTTCTGATGCATACTAACGATCAGGAGCTTTCTGTAAGAGCCGGTTCACACCAGGGCGACTCAGGATCCGACTTCAGGTCGCCCCGAGACGCCCCAAGTCGCCCCAAGTTGCCCCCAAGTCACGCTGTAATGTTAGCCTATGGAGCCGTCTTTATGCACACTACAGAAGTCGCTCAGACTTCAAAAAAGGTTCCTGTACTACTTGAAAACGACTTCTAGGTGACTTGTATCCATTGAGTTCAATGTAAAGTCGCCTGCAAGTCGGATCCCTGTTCATTTTGACCATCACCTTCAGGCAAGTTCACAGGAAGTACAAAGGAATTTAACCCGGTTAGCCTTGATGTTGCCTCGAAGTTGCCTTGAAATTGCCTCGAAGTTGCCTTGCTGTTGCCTCGCAGTTGCCTTGAAGTTGCCTCGAAGTTGCCTCGAAGTTGCCTGGCAAAGTCGTGCCGACTTTGTGGTCGCTGTAGTGTGAACTGGCACTTAATGTGACCACTGTGGTTGGCTGTCCCAGTGGTCACATGATTGGAAAGCTCCCAATCGCTAGTATGCATTGGAAGCTTTCCGGTACCCACTGACTACCGGTCACATGACCCAAATGCCCACCTCCTCCTCCCAGCTTTTAGTACCCCTAAAGGGCTAAGAGGCGGTCAGAGGAAAGGGGTTAAAGTAGACCTAAAGGGACAACTTTTTATTTTCTAGATTGAGTAAGGGAGGGTTATCTTTTCAAATATTTTATTGAAAAACAAGTTTACAGTAACATCAAGAAAACAGAGGTAACTTTTACTGTTACAAACAATATACGAACATATTCAAAAGACAAACAGAGCGGGTGACATTGTAGCATGAATACATCAGTAATTTTCTGAGGCAAGCTGAAGGATATATCTGCATTTAGTTATAGTGTATCAGATACGTGAGTATAACGTAACTGTAACTGGGGTCAGGCCCCAACATGCACATGCACACCATGGGTATGGGGTGCTCTATAATAAGGGAACGTGGTAACAGTGATAACGCTTGGGGTGTGGGTTTGTCCACACCCTATTTAGAGTTTCGGGTAGAGGCGAGGGGGGGGGGGGGGGAGGTAAAGAAGGGGAAGAGGAAAGAGAAAAAGAGAAAAAGGAAAGCGGGGAGGGAAAGAAAGGAAGAGAAAAGAGCAGAAGTATGAGGTTGAGTTCAGGTTTGGTCGAGTGGCTCCCAGGATCCAGTGGTTTCCCCCTGGTTGCGGGGAGGGTCAGAGAGCGTGTTAGGGTTCCAGGAGGAGTTTGTCGAAGTCGCTGGGAAGAAAATGTTCCGCCCAGGGGCGCCAGATTTTAAGGTGCTGAGGGGTTCTATCTAGTATCTTGGCCTCAATTTTGCTGTGTATCATAGCACGGGTGACCCTGTTTTTAACTTCAGTGATGCTGAGGTTGGGGGTCTTCCAGTTTCTTGCTATTGTCTGCTTAGCGGCTGTAGTGAGTTGCAGCAAGAGGCGTAATTGCGCCTTAGTGTAGTCCTGTGGTGTGTAATTTAGGATAGCCAGAGCAGGGTCTGGGGCGATGTTGTGTCCAAGTAGGGTTGATCCCATTTGGAATATGGTCGTCCAAAACCGTTGGACTATTGGGCAAGTCCACCAAATGTGAAGGTGGGTGCCTTGCTCACTGCAGCCTCTAAAACAATTCGGGGAATGTGATGGGGTGAACTTGGCAATTCTTGCGGGCACCAAGTACCACCGCATTAGCACTTTGTAGTTTGCTTCTGAGGCGATGATGTTCTGGGATGCTAGTTTGGTGTTCGACCAAACAGTTAACCAATCCTCTGGGTCTAGGTCAATATTTAGGTCTTTAGACCATGCTGAGGCGTAGGGGGGTGTAGTCATGGGAGGGGAGGTCAAGTGTGTGTACAGTCTGGAGATAATACCCGGGGCATGAGGGTCTGAATCACAGACATCTTCAAAGGGTGTTAGGCCCGTGTGGGCTATATTCAGGCCGAGGTTAGTACTGATAAAATGAGAGATTTGGAGATAACGGAAGCACTCTCCTGGGGGCAAATGTGAGTGTGCCTGCAGGGTTGGGAACGGTATAACCGAGCCATGGGAGATTAGGTCTCGGAAGCGGTGCAGGCCTGCCTGTGTCCAGGTCTGGAAGGAGGATGGTTCGGTGAAAGCAGGGTAGAATAGTGGGTGGCCTATGAAAGAGAGGAGTGGGCGGTGAGGAGAAGCTAATTTAAATGTCCTAGATATCTTGTCCCAGAGCTTCAATGAGTGGAGAGTGACCGGATTGGTTGTGGGTCCCCGGTGTTGTGGGGGTAGCCAGAGCAAGTTGGATATAGAGATGGGGTGGGTGTCAATGGCTTCCAGTGCAACCCAAAGTGGGATTTCCGCTTTGGCATGATAGAGGGTTAGCTGGGCTAGTTGGGCTGCGTGAAAATAATGTACAAAGTTTGGTACTCCAAGGCCCCCTTGTAGTCTACTACGAAGTAAGACTGGCCTGGAAATTCTAGGTCTTTTAGTCCCCCATATATATTTAAACACACGGTTTTGTATCACTCTGTGGAAATAGGCCGGGATTGGTGTCGGTAGTACTCTGTATAAATAAAGAAGTTTGGGAAGCAGTGACATTTTTACTGCGGCTATTCTTCCTAGCCAGGAGACACATAGCGGTAGCCAGGTGTTAAGCAGTGAAGTCATATGTTTCAGCATGGGGATATAATTCGATTGGAATAGGTGTGAGGGGTTGCTCGTGAGCTTAATCCCTAGATACGGGATTGAGCTGGAAGACCATTGAAAAGGGAAGTTGGCTTGCAGTAGTTGGAATTCAGATTGGGTTAGAGAGACATTTAATGCTCTGGATTTCATCTGATTGACCTCTAGCCCAGAGACCATGGCGAACTTCTCTAGAAGCTGTAAGAGGTTAGGGAGGGTAGTATGTGGAGACGTAACAAATAAAAGGGCATCGTCAGCGAAAAGGCATAGCTTGTGTGTGGTGTTGGCTATTTCTAGGCCCCGAATATCATGGTTAGACCTTATCAGGGAAGCTAAGGGTTCGATTATTAGGGCGAATATCAGGGGAGATAGGGGGCAGCCCTGCCGGGTACCTCTTTGAATCGGGAAGCAGTCTGATTTAAACCCTGAGTATTTCACGTATGCCTGGGGTTGTGTGTATAAGGCACTTATCCACTGGAGGAAGTTTGGGCCGAAGCCCCACTTCTGCAGGATGTAGTGTAAATATGGCCAGGACACCGTATCGAAGGCTTTCCTGATATCCAAGGACAAAAGGTGCATGGGGATGTTGCGTGACTTAGCTATGTGCTGAAGGAGGATTATGCGGCGGATATTGTCACTGGCCTGCCTGCGGGGAATAAAGCCAACCTGGTCCTTGGATATCAGGTCACCTATGATTGGGTTGAGTCTCAGGGCTAGGATCTTGGCCAAAATTTTAATGTCCACATTCAGTAGAGATATGGGTCTGTAATTTGACCAGAGAGTATGGTCTGTGTTGGGTTTGGGGATCATGGCAATTATGGCCGTTAAGGTGTCGCGGCCAAATGATTGCTGCTTTAGTAGGGCGTTGAAGGAGTGGGTGAGGAGTGGGGCTAGGGTAGGGGCGAACTTTTTGTAGTAAGCGCCCGGAAGACCATCCGGGCCTGGGCGTTTATTGGGTTTGAGGGTTTTGATCGCTGCAAGAACTTCGTCTGTTGAGACCGGTTCATCTATAGACTCACGATTGGCCTCCGACAGCTTGGGAATTGCTAGGTTGTGAAACAAAGTTTCAGATAGGTTGGGAGGAAGCGGTCCCTTTGATTCATATAGTTTAGCAAGACGTTTGCGGAACTCAGAGAGCACCTTGATGGGGTTGCTGGTGATACAGTCGGGGGCCAACTTGAGCCTGATTGGGTTGTGAATACGGTCTGGTTGACGAAGGCGGAGTGCTAAGAATGTATCCTGCTTGTTAGCTTTGGTATAAATTTTATGATCGGATCTGCGGATATATTTGTCCGCAGATTCGGCCAGAAGGAGGTCTAACTCCAGTTTGCATTTATCAAGAATAGTTTTGTTGGCTTCTGTAGGGGAGGCTTGGAACTGTAGGTAGGAGGATTGGAAATCGGATTCTAGGGTTTGAAGTTTAAGTCTTTTGAGTCTTTTAATTTGTGTGGCGACTGAAATACATTTGCCTCGAATTACCGGTTTGTGGGCTTCCCATAGTAGGATTGGGGAGATGTCTGGGGTATTGTTGTGCTGGAGGTATTCTTTAAGAGCAACTTGTATATCTATACAGTAAGACTGGTTAGTAAGGAGAGAGTCATTCATGCTCCAAGATCTATCCCCAGATCTAGGGATCAGGGAGGAGACCGTGGTGATGACTGCACAGTGGTCTGACCAGGTGATGGGGTGTATAGAGGAGTGGAGCAATATGGGGGAGGATGCAACCGGAACAAAGATGTGGTCAATTCTAGAGAACGATTTATGTGGGTGAGAGTAGAAGGTGTAATTTTTCTTGAGTGGATTGCACTCTCTCCAAGAATCCAGAAGGGATGTTTGCTGTAGTAATGTACGAAATTGTAGGGAGGGGGAGAAGTGTTCCGGGGCATAAGGGGATTTATCGAGATGGGCATGTGTTACTAAGTTTGAGTCTCCACATATGAATAGAGTGCCTTTACAGTGTGTTCTAGTGACTTGGAATAAGTGTGAGAAGAAGGGGATTGGGTTGGAGTTTGGGGCGTAGTAGGAGACAAAAGTGGTTTCTATATCCTGTAGGAGACCAACTAGTATGATGTATCTACCATTCGGATCTTTTATTTCTTTTGTGAGGGTGAATGGAAGAGTATGGTGAAAGGCTAATAACACTCCCCTGTGTTTTGTGTCAGCGGAAGCTGTGTATACCCTGGGGTAACGAGTGCTAAAAAATTTAGGGGTATGGCGGGCTGAGAAGTGAGTCTCTTGCAATGCTATCACATCTGCTTTTAGGGTGGCAAAAGTTTGAAAAGCTTTGACTCTTTTGTTAGGTGAGTTCAGGCCCTTAACGTTAAGGGAGAGTATGTTTAAGGGGGCCATTTCTGTGTGGTGGTGGGTTTTGTGTCCTGTAGGCTATGGTCACAGGGAGCCACTCGACCCAGGAAGATTAAGCAAATAGGGGAGAGAAGGTAGGAGGGAAGAGCAAGGAAGAGCAAGGTAGGGAATAGAGCAAGGCATTAGGCGGTAGAGTAACGGTACAAAGCGTCGGGTTGCCCGACAAGGTGGGGTGCTCGGATCCCGCAGCCGGAAGGAGGCTGAGGGGTGTGAGTACCAGAGAGCGAGGGAGCAGTGACTGCTCCCCGCTGCAAATGGACAAAACAAAATTGCTATACAGCAAGGATCAAAAAATAACAATCATAAGGTGAATGAACTGTTTTTGTCAAACTGGCTGTAGATTGTTCTGTAGAGTTGCCTAAGTATCTACACGAGTTAAGTAAGAATCTCTCATCAAGGCTTGCATAGATATATACCAACATTAGGAAATAAGGGCGAGAAAAGGGGGGGGGACGGGGGAGGGATGGGGAAGGGAAAGGGGGGGGGGGAGGGGACAAGAGTAAGGGGGATAATCAGGGGGTGTAGGAAAGGGGTATGGGGGAGGAGGGGGAGGGGAAGCAGGAGGGTAAGGTAGGGGGGACTGGGAAGGGTAGGGGTGAGGTAAGGGAGGGGGTGGGTATATATATGAGAGATTAGACAACAGGTAATGTGGTATTGCTTTCTGAGTAGAGTTACAGGGTTATGGTACTACATACCGGTTTTGAGGACCCCGCACTCCCTGCAAAGGGGTTAACCCCGCAGGGAGTGCAAGGTGTCAAAAAAGAAACAGTTTCACATAAAATGTACACGTTTTCAGGTAATAATAAGGTGATCTTTTAGTTATACGATCGTTGGATTGATGGTTAGTAATGGTGACTGAACCATAGAGGGCCGCCTAAAGGCGGGTTTGTGTCCAGGACTTGTTTGCTGGGTGTAAAGGCTACATACCCAGTCGTTGTCTTCTAGGTGTTGGTGGTCTGTGTTGAAGTCTGCTTGCTGAGTTGGAACTAGGAGAGCATTTCTCAATACGGGTTGGTGTAAAGTTCCAGAGCAGGGTATCGGGTGTCCATCAGGAACCTAGAAGAGAGACAAGCAGGACAAAACGGCAGGGGGAAGAGATACAGTTATCTGTTCAGCGTGGGGTGCGGGGCTTCTGGTTGGTGAACTGGTCACCCTCCTGGTATCGGGATGGAGTCCCTTTACGGATCGATGATGGTCCTGGAGGGTGGCGAAGTGGTGTTGCTGAGTATGGCATGGCCGGCATGCGGGCTGGAGTGCGTGGCATCATAGTTTCGGAGTGCTGGATTGAAGGTGCAAGGTGGAGGTTCTCCAGCAGCCGTTGCAGTGATTCTGGTGTGTTGCAAGAGTGCTGTTGACCTTGATAGGAGAACTGCAGTGCAAAGGGAAATTTCCATGTATATTTAAGCTGGTGTTGCATCAAGATCTGCAATTGCGGCTTCATGGCCCTTCGTTTGGCTATTGTTAGAGGGGCTAAGTCGGAGAAAAGCTGGTATTTGTGGCTTTGAAATAGGAGTTCTTCCTTCTTGCGGGCAGCTGTAAGAAGCTGTTCTTTAGTGCGGAAGTAATGTAACTTTACTATGATGTCTCGCGGGGGGCCATCGTTTTGGCGGCGAGTAAGGGCCCTGTGGACTCGATCAAATTCAAGCCTTTCAATGGGGATTGAGGGGGCCAGTTCTTGGAATAGAGCTGTCGTGAAAGATTGTGTGTCTTCCACCGTCTCAGGTATGCCACGCAGGCGGAGGTTGGACCTGCGGGAGCGGTTTTCCGCGTCCTCCAAACGGGAAAGCAGCGTTGCATTTTCCTCTCTAAGTGCAGCCTGTTCTTGGGTATGTTCCTGGAGGGTGAGTTCTATATCGTCCACCCTTGTTTCCAGGTCTGCGGTGCGCTGGCCTATCTCGCGGATCTCGCGGGACAGTCTGTTGGTGATTTGCTCAGATGTGCTTTTGAGGGCTTTCTGTAGCATGTTTTCCATATGTTGTAAAAAAGCACTTTGTGACATACCTGAGGGTGGCAGGGGTGGTGATCCTCCGATGTTAGAGTCGGTTTCATCCCCTTCGTCGCTGTCCGGTGGGTCCGGAGCAAGTGTGGCTGCGTGTTGTTTGGCGAGGGCCTTCGCCGCCATCTTGTAAGAAGCGCGGGCTAGTGCTTCCTTGATTGGTTTCGGCTTGTTTTTCCCCCTATGGCCCGTAAGAACCATTTCGGATTGTGCTGGGGTGGTTCGTGTGTCTGTCCTGGGAGACAGGAAGGTTGCTGGCGGGTTCAGTCTGCCGTATGGGGTCCGGTAATGCAGCGGGGAGTGCGGAGCTCTAATGGAGAACGTCTGCCATGTCGAGCTTCGCGCATGCGCCCGCCGTAAGGGAGGGTTATAATATATATATATATATATATATATATATATATATATATATCTGTAAGATGTATTTTTGTTTTCAATCCATTTTTTTAATTAAAGTAGAAGTCGTATAAACATATACAGGATACAATTGCAACATTCACTGGCAATTGCCCGCAGTATAAGAACACAAAGCAAACAGTGTGTTTAAGACCACTTTCACACTGGGGCGCTTTGCAGGAGCTACAGCGCTAAAAATAGCAAAGTGCCCTGAAACAGCCGCTGCTGTCTCTTTAATGTGAAAGCACAGAGGGCTTTTACACTGGAGCGGTGCGCTGGCAGGTTGCCAAAAAAAGTCGTGCTAGCAGCATCTTTGGAGCGGTGAAGGAGCCATGTTTACACCGCTCCTTCACCGCTCCTGCCCATTGAAATCAATGGGGCAGTGTGGCTATACCACCGGCATATCACTGCTGCAGCGGCGCTTTGCGGACAGTTTTAACCCTTTTTCGGCTGCTAGCGGGGGTCAAAAACGCCCCGCTAGCAGCCAAATACCACCGCTAAAATGACGGTAAAGCGGCGCTAAAAATAGCACCGTTTTACCGTCGACGCCGCCCCTGCCCCGGTGTAAAAGGGGCCTAAGTGTGAATGTGTACATGAGATATTAACTTCCGAAAAGAGATAGTATGAAGATAAACCTTTAATAGGGAGTCATACTGGGTCGCGTGGATAGATTAGGGGCTTAGAAGTCGTTTCTGACCTTATTCAGTGGAGGTAACCTGGGGCCTAGTGGGCAGTCCAAGGGAACTGATAATAGTGGCCGGTAAAGTAAGGTGGATGACATGATAAAACTTGCATGTTATGTTTGAGACAGCTTGGGTGTGCTGTTGAAGTGGCTCCTGTCTCTATTCGGGACTTCCCAAAGCCCTAGAGTCTATAGCTGGCTTAGTTAAGGTTCCGGACCCAGCATGACCTGTAATTGAATATCATTTATTGAGATACAACGATTAGATGGTTAAGACTATAGTGTATTAATAGTGGGAGTGAGAGGGCAGACAAATTTAAAAGCAAAGAGAGCACTCCTGGTTGGTGCTGGGCCCAATATTGCTAGGGGAGACTAGGTAGACCCTCAAACATGTAAGGTGTATTTTTACCATTTGTGTCCCATTGGGCTGATTTCACTTCCTGTCCCATAGCCAAAACAGGAACTAAGAAAAACATCCCTCTAAAGTGAGGAAATAGCGTCCCTATTGAAAAATATCCCCACTTTTCCTATTCTGGGGACAAACCATAATTTGCCATTTTATTTTCCTTTCCTTTTTCTTTTACTGTCCTTTTACTAAACCCAGGACCATGTATTCACTATATCTGCTTTCCCACAGTACACAGAACATGGCAATGCAATTATTTTAGTAAATATGATTGGCTAAATACCTTTTCTCATCAGCAGTATATAGCAGTCTTGTGACTTCTATCAGTGTCTGGTTAAAGCTTGTAGGAGGAGTTCTCAGTCTCCTATGACTGTCCTATGAGGCTGCAGTATCCCTGCCCCTCTGTCTGGACAGTGGTGATTGGCCCTGTGTTGATCACATGCACTCTCCCAAAAAAAAAAAAAAATCTCAAAAGCAATACACACCAAACTGAACATGTGCAGAGTGCCCCCAAGGCTCTGTACTGTCAGGAGATGGATTGGGGACAGTAAAAAAAGTGGATGATCAGAGAAGACAGGATCAAACAGGCTTTTTACACAATGCAGAGGATTAACCCATTAGGTTCCACAGTGAGTATAACAAGCATGCTTTACTGCATATACAGACTGATTTTACTGTTGTTGGTTTAGTAGCACTTTAAGTTACTAACCCAAGATAGGAAGCTGCACACCCACATATGTCCTTGTGAAGACATAGCTTTTATTAGAACAACTGGTAAAACGGCAGCTAATTTAGGTGATTCTGCTCTAAATCATCAATAGAGGTATGGTGACAATTGTCCAATTACATACAAAATAGCCACCGATATAAATACGGTGCTAAATGATACCTCTCATGCAGACACTCGTCGCATGCTGCAATTTCACCGGTTGTGCTATTAAAAGCCATGTTTTAGCAGGGACATACAGTATGTCGGGTGCATTAACAGGGGCATGTAATTAAAATTCTTGATATAGTATTTCATAGCAGGGCCCGTTCCAGCACCCAACAAGAGTAACTGAGAGGGCTTACAGTATTCTGGTACCAACACTACCACCACCAACGGCCCAATTTTTCTGCCCCTATTTAACAGAGGCATGTCATTACAATTTTTGATATAGTATTTCACAGCAGGGCCCATTCCTGTGCTCACCAAGAGTAACTGTGAGGGCTTACAGTGTTCTGGTACCACCAACATCTAAGGCCCAATTTTCTGCAGAGTATATAGGGCAGGCTGTATAGTATATAAACTTCTGTTCAGAGTATATAATGCCTGGGGGACCTCCGTGCCATTTAAAAAAAAAATTTGGGTGCGGGTTCCCCTTAATATCCATACCAGACCCAAATGGTCTGGTAATGGACTGGGGGGAGGAACCCATGCCGTTTTTTTTTTTTCAATGATTTTCATCTATATTGCGCCGCAAGTAGTTTTAAATGACATTTTCTACTTTAGAAATTTAATTTTGCTGTCGTATTGTGCTAAACACAGGAAAAATGCGCTACTTTACAGGCATACTAAGGACACCCCCCAGGCTGATTTTTAAAGGAATATTACATTTTTTGTTTCACTTTAAGCATTATTAAAATCACTGCTCCCTAAAAAACTTCCATTTTTAAAACTTTTTTTGCAATAATACATGTCCCCTGGGGCAGGACCTGGGCCTCCAAACACTTTTTATGGCAATAACTTGCATATTTTCACATTCGTGTTCCTATAGACTTTAACGGTGTTTGCGTGTTCAAACACATTTTTTGCCTGTTCGCATGTTCTGCTGCGAACTGAACAGGGGGGTGCTCAGCTCATCCTTAATGGAGACCTAGGAATTACTGTCTGTTGAAAATGGTGGTGCTTTATAAAAACAAAGCTTCATATCATAAAAGACCAGTATAATTCTATTCCTGAAAGAAAAAGCAGATGTGTTCAACGATATGTCATGCCAGTAATTGCCACGGAATGTTTTCACATTTCAAATATACCAGTGTGATTAGCAGCGATCACAGAACCTTCTATGAAGCACAGTAAAGCCTTCTAAAAATATAAGGTATCTACATGTCTCACCTGCATTACAAATCCCCAAAAAACAAGGAGTTTAATCCTTATTTTATAAACAAAAAGGTGAAATAATCCAACAGTATAAAACTTAGTACTAATCCACAGTAGCACAACTAAAAAAATGCAACAGAAAAAGGTTAAACATAAAACATACTCAGAATAAGTCCTCCACGTGAAAGTCCCTATTGGTGTGTTAAACCAATATAAATCTTGCTGTCAGTGAAACAACTTGGATCCACTACCGCTATGATAAAACTGCCCTTCTCCCAAAGGAATATAACTCACCAGATCACATTGCCCCCCATTCTCATGAGTAGGCCAAATCGGCAAAATATATGGAGTAGTGACTCCACTTGCAAGACTCCACATCACTTCTCTACCTTTTTTATATCATGAGCTCTTTTCCACATGTAGTAAAAAAGAAACAAAGGCCTCCACTAGTGTAATACTTCCAACACCAGACAATTTATTTAAAAGAGATTCACTCACGTGTTAAAAGACGTAAACAAGCATTGCAAAAAAAGATGGCAGCCCAGTAGCATTCTCACAACTATCTCGCCACCTCCATGCTGGTTCTTACCGCTGTTAGGAACTCGTCACTAGTTCTCCCAACACCGATGCACCACTACCGTGTAGCCACATGCCGATGCGTTTCATCACTTCCTATTTCGTCACAGGGGCTTATGTTAGGATAGCGTGCAAAGCAATGAAAAACATGCCTTTATGCTCCCTTGCCAACTGTACATCCAGAACTTTTGGTTCATAGCACAGGTACAACCTGATATTATAGCCTTATTCCAAACTGCATTCTGCTGTTTCATGTTCTTTGAACCTGTGGTACAGTGCACAAAAACTAAATACCAAAGTGAACCAAGAAAGTTTATGTGAACACACACAAACAAAAGTGCACTTAGGGTGTGTCGTATGGACCCATCCCAACAAGGAAGGACGCTTCTCTGATCCCCAGAGCACAAGACTACTGACGGGGGCAAAGCCCACATAGGTCCACCCAACCAAAAGGCCAGTTGGACCCCATCCCCATGATCCGCCAAAGAGTACTAGGTGAAGGGCTCTCTCGAACAAGGATCCACCAAAGCAGGAGAGGAATGAACCTAAGGGCCATGCATCCCCCCACCCCCTAGACTTCAAGGTAGGCCTGAAGACCCACGCCCTACAATCCAAGTGAAAAAACGCACATCAGTGTAGGTGTTTCAGGCTTGCTTTCCATCATCATTGCAGTGCATAGAAACAATAGTTTTTATAGAGTAGGGCTTGGTATTAATGAGAACGTATATATAGGCAAAGTAACGGTAAGGTGGGCCAAAAGGAATGATAATTTCTTCAAAACATTATCAGAAAATTTAACAATTAAATGGTAGTGAGCAACTTTCATTCCTATAATGCCGCGTACACACGGTCGGAATTTCCGATGGAAACAGTCCGATGGGAGCTTTTCAACGGATTTTCCGACCGTGTATATGCCCATCGGTCTTTTTCTGTCGGAATTTCCGACGGACTTTGGATTGAGAACCTGTTCTTAATTTTTCCGACGGAAAACCTTTCTATCGGATTTTCCGATCATGTGTATGCAATTCCGACACGCAAAATTCCGACGCATGCTCGGAAACAATTTGACGCATGCTCAGAAGCATTAAACTTTTCTTTTTTTTTAGTGCAGTCGAACGTGTTGTATGTCGTGGTGTTATTGACTGTCGGAATTTGGTGTGACCGTGTGTAGGCAAGACAGTTTGAGTGAAATTCCATCAGAATTCAGACGGGAAAACCATCAGAGCTTTTTCAGACGAGAATTCCAACCGTGTGTACGCAGCATAAGACCAATCTTAGCTGGGCCTAGTATTACAGTTTTCATTGACAGATCTGCATATTCCAAAAATGTACATGTAACAGGGTTTTTCCCATATGTTGACAGTGAAAGAATCTATTTTCACTGCAAACAAGAAATGATCCTTAACTGGAAAAATACCATATGTTACTTTCTAATACCATTAATATATTAACCACAGCAAGACAGTTAATACCGTTATACAGTAGCTGTGTTAAAGTGGTTGGCCGGGTTAAAGATTAAACAAATCCCCCTACATAAATTGTACCTGTTTATCTGCGGCAATCTCTTCTCTACAGCCTCCTAAAGTACGAGGATCAAAGACTATTTTTCAGCTCCAGAAGACAGGGGCTGGGCATCTGATGTCACACAGTTCACAGCACAGTGCAGAGAGCTGGGTGTAATTTGAGACTTAAGTGAAGAAAATGGATACACCCCCTATACATAGTTTCATAGGGAAACATGCACAGCTGCGGCTATCAGTTACCTTCTGTGTGCTGGAGAGAGGGTAGGACCGTCTGTCAGCAGTGAATCTTACAGATAGCAGAGAAATGAGCGAGAAGACAGACATTGCACTAGATGCTTTGAAATAAGGCAAGAACACAATGTAGAAAGATATGCTTTGTTCATGTTTTATTTCAGAAGCTTACAACCGCCTTAACCTTTACGTGTAGATTGACTTTAATTTATTATATACAGCCAATTTTCATGACATATTATCTAAGTTGCATATACATTATGAAGCATTGATCTCCATGATATATTTGTACTCCTCAGTGTAGGAATATAAACATAATTATAGAATACCTTTGAAATAAAAAAAGTCATTAACATACTGTTTGAGTGATATGACAGTCTTTCTACCAGAGAATGTTGAATGGCCAAAACTAGCAGAATCATTTGAGCAGATAAAGATAGAAATACTGGCTATGCATTATTCATATCATCTTCATGGGACTATATTCATTATTTACACACTAATTAAACAGCTCTGTAGGAACTGTTGAACTGACCGACAGTCATCTCGTACATGCAGTACAAAAATAGACCAAACTTAGAAAGCCACTTAAAAAATATGTTAATGACTCCTTTTTCTTTGCTGTTTCAGTGAGCCTTTTTATAGTAATGACTGAAAATGTCAGGATGAATTCCTACTCTAAAACAACAGTGTACAAATAAATGTAGATATGCACATCAACAAATGTTGGGTTAAAGTCCTGGCATTCAATTTCAACTGCCTCAACTGTGCAAGTGGAAGCTGGTCCTCTGGTCAGTTGGGTTGATTTGTTAAAGAAATAGAGATTGTTCATGGATGTTCCCTTTGTGAATAGGGATGAGCCAAACCTACCTACTGAAGCGCCTTGAGGCGATCCAGTTCGTATTTGTAGCGCTATACAAGTCATTCATACTGTACATTAGTAAAGTTCGGGTGCTGAATCCAGATCCCGATAAAGCCAATGGAAGCCAAATGTCAACAAACAGTGCCATTTGCAAGGCTAAGGGATTGTCATAAAATGGCATGGGGGCACTGCCCTGGGGAACAAGTCCAAAAGCTGTAATCATATTTGAAAATCTCCATTTGGTAGGGAGCTGCAATTATAATAATGCTTTCAGGGCAACATTAAAAATGCAAAATTTTCTTTAAATAACATATCAGGTGGGGTGCTGGACTGTGGCCAGTGTGGGTAGAAAATTCTGTGACAATAATCTCAGACAGTAATGCCGCGTACACACGATCAGATTTTTAGTCTGAAAAATCTTGGATGTTTTTTCTGACGGAATTCCGCTCAAGCTTGGCTTGCATACACACGGTCACACAAAAGTTCTTTGAACTTTCGACCGTCAAGAACGTGGCGACGTACAACACTACGACGAAAAAATATAAAAATAAAATGAAGTTCAATGCTTCCGAACATGCATCAAATTGTTTCCGAGCATGCACAGGAATTTTGCGATTCGGAATTGCTACAGACTATTGGAATTTCCGATGGAGCATACACACGGTCGGAATTTCCGATCAAAAGCTCTCATTGGACTTTTGCTGGCGGGATTTCCGATTGTGTGTATGGGGCTTAAAGTGGATGTAACCCCATTTTTTTTTTTTTTGTTGATTTCATAATGTAGAGAATAAGATTTCCTTTCATTTGAGCCCAGTCTTGCCACACAGATTTACTCAAGGCCTGAGCAATCCTCTTTTATTGTTCAGTTAGAGAAATCTTGACAAAGTCTTGAAAACTTTGTTAAAAACGCCCCCTTGCTGTAAGTGACAGGTGATTTACATATCTCATGCACTAGCCTGAGACAGGTTATCATCAGATCACTGGATGTTCTACTCTGCCCAGCTCTGACTACATACATGTCCCCTAAATCACTTGTCTGTCTATAGTCTGCTGACTGTTCACTGCATCCCATGATGAGAAACATCCAGTCAAAACACAGTAAAGCTGGGAGAGCTGGAGCGGAGGGGAGGGGGATGTGAATTGTGAACTTTTTACACAGGATGTGCCTGTCTCAGGCTAGTGCATGAGATATGTAAATCACCTGTCACTCACTTGACAAAGTTTTCAAGACTTTGTCAAGATTTCTCTAACTGAACAATAAAAGAGGATTGCTCAGGCCTCGAGTAAATCTGTGTGGCAAGACTGGGCTCAAATGAAAGGACATCTTATTCTCTACATTATGACATAAAAAAAAAAGGGTGGGGGAATAGTGCCAAATCATTGGTAGGATTGGTTTCCCATTATTAGTGTCAGTTGAAAGAATAATGCCCCAAGAGCCAGAGAAAGGCAAGCAAAGAGCCGCATCCGGTCCTTGGACCACAATTTGAAGAACACTGCCCAAGATAATAATTTTATATGGAAGCTAATGGGGACCTCCACACAAAAGAAGAAAAACAGTGTGGGGTTTCCCTTAAAAATATATACCAGATGTTTATCTTTGATTATCTTTGATGAGGGTCTGCTATTGTTGTCAAAGGGGACCCCACACAAAAAAACAAGCAAACAAAAATTACAATAACATAGCTACTCCTCCAAATGTCTGGTATGAATTTTAAGGGGGAACCTCATGCAAAAAACATTCATTTTTCTTTGATAAATGAATGTCATTGAAATAGAAACATTATTTCATTTTTTAAAAGACAATCTCTCTATGTTGCTGCATTACAGGTTTTGATGTACAGTTCTAATTTTTGGTTTAGAAGGAAACTCCTTTAAATTAGGTGTATGGCCTTGGCTGATTACAGCTTTTAATGAGTGCTTTATACTAACTAATGTACCCTTTGCTATAAATTTCTAGGAAAGTAGCATTAACCAAGAGTCCATTGAGCATCTAAGCATACAACGCCACAGGCCAGCAATTCAGTAATTGATAGCTTAAAGACTAAATGTAGTTTCAGCAATAGACGTGTACTTTTATTGCAATGGCATTAAAGCTCTGATTCAGAGATGCTTTACTGTTTTCTTCTTCCTAGCCCTTCCCCAATGGCAGCAGAATATTTTGAACCCCCATCATTGTGCTGCAGAAAAATAAAAAACTGCTGTTCTATGCAGTGGCAGTGGTTTCACTGTATACAGGGCTCTCAAAACGCCCCCACCCATTGGAATGAATGGCGCCTTGGAAGTGCTGCAACATGGGCGGTTCAAACCCTTTCCTCAGCCGCTAGCGGGGATTAAAAGTGCCCCTCTGAAAAATACTTTGCCAGCCAAACAAATAACCTAAGTTCCTTCAATAACCAATGGGCACCATGGACATCAAGATTTCTTGATATTGATTGACCCCATTAGTAAAAACCTCACCAATAGGTATTAAAAGAACTACTCATAGGTTCCGCTACAGTGTTCGTATTTCCTTTTTTTTTCTTTTATTTTCATATATTCTTTATACTTGTGTTTTCTGTTAACTTTTATGCCCCGTACACAGTGATCGGACTTTCCGACAACAAAACCGTGGAATTTTGTCCAAAGGTTGCTGGCTCCAACTTGTCTTGCATACACACGGTCACACAAATGTTGGCCAACAGTTACGAACGTAGTGAGGTACAAGACATACTACGTGGCAGAAAATTTGAGAACCTGCTAGCCAACATTTGTTGGTGGAAAGTCCGACAACAAATGTTTGATGGAGCGTACGCACAGTCGATCTTTCCGCCAACAAGCTCACATCCAACATTTGTTGTCGGAAAATCCGATCGTGTGTACGGGGCATAACAATTATCACAGATAATGCAATGATAGTCTGCAAACCCAGTGTTTGTGTTGAAATGTCATTGCTAACCTGGGACAAGTGCGTTCATGGGGACGCGACATCCACATTGTGTAGTAGGATGTACGCACCCTCTCAATAAAAGATAAATACTTAGGTAATATTAATGTAAACTTACTACTACTATCTCTAAGCATATGCAATGCTACTGTTGTACTTTATGTGACAATGCTATATTATAATAAAAAATAATAATAAGAAAAAAAAAAGAAAACCCTTAGCGGCCGAAAAGTGCCGCTAAAATTACGGTAAAGCGCTGCTAAAACGAGCAGCGCTTTACCGCCAACGCAGCCGCGGCTACAGTGTGAAGGTAGCCTTACAGACCGACTACAATCTTTTTCTCAACAGCTGCTTGCATTTGCTGCATATGGATGTAAAATATTTTTATATTCTGATCCCTTTCTTCCAGCAGTTTCAGAAAAAAAAAAAAAAAAAAAAGATTCCTGGCTTGCAAATTCCTACACAGTAAATTTGTAACACCTTAGGGCCAATGCACCATTAAATTTGCTGAAAGGCCAGTTATACAGCCAAATTGCATATGCTGTAAGTTTTCTCTTTATGATTAGCTTACCTTGAGACTTTATAAAAATTCATTTCTACTCTGGGATGAGCACATTTTATTGTGTTGAGGCGGAGTGCATGGCTTTATCATTGGCTTTGTGTTTTTTTTTTCGCATTGGAAACAGAAACCAGACAGAGTTGTTAGAAAGAAGAATTTACATAAGGAAGCTAAACGTAAGATCCTATTTTAACCGCTTCAGCCCCGGAAGATTTTACCCCCTTCCTGACCAGAGCACTGCATAGTTTTAACTTCGCGGCCGTGCGAAGTTCCACCAAAACAAAAGTGACGTCCTTTTTTTTCCCATAAATAGAGCTTTCTTTTGGTGGTATTTGATCACCTCTGCGGTTTTAATTTTTTGCGCTATAAACAAAAAAATTGCGACAATTCTGAAAAAAAAGCAAGATTTTTTACTTTTTGCTATAATAAATATCCTCATATCTTCTCCAGAGAGAATAAGTTCAGCGCTCGAAAACTTTCTTCATAACGAATATCCTCCAGACCCTTTATTAGCTTTGTTGCCCTTCTCATTTTTTTTCTAACACCCTAGAGAATAAAATGGCCGTTGTAATACTTTCTGTCACACCTTATTTGCGCATCGGTCTTACAAGCGCACTTTTTTGAATTAAAAAATAAGACAACACTAAAGTTAGCCTAATTTTTTTTTAGATTGTGAAAGATGATGTTACACCGAGTAAATTGATACCCAACATGTTATGCTTTAAAGTTGCGTCTGCTCGTGGAATAGCGACAAACTTTTACCCTTAAAAATCTCCATAGGTGACATTTAAACAAATTCTACAGGTTGCATGTTTTGAGATACAGAGGCTAGAATTATTGCTCTCGTTCTACTGATCGCGGTGATGCCTCACTTGTGTGGTTTGAACACCGTTTCCATATGCGGGCGCTGCTCACGAATGCGTTCGCTTCTGCACGCAAGCTCGGCAGGACGGGGCGCATTTAAAACATTTTTTTTTTCTTATTTATTTTAACTTTTATTTTCACACAGTTTTTTTTTTTTTTAAGTGTCACTTTTATTCCTATTACAAGGAATGTAAACATCCCTTGTAATATAAAAAAAAGCATGACAGGACCTCTTAAATATGAGATCTGGGGGTCAAAAAGACCTCAGATCTCATATTTACACTAAAATGCAATACAAAAAAAAAACAATTTTCATTAGATTTTTTTTTTAAATGGCCCTTTAAGAGCTATGGGCGGAAGTGACGTTTTGATGTCGCTTCCGCCCTGCAATGGTATGGAGACGGGTCAACTTCCCCTCAATACCTCAATACCCAGGAAGGACAAGGATCTGATTGCCTCCAGTAAGCAGAGGAGGGCACCAGAGCATGGCGAGAGGGGGCGGGCCCCTTTTCCGCCGCTGATAAATGTGATCTTGCGGCGCATCTACCACAGAGACCACTATTATTGGAAACCGGACCTCCCGACAAAGAAGAGGATACCAGGGTTATGCCAGTTAGCTGCTGCCATAATAAAGATATTCCTCTTCAAAGTTAGGACGTATATCAACGTGCAACGGCGGTCCGGAAGTGGTTAATAGAAACAAGAGAACCTGAGAGTAGGATACTTTTGAAATTCCCTGATTGAGTGAGGGAGGTGTTCCCAAGGTCCTCCAAAGTTATAGTCCCTGAACGGCCCACTACATTTTGTTTCAAATGGTCTAGAGTTGGTCTGTGTGTACCGGAGTCTGATTACCGATAAAAGCATACCGGTAAAGATAAAAGACAAATAAGGCCATGTGGGGACTAGGGATGGGGACAGTAGACCTCAGTAGGGGGTAGCAAAATGATTTGGGGACATAACAAAGGATGAGGAGTGCACCAGGTGGAAAGGAGGGGGGGGGGGTCTCAATGTATCTCATACAGGATGACATTTTGGAGGGAAAAGGAGGGAAGTTCCTGGAACAGTTTCTAATGTGTTGTCTATTTACAAATGAAGGTATCTTACCTTTTTTGCAAATTCACATATTTTGTTATCTTTTTCTTTATAATAATATTTACTATTTTTTTAATTGACACAATCAAATTTTTAATTTGTTTAGTTAATATAATTATTATTATTATACACGATTTATATAGCACCAACAGTTTACGCAGTGCTTTACAATGTATAGGAGGGACAACACCATTACAGTACAGTTATATATATATATATATATATATATATATATATATATATATATATATATATATATATATATATATATAAATAAATATATATAGTTATATATATATATATATATATATATATATATATATATATATAAATAAATATATATAGTTATGTATATAGTTATATATATATATATATATATATATATATATATACATATATACTATATTGTCAAAAGTAATGGGATGCCTGCCTTTGCACACATGAACTTTGATGACATCCCAGTCTTATGCTGGCCATACACTTTACAAAAAATTGTCCAAACCCATTTTCGAAAAATGAACGTTTGGCCACGAGCGCAAACGATAGTGCCATCATGTAATGAACGATAAATCATTCAGTGGAGATAAATAAATACATTTTGTGTTCGTTTTTTTACATATACTTAGTGCAGACAGGTCGGACGGGAAACACATTAACCTTTCAATTTATCGTTCGTTCGGCAGAAAATTTCCAAACTTGCCCATCCAAACGATTATCGATTTTGTGCCCATTAACTGGCCAAAAAAAAACGAACGAGCAGTCTAATGACCGAATTTCGGCCGATTTTTTGTATAGTATATGGCCAGCATTAGTCCGTAGGGTTCAATATTGAGTTGGCCCACCCTTTGCAGCTTTAACAGCTTCAATTCTTCTGGGAAGGCTGTCCACAAGGTTTAGGAGTGTGTCTATGGGAGTGTTTTACCATTCTTCCAGAAGCGCATTTGTGAGGTCAGTCACTGATGTTGGACGAGGAGGCCTGGCCTCACAGTCTCTGATCTAATATATCTCAGTTGTGTTCTATCGGGTTGAGGTCAGGACTATGTGCTGTCCAGTCAAGTTCCTCCAACCCAAACTCGCTCATCTATGTCTTTATGGACCTTGCTTTGTGTACTGGTGTACAGTCATGTTGGAACAGGAAGGGACCATCCCCAAACTGTTCCCACAAAGTTGGGAGCATGAAATTGTCCAAAATCTCTTTGTATGCTGACCCATAAGAGTTCCCTGGATGAGCGAGTTTGGGGTGGAAGAACTAGACTGGCTTGCACAGAGTGCTGCTCTCAACCAGATAGAACACCATTGGGACAGCCTTCCCAGAAGAGTTGAAGCTGTTATAGCTGCAAAGGGTGGGCCAACTCAATATTGAACCCTACGGACTAAGACTGGGATGCCATTAAAGTTCATGTGCTTTGAAAGGCAGGTGTACCAATACTTTTGGTAATATATATATCTGTGTATATGTGTATATATATATATATATATATATTTTTTTTTATTTTTTTTTTTCAACACAAGTGGACCCTTTGAATCTCATTTTGTAATTTTGGTGCAAAGAATTTAGCAGGTCCTGATTTTTTAAAAACAATATCCTGCATTTTATTTTGGTGCTACGGTGCTTTGTGTTGGAGGTCAGCACAACAAAAGCTGCAGTCTGGTGATCAGTAATGAAAATTGCCTTTGTCATGTCACTTGTATATGTTATGACATTCCTTCTAATTTTAAGTGACGACGGGTTAAAAGTTTTTTTTCTTTCTTAACCTGTCATGCCGCCAGCTTTTGTAATCATCATACTGGATTAAATAAAAAAATATATATAACAGGCAACTAAGAGCTCCATTTTATACTTTATAGCAGAAGGATAAATGATAAGTGTGTCTCTCAAACATCTTAGCTAGATTGAAGGTTTGGTGAAAACTCTAAACAACAGAGTAAAAGAGAAATTGATCTATTTGCATTTTCTTATTTTATTGTTTCTCTGGTTGATCTGTGGCAGTCTGCCATTGAGCTAGACAAAGCAATGGAGAGAGGGTTTCTTGAGTAATATGATTTGAGCTTGTCTAGAGTTCTTCAAGGCTTAGATTATAAAGCAAAGAGTAATGCCGCGTACACACGACCAGACTTTTCGACAGACTTGGTCCGGCGGACTGGAATCCGTCGCACAATTCGATCGTGTGTGTGGGCTCCAGCAGACTTTTTCTTCCCAAAAGTCTGGCAGACCTAGAAATAAAACTTGCTTTAAATCTTTCCGACGGACTCAAGTCCGGTCGAAAAATACGGTTGTCTGTGTTCTAGTCCGACGGACTAAAACTGACGCTAGGGCAGCTATTGGCTACTGGCTATGAACTTCCTTATTCTACGCCATCACGCTCGACTCCGTCAGACTTTTGGAGTGATCGTGTGTGGCCAAGTCCATTCGTTTGAAAGTCCGGCAGACCTCAGCTGCAAAGTCCGTCGGATTGTCCGCCAAACCAAGTCCGTTGAAAGGTCCGGTCCTGTGTACGCGGCATAAGGATCAGTAATTTATAGCAACCAATAAAAAAATGATTAGTTACTTTGTTTTATGTACTTTTCACATCATCATTATTGCATTTACCAAGTAAGTTGTGATTAAGCTACCCATACACAAACGGAATTTTGGCAAACAAAGGTTGTTTTAGTTCTTGTTCACACCAGGTGCGGTGGGACTGTGTTGGGTGGTTGGTTATTTCAGCACAGTTCAACCGTAAGAGGAGGCAAAATACCTTGTCTTCTATGTGGCTGGTTCACAGCACTGTGTGGGTGGTGTGTGCTGGAAAAAAGTACAGGTGGTTGCAGTTTTTTTCAGTGCAGCGCAGTGCGAGGCAATCCATCACCCTGCACTGCTTGGCATCCAATAGAACTTAATGATAATTTCACTGCCTGACATTTTCAAAGGGTTTGTGCCCACCCTTGCTTCCTCTTCCTCATTTTGTGCTGCTGTTGCAGTATTAGCAGCCTATGAAAGTTTTCTCTGTTGAGCTTCCACCAATAGGGTGTCTCATTTGTCTCCAGTGTCTTCCTGGTAATACCCCAGTGTTCACCCTCCTGCCAACTGATACTAGTAGGGGCCACTGCTTTTTAGTGTTCTGGTGCTGTGTTTGGTCAACAGGTACGTGATAGGGGCCACTGGTGCTGTCTGGCTGGCACATGTCATTAGCAGTAATCTGCATGGATTCATAAAGTATTGTTCTTGCCAAACCAATCTATTAACCTTCTGTGAGGAGGTGAGTTGCCATCTAGATAAAGGAAGGCCCATAGATGTGGTGTATCTGGATTTTGCAAAAGCATTTGACACAATTCCTCATAAACATTTACTGTACAAAATAAGGTCCGTTGGCATGGACCATAGGGTGAGTACATGGATTGAAAACTGGCTACAAGGGCGAGTTCACCACTGACGAGGGTGGTGATAAATGGGGAGTACTCGGAATGGTCAGGGGTGGGTAGTGGGGTCCCACAGGGTTCTGTGCTGGGACCAATCCTATTTATTTTGTTCATAAACAACCTGGAGGATGGGGTAAACAGTTGAATCTCTGTATTTGCGGACGATACTAAGCTAAGCAGTGCAATAACTTCTCTACAGGATGTGGAAACCTTGCAAAAAGATCTGAACAAATTAATGGGCAACTACATGGCAAATGAGGTTTAATGTAGAAAAATGTAAAATAATGCATTTAGGTTGCAAAAATATGAATGCAATCTATACACTGGGGGGAGAACCTCTGGGGGAATCTAGGATGGAAATGGACCTGGGGGTCCTAGCAGATGATAGGCTCAGCAATGGCATGCAATGCCAAGCTCCTGCAAACAAAATAAACTGAATATTGCCATGCATTAAAAAGGGGATTAACTCAAGAGATAAAACGATAATTCTCCCGCTCTACAAGACTCTGGTCCGGCGGCACCTGGAGTATGCTGTCCAGTTCTGGGCACCAGTCCTCAGGAAGGATGTACTGGAAATGGAGCGGGTACAAAGAAGGGCAACTAAGCTAATAAAGGGTCTGGAGGATATTAGTTATGAAGAAAGGTTGCGAGCACTGAACTTATTCTCTCTGGAGAAGAGACGATTGAGAGAGGATATAATTTCAATTTATAAATACCAGACTGGTGACCCCACAATAGGGATAAAACTTTTTCGCAGAAGGAAGTTTAACAAAATTCATGGCCACTCATTAAAATTAGAAGAAAAAAAGGTTTAACCTTAAACTACGTAGAGGTTTTTTTTACTGTACGAGCGGCAAGGATGTGGAATTCCCTTCCACAGGCGGTGGTCTCAGTGGGGGCATCGATAGTTTAAAAAAAAACTATTAGATAAGCACCTGAACGAACGCAGCATACAGGGATATACAATGTAATACTGACATATAATCACACACATAGGTTGGACTTGATGGACTTTCATGTCTTTTTTCAACCTCACCTAATATGTAACTATGTGGAGCATGAGCTTCTGTATTTCTGAGATATGGCTTTGTGCCCAGCCGGAGCATATGCAGTACTGTGCTTGGATCTCTAAAAGACAGGAGCCCCTACTGTGCATGCTCCAGCTGGACAGCACCAGCAGACCCTACTGCGCACAGCATCAGCAGCCCTACTGTTGGGCACAGGGTGATCCCAAGGGGAAAAAAAGTTTTAAAAAGTAGGGACTGGTAGCAAAAAATTTAAAATGTTTTACACTATTTGTAAAATTTGAGTTTACTTGATGCTTTGGGGCTGTTTCACTGCTAAGGTACAAACCAACTTTGCCGCATTGAGGGGCCAATGGAGGGGCCATGTAGTGTAAAATCTTGGATGAGAACCTTCTTCGCTCAGCCAGAACACTGAAGATGGGTCGTGGATGGGTCTTCCAGCATGACAATGACCCAAAACATACCGCCAAGGCAACAAAGGCGTGGCTGAAGAGGAACCATATTAAGGTCATGGGGGGACCTAGCCCCAGACCTTAATCCTATAGAAAATGTATAGAGGGAGCTGAAACTTCGATTTGCCAAGCGACAGCAAAGAAACCTTAAGGATTTAGAGAAGATCTATAAAAATGAGTGGACCAAAATCCCTCCTGGGATGTGTGCAAACCCCTTGCCAATAAGGGTTTCTCCACCAAGTACTAATGCCCGTACAAACGGTCGGATATTCCGATGGAGAAAGTCCGATCGGATTATGTTGTTGGAAAATCCGATCGTGTGTGGGCTCTAGCGGGCTTTTTCCGTCGGAGCAGGATCTCAAGTTTTCCGACAACAAAATCCGATCAGACTTTTTCCGATCGTGTGTCGAGAATTCCGACGGACAAAGTGCCACGCATGCTCAGATCAAATTACGAGACCAAAGCTATTGGCTACTAGCCTCTACATAGTTCCGTCGTACGCAACGAACGTCACCACGTTCAGAAAGATCGGATTTTCCAACAACTTTGTCCGACTGTGTGCATGCAACACCAGTTTCAGACAAAATCCGTCGGAAAAAATACGACGGATTTTGTGGTCAGAATTTCCGACCGTGTGTACTAGTGTATTAGTGTATTAGTCATGTTTTGCTTAGGGATCAAATATTTATTTTACTCATTGAATTGCAACTCAATTTATAACACTTGTGTCATGGTTTTTCTGGATTTGTGGTTGATATTCTGTCTCTATTATTAATACACCTATGATAAAAATTATAGACCCTTCATTTCTTTGTATAAGTGGACAACCTTACAAATTCTGCAGGGGATCAAATAATTATTTTCCCTACTGTATATCCAGAAAGGATATTTGCATGTACAGGGGGCCCCTGACTTACGAACACCCGACTTACGAACCACTCCTACTGACGAACAGGGCGCTGTGGGGACCCTCTGCCGTTTTGCGCGGACCATCTGCCATGCTGAGCATGGGCAGCCAGACAGAGCCCCGGAAAATGTCGGAAAATGTTGGAAATGTCCGTGATTTGCCGCACATGCGCAGAACGGCATTCGACAGACCATCGGAAATGTCCGTGATTGTCGTTCTGCGCATGTGCAGCCGACTTACGAACATTTCCGGATTACAAACAGGAGGAAAGTCCCTAAGGGGTTCGTAACCCAGGGACCCCCTGTACTTGAGTAAAGTGAGCACCACCTAGTCAAATACCAGCTGATATGCAGAAATACATACAGAGCTTTGATGCCCAGAATAAAATAATGAGACAGAAAGCAGGGCAGGACCCTGTTGAAAGAGGGGGGAAAGGAGGAACCCAACATTTTGGGGGTGTAGAAACCCTCTTTTTAAATAACCTCCTGCCACATTAAAGAGGAAGTAAACCCTCTTAAAAAAAATGGGAAAAAAAAACCTGCAAGAAAAAGGCATAATTAGCTAGTATGCATAGCATACTAGCTAATTATGTATCACTTACCTGAGATCAGTCCTCTTCTCCCCCTCCGACCGCCGACATGTTCTCCCGGAGGGACTTCCGGGTATCGTGGCTCCGGCGCAGTGATTTGCCAGAGCCGCGATGCCGTCACTCCGCGCATGCGCACGAGAGCGGCATAGTACAACTGAAGCATCGGCATATAGCGCAGTTGCTTCAGTTGTCACAAGTGCGCATGTGCCGCATGACGTCGGCACATGCAAATACAGGTATATCTCCTAAACCGTGCAGGTTTAGGAGATATCCTTGTTAGCTACAGGTAAGCCTTAATATAGGCTTACCTGTAACATAAAGTTGTCTCTGAGGGTTTACTTCCTCTTTAAAACCTCTATAAAATTATTTATTAAAACCTTTAATTATCTTCTCACTTATTGCTACATCTTCCCTTTGCTTGTGTGGCTAGTCATTTCAACCAGAAGAAAATTAGTACTGCTCATTTGAAAACGATCTTCACTGTGGCTTTATAAAACATCTTGATGCTAAAAAAAAAAAAAAAGTGATCAAAGAACAAGTCTAGACATTTATTCTTAATACATTTTGTTCTGTTTGCCATGCAGTATATTCATTCTGATGGAAAGAATAGCTTCCTGAAAAGAATTAAATATACAGCACACTCAGAACTCTCCAAATGTCTGCAGCGAATAATGTATTTCTTACTGTAATATTGGCTGTTACCAGGATCATTCAATAAAGCAGTGAACAGAGCAATGACTATGTGGAAAGTGCAACAGCCACATCTTCATTCACTGAACCAGTACTAATCAGAATTATCTTCACCCTTGCATTTTTGATAGGCCTGCTTAAGGACACTGAAGCAAATTAAAGCTGCTCCGTCACAAGACTAAAATCATAAACAAGAAACCCGCAGAAGAAAAAAGCTTTATACCTATTTATCTTGCCTCTCATTGCTCTGATCTTCACTGTGTTCCAGAGCTTCAGCTGTTTGAGGGTTCTTTATATTGGATGCTTCCAGATGTTGGGTGCCTACATCCCCCACAACGTGCAGTGGTTCCTTCCGCTGATCCCTATGTCATTACTGTGTCCAGTAATGATGTATCAGCCAACAGGCAGAACCACAGAGCACAGTGGGAGACCAGAAACCTGAAAGTGTGTTGGATGTGAAGAGGCTAATGTTCTACAAATATGCGAAGATCAAAGAAAGAGGCAATGGGATAAGGGAATATAAAGCCTCTTCTTTTTCTGGTTCACTGTACCCAAATAAAATTGATGTCCTTTTTTTCCCACAAATAGAGCTTTCTTTTGGTGGTATTTGATCACCTCTGCGTTTTTTTTTTTTTTTTTTTTTTTTGCGCTATAAACAAAAAAAGAGCGAAAATTTTTAACAAAAACCCCAATATTTTTTACTACCTGCTAAAAAACATATCCAATTAAAAAAAAATGTACAAAATCAAATTTATTCATCAATTAAGGCCAATATGTATTTTGCTACATATTTTTGGTAAAAAAAAAATCCCAATAAGCGTATATTGATTGGTTTGCGCAAAAGTTATAGTGTCTACAAACTATAGACTTTTTATTTTTTTATCTTTTTTTCTAGTAATGACAGCGATCAGTGATTTTTAGCGGGACTGCCACATTGCGGCAGACAAATCTGATGCTTTTTGGGGCCAGTGAGACCATTACAGTGATCAGTGCTAAAAAAATGCGCTGTCACTGCACTAATAGCACTGGCTGTACAGGGGTTAACATCAGGGGTGATCAGTGGGTTAAATGTGTTCCCTGAGAGTGCTTTCTTACTGTGTGGGGAATGGTTTAACTGTTGGAAAACAGAGATCCATGTTCCTGCTTAACAGAAACACATTTATCATTATTGTTATATATCGAGCTCTGCCCATTAATTTAACATTCGCCCTCTTCTGTAGCCATCTGCCCCTTACACGATATAATAATTATAGACCCGCCCCTTGCTTACACGCTATAACAGATCTGCCCCTTGGTTAGAGTAATAATAGAGAAGGCCCTTGGTTACACGATATATAACAATAATAATAAATGCGCCCCTTGCTTACAGTAATACCTTAGTTACACGTATAGAATATTAAAAAAAAAAAAGTTAGTTACTTTGCTGCGTAACTAATTACTTTTCCAATGGAGTTACTAATGCAATTACTTTTTGGGAGAAGTATTTTGTAACTTAACGAATTACTTTTTTAAAGTAAGATGACCAACACTGCTCGGAAAGATTGATGGACCAGCTGATTGGCTCCTGTCTAATCACAGTGGGAACAGGGCTCTGGTGACGCGCGTGCGTCCCAAGAGCCTGAAGAAAAAAATCATGTATAGGTACTTCTTCTTGGTCCTTCAACTTAGTTCTGTCATTTGGCAGCCACTTATGGTATAATTCCTGAGAATGTGTGCTGGATTTACCTCCATTCCTACACTTTACAGATACTGAGAATGATGAGGGGGGTGTACACTGAACTGTACTGCAGTCACTTGGCAAGCGGCTAGAGCGGTGCGCTAGCAGGACGGCAAAAAAAGTCCTGCTAGCAGCATCTTTGGAGCGGTATAGGAGTGGTGTGTTCACCGCTCCTATACCGCTCCTTCCCATTGATTTGAATGGGAAACCGCGGTAAAACCGCGGCAATACCGCCGCAAAGCGCCGCTACGGCGGCGCTCTGCGGGGGTGTTTAACCCTTTTTCGGCCGCTCGCGGGGGGGTAAAACCGCACCGCGAGCGGCCGAATACCGCGGTTAAAACGACGGTAAAGCAGCGCTAAATATAGCGCTGCTTTACCGTCACCGCGGCTCCCCGCCCCAGTGTGAAAGGGGCCTTAGGGACATGCCAAAGAATGCTTAGTTGTGTATAATGAAAGAAGATATTTCCATTCAGAAATCAAGAAAGAACATAGTAAGAAAAACAGTATTTTTTTTTCAGAGGAGGGAACGGTATGAATCAACTGAAAGTATACGAAAATATGTCAGTATTTCAGAGTTGTCAGAAAGTGCTCCCATTTTTTGTCAAAGTGAAAAACATTTATTTTATTATCTTTTAGAATTATCAAATGAAGCGTTCCAATTTTATTGAAGTCCTGAGATAACTTGCGGGTTTCCAGTTCAAACATCACTCATATCTCTTGAAAAAAATTTCATTGGAATTGTCACTTTTTAGCTTTCAATCAGACTGTGAGAACAGTTTGTTTTTAATATATTTTAGCACCACCGTTATCTTAAATTAATATGGAAAATGTAATCTCAATGTATGCATCAGTCTAGGCAAATACTATATATATTGAAGTAGAAATCAACCATCTGAGACACTACTGTATTCTGAATGATCAGAGGCATATTTTAATAATTGATTTAAAGTGTGGCGCTAGATCCACCAATAATTGTGAGATATCATAAAGGTAATAACATTTATACAAATCTGTGATGAGTAAGGGCTCTTTCACATGGGAGGAATCCGTAATGATCCGCCCCGTGAACATCCACTGCTCAGCGGGGATCGATTTGTTGATTCCCGCTGAGCCGGCAGATGATAGGGCGGTCCCTGAACACTGTGCAGAGACCGCCCTGTCAGATCTCCGCTCTCCTCTATGGAGGATCGGATGAACACGGACCGTCTGTCTGTGTTCATCCGATCCGCTCTGCAGATGGATAGAAAAATAGGATTTTCCTCCGTCTGCAGAATCGGACCATAAGGGGGACGGACGATATCGGGTGTCAGCTGACACCCGCTATCCCATAGGCATGCATGTATGTCCGTATTTCATCCGAAAACGGATGGATGAATTACGGACATACGGTCCGCATGTGTGAAAGAGCTCTTATTAGTGCTAAACCTAATCAAACATAATTCATTAAAAAAATATATATATAAATAGTGTCATCAATTGGCTGATCAAAAATATTTAGAATTTGGTGTTGTAAATATAACAGAAAAAAATGTATATATTATCCAAATAAAACTAATAATATAATACATCTATTTGTTGATGGCCTCTACTCAAAGTGCTAATATATGAATCAAGACATAAAACTAATATCAAATTTTATATTTAATAATTATTATTTTTTATTTGTTAAATTCCTGTATTAGCATTTTGATTACAGATCATTATCCACTAGATGTATTATATTATTAGTTTTATTTGGATAATATTTACATTTGTTTTTGTTATATTTACAGCACCGATTTCTTAATATTTTTGATCATGCGATTTATGACACTATTTATATACTGTATATTCTTTAAATAATTATGTTTGAGTAGTTTTAGCACTAATTACTCATCACAGATTTGTATAAATGTTATTAACTTTATGATATCTCACAATAATTGGTGGATCAAGTGCCATATTTTATATCAATTATTAATTAATATATTTATATGTGGGGACACATCTAGCATTGGGAGATTTATCTTTAATTATTAGTTAGCACTTAGTAGCGCATAAGTGGTTCCTATCCTTTATCAGAGGCATATTTTATTAGTAAAGGGTCATTCCATTGAAAATTCATATTTTAGTTTCATCTCCTGAAAATGCATTTTCATCCTTTACGACCTTTGTGCATAAGTTGGGTTTGCCAACAACCTGCCCTTATGAAAGGGTCCCATGTTCTCTGTTGGATTTTTAATTTAGTATTTCCAAATAGCAATTTGGGGAAAATTAAGTTAAAAATTAGGGATGTGGATATCCTGAAATTGGTGTGCCTATTGACCACAATGAACATATATCCTGGATTTAATATTTATTTCATTTCGTATTTGAAGAACGTGGCAGAAGAGATAGGAGAACCAAAATGTGAATGAGAATTCCCAATGTTTCATATAACATACATGTTAATTTGGAGTGAGTGCACCTCTCAGCTCATGGTTCTCTTGGATTGAGCGTGAAATTTGCCTTTGCCGGTGAATGTGAGCCGGCAAAACAATTTGAAAGGCAATCCATATGAACTGCAAGAAAAGTGAATCTGGGCCAATTTTCTCATAACTGTTCAATGCTCTTCAATATAAATGATATCTATTTTGAATTTACACACACTCTCTCAAACATATATGTGTGTGTTCAACATCACAATGGGCATACGTCCATTACATTTTCTGTAGTATTTCATACATTTTAGGAATTAAAAAAATATATTATTCTTTTATCCTGCAAACACATCCTCCCATGTGCAGCTGCAGAGATGCTTTTGAAGGGGTCAGCAGTCTTGATTAGCAAGTTCAGAGGATGACCTGAATGTAACCTTCACTTACCATCTGACCATCCCTAAGCGCAATACAAAAATCTCACGAGTTCAATCAAAAACCTCATGCACACACACACACCATTAGTAAAAAATGAGATGGCTTACAAAGGGTTGCCCCCTTCCCCCATTAGTATTGACTTTTCAATCATTGTGGTAGGATATGATTGGAAACCTTGTCAGACATAAATAGTGCTATTAGGAAAGAGGAACTATATTAAAGCATTATTTAAGAGGATAGGACCAATTTTATTGAACAATTACATTTCACATCAATCAATACGGTACACACCGAAAAATCTAATACTAAGTAAATGATTATTATTAGTAATTGTGAGTTAAATGATTGTATATTAATCACTCACCCAAACTCCATTTACTGTGAGAGATCAGACAGACCATCGAAAACATCCAACTACTAGTAGTTACCTGTCCTTTAAATTCATCCTAATCTCTAACCCTAAAGGGCTGTACACACGGGCCGAATATGGTGCGACAACGGTCGGTACAATAGAAAGAAGGCAACATTCGGCCCATATGTATGGCTGCTCATCTGACAGAAGACAGCTGTTCGATCAGCTTCTGTCGAAAGGGGCATGACTGTAAAAGGTCCATAGAGGCCGAATGCAGGACCTGGCCCTGCGGTATTGGATTTGATTGACAGCGGGAGCCAATGGCTGCGCTGCTATCAATCTATCCAATTTAAGAGCTGGGAACCCGTGGGGGGATGCGGGGACATGCCGATGGAAATTCAGGTCTCGGGTAAGTAAAATGGGGGGGGGGGCTGGTGACTGCAAGCTGCTTTTTCACCTTAATGCATGGGATGCATTAAGGTGAAAAAACACGAACCTTTACAACCCCTTTAAAGGTGAAGCTAGACTTTATACTTGTTACTAAAAACATTTCTTATCACCACTAACCACTGCATATGTCGCTAACATTACACCTACCTGTAGAGAACTGTCATCAATACTACATATAAGTATATAGCTGATTTCTTTCTCTGCGTGGCCTGCATTGGTAGAAAAGTGACTCACTTCAAATCATTGTTTTTTTTCAAAACATTCACTGTTTATTGACAATCGCTGCAATTTAAAAAAACTGTCCCCACAGGAGTTTTCAATTATAAGCTGTATTCCCACATCCCCTGTTCGGTCTGCAGCAAATATCCCAATCAATGCGATCAATACACCACATAATGTATAGGCAAGCATATTTTAGCACCTGGGAAAAAAAAAAAATTAGTATCAAATGCCTTTTGTTTGTGCTTCAACAGAAATTTTTATTGCTACACCAATCAATTGTAATATGCAGTTTAATAGACAGCCATTATTGTGTGATGTTAGCAAACAAGCTTTGATAATCACTTTAGAACAGTGTTAGGCTGTTGAAGCTCTTTTGAAAATTGCCAGTTTCTTGTGGTTCCATGTAAGTCACACATGAAAATTATTTTCCTAACAGTATACTGTTGGTCTTTTCTAGTATAAATGTATAGAGAACATATAATACAGAGGGGCCCACTGTTTTTTTTTTTTCAACTTATTGCCCCTTGAGCCCTGAAATTTAAGCCACAAATTTAGGTAAATAGCAGAATTTACCAAGTAAACTCATTACTTGTCTTGCCCACCTCCCTGTTGTTGGGTTACTTTGGTGAGCAGGTAGAGAAATATAGGATGGCTGTTGGCATAGGACAGAATTTAAAGAAAACTATCATTACAATAAACTACAATAAGTGTCTCTAAACCTATAGTAATGTAGGGCTAACAGGTATACACCCCACACCACATCCCCAATAATGTATGTAGACAGCTGAATCAAGGGATTGTTTAGGTCGTTTAAAGTGGAAGTAAACCCTCCTATCGTTTTCAGTCAAGGAAGCTGCCATCTTGGCCTCTGTTTGATCTTCGACTGCCATGATGCTGCACATGTGATCAGTTATGACTCCAGCCATTGGATGGTTTGAAAGTTTGGTTGAGAGCACAACCAATGTGACAGTTACATTCCCGGCATGCCGGGAATGTAACGGTTATATGGAACCATTAAATTGATGGGTTTACTTCCGCTTTAAGGTGCCACCACTGCATAAATAGGACCAAAATGTTATACACAGTTTTTTTTTTAAGTATAATTCTTTATTCAAAAGATTTTTCCATTTATAACAAAACATCTACATAATAGCAAAAAAGGAAATAAACCCATTTTAGAATGAAACAAATAAATCAAATCAAAACCAACCTCACATAACAAATATAGCAGATAGACCAGCAGCGACACAAATTAAATTCATGAACAAAAATAAAGAATAATACAATAATAATACACCACGCTAATAAAAATTCATTATCAAATCTAATAGGGTCCTATAGCCTCGATATATACCTAGAATGCAATATTTACATCAACTATTCATCTATAATGTATTATATTTATGTCGCTGCTTAACTGCTTGCTGACCAGCCGCTGCAGTTACACTGCGGCAACATGGCTCGGCTGTGCGAATCGCCGTCATGGTACGTCGGTACTATAGACGGCCACTAGGGGGTGTATATGCGCCGCTGGAGGCACGCTTGCCCTCCCAAGCCGATGTGAGTGTCTCGATTACCGCCCGGCTCCCGTGATCGCTCAGGGCATACGGAGAACCAGCATGTCTTTGGAGCATGGGAGGAAACCCACACAGGCGCAGGGAGAACATACATTCTTCAGGCAGGTAGAGCTGTGGTTGGGATTTGAACTCACAACACTAGTGCTGCTAGGCAGAAGTGCTAACCGTTTAGCCACTGTGCTGCCCATGAGTGTTCTAATTCCTTTACTGGGTGAATTGCTATGTCTTAAATATTGGAGACTAAATTAAAAACAAAATGGAGGGTTTATATCAAAAATCCCTATATCTGTGTATGTACCATCGCATGTCAACATGCAAGTAGTTTCACATAACACAAGTGGGAATCCAGCTATGGGGTGTTCCTTTTAAACACATAGAACAGCCCGTGTATGTGTGTTTTGACTCAACTCTTCTATGTGGCTGATATATGGAAACCACATCAATGAGAAGGTCAGACCTTTGATGGTAGCCACCAGTCAGCTTTTTCGTTTTCATTCTCTAAATTGCAGAGAGAGAATTAAAAATGGAATCTAGTTGATACTTATTGACCACAACTCAACTTTTCTTGATCAAGTATTTGCAAATCAAATCAAATTTTTCTTTAATTACCGCAGCAGTTTATCACTACGAAACGGCTACTTGATGTCTCTCTTTTCTTCATACCATCAATTTTATGTTAGTCTCCTGGTGTTTATCTCTATTTCTCTGTAAATTGTGGCAGCTCTGTGTCATAGATCCCCTTATCGGTGTACGATTTATAGTGACTTTGAATCCTCCACTCTCACCCATGGATCACGTTCAGAGCTAAATCCTAATGTGAAGTTTTAGGTGAAGTCATCTTAGCCGGAGATCAAGGCATTAGTTTAAAAAGCTGCCAGAAATAATCTGATATAAGGAATAAAGTTGTGACACTTTCTTGACATTTTTGTGAATTGTAGTTCCTCTGAATTCATTTATACTCTATGGCAGCATTACAGCTTAATTTTTTCTTATTGCAAGACAAAAATACTCATCTGCTGGATAACTTGAACCCAACAAAGGGAAGTGAAAAAAAAAGAATAAATAATGGCTATGGCTTTATCTGTAACCCTTAACTCAACAGGATAGTGCATTATTAAATCCTTCTTCCAGACCATTTTTTTTTTAAGAATCATACTTACCTAGGTGGATGCAGCATCTGTCCCCCGCCGGCTCTAAGACTGAGAACCGAGCAATTCTTAGGGCTCACCGAGCAGAGAGCTGGTGACTGTCAGTCACTGTAGAGGGGTGCGGGAGCGGATGGCTCAGCCTGTCAGTTGCTCGCTGAGAGGCTACTGGTCCAGGCACGTGGGCAGATCCTGACTTCATTTTTCGCAATCATTCCCCAGCCTGGGCTGGCTCTGTGATATTAGTAGACATGTGCATTAGTTTTCGTCCGAATGCATTTTCGTCCGAATTTCAGATATTTTCGTTATCGTTTGTTAAAACGATAACGAAAATACCTGAAATTCGGACAAAAATGACGAAAACGAAAGTGCATAATCCGAAAAATGAAAGATCCGACATAAACAAATACTTTATTTTCGTTTTCGTTGTGACAACAGTTCGATATAGATAGGAGATTCGACGCTGACAACAACAATCTGTGTCCATCGAACCTGTGGTCGAATGTGCCTAACCTTAACTCTATTAGTCCAAGATTATTCTACATAGAGAGAAAAGATTCGACGTAGAGAGGAAAGATTTGACGCAGAGAGGAAAGATTTGACGCAGAGAGGAAAGATTTGACGTAGACGCAGAGAGGAAAGATTTGACATAGACGCAGAGAGGAAAGATTTGACGTAGAGAGGAAAGATTTGACGTAGAGAGAAAAGATTGCTGCTGGAATTGGGTGGAATTGCAGCTAAACTATACAGAGTCATACAGTTTAGCTGCTCCGTCGAATCTTCTTTGAACATTCGACAGACACCATAAGCCTTCAATGACAGATTCGACCTTAATTCATTTGGATTTTCGGACGAATGCAATTTTTAACGAAAAACTAAATAAATAAAAATGAATTTCGGGAGTAACCAAATAAATTTATTTTTGGGACGAAAACGAAATTCCGAAACAAAATATTTCAGTGTGTACATGTCTAGATATTAGCAGACAGCCGGCTTCAGCTGTCTGCTGAAAACAGGTCACAGGAGTGCAGAACGAACTGCACTCCTGTGATCCTTTAAGGTGTTATTTACACCATTGAGCTGGATTCTACAGTACTCCCATAACATGTATGGTATGAAAAGGGCACATAGAAAGAAAGTATTTTTTTCGTATCACACATGTGCGATGGTGTGCAACAAAAAATGGTACCTTATGGGACAAAGCCCTTAAAGGGGTTGTAAACCCTTGAATTATTTCACCTTAATGCAATCTATGCATTAAGGTGAAAAACCTTCTGTAGTGCAGGAGCCCCCCTTTTACTTACCTGAACCTGATCGTTCCATCGACGGGGATGAGCACAGCAGCTCCAGCCACAGTCTCGGGTCCTCATTGGATAGATTGATAGCAGCAGGAGCCATTGGCTCCTGCTGCTGTCAATCAAATCCAATGACACGGGAGCCAGGGGTGGGGACAAGTTCGGCTGTCTGTGTCAATGGATGCAGCAGCAGGACTCGGGAGCATGCCTGTACAAGTGCCCCCATGGAAAGCAGCTCTCTGTGGGGGCATTCGAGAAGAGGATGAGCCAGGAGCACCGCTGGGGGACCCCAGAAGAGAAGGATCAGGGGCCACTCTGTGCAAAACCCTTGCACAGAGGAGGTAAGTATGACATGTTTTCTATTTTAAAAAAAATGAACCTTTACAACCCCTTTAAAGTGTTACTAAACCCACAACAGTAAAATCTGTCTTTATATGCAGAATAGCATGCTTGTTATACTCACTGTGGAACTTAAGGGGTTAATCCTCTGTATTGTGTAAAAAGGCTATTTGATCCTCTATGCACAGATCCCCCCCCCCCTCCTGAAGGGTCTCTCTTGGCAAGGCCAGATAAGACACGATGAGGGTAGTAAAGCGGCACATGCTCAGTTTGTTTTCTATTGCTGGAGAGAACATTTCCTTGTTAAGGTGAGATTTTCAGGTTACATGGTATGACATCACACATGTGGGTGAGTATACAGATCCTAAATTACAGGTTAGTCCCCCCCTTTTCCTCCATGCCCAGTAACTAAAAAATAACACAGTGGATGGGATGTCACTTCTTGATTCATTTATGATCCGCCTGCCAAAACAGCATGAGCACATAGTGGAAATCTCCTCCTACCTGAACACTCAACACTCAGCACTCGGGCGGACGCTGTAGTTTATCACATGACCTTGGTATACAGATCAGCCAGAAAGGTATATAGTGGCAGTATTTTCATGTAAAAAAGAAGATTTAAAAGCTGTGGGCACTGTGGTGGGGGGGGGGGGGTTAACTATTTTCATATTACTGGGTTTAGTAACACTTTAAATAGAGTGGGAGAGGGACATTTTTTTTTCTGTCTGTGACCAGATTGGGAAGAGTTTCCCTTACTTTCTGTCCATGTGACACCAATAATACATAGAATTTGGTTGTCACCAAGACTGGAAGGCATAGGGATGTTTTGCAAACAATATTGCAATAAAGAAGGTGGTGCCATGTCTTTGAACTTTTTCTGTACCTTTATATAAAAATCTACTGTAGTTGTCAGTAGGAGACATTTGAAAAGCAGGTCAGCAGAGTAGTGGAGCATACACGCCATCGGAATTCCGTCCAGAAAAAGACAGATGAGAGCTTTTCATCGGAAAATGCCACCGTGTGTAGGCTCCATCGGAAATTTGCTGGCCAAATTTCCGACAGCAAAGAATTGAGTGCATGTTCTCAATTTTTCAGACGGAAAAGGTTTCTATAGGAAATTCAGATCGTCTGTAGCAATTCTGATGCGCAAAATTCCTACGCAAATCGAAACAATTCGACGTATGCTTGGAAGCATTGAACTCGACTCGTTGTAGTGTTGTACATCACTGCATTCTTGACAGTTGGAATTTGGTGTGACCATGTGTAGGCAAGACAGTTTGAGCAGAATTCCGTTGGAATTCCGTCGGGAAAACCGTCAGAGCTTTTTCCGACGAGAATTCCAATCGTGTGTACGCGGCATTAGAGTTAACCCTAAATGATGGCCCTAGAAATATTGCTCCCACCTTTGTGTGTGTGATGATACATAAAATGTGTAGGGCATTTGTAGTTGTACGCAAGAGCACCTGCCTCAGAAGCTTATGTACATATGTGTGTGTACAGGGAAGTAAAGGGGATGGGGGCACTTATATTTTTTGGAGATCTTTTTTATTTTATTAATCCTTTTTTTTTTTTTTTTTTTACTTTATTGCTATCAGGGGACTGAAAAGGTTCTTATTAGGAAGACACGTGTTAAGACAGTCGTACGTGGATTGAAATTCAGCCAGTTCAGCAGGGACCAGCCAGATTTAAATCCATATATGGACACCCTGGATAAACAAAACTTGATCTACTGATTGACTTCTGTACAACCAACATATTGGGTTTTTTCCCAACCAATCAGTACCACTTATCATTATATTCCAATGGCGGAGGAGGCACAGCAGGAAGTCCCCCCCCATCTATCTGAGAGATGTGTAGACCTGTTGGTTGAAGGAAAAAAGTTATAAATGTATGGACTGCCTTAGGCCTTCAATGACACCTCTGCAACCTGCACAGACTGTGCTCAGTCAGCTTTATTCCTGGTCAGCTTGACAGCTCTGAACCAGGAAGTGCTCAGAGCTGAGCGCTTACAAGTTCACATCACCCAGGAGATATCAACGATTAGCACTTTAGGTGTGTGTGGGGGGGAAACTTAAAGTAATTTCAGAGGTAAATCACTTTTTTCAAGAATGCCGGCAACTGGGACTAAAAGACATTTACATTCCAGCATTCTGCCGCCATTGTTATAGTTAGGGATTAAGATGTCATTGCCTATTGTAGTACACAAATAAGAACCAGCTATGTTCACTTTAAATACCCAATCATGTGCAAGGATAATAATAAAAATCACTTTTGCAAGTAAGCGGTAAGCAAGAGATGTTTACATCTCGGGGCTGCTGCCCCCACTGTAATGGATATGGTGACATCAGCGAAAGGACGTTATTTGCACATTATTTGATGATGGAATTGAGCACAGCTTGACCTTGTTTACTAAGCTAAGTGAACATTGACCTTTAGTTAACCATCACTTGCATTGTGAGAAGAAACACTAAAGTACATCCTTTGTGTAGCAGTATAAAGCAAAAAAGCAAAGCCTGCATTTAAAATAGCAAATTTGGCTTCCCTTAAATTTATATTAAATTAGCAATCATCATGTCAAGATGCAGTATTTTTGTTACATTAGTACACATTAAAGCCTAACTCCACTGTAATGTCCTTTTAAATAGTTCCTTTGGACTAAAAGTAACTATTTACTGCACTAACAGGTGTGCTTGCTGTCTTAATCATGCGCAGCCTCAACTACATACAGTATACAGTGCTGTGCTCCGGCAGTGGGATGGAGACTTCTCGTCCAACTCCCAGAACAAAACAGAATTGGAACTGAGTATGAACAGGGGGAAAGGTTTTGGTGGGATTTTTAGGGTGCCAGGCAAAGTAGCAAACTAGCATATAACTGAAAAAAACATCAGAGATGTAAAAAGATATATAAAAAGTTTATTACATAAAACACAATTAGAGAAACATTTGGCTGTACATAGGTTATGCAGTCATATATACACATCTACCCAAAATGGTCACTCAACAGTAACTGGAGTGAGAACTCCGGGCATGTTTCGCTCTTTTGGGGGCTTCTTCAGGGGATGTTTAGATGGAAGGTGGATGCGATGCTGCATAGAGAAATACAATATAGAAATACACATGTAATGGTCATACAACAATTCTACATAATGTAGGTGTATTGCTGGCCACCCCACCCAATGCTCATTACCCACCTGACGAAGAGTGTATTACCTGCAGCTTGGAATGAGGCCAAAATGGAAAATACGGACACTACGTGCCACTATAGATCGCCAATCACAAGGGGGCCCAGAGGGCAAGGCCCAGGAACCAATTTCTGTCTGGTGAGGAGAAGGTGTAAATATGTGTACACAAATATTTACTAATGGGTAAATTGGAATGGTGGGGGGAAGGGAAGGGTATGTGAATAGGTATGGTGGGAAAAGAGTGAAGGAATGAGAAGTAAAAGGAGAAAAAGGGAAGGAAGGGACAAGGAAGAAAGGGAGGGAGAACCAAGATAAGTTGGGAAAGAGAAGGAAAAGGGGGAGGGGGGCACAGGGGGAGGGATGAGGAAAGAAATGGGGAGAGGAAAATAAGGGGGGGGGGGGAAAGGGAACATAAAAACCAGTGAAGGGAGGATAGAGAGCGGAAGAAGGGATGGTGAGGTGAAAAGGAGGGAGAGAGGAGAGAATAAGGGAGAAGGTGGGGGGGAGAGGGGAGAAAAAAGTGGAGGGAGTGGAGGGGAAAGGGTGGACAGGATGGAAAGGAAAGGAAGGTGGGGAAAGAAAAGGGGAAAGATAGAATTGGAACTGAGTTCTGCTCAGTCATTCGCAGGAGGCTTTGTATTCTCTGAATGAATACAAAGCTTCCTCTGATTTGCTGAGGTGGATATTGTGATGTCATCCGCTCACCTCTCTGCCTCAGAGGCAGCTTTGCATTCATTCATAGACTGCAAAGCTCCCATAAATGGCTAAGCAGCACTCAGACAGACTCTATTTGGTTCTGGGAGTGGGATGGGAAGTACCCCTCGCGCCGCAACACAACGCATATCCTGTATGTAGCTGAGGCTAAATACAGGTAATACAGCGTGCCAAGCAAGCGCACCTGTTAGTGCAGTAAAAAGATTGTTTGTGCCAGATTGTCCAAATGAACTATTTAAAGGGACATTACACGTTGAGTTAGTCTTGATTATCAATATTGGAATCAATGCAACCTATTTTATGTAGAAAAACATGGACAAGACTAATTATTTTGGTAAATTCGATGTATGCTGTGACTACATAAACAAACGTTGAACAAAATTGTTTATGATCTCAAGGAATACATTTTATTAGGATAATTAAGATAAATTAAGTTAAATCCCACTTTAGCATCTGTTGGTGATTTCAGACAGTGACTGTCTTCTAGCAGCCATCTCTCTTGATGAATACACTTTTATGTTCACATCACATTCAGTGCTGCTATTACAGAAGTCAGATAAAAAAAGTGCATCATGTTAGTTTCAACTCTCAATTTATACATCCAAGACTTTGTTTCCTGATAAAGCATCAAATACATCCAATGTGAGGATAGAAATAATTGAAGCTTAGGATAGATTGACACATTAAACTTCTTAAATTTATTTTTTTAAACCAAAATGGCAACAGAATAAGTAATTCTGCAGCTTTTCTTAATACAGTGACATCTTTTTGGGGCATTTTTAAATTGGAATGTTGAGACATTAACTTAATTAGCTTGGCAAGCTGACCTTATATTTTGAGTGGTTCATTTCAGGATAGAGGCTATATTTTAAGTTAAAGAAAAATACATTTTAATAAATGGATTTTAACAAAGGGTACTACAAGGATTCAACAGGACCTAGGGTATATCTCTGGGGCTTGGTAAAGTGTGTGGATTTTAGAGTGCATTCTTAAATAGTTTCAAAATCTTGTACCTAGAGAAATATGGAAGTTACCATTGATTCATTTTTCTTCTGAAAATGATACTTGCCTGATTTTCGTGCTGATCCATTACCTTCATTCCGAACTCCTGATCCAGAACAAGTAATCAGATAAGGAGTTATGACTTCACACTGACCAAGCCTGATGAATGTTTGCTTGAGGTTATTGATAGAAAGTGTTGAAGCCAGAGACAGGCAAGCAGTTAGCAATTTTCAGAAGACGTTAAAGTAATTGTAAACCTATTTTTTTTTTTAAAATAACAAACATGTTATACTTACCTGCTCTGTGCAATCGTTTTGCACAGAACAGCCCTGATCCTCCTTTTCTCAGGTCCTCCACCGTCGTCCCTGGTTCCTCTCCCCTAGCAAGCCACTTGCTACGTGGGGACTCATGTGGAAGAAAATCTTCCCCCCAAAGTGACCGGAATTCCCCACTTGTCCCTGGAGCAGTTGTCCTCATTAGAAGGTAGAAACATCGAAGAGTGATGGCCCCATCTAGTTGGCCCCAATTTTCTTTCAACTTTTTAGTCTGAGGTTGGATCTATGATGGTCCCAAGCATGCTTGAATCCACTTACCATTGACTGACTCACTACCTCTGCTAGAAGTCTTAATTCAGGCAACTTTCAGTAAAACAATCATTTCTAAGATTGGTTTTGATCTCCTGCTAGTTTGAGGTCATGTCCCTGTGTTCTTGATCTTGGTTTCATATTGAAGATACTGCCCTCCTGAACCTCATTCACCTTATTTAAAGGTTTCAATCGTGTCTCCCCTTTCTCTTGGCCTTTTATCAACCTCACCATTTTGGTTGCTTGTCTCTGAACTCATCCTATCTTATCAATACCTTTTTGTAAGTGAGGTCTCCAGAACTGGATACAGTATTCTAAGTGGGGTCGGACGAAAGACTTCCCCTCTATTCCTGTTTTGGGGACAACCTTAAAACTTTGGATTTCCCAACAATGGCCACCAGTCAAATGGATGGAACAAATCTCCCCAACGGCACACAGATAGCAATACAAATCTGACAGAGAGTTGACAGCACTCGAAACCTAACCCACCCCAGGACTTAACCAAATATGGGTGGGGGAAACATGGGGGGGCTTGCTCGGGGCATAGAAAGTTCCTGATAGGGGTGCCCGGGGCAGGCTATGGCCCCCAGACTGACTATCGTTAAGTAGACCTCCTCCTTCCCATTACGCCCTATACTCAGAGGTAGGGAACATAACCGCATTGTGCTGCTGGTTCAACCCAACTGGGCTCATGTTCAGTTAAGGACTTATTGCATTGTTTTCACATCTGTTAATTGCTGTTATTTGATCTACCTTGGGTGGAACATTTGTCACGCCTATATTTTGTATGACTTATGAAAATTAATAAAAATCTATTGAAAGTAAAAAAAAAATCTGACAGAGAGTCTAATCCCCCTTACTTTATCCAAAACAAAAAAAAGAATGCAGAGTAATACACTTTAAACACTATCAAACAGTGTTTTCAGTATTACTAATGATAACTCCATAGTTAATAAATTAAAAGGCCAACAGGGGATGTGAAGCCATCTCATAGTATTCTTGGCAGGTGGATAGAAACAAGATCTGAAGGCAGCTCATTATTAGAATCCAGTTGACAAAGACTCAAATTGGTGTATGAATTCACCTACATCTTCTAAAAACTGAAATATCAATCTAGGCACACTAAATCATCTTTATTCTTCAGAATCTCAAGCAGTATTGTTTCAGAAAATATTCAGGCTAGAGCATCTAATTTTGACACATGCAGACAACATTTGAGTCATGTCCTTTTTTCCACTAAGCTCCTCATCAATTCTTGACAATGAGGTAACCTTCAGATCATGCTGATTGACTTTCTGCCAAACAAGCTGCGGGATAAGGTTAAAGGAAACAGTTGATTAACATGACATTAAATGTTCTGTGGACTTAAAATGAAAAAAAAAAAAAAAGTAATCATAATTCTATAGAACTAACACTTGTCAATTGTTTGCTTTAACCAAGGCCATGTCAAAAATGCTACGCGGTTTAATGATTTATGAATGTTTTACCAGACTGCAACTTTAGACCTATATTAACATAATTTTATTCTGAGTCAAAGAATAAACAAGATGTGCGAAGGAAGATCCTTTCATTTAGTGGTGTGATTCAAATTTTGTTAGGCAAAAATAATAACAATAAAAAAAAAAACTGAATAGTCCAGGAAGTCACATGGGCAAGTGACGTAATGCGTAGGGCAGAGCCGGGTGACGTCACTTCTGGTCTTGTGCCGAAACCGGAAGTGCACATTTTTTAATGCTGGAATGAGTCTGTGACTCGTTTTTAATATGTGAGTGTGCGTGTGTTGTGAGTATGGTGAACTTTCATTTTAAATTAGAAATAAAAGTTACGTCACTAGCGGAGGCCTCTTATTTTCTCTTTGAGCATTTTATACAGTGGTGAGGAAGGATGCCTATGATTTAAAGGGGACCTGACAGTGATTTAAACCATTCTCACCATCATCTATTGGAGAAATTGGAGTTTATGAGGAATGGAGATTTTACCAGAGGATTAAATAAAGCACAATGTGACCTGTATATCTATACAGGTCCACTGGCCAGGTGAGCAATTATTCTTATTGGTGGTGGAGCACTATAACATTTTATTCTTTTCGTTTGGTGACACAGACCATACCCTGTACAATATGATTGTACAATCTTCTTTAAATCTACCATCAACTATGTAGTGGAATTGGCCATGTGACTTTATACTAATTGCAAAGATTGTTTAGGTGTGTCCTTATATTACATGGTTTTAATCAATTTAACCACTTCAATACAGGGCTTTTAAACACCCTTCCTTACCAGAGCACTTTTTGCGATTCGGCACTGCGTCGCTTTAACTAACAATTGCGCGGTCGTGCGACGTTACACCCAAACAAAATTGACGTCCTTTTTCCCACAAATAGAGCTTTCTTTTGGTGGTATTTGATCACCTCTGCGGTTTTTATTTTTTGCGCTATAAACAAAAGAAGAGCGACAATTTTGAAAAAAAAAACACAATATTTTTTACTTTTTGCTATAATAAATATCCCATTTTTTTAAAAAAAAACTATTTTTTTTGCTCAGTTTAGGCCGATGCATATTCTTCTACATATTTTTGGTAAAAAAAATCGCAATAAGCGTATATTGATTGGTTTGCACAAAAGTTATAGCGTCTACAAAATAGGGAATAGATTTATTGAAGTTTTTTTTTTTTTTACTAGTAATGGCGGCGTTTTTTTTTTTTCGTGATTGCGACATTGCGGTGGACACTTCGGACACTTTTGACACATTTTTGGAACCATTCACATTTACACAGCGATCGTTGCTATAAAATTGCAATGATTACTGTGTAAATGTGACTGGCAGGGAAGGGGTTAACACTAGGGGGCACTGTAGGGGTTAATGTGTTCCCTATAGAAGTGATTCTAACTGTGGGGGGAGGGGACTCAAGGGGAGGAGACCGATCATGTGTTCCTCCGTACTGGGATCACATGATCGGTCTCCTCTCCGCTGACAGGACGTGGAGCTGTGTGTTTACACACACAGCTCCACGGTCCCGCACGGTCCCGTTGTTTTAACGGGCAATCGCGGGTGCCCGGCGGACATCGCGGCCGCCGGGCACCCGCATCGGGTCCCGAGCGATGCTGCGGGCGCGCGCGCGCCCCCAGGCGGCCGGGAATACGAGGACGTCATATGACGCCCACCCAGGATGGTAGATCCACCTTGTGGGCGTCATATGAGCATAAGGCGGTATTGAAGTGGAGGAGATTGCACATAGAATGGTCAGTCAGATTGTATAACTAGATTAAAGCCCCGAAAAAATGCACTAAAATAAATTTTAGTGCAAACAAACACTATATTATACCCAATATTCTCTATAGGAATGTCCACTGAGTTCCTCCTGCTTTCACTGTGAAAATAGCTTTCCATGATACCGAGCTCCCCGCAGAAACGAGAAAATCAGGGAACTATGGGTGCCACCAGCGGGGGGGGGGGGGGGGGGGTACACTTTGATAGCCACAAAAAAGTGATCACTTTTATCAATAAACCCTTCTCTGGCTGTTAAAGCCGCTGCCAAGCTTGATTTAACTATTTGTCTACCATGCTGTTTTCTTAAAGGCTTCATTCTTTTATTTCAACTTGGTTATTCTACCAGTGATATACAGTACCTCTTGTGCTTGACATTGTCCACTCACTATACTATATCTATATGGGAACAGCATTGTCACCCAAGGACAGGAATACAGAAACCTCTTATCTTCTTTTCCATAACATAGAGTTGTGGGGTTCAGTAGGTCAGGAAGGCAGAAGGGCGCGTAAGGCAGAATCACGTATATGTACCCTGGCCTTTAAGAGGTGGCTTGTGGGCGCACGCCCGCCGGGAGCTTCGTAAGCGTGATCGCGGGTCCCGTGGACTCGATGTCCGCGGGGATACCCACGATCGTCTCACAGAGTGGAAGAACGGGGAGATGCTAAAGTAAACAAGCATTTCCTCATTCTGCCTAGTGACACTGTCACTGATCACAGCTCCCTGTAATCGGGAGCGGTGATCAGTGTTGTGTCACACACAGCCCCTCCCCTCTACAGTTAGAAGCACTCCCTAGGAAACACTTAACCCCTACAGCACCACCTAGTGGTTAACCCATTCATTGTCAGTCACATTTACACAGTAACCAATGAATTTTTAATTGCATTGATCGCTGTATAAATGTGAATGGTTCCAAAATCACGCCAAATGTGTCCGATCTGTCCGCCATAATGTCACAGTCACGATAAAAATCGCGGCCATTACTAATTAAAAAAAAATATTAATAAAAATGCCATAAAACTATCCCCTATTTTGTAAACGCTATAACTTTTGCACAAACCAATCAATAAGTGCTTATTGCAATTTTTTTTACCAAAAATATGTAGAAGAATACATATTGGCCTAAACTGAGTTTTTTTTTATATATTTTTTGGGGATATTTATTATAGCAAAAAGTAAAAAATAATGTGTTTTTTTTTTCAAAATTGTCGCTATTTTTTTTTGTTTATAGCGCAAAAAATAAAAACTGCAGAAGTGATCAAATACCACCAAAAAAAAAAACCTCTATTTGTGGGAAAAAAAGGACGTCAATTTTGTTTTGGAGCACGTCGCACGACCGCGCAATTGTCAGTTAAAGCGGTGCAGTCCCGAATCGAAAAAAGTGCTCTGGTCTTTGGCCAGCCAAATAGTCCGGGGCTTAAGTGGTTAAGGATATTTTGTAACAATGTTAAGATAGGCTAACAGGCAAAGAGCTTCAGCTCACAAGATTTCTGGTAGGATCAAAAGATATTTCACTTTTCAAACTGATTTTACAAAACATTTTTGGTCTATTTAACAGCCTAAAAGATAGAAAATAGGAGAAGCTCATTGTTGGGGTTTACAGTTTAAAAGTGAAATAGCAAAAGAGAAGTCAGGACCCAATGGAGCTATATAGTTTTATACATTTCAGACTTGGCTAAGTATTATTATCTTACTGTACAGTTCTTGCTGCAGTTACATTTATGAATCAGCACTGTTATGCTCTAAAAACTCCAATACTCCAGCATATTGTAGATTTTCAACATCATCAATCTCCCTCCCAAATGTTTCTTCACCTTCATGCCTTCAGACAGATGTTTGAATATCTACCTGCCTACAAGTCTGAAAAAATGTCAAGTTAAATATTTATTCTTAAAGTGTAAAAAGTAGAAGTTTGACAGCAGCCTCTAAAAAAAGCCACAATGGCACCTTTAAATTCTCTTTAGGGGCCCAAAAAAATCAAACAATAGTAAACTGGCAAATGAACTTTAGAAATGAATGCCCTTGGGTAACTATAATAGAAGAGGCTGAGCAAGCCTGCTATGGGAATTGAAGGTATGTTAAATAATTATATATTTATCAGAAATTTTCTTTCCATTTAAGGACATCTGAAAAGTAATTTATCAGCAAAATGGTGGCACAAGTAAGAGGGTTTTTATATTTGTATTTTGTAGTTTGATGAAGCTCTCTATGTTTCTACCATGGACAGCTGCCCTATAAAACATATCATTAAGACCTCTAAAGCAGCCTTTCTCAACCATTTTACCCCAGAAGAACCCTTGAAATATTTTAGGTCTCTGGGAGCCTCTGCTAAAACCAATTCACTGGGGGAAATATGCCCCCTCTACAACATCAAAACGGAGAACAGTCAGCCTCAGCTCAAGGAGTCTCTAGCAACCTCTAGAGCAGGGGTGCCCAACCTTTTGAAGAGAGAGGGCCACTTAAGCGGCATGGTAACTGGTCGCGGGCCACAATGAGCAGAGCGGGTGTTTGACAGGTCCATGTTGACTCCGCATATGCAGAATGGACACAGTCCGCTCTATTCTATGGGCCCTCCGATCAGACGGACGGGGATGGATCCCCTTCTGTTTTTTTTTTTTTGTTTGTTTTTTAGCGGATCAGATTGGAGGTAGGCGGGTGTAAATGAATACAAGTTCATTTACATCTGCCACTCCATAGAGGTGAATGGAGGGTCCGATTTGGGTCGGACCGATCAAGGCTGCTTTCACATTGATTTGCTGTGGTTTATCAGCACTGCGGGTGCAGTGTAGTGTAACTGTGGCTTTCCTGTGGGTTAAATGCACTTTGCCATATAATCCTATTATATCCTGCAGGTAATAACAGAAGGCTATGACTCGGTGCAGGTCACCCACAGGCACACTGTGCTGCACCTGTGGATCAGTTTGAAAGTAGCCCAGTAACCACTGCAGACAGATATTCCCATAAATACACTGTGATTATAGTAATGAACTTACCTTTAATAACAGTCTTTCATTCAGGTATTGCTGGCTGTTGCTGTCCCAGGCGGATGCATTTGGTCACTCCATCACTCATCACTCCACCGGTGACAGGAGCCGGCGCTATTCAGGAAGCATTGGTGTATGCGGCTCTGCAGCCGCTTGTTTCCTCTACCGCCAGCTTCATTCAAAACACTGACGCTCTGGAATGGCAGGTCGGCAACCTGTGATCTGGGCTTGCCAACCCGCCATTCCAGAACATGAGGTCGCGGGCCACATCAGAGGGCTCTGCGGGCCATATGTGGCCCCCGGGCCACTGGTTGGGCACCCCTGCTCTAGAGGAACCATGGTATTCCATGAAATCCATGTTGAGAATAGCTGCCTCCAAGACAATTTCCTCTCCTCTGTAGTGGAGGCCCCTCATCTGCTGCCTTATTTAGACATTTTCCTCTTGTCTAGGGATGCACCAATACCATTTTTTTTACAATGAGTAAGTGTACTGCCACTTTTTTTTAAGTATTCGCCAATACCAATTACCAATACCTACTGCAACTGTTTTGTTTACACTTCAGCTGTCAGCAATGGTACAAAGCATTGAAAATGTATTTACAAATGAAATAAATGTATTTTTTTTTTTAATTTGGCCCTTTTTTTAATGTGATACATGTAAATATATGTTAAATGTGTAAAATATTAACGAACAAAGCAAATATATATATATATATATATATATATATATATATATATATATTAATAGTTTATAAAATAGAAGTGAACAAAAAAATATCTGCAGGAAAATAATCATTTAATTGTAGAAGGAGAATATGGAGTTAATTAAGGCTGATTAGAGTGAATTAAGGGTTAATAATGGGTTAAACAGAGGGACATTTAATACAAAACAAATATATATATATTTTTTTTACTAGACAGGTTTCTTTAAACTGACTTCATCTGCAGATTGAAGTTCATCCCTGTGATCTGTACATGAATAAACAGAAGGATACAAAAAGGAACAAAGTTTTGTTTTATCTTTCTGTTTCAGCGGCTGAGCAATGTTGTTGATAAACACTGCACGGCTGCTTTTTTTTTTTTTTTTGACAGCTCCAATCACTGTGACTTCATTTACACTTCAGCTGTCAACAAAGGAACCCCACTGACAGCTGAACAAGTCACTGGTTGTTGTTTTTTTTCACATTTCAGCTGTCAGGGGGAAATCCTGCTGACAGTTAAAAGAACCGAGCCTGAAAGTATTGGTTTCAGGTATCGGAGCATTTGCATGAGTACCGATACTCGTGCAAATGTTTAGTATCGCCACGGATACCAGTATCGGTGGAACCCTACTTTTGGCCATAACTGATGGTGAGCTCTGTGTAATGCCGCGTACACATGACCGGACAGAGACAGACAATCTTTCACTCACCCAGAATCCGTCTTTAACCAAAGTGATAAAGTGGATTTGTCATTTACAGCATGAAGTCAGACCTGGTGGAACCTCAAACTAAACAAATACAGATTTATATTGGAACCAGTATGTAAATCTATTGAACATAACTATATTATTATGTGACTTATTTAGCAACAACTTAAATGATCGTGGACTGGCATGCCTATGGTTTGAGCTACTGTTGGGTGCCCATTGAGGATAGCTTTGTTGTGTGGGATCCATCTCACCAGAGCTATTGAACTTGTTTCAAGTTTTCCTTTATCTGACTACATGTGCACATCTAAAAGTTCCCAGCCCCTCCTTGAGTAAACTTCTGGAGTCTGGTGGAACCTCAACCCAGGAGACAGGTTGGTACCTGGGCAAGGAAGTCTTTTTTTTTTTTTTATAGGGTGATATGTGGACCCTAGGTCAATATTTGATAATAAATAGAAAACACTTTCCACGCTAATCAATCACAATAATAACCTTATTCATAAAACCCCAAAAAATATTAATGTGACATACATTAAAAACAAAGTCAAAAACGGAAGCTGCTAACATCAAAATTGCATTCACCAATCTGTGCTACATGCAAGAAAAAAAAATGAAATAAACTTAAAAAAGATGTAGCACTACCCTATATTAATAAATATAAATGTAATTCATTCTCCATAAACTCTATTATTATTTACCATATATGGTTTTCTTTATTACTGATGATGACATAAAAAAATATACATTTCACAATTTTGTGGCATATTTTTCTATGTAGATATTTATTTGCACTATGCACCTTTTTTATGCACATAATTAATAGAGTTTATAGATGATGAATTATATTTACAGGTGCTCCTCACTTAATGACCAGGTTCCATTCCAACGGCCAGGTCATTAAACAAATTGGTTGTTAAATGAGGAGTCACAAGTAATCAACATTTTAAGCATTCTCAACTACTGTACTGTACTGTATTGTGAAAAAAAGGTCTAAACACAAAACTCCAGCTCAATAACGTTGTTTTAATTTGCATAAGTACAGAACACAAACGAAAATTCATTACTGTACTGTACAATGATGTATAGTGCGTCGTTCAGGTGGGGAGAGATGGTCATAAGTCTAAATGGTCGTTAAACAGGTAACTCAAACAAGGAGTATCTGTATATTCATTAATATAGGGTAGCGCTACATATTTTTTTAACTTTATTACAAAATTGGATAATATTTTAGATGTGACTACATATGTACATCAAAAAAAGTTCCCAGCACCTCCTTGAGTATGTCGTTCTATAATCTGGTGTAACCTCAGTCCGGGAGACATGTACCATATATACTCGAGAATAAGCCGAGTTTTTCAGCACATTTTTTTGTGCTGAAAATGCCCCCCTCGGCTTATACTCGAGTCAAGCACTTTTCTGCAGCAGAGATTGACATTTTCCGAACCGATTTGGCGCCCCGTATCTCGGAGCCACTTAGTGCTAGGAACCCCAAATTTGGTGTGCAAACCCAGTTGAACTAAAACATATCCAAAGATGGGATTCCTAGCACTAAGTGGCCCTGAGATACGGGGGCCCCAAAGTCGGTTTGAAAAATGTCGTTCTCTGCTGCAGAAAAGTGCTTGACATTTTCTGAACCGACTTTGGGGCCCCGTATCTCAGGGCCACTTGGTAATAGGAACCCCATCTTTGGATATGTTGTAGTGCTGAGTTTGTATACCGAATTTGGGGTTCCTAGCACCAAGTGGCCCCAAGATACGGGGCCCCAAATTCGGTCAAATGTGTCCATCTGCAGCAATGTTATTTCAGGACCCTTTGGGTGCAAATTTTGGCTGCAGCTAGGGGCATTTAGGAACCCTTAACTACCAAGTTTGAAGTTTGGGGGACCTATGGCTGCAAATGGGCACAGTGAGGCTGCAAATGGGCATTGTTGACCCTCTTCCCCACTTACAATAGCTGCGCATTTCTCACCCTAGGCTTATACTGGAGTCAATAAGTTTTTCCATTTTTTTGTGGTAAAATTAGGTGCCTCTGCTTATATTCGGGTCGGCCTATACTCGAGTATATACAGTAAGTACTTGGAGAGGGAAGTCTGTTCATTTTTTTAATAGGGTGATTTGTGGACCTTAAGTCAATATTTGATAATATTTTAGATGTGGAATAACAAGTCTGATTTAAAAAGATATCATAAGCAAATAAGTAAAGGTATTACATATGACAGCCCAATCTGACTGACATGTTTCTGCAACAGCTAAACTAGTCCCTGTGGGCAGCTGACATTTTTTTTTGAATACACCAGATCGGATTTTGTAAATGAACTCCAATTTTCTTCATGGTTTATAACATGTAGGTATACTTCGCATAAAACCATGCAAGCATAGCGAGAGGTGATATAAGCCACAGTGTCAATGAGTAAGGTACAAAGTTTACGGTTAATTTCTCTGTCATCTTTTACAATAATCTGTAATTCATGTTTTAAGTAGCAAAAAACCTATTACATTTCTTCTCCATGAGATTATGTTGCTGAGTGCACCCACTTACTTTAATCAGCTGGAAGATATGATCTCCAGGACTCCATTGTGCCACTATTGCTAAGGAGACGGGCACTCTATCGCTTGGCCTTCAATTAACGCCCTCCTACCAGCTGTTCGCAAAACTACTTGTGTGATTTGCTACGCTTGCGCTAAATGGATTTGACAATTTAAGGATGTTCTTTTTCTTTATCTTACATTGAACCAGCTAAAGGAGTTCATTATGGTATGTTTTATCAGAATGGAGTCAATTACACTTTTAGCACATGAAAAAGTTAATTTGATAAGGAAAATCTAATAACAAAAGGTGCTAATCTGTTCAAAAGAATGGTTACTTCATTTTACGTTTCATAAATCTATTATCAACCCATACAACTCCATTAACTCTAAATCTAAAATAAAAAAAAGCTATGTCTTTTAAAGTCAAACCCTGGGCATAATAAACTTGCAAATGTTCAAACAATAAAACAGTCTTTGTGAATGGGCAGGGGGAGAGGATAGAGGAGACTCAACCGTAGTGCCGGGGTCTATGAGACCTACAGAACTTATATGTGAATAGGCCTAAGGTACAGCTAGACTTTACTTCATCCAGCATATAAACCCAATTTCCTTAATGTAGAACAATGTTCTAAACATGTTTACATGTCTGACTCTATCACATATCCAAAAAATAGGAGAAAAAAAAATAGGAGAACTCATCCTCATGACAGGACAGCGGGTAGAACCATGAAAATCATTGCATGGAATCATTACACCCCCCTGGATAGATGCATATCCAGAACTGCTGATGTACGGTGCAAATATATATTTTTTTCCAAACTGCGTATAAGGCATACCCCACTTTTAAGTACACAATGGGGTTTATTTACTAAAGCTGGAAAGTGCAAAATCAGCCTCACTTCTGCATAAAAACCAATGAGCTTCTAACCCCAGCTTGTTCAATTAGGCTTTAGTAATAAAACCTGGAAGCTGATTGGTTTCTATGCAGAAGTGAGCCTGATTTCGCACTTTCCAGCTTTAGTAAATAAACCCCATTGTGTACTTAAAAGTGGGGTATGTGTTTATAACTGTTTCAAACTGTTTGGCCATCTTCAGCGCAGTGTATGGAAACCATGGCTTCTATAAAGTAGGGCTTGGGACCAAACAGCTCTTTAATCATGTGGTCAACTGTGGCCAATCACAGCTGATCACGAGTAAACAAGGAAGTTCCGGTTATCGAGTGTGAGGAGAGGAGAGCCGATCAGCAGCATTTCCTCACAGGGGATACCTACATAGATAATCAGTGCCCTGATTATCAGCGCAGCCCCAACAGTGCCCATCAGTGCTGCCTATCAGTGCTGCCCATAAGTGCCCATCAGCGCCGCCTATCAGTGCCCATCAGTGCTGCCTATCAGTGCCCATCAGTGCTGCATATCAGTGCCCATCAGTGATGCACATTGATGCCTCCTCATCAGTGCCCCCTCATCACTGCAGTCTCATCAGTGCCCATCAGTGAAGGAGAAAAATCACTTATTTACCAAATTTTCTAACAGAAAATAAGAAAAGCTTAGCAGATTGGCTCACGCTGTTTCCAATCACAGCGGTAGCGCAGCTCAGGCGGTGTGCATGCGCGCCCCAGAGCCGATGGAAGAAATCACGTACAGGTACATGATTTCGCGCTTAAGGGCCGCCCTGTCGCAGTATATGTGCGTGGGGTGGTCCTTAAGTGGTTAAGGGAATTAGGCATTCTTAGCAAAAGGGAAAAAAATGACAAGATACTTACACGATCAAAAACGGCACAGCATGAGACAGAAATATATATTGAAATTAATCAATTCTTTATTACAATAGTTTATAAAATTTAAATCGTAAAATACCTGCTTCAAACAGTGTTAGAAATACTCATCAAAGTAAGAAATACTTATTAACCTCTAGAAGACATAAGATATGAGTATTTACAGTGAACTAGACATAAATAGCATCAACATTCTCGGAATTCTTGTCGCTTCACACAGTCAACGCGTATCGCTGATGCAGTAGCTTCTTCAGGACCATATAAGTTAGAGTGCGTGGCCCTAATTACATCAAATAAACCAAAAATTAGGCATATATAATACACTATATTCCTTGTCCTAAATGTAGGCATTTTTAACCTTTCACATTCATAATCTAAAAGAAATCACTGCTCCTGGCTGAATTAAATTGTATTTATTTTTTTTGTAGTGGTACATGTTTCCCAAGGCATATTCCCGTGTTATTTTTGACACCTCCTTGCTTATTAGCCCAGAAAATGTGTGGGTTTTAGGTATGACATCTGAACTTTTTTGAAGTTCACCAAAGCCTTCTTGAACCGAACCTAGGGAAGTTTGGCTCATACCTAGTCTTTCCGTGGGGCAACAGGCTATCAGAGAGCAACACCAATTTTGTGTTTTTTCTGATGGTTGGGCAGTTGGTTGTAAATCTAAGCACAGAACTGAAAGGGATAAAGGTTGGAGAAGATTCTGAGGAAGTTCAAAAGACACTTTGTAGCCCCAGAAATGTGTAGCAATTGCACTTAATTAGTGCTTGGAATAGTCATGGTAAATGTATGTATACTGTATACGGCTGCCTCTGATATACTCTGGTTAATAACAATCTGATGAGATGGTTTGGGGCAAACAGGAGTGGAAACTGTCACCAGTTGTCCTCAGTCATGTGTCCTTTGTGAGAGCTAAACACAGCCCTGTCTGAAAGTGAAAACGTTCTTTGCCTGGATTCAGATCTTCAGGTTTATGTAACTGTGGATCTGCTGTATATAGAGCCTTGTGTATTCCTATGATCATTGTACTTTGACAAATAACTGCACGGCTCTCCTCTGAAAGATTATGGGACTGTGTACCTGACTATGCAAATTAAGCATAGCTTTATAAGACATTTTCATATGCTGGATCAGCTGTTTGGAACGCTGATGATGGTCATATTATAGACATTTATTTTTTTCACAGCCAGATGAAATCAATCATAATAATCTGCGGTGCATTTTATGATCCATTCTGTGCCGCTGGACAGCATAATTATGGATGTATTATTGTATATTTCTGCAGCCATAGTGTGCTTTGTTCTAAAATGGGCAATACCTAATATATATATATATATATATATATATATATATATAGTATATATAGTCACCGGACACTTTATTATGTACAGTACGCCTTGCTAGTTCCCGGGTTGGACCCCCTTTTGCCTTCATTCTATGTGGCATATATTTAACAAGGTGTTGGAAACATTCCTCAGAGATTTTGGTCAATAGTGACATGATAGCATCACCCAGTTGCTGCAGATTTATCGGCTGCACATCCAAGGTGCGCATATTCCATTCCACCACATCCCAAAGGTGCTCTATTGGATTGAGGTCTGGTACCTGTGGAGGCCATTGGAGTACAGTGACCTCATTGTCCAGTGGTGAGATGATTTGAACTTTGTGACATGGTGCATTATACTGCTGGAAGGAGCCATCAGAAGATGGGTAAACTGTAGTCATAAAGGGATGGACATGGTCAGCAACAATACTCTGGTAGGCCGTGGTGTGTAAACGATTCTCAGTTGGTACTTAGGGGCCCAAAGTGTGCCAAGAAAATACCCCCCACACCATTACACCACCAGCCTGAACCATTGATATTCAGCAGGATGGATCTATGGCTTTCATGTTGTTTACACCAAATTCTGACCCTGAGGGAACTCTTAAGGCATCAGCATATCAAGACATTTTGGACAATTGGAACTAACTAACTAGCTAACTAACTGGAACTAAGGGGCCAAGCCCAATTCCTGAATACCAACCCCACACTGCAATCCCCACTCCACCAAATGATTTGGAGGGGTTTCCTAATACTTTTGGCAATGAATGAGTGAGAGGGTGGAGGGGGTGTAGGAACTTGACTGGCCTGCACAAAATCCTGACCTCAACACCTTTGAGATGAATTAGAATGGAGACTGTGAGCCAGGAATTCTCGTCCAACAACAGTGCCTGACATCACAAATGCACTTCTGGAAGAATGGTCAAACATTCCCATAGACACACTCCTAAACCTTGTGGACAGCCTTCCCAGAAGAGTTGAAGCTGTTATAGATACAAAGAGTGGGCCAACTCAATTTGAATTCTACTAGATAAAACTGGGATGCCATTAAAGTTCATGTGCATGTAAAGGTAGGTGTCCCAATACTTTTGGCGATATAGTGTATTTATAATGTTTTTTAAAAATATTTTTACACATATGTATTTCCTTTCCTTTCTATTTTAAACTGAATGGGTTGTTTTACTAGATGAGGGTTTATTATTATAATTATTATTATACACGATTTATATATCGCCAACAGTTTACGCAGCGCTTTACAATGTAGAGGGGGACAACACAATTACAGTACAGTTCAATACAAAAGGTACAGGAGGGCCCTGCTTGTAGAGCTTACATTCTAAAGGGACGGGGTGGTGGTGCAAAAGGTAATAGCTGCAGAGAATGATTTGATTGGGGTGGCTCGGGGACAGTTGTTGTTAGGTGGGTGTGGGATAGGCTTCCCTGAATAAATGAGTTTCCAGGGATCTCCTAAAGGTGGACAGGGTAGGGGCTGATCGGACAGACTGGAGCAGGGAGTTCCAGAGGATGAGAGAGGCTCTGGAGAAGTCTTGAAGGCGAGCATGGGAGGAGGTAACAAGGGAGCTAGAGAGCAGGAGGTCCTGGGAGGAGCGGAGGGGACGATTTGGGCGATATCCGCAGATGAGGTTGGTGATGTAGATGGGGACGATGTTGTGGATGGCTTTGTATGTTATGGTTAGCATTTGAATTTTATACGGTGGGGGGGTAGGGGAAGCCAGTGAAGGGATTGGCACAGATCGATTAGTGAGGTGTATTAGTCTAGCAGCAGCAGGGTTTACAATCACTTTAAATTATGCCCAGATATACTGGGTAGTAGTAAAGCTTCTAGTATTATATAAAATAAACAGGGCCTCATAGGTTATTATGGAGGTAATTTGTGTTCAAGAGTCACATAGCACTGTAAAAAATTACACCTAAATGATCTCATACTCTAAAAAATCCAGAGTCTAATGGTAGGATCGAATGTATAAAGAGAAGAGCAACCAAAACCCTTTATGAAATATAGAGTAATATATTTCATTAAATCTCTATTCCCCATACATATAAAACACAAAGGTAATAAAGAAACCCTACTAAAATTACAACCCACCCTACATCCCACACAACATATATATAAAAGTACTGTAGTTATATAGATGAATGTCAGACAAAATAATGTCCCAATGTGCTAGAGTGCTAGAGTCTCCTAAGAGCTTCCAGCTTCTCCACATCACCCGTATGAACACAATAAATCATCTTGATGCCCAAGGTGCCCAAGAGCTGGCATCTTTGTTATAAATGTATTATAGATGAATGTTTCCACAAACACAATAACCAAGGGTAAGACCATACACACTTGAATTATTGCCTTTGGGATTATAAAGTAAAGGCAAATAAGCTCCTCGCGTTCCCTTAGCTTGGTGTATTGTAGTGAAAATTAATTTTGCGGAGAATACCTAATCACGTCCAAGGAAAATATAAAAATAAATCTGTATTTTCTCTTGCACATGATTGGATGTTGGAAGTCAGAAAAAGCTTCACCTCATTCATCAAGCTAAAGGAAAATTCCTTTGAAGAGTGAATAGCCTATTCTGGTTTAGAAAATGAACCCCCCCCCCCCCCTGGATGTCACAGTAATAAAGCTTCGAGACATTAGCCTTATCTCCCTGTAGTATTATACAAAATCCACTGGACCTCGTAGGTCATCAATTTTTGGAGATAAACTGCAGTCAACAATTCTACAACACTGTAAATCTCTCTCAAGTGACTCCACCAGCAGGTCAGTATTTCAAAATGTAAAACGAAAAAAAATCCAGGATAACCTCCAATCTTTATCCACCATTTGGCGTGCAAATAAATTCAGCTGTGCTTCAACGAGACTTATTGCTTCAATTGTCATCCGCCCAGATAACGGCTGATTATTACTGAAATACTGTACTGACAGACTTGAGCTCCATCATGAGACAATGAGTGATAAATTCTGTTATAGAACAGATTCGCTTGAGGCATTCCTTTAAGCAAGCGGTGTGGTATTATGTAACTTTCAACCAAGTTTATGTTGAGGGGCGGTGATGAGCTATAGTAAATCTCAGTGTGGCTATTATACTTATATCAAAACTTCATATATCATAAATTATTAGTAAGTTTGTTTATTGTGTATCTTATAGTATTGTGCATCTTATATATCCCTGGTGCCCAACCTGTGGCCACATGAAGCCCTTTGGAATATGATGTGTGGCCTGCGGACCTCATTAGTCTGTAGTGGGAACCAGTGGTGGCCGTCCAAGAGGGGCACAGGGGTACCGCTCCCTATCCCGCACCATCTGAGTGGCCATGTACTGTGCAGGGCGCTGGACCAACCGGTCTCTACCAGGTCCATCACCCCCTCACAAGCACATAACCTCATCCCAAGACCTCAATTTTGCAAGTTTCATATTGTCCTCGGGGCGCAGTGCTCTCACCCTGTGATACAAACGAGTCGGCTCCGGCTTGCCGGAAAATCAGGACAGGAAGACCCAGAACCTAGAACCCAAAAAGAAGACCAGGCCAAGACAAAAGCCATGGCGCCAGGAGCCGTGACAGCTGGAGGGCTCCGCTGTAGGATGAGTATGGACCTGGAGGGGCCTGCCCGCACCCCCCACCAGCCGCCACTGATTAGGATAGTAGCATTTATCTCTACGAGCCTCATGTAAACGTGTTCCAAGTTTCGTATTGTCTTCCGCAACATATCCCCAGCCAAAAATGTATCCTGTCCACACTCTCCGAACCCCGTTGCCTCTATTAGTTCCGCAGTTTCTGACAGTCTTCTCAAGCATTACATATATTAGACATTATGTAAGGGGCCACATTTGAGGCCCCCTTTAGCTCATAAGTTGACAACCACTGTTATAGATGTACCCTCTGTGATTGCACCAACAGTTTGCACACCGCTTTACAATATAAGTCCCCATTCAGCATTTTTATCCTTTTTTCCCTATGCCTGATTATGTCTAACTTTTCAGAATCCCATTCTTTCTAATTGACTTGGTTCACATTTGTACGCTCAGTTGCCCTAAACCCAAAAAGTATGTGAGCTTTTTTTGAGCATATTCAGGTGTTTTTGGTCCTGTAAGCTTTAAAGGGAGCGCGTGTAAACGCGTGTTCTGTGTGTTTTTGTGAGCTCTTTGTGTGCATTTTTATGCCTGTCCTCCTCTTGCCCAGCCCAGGAAACAAACTTCTGAAGCTTGATACAAGTCCAAAATTGCCTTTGAAAAAAAAATCTTTAAAACCACCAGGAATGAATTCAGGCTAAATGCAGACCTTACAGTCACCATACAATTTAATAAGATAAGGGGGGCTTTGCTCATGGAAGCTTACAATCTAATAGGGAGGGGCAAGTGTTACAAAAATAGTAACTGTGAAAGGGATGAGCTGATAGGAAATTGAAAGTTCAGTTGGGTGGAGAAAGGATGAGATGGGTTTTTTGGGATCGCCTAAAGCCCCATACACACGCGCGGATTATCCGAGGACCAGGTCCGTCGGACCATGTCCGTCATACTTTGTCTGATGTTGGTTTTGCGTACACACGGTCGGACAAAGTTGTCGGAAAATCCGATCATTCTGAACGTGGTGACGTTTGTTGCCTACGACGGGACTACGTAGAGGCTAGTAGCCAATAGCTTTGGTCTTGTAATGTGATCTGAGCATGCGTAGCACTTTGTCCGGTCGGACAACCGTACACACGATCGGATTTGGTGTGATCGGACCGTGTTGACGGCAAATCTTTCCAGCAGGAGATAAGACTTTGTCCGTCGGACAAACCGACGAACACTGTCCGATGGTGCATACACACGGTCTGATTTTTCAACAACATTGTCCGATCGGACAGAATCCATGAAAAAGTCCGACCGTGTGTATGGGGCTTAAGAGTGGACAGAGTAGGAGATAGCCGGACAGATTGAGGTAGAAAGTTCCAGAGGATGGGAGTGGCTCTGGAGAAGTCCAGGAGAGGAGCATGGGAGGAGATGACAAGGGAACTAAAGAGCAGGAGGTCTTGGAAAGAGCAGAGAGGGCATTTTGGGGCCTATTGTGATACAAGAATGGTGATGTAGCTCAGGCCAGAGTTGTAAATGGCGGTACGTGTGCACCCCTGTTCAGTTGCCTTTGCAGCTTAAAGGAGGCCAGTTGGAGGAAGTAAAAACATAACCCGATTGCCTGTTAATACTGTCCCCCAACCATAAGTGTAAACAAGCCCTTGGTGTCTCAAGAAGGAACTCAGATGGTAGATACAGTATTTCACCCACTGCCTGGAAACACCCTTGTTGTTGTCTTGTGGTGTTTGTTGCGTGAACCTTGAAAAAGTACAGGAGCTTCTTTGAGGCAGATCTTTGCATTTTTGGCCATATGGGTTTTAAATCAGGACTAAACTGTATTTTGAGCACCATGAACTGAAAACGCTATTTAATTCATTCTTAATATTCAAAGCAAACTCTCCCATACGTTGATGTCTCCGTCCTTTATTCTGTTGAGAAATCACTTAGGCCCCTTTCACACTGGGGCGTTTTTCAGGCAGTACAGCGCTAAAAATAGCGCCTGTATACCGCCTGAAAAAATCCGACCTCATTCACTCCAGTGTGAAAGCCGGCGGGCTTTCACACTGGAGCGATGCGCTAGCAGGACGGTAAAAAAAGTCCTGCTAGCAGCATCTTTGGAGCGGTATAGGAGCGGTGTGTTCACCGCTCCTATACCGCTCCTTCCCATTGATTTGAATGGGACACAGCGGTAATACCGCGGCAATACCGCCGCAAAGCGCCGCTACGGCGGCGCTCTGCGGGGGGTCTTTAACCCATTTTCGGCCGCTCGCGGGGGGTAAAACCGCACCACGAGCAGCCGAATACCGCGGCTAAAACTACGGTAAAGCAGCGCTAAATATAGTGCTGCTTTACCGTCACCGCGGCTCCCGCCCCAGTGTGAAAGGGGCCTTAGAAAACCACCCCCCTCCTAGCATTTTTAGCAGCAACCCTCTTGACAGGAAGGACAGATGATTCATGTAGCGGGCAGATGATCAATGTAGCATTTACTTTCTGGAATCTATCTGCCCTTATCTCAGTCATGCCGGTAAGAGGGTGTGTCCTTAGCTGAGAATGCCCCTCCTACAGATGAATGAAAAAACATGCCCATGAAGACACCTTGGGATGCATAACATCATTTTGGCCTAGGCCGTAAACCGGGAAGCAACTGAAGAAATGTAAAAAACAAGTTTAAAACAAGTAAATTTAATGTACCTTCATATGTATTTACTAATGCTACCAGCATACGAATGGAAATATTTCATTATTCAATCTTCAAAATCTAGGATCGTTTCAATAAATGAGGGACAGTTGGAAGCCAAGCTGTAATATAATGGAGGTTGCCATTACAATACCAGGTCCCTTCCATAGGCAGGTATGGGAGGTGAGGTCCTGATTCGGTTTGAATAGAGCAGTGGTTCTTAACCTCAGTCCTCATTACCCCCCACCAGGCCATGTTTGCAGGCTTTCCTTTTATCTTGCACAGGTGCTTTAAATCTAAGTCAATGGCTTGGTATTTTGGACAGCTATTTTATCTAAGGGAAATTCCCAAAACATGGCCTGGTGGGGGGTAATGAGGACTGAGGTTAAGAACCGCTGGAATAGAGGAGCATACAAGCAGCCATTCAGGAAATCCAGCATTCGCTCAGTTTTTGCTGTTTTCTCTTTGCATATATTTACATTCCCTGCATTTATGGTAGCCTAAGGATGCAGGTAAGCAGAAAATTGGATATTTAACGGAAATGCCTTCCTTAGAAAATATGAGCCATTTCCAGATCCCACGAGATGCTTGTTATCTGTGCACAGCTGTTCAGGGAAAGCCACGTATATATATGCTGAGAATGAATATGTTGCGTCATTTGAGTGAGTAAAATATACTGTAGAATATGTTTTATGATGTTTAGATTAATTATAGTGATATAGTGTGGTTGGTTTAAAAGGGAGAACTGTTCTCATATGTGAAGGATCTGACAATAGTTATATAATTGGTAAAGGATGAATAAAGCCACCAGACCATCCAGTTAAACCTGTGTGCATCAGTGTGTATGTTAGTGTCGCTACCATTTTCCATATCCCTGTACAAGAAACACATCTAAAAGTTTTTTGAATCAATCTACACTCCCCGATCACACCACCAAATGTGTAAGGGAGTTCCACATACGCACCACTTAACAGGAAAGTCCCCCGTACGCAGTTTAAGTTTGAATCGCTTCTCACACAACATCATTGTGTAACCGCATGTCTTCTTTAGAGGCCTAAGATTAAAGAGGAAGTAAACCCTGATGGGTTTTACTTCCTCTTTTTCTCCCTGTATAGCCTGCAAATGAAAAGCATAATGGGCTAGTATGCATAGCATACTAGCCCATTATGTAGCACTTGCCTGCAAAAGAATCCAGCGTCGTCCCCTGTGTGGGCAGCATCCATCTTCTTGCCCTCTTCCTTCAGGGCCGTGGACTCCGGCTCTGTGATTTGCCGGAGCCGCGTGACGTCACTCTCGCGCATGCGCACGGGAGCCACGACCTGCGACATATGCTAGGGAAGAAACGGCCTTTAGTTTTGTTTCTTCCGTGCCCATGCGCCGTAGTAATTTCCGGCGGACTACAAGTGAAATATCTCCTAAACGGCGCACGTTTAGGAGATATTTCCACTACCTAAAGGTAAGCCTTATTCTACGCTTACATGTAGGTAAAAGTCCAAAAAGTGGGTTTACAACCACTTTAATTAGTTTCCTCCCAATGATAAATTCACCATTTAACGAATTGTATATTGCGATCATATCCCGTCTTAAGACTTTCTTCTCCAGGGAGAATATGTTTAACCGCTTGTCGACCGCCTCATGCAGATATACCGCGGCAGAATGGCACGTACAGGCAAACTAACATACCTGTACGTTGCCCTTTGCCGGCAAGCTCTGTGAGTAGGATCGCGGGACATCGAGTCCGCGGGGATACCCACGATCGTGTCATGGAGAGAAAGAACGGGGAGATGCTAATGCAAACAAGCATTTCCCCGTTCTGCCTAGTGACAGTGTCACTGATCACAGCTCCCTGTAATCGGGAGCGGTAATCAGTGATGTGCCCACTAATTTTTTTTTTTACTAGTAATGGCGGCGATCAGCGATTTTTATTGTGACTGCAACATTATGGCAGACACGTCGGACATTTTTGACACATTTTTGGGACCATTGTCATTTATACAGCAATCAGTGCTATAAAAATGCACTAATTCCTGTGTAAATTACACTGGCAGTGAAGGGGTTAACCAGGAGGTGGCAGTGTAGTGGTTAAGTATGTCCTAGGGGCGTGTTGCTAACTGTGGGGGGCGTGGCACATCACTGATTTCTGCTCCAATCACAGGGAGCAGAGATCGGTGTCACTGTTGCTAGGCAGAACGGGGAGATGCTTGTTTACTTCAGCATCTCCCCATTCTTCCTCCCCGTGAGACGATCGCGGGTATCCCCGTAAGACGATCAAACTCACGGAGGTCCCGACCAGGGGGCAAATTCAAAGGGATGTACCTGTACGCCCTTATGCCTGTCCATGCCATTCTGCCAACGTACATCGTCTTGCACCAGTCGGGAAGTGGTTAAATGGTGACTGTATCATTGGGAGGAAACTAATTAATCTTAGGCCTCTAAAGAAGGTATGCGGTCAAGCAATGAAGTTGGGTTGATTTTTTAACTTTTTTTTATTGGATATGTTTTATAGCAATATATATATATATTTTTTTCAAAATTGTCCGTAGAGGTGATCAAATACCACCAAAAGAAAGCTCTTTTTGTGAGGAAAAATAGACATCAATTTTTTTTGGGTACAGTGTCGCACGACTGTGCAAGTGTCAGTTAAAGCAACGCAGTGCCGTATCGCAAAAAATGGCATGGACAGGAAGGGGGGGGGGTAAATCTTCCGGAGGTCAAGTGGTTAAAAACCGACAGCAGACCTGAATGAACCCTTCATGTGAAAGGGGCCAAAAACTCTGCACCTGGGCTCTACCCAGGGCTCTCACTATCATTAATCAAGCTGGCATACTGAGCGCAGTGTCTGCTCTGTGGCTTTTACCACTCTCTGCCCAGCTGCTACAAGTGAGTCCTTGTCAGCCACTTTGCCACTAGTGGGAGCGGATTCTCAATCCATGAAATCATTGACCTCACCATTCTCCAAATTAGCGACATTTCTCGTTAGCGTAGAGAAGTGCTCTCCTAAGACAGTGAACATAGCTGATATTTCATGTGTGTGATCTGCCAACACTTCTTATATAACAGTATGCTGACACATGTGATAAATGTTAAATAAGCACTGCTACTAATTAAGAGGAACTGAGCATATAACACCCATCTGACATGAGCTATAGATTTTACATACCAGACTGGAAACTTGCTAGTTATTTTTAAACTTTCATATGTGACCTATTGTAATAACACCTCCCCATGTTAAATGTCTATCACTTCCTTGGCACCAGCTATTCTAAGGGTAAACTAAAGGGTAACTTAATTTTCTTTGGAAAATAAATATAGCAAATAAAAAAAATAATATAGCATTTGCAACTGCTACATAAGCCATATTGTAGACATGTGCACAACAAAAAAATGTGTTTATTTTCGTTTCGTTTTTTTCGTTTCCGTTGATTCGTAACGATTCGTACATTCGTAAGTCGTCGTTGTTCGTATTCGTAACGATTCGTACATTTGTAAGAGTTATTTTTCGTTGATTCGTTTTTTCGTTAGTTTCATTTTCGTTCATTCGTTTATTCGAAATTCGGACGCATTCGTAGTTATTCGTACATTCCTAACATTCGTAACATTCGTAGATTCGTAATTGGAGCATAGTTCATAATTTTATGTAATGTGTATGCTATTATTACATTGTAATAATTTACGAATCGAAAAAAAAAGTTACGAATCGAAAAAAAAAAGTTACGAATCGAAAAAAAAGTTACGAATGTACGAATTTTTTTGTTCAATCCATTCATTACGAATCGAAAAAAAAAAGTTACGAATCGAAAAAAAAAAAGTTACGAATCGAAAAAAAAAGTTACGAATGTACGAATTTTTTTGTTCAATCCATTCTTTACGAATCGAAAAAAAAAAAAGTTACGAATCGAAAAAAAAAAGTTACGAATCGAAAAAAAAAAGTTACGAATGTACGAATTTTTTTGTTCAATCCATTCGAAGCATGTTAAGCAGCACCATTGTAAGGGACACGGAAAATTACCAATTCAACAAAAAAAAAGTTACGAATGTACGAATTTTTTCGTTCATTTTCGTTCCTTTTTTCGTTTTTCGGATTTTTGTTGTTTGGTTTTTCGGATTTTCTTTGCTTTTCGGATTCGTTCGATCCGAACGATTCGTTAATCGGATTCGTACGATTCGAACAATTCATTATTCGGATTCGTACGATTTGAACGATTCGTTCATTCGTATGAAAACGGACGAACGAAAAAAACGAAAAAAAAACGAAATACGAAAAAAAAACGAAACGAATTGCACATGTCTACCATATTGAAGATGTTGTTGGCAGCCTCTGCTGCCCCACTGAGTGCTTTTGCCACACGGGTAGGTGTCAGTAGAGAGATCAGGCATCTATCTGAAGGTCACCCACTCACTTTCTAGTTAGCAGCCAGAAGTAAACACAATGATCGCTGCTTAACTCCGGTGCTAGGGGTATGGTAACTAACTTGTTCTTTGCACTGAGCTCCCGGTGACCATCTTGGGGAACCTGTGTCTGATTGAACACAGAGCTCCCCTGAGACTTGGGAAATCATATTGACACTATAAGGACTATATATTGACCCTGCTGCATCATTCTGGGTGTCCTGCAGTGTGGGGAATGTAAGAAAAGGACATTGACCAGGCAAGGAACAGACAGGCACAGCATAGAGAAAAGGCCCTGTGAAAGGGGGTTACTTTAGGGTTGGTACTGCAACCCTTAGAAATGATCTGGTTTGTGGAAGGATCCTTTCACCAGCCTGAATTTGAGTTGGTGCATCCTTGCACCCTATGTTTTAAGCACGGCAACCTATCCAGGAAGCCCACTGAAAGCCTTATGTCGCGTACACATGATCGGAATTCTCGTCGGAAAAAAACTCTGACGGTTTTTCCGACGGAATTCCGCTCAAGCTGTGTTGCCTACACACGATCACACCAAATTCCGACATTCAATAACACAGCGGCATAAAACACGTTTGACAGCGCTATAAAAGGGAAGTTTAATGCTTCCGAGCATGCGTTGAATTGTTTCCGAGAATGCGTCGGAATTTTGCGTGTCGGAATTGCATACACACGATCGGAAAATCCGATAGAAAGGTTTTCCGTCGGAAAAATTGAGAACAGGTTCTCAATTCAAAGTCCGTCGGAAATTCCGACAGAAAAAGACCGATGGGCATACACACGGTCGGAAAATCCGATGACAAGCTCCCATCGGACTGTTTCCATCGGAAATTCCGACTGTGTGTACGCCATATAAGAGGCTTTTTAAAGGAGTATTCCTTGAACACACTGTGCATGTAAGTTTGGTATATTGAACTGTCTTGTTACAGAGCTGTACACGTGTCATATTGTCCTTACAGATACTTTGGGATTACTACCAGATTGTTGCACAGTTTATTATTCTCACCTGGGCTCATGCCCCTCCAGCCTGCAGCCATCTGGTCCCAGGAGGCTGCAGGAATAGTCTCACAGAGCCGAAAGATCTCACGCATGGAAGTCGCAGCTGACTTACAAATCCAATATGGTGGCTCTGGGGACCCGCAGACGTGAGTAGAACTGCGGGAGGAAAGTGTTGGACTCCAGTCACTGGTATCTACCTGATTTTAAGATAAAGATCCTGGTCCTATAAAGCATGTTTTACAGCACAGTGCTTGTGCTGTGTAATTTGGCCCCCTGTATCACCTTTGATACCTGGCTGATCCTAAAGCCCCATACACACGCGCGGATTATCCGAGGACCAGGTCCGTCAGATCATGTCCGTCGTACTTTGTCTGATGTTGGTGTTGCGTACACACGGTCGGACAAAGTTGTCGGAAAATCCGATCATTCTGAACGTGGTGACGTTTGTTGCCTACGACGGGACTACGTAGAGGCTAGTAGCCAATATCTTTGGTCTTGTAATGTGATCTGAGCATGCGTAGCACTTTGTCCGTCGGAATTCGATACACACGATCGGATTTGGTGTGATCGGACTTTGTTGTCGAAAAATCTATCCAGCAGGAGATAGAACTTTGTCCGTCGGACAATCCGACGTACACTGTCCGATGGTGCCTACACACGGTCGGATTTTCCGACAACATTGTTAGATAGGACAGAATCCATGGGAAAATCCGACCGTGTGTATGGGGCTTTACAGTTTCTACCCTCCCCCTGTATGCTGACTACGATATATCAGGGCTGCTGTCCTTGCCTCCATAATCTCCCCCCTCCTCTCCCCCTTCCCTCTCTGCCTGTCAGCTCCTTGTCTTTGCTGCCCCTCCCGTCCTGTTGCTCAAATTACTGTTTATTTGTAATACAATCTGTTTTTTACTGTAATGGCCCCCTGTGACTGTGCTGTAAAAAAATAATGCTGTATATACCTTGTTTACAGAGCGCTTATTTGCGCTCATTGACCCGCCGCTCTCTCTTCTCTCTCGGCCCGACGTCAATGGGGGATCCCAGGCCCGGCCGCTGCATCTGTTGGGCCAAGAGAGGAGATAGGCGGTGGGTCAATAAGCGCAGATCAGCGCTCTGTAAACAAGGTATATACAGCATTATTTTTATACAGCACGGTCCCAGGGGGCCATTGCAGTATAAAAACTGAGATTGTATTACAAATAAACGGTAATTTGAGGACGGGAGGGGTGGCAAAGACACGGAGCTGACAGGCAGAGAGGGAAAGGGGGAGAGGAGGGGGGAGATGATGGAGGTGAGGACAGCAGCCCTGATATATCGTAGTCAGCGTACAGGGGAGAGGGTAGAAACTGTAAGGATCATCCAGGTATTACAGGTGATACAGGGGGCCAAATTACACAGCACAAGCACTGTGGTGTATAACATGCTTTATAGGACCAGGATCTTTATTTTTATTTTTTGGGGGTTAACAAATGCTTTAAGTATTTATTTTAATATACAACTCCACTGTGCCTACTTTCTCAATTTGCTACAAGTCCAAAAAGAAAAGAAAATTACATGTTTTTCTCCATCCACAATGTGCATCTAGAAACAAAAAGCAGACATGCATAAACGATTGCTCGATTTATCGCAGACACTTGTGTTCTCCTTTAAGTTGTAAATTTTCAGTTCTGCCATGGAAAAGGTTGACCTACCAGCTCTCTAATATTTCCTCACAATGTGGTTAGATTTACTATTGTCAAACTAATGAAGTCAGCTAGCAGGCTATTTATTGCATTTAGTGCCCCACAGTAGATTTATGACTTATTTCAATGGTGGTACATGGAGCTTAAAGGTACAAAAGGCTGATTAACATACCAAAACAGCCATCAAACTGCTCATGCATGGGGCTTACAAATTTACATCCACAATGGCAGTGAAGATTCACAGTGACATAATGGAAGCCTTGTGTCTAAGAAAAGCAGAGATAAAAGTGAAATAGGATAGGAGACCTGGAATTATGGGGGCACCAGTTCCAAGCATAATGTACTTCATGTAAAAAATTGTGTGAACATGTCTGTTCGATATCTCATTGCTTCTACAGATTTAACCTATTGTGATTCTAAACATCTGTTGTGTAGCCTAATTAAGACAGCTCTGCATCACCAAGAAATCCAAGCTATGGAGTAGCGGCATCTCTGAGCCTAAATGCTCCTTTTAAGCCTGGTGCACACAGTGAGAATATCAGACGAATGATCGTCTGTTTTTTTCCTTGCATGCTAGTCTCATATCAAAAATTACTAAAGTTATGAAAATTCTCACACGACAGAATACAACTTCGAAAGTGATGTGATGTTTTGAATTGTACTGTAAATGTATTCTGTCATTTCCGAGAATACGCAGTCTTGGTCACTCGATTTTTTTTCAGACTTATGCCACGTACACACGGTCGGAAATTCCGACCACAAAATCCGTCAGATTTTTTACGACGGATTTTGTCCGACACTGGTGTTGCATACACGCGGTCGGACAAAGTTGTCGGAAAATCCGATCTTCCTGAACGTGGTGACCTTCGTTGCGTACGACGGGACTACGTAGAGGCTAGTAGCCAATAGCTTTGGTCTTGTAATGTTATCTGAGCATGCGTGGCACTTTGTCCGTCGGAATTCGCTACACACGATCGGAAAAAGTCCGATAGGACTTTGTTGTCGGAAAATTTAAGAGCAGGATCGCAAACTTTTTCCATCGGAAATTCAGACGGAAAAAGTCAGATGGAGCCCATACACGGTCGGAATTTCCGACAACATGGTCCGATAGGGCATTTTCCTTCGGAAAATCCGACCGTGTGTACGGGGCATTATACTGTGCTGATAAAATCAAAATTGTTCAATCTGGTATCATATGAGGAAAATGTTTGTGTTTGTCCCTTTGGATTATATTGCATGAACTGTAGTGATTGGCTCTCGAAAGCTGTGTACTAACAATCAGATTATTGTACGATTGCTTCAAAATCTGTATTTTTTATCCGATTTTCTTATGTGTACAGGGGGTCCCCGGGTTACAAACAAGAAAGGGACTGTAGGTTTGTTCTTAAGTTGAATCTGTTGGTAAGTCGAAACAGGTAAATTTTTTAAGTGTAGCTCCAGCCAAAAAATCTATTTTTAAGTTTTTTAGATAACATAGAGAAGGGTTATCACCCCTGTAACATTTGTTTTGCTGTCTGTGCCCCTGTTCAGAAGATTTCACCTCACCTTCTGTCCCAATGACAATTGGATTTTGAAAATGTTGGGTTGTTAGGGAAGCATGGACTTGTGATAAAGCATCAGTGGAGACACCTTTTTCCCATATTAACTCTTATGCCGCGTACACAAGGTCGGAATTCTCGTCGGAAAAAGCTCTGATGGTTTTCCCATCGGAATTTCGACGGAATTTCGCTCAAACTGTCTTGCCTACACACGGTCACACCAAATTCCGACGGTCTGTAACACCGCGGCATAAAACACATTCGACAGCACTATAAAAGAAGTTTAATGCCTCCGAGAATGCGTCGAATTGTTTCCGAGCATGCGTCGGAATTTTGCGTGTCGGAATTGCATACATACGATCGGCAAATCCGATAAAAAGGTTCTCAATCCAAAGTCCGTCGGAAATTCCGACAGAAAAAGATCGATGGGCATACACACGGTCGGAAAATCCGTTGACAAGCTCCCATCACACTGTTTCCATCGGAAATTCCGACCGTGTGTACGCGGCATTACAGGAGTGAATTTCCCTTCCTAAGGGTGGATTTCCTCTCACTTCCTGTTGTCTCCCTCCGTTTGTAAGTAGGAGTCGTTTGTAAGTCGGATGTTTGTAAGTAGGGGACCCCCTGTACTAGGCATTAGTAGGGCTAGTGGACAGGAATTTAGTTGAGTGTAGTAAAGCATGGTGCAATTTTCTGGGAACCATATTTGGTGGTCTATGTATAAAAAATATGGTTTGTGTATACTCAAGTCACAAATAAGGCAAATTAAACATTCCCTAAAATACCTAAGAGAAAAATAAAGCCTTAGAAACATTTGGCCATAAGAGTTAACCGCTTCCCGACCAGCGCACGACTAAATACGTCGACAGAATGGCACGGACAGGCATAAGGGCGTACAGGTACGTCCCCTTTAAGATGCCGCCGTGCTATCGCGTGCGCGCCGCCGCGATCGTGTCATGGGAGGGCTGAATGGGGAGATGCGGAAGTAAACAGCATCTGCCCGTTCTGCCTAGCAACTAGTGACACTTATTTCTGCTCCCTGTGATTGGAGCAGAGATCAGTGTTCACTAGATCACTGCCACGCCCCCCACAGTTAGTAACACGCCTCTAGGAACTATTAACCCCTACACTGCCACCTAGTGGTTAACCCCTTCACTGCCAGTGTAATTTACACAGGAATCAGTGCATTTAAATAGCACTGATTGCTGTATAAATGACAATGGTCCCAAAAATGTGTCAAAATTGTCCGATGTGTCCGACATAATGTCGCAGTCACAATAAAAAAAATCGCTGATCGCCGCCATTACTAGTAAAAAAATGTTTTAATAAAAATGCTATAAAACTATCTCCTATTTTGTAAACGCTATAACTTTTGCGCAAACCAATCAATTTTTACCAAAAATATGTAGAAGAATACTTATCGGCCTAAACTGAGGGGAAAAAATTTTTTTTTATATATTTTTGGGGGATATTTATTATAGCAAAAAGTAAAAAATAATGTGATTTTTTCAAAATTGTCTCTCTGTTTTTGTTTATAGCGCAAAAAAAATAAAAACCGCAGGGGTGATCAAATACCACCAAAAGAAAGCTCTATTTGTGGGAAATAAAGGGCGTCAGTTTTGTTTGGGAGCCACGTTGTACGACCGCGCAATTGTCAGTTAAAGCGACGCAGTGCCGAATCGCAAAAAGTGGTCTGGTCTTAAGCCAGCAAAATGGTCCGTTCTGAAAGCGGTTAAAGAACATTTAACTAACTAGTATGAAAACAAAAATGTTTGGTCCCCCCAAAATTGATACCAGCATTGCCCATCTTCTATGGCTTTTAATGTAAACCCCATTAATTTTTTTTAAATTATGGCATGGAGTCTTTTCCAAATTCCATAGTAGACTCAAACGGTCTAGTATGCATTTTAGGGGGAGACCCCATTCAAAAAAAAAAAACAAGAAAAAAACAAAGAGTGAGGTTCCCTCTAAAAAAACAGACCCAGATTCATGCAGCCAGATTGAGCAGGCAAGAGGGGGTGAGCATCCGACCTTCACCCGAACTATACCAGGCCGCACGCCCTCAATATGTGCCTGGACTCCCGGCACCCCCAGGCACAGCACCTTGCCCATATGTGTATGAGGACAAGGCCTCTTCTCCACAACCATTACCCAATGCTGGTAGGGACCTGCGGAAAGGGATCTGGTTTCCCTTTGTTTATACTCACCTGCCATCTGGTAATTTCCTTTGTCTCTTATGATCAAATAATCTTAATGACTGTTTTCTCTTAGGCTCGGATGACAAAGGAATGTTACATTTGCTCAGCAAAGGCAACAAATAGAATCTGATGATACACACCTATTACAAACATGATGGGTATTATTTGCTGCCTTTGCATTAATGATGATATATTCATAAAGCAAATTGTTTATACTAATGCCCCGTACACACGGTCGGATTTTCCGACGGAAAATGTCCTATCGGACCATGTTGTCGGAAATTCCGACCGTGTGTAGGCTCCATCTGACTTTTTCCGTTGGATTTTCCGACGGACAACGTTTTATCTCCTGCTCTCAAATTTTCCGACAACAAAGTCCTATCGGACTTTTTCCGATCGTGTGTAGCGAATTCCGACGGACAAAGTGCCACGCATGCTCAGATCACATTACAAGACCAAAGCTATTGGCTACTAGCCTCTACGTAGTCCCGTCGTAGGCAACAAACGTCACCACGTTCAGAATGATCGGATTTTCCGACAACTTTGTCCGACCGTGTGTATGCAACACCAGTGTCGGACAAAATCCGTCGGAAAAAATCTGATGGATTTTGTGGTCGGATTTTCCGACCGTGTGTACGGGGCATTAGACCCCTTGATGTCCACAAAAAAAGATCTGCATACAAAATAATTTCTTTGTGCCCTAGATATAGCAGATTTATAGTTATCTACATAGCTCTCATTGGGAAGATAAAAATAAACAGATTTTAGACTTTTCAGGATACTGCCCAACTTTCTAAGACAAGAGACTTGTACCATCTCCAAATTTTGGCAGACCAAGCCATGCACAAAAAATGACTGGTTACTTGGTGATGCTTTTTTTTTTAGCACTGCTTTTAATTTTCAGAGCATCCAAAATATATAGAAAGGAGGCTTGGTTGCACTCAAAAAAGACATTTTATTAGTCATCTTATCACACTCGTAAAAATAGTCCCAGATGTCTATATCCAAAACCCCACATCTAAAATTAGCTGGATCTGTCTTTAGCTAAAACAATCCCACAAATATCTGTGCCATGCCAATTTTTTTTTTTAATTTCCAAACAAGTCTTCATTTATCAACTGCAGTAAATTCAGATGGTTTCTAAGAAGTCACACACGATACATTTTTCGTTTGTATGATTTTTTTTTACTTGAATTACTTACTGTATTTATTGGCGTATAACACTCACTTTTTCACCATGTAAATTGTGTGCAAATTGCGCGTGCGTGTTATACGCCAATACTTCAATTTTAGCTGCCTCGGAGGGGACATGGAGGGGGGCGGGACGAGCGCCGTCAGATTAAATACAATGAGAGTCTCTTGTTTACTTGGCGGCCTTTGTAATAAGAAGTCCCGTCTCCTGGGCCGCCACTGGACCACTGTTCTGTCTATCATAGGAGATTCTCACTGTATGTAATCTGTTGGTGCTCGTCCCACCCCTCTCTCTGTCCCCTCTAGACTGAAGATGGGCATCGATCAGGCTGCATTGATGGCAATGGTGAGGCTGCTGCATTGATGGCAATGGTGAGGCTGCTGCATTGAAGGCAATGGCGAGGCTGCTGCTTTGATGGCAATGGTGAGGCTGCTGCATTGAAGGCAATGGTGAGGCTGCTGCATTGAAGGCAATGGTGAGGCTGCATGCATTGATAGTGATGGTGAGGCTGCTGCATTGAAGGCAATGGTGAGGCTGCTGCATTGATGGCAATGGTGAGGCTGCATGCATTGATGGCAATGGTGAGGCTGCATGCGTTGATGGCAATGGTGAGGCTGCTGCATTGAAGGCAATGGTGAGGCTGCTGCATTGATGGCAATGGTGAGGCTGCATTGATGTGGACTGATGAGGCTGCATTAATGGCACTTGTGAGGCTGCAGATGGGCATTGATCAGGCTGAATTGATGGCAATGGTGAGGCTGCAGATGGGCACTGACCTTTATTCTGCTTCAAAGTTTTTTATTTAAAATTTACGTTTTTTTCCTGAAACTTCCCTCTTAAAATGAATGTGCGTGTTATACGCCTGTGCATGTTATACGCTGATAAATATGGTACTTTTTTTATTGAAACATATTTTTTAAGTTCACGAAATAATCCATGACATGTATCTATCTTATGCTTATTACATTTTTGAAGTGTTCTGTATGCAAAAGTCAAGTCATAAACCTTATCATCTAGGTCAGTGACGGCGAACCTTGCCACCCCATATGTTTTGGAACCACGTTTCCCATGATGCTCAGCTACAGTGCAGAGTGCATGAGCATCATAGGAAATGTACAGTGGATATAAAAAGTCTACACACCCCTGTTAAAATGTCAGGTTTCTGTGATTGTAAAAAATGAGACAAAGATAAATAATTTCAGAACTTTTTCCACCTTTATTGTGACCTATAAACTGTACAACTCAGTTGACAAACAAATGTAAATCGTTTAGGTGGAGGAAGGTAAAAATAAAATACTATGGTTGCATAATTGCGCACACCCTTACACTAATACTTTGTTGAAGCACCTTTTTCATTTTATTACAGCACTCAGTCTTTTTGGGTATGAGTCTATCAGCATGGCACATCTTGACTTGGCAATATTTGTCCACTCTTCTTTGCAAAAACACTTCAAATCTGTCAGATTGCGAGGGCATCTCCTGTGCACAGCCCTCTTCAGATCACCCCACAGATTTTCAATGGGATTCAGGTCTGGCCTTTGGCTCAGCCATTCCAAAACGTTAATCTTCTTCTGGTGAAGCCATTCCTTTGTGGATTGGATGTATGCTTTGGGTCGTTGTCCTGCTGAAAGATGAAGTTCATCTTCACGTTCAGCTTTCTAGCAGAAGCCTGAAGGTTTTGTGCAAATATTGACTGGTATTTGGAACTGCTCATAATTCCCTCTACCTTGACTAAGGCCCCTGTTCCAGCTGAAGAAAAACAGCCCCAAAGCATGATGCTGCCACCACCATGCTTCACGGTGGGTATGATGTTCTTTTTGTGATGCGCAGTGTTGTTTTTGCATCAAACATATTTTTTGGAATTATGGCCAAAAAGCTAAACCTTGGTTTCATAAGACCATAACACATTTTCCCACATGCTTATGGGAGACTTCAGATGTATTTTTGCAAACTTTAGCCGGCATTGGATGTTTTTCTTTGTAAGAAAAACATGCGTCTTGCCACTCTACCTCATAGCCCAGACATATGATGAATACGGGAGATTGTTGTCACATGTACCACACAGCCAGTACTTGCCAGGTATTCCTGCAGTTCCTTTAATGTTGCTGTAGGCCTCGTGGCAGCCTCCCTGACCAGTTTTCTTCTCATCTTTTCATCAATTTTGGAGGGATGTCCAGTTATTGGTAATGTCACTGTTGTGTCATATTTTCTCCACTTGATGATGACTGTCTTCACTGTGTTCCATGGTATATCTAATGCCTTGGAAATACTTTTTTACCCTTCTCCTGGCTGTTACCTTTTAACAATGAGATCCCTCTGATGCTTTGGAAGCTCCATGTGGACCATGGCTTTTGCCGTAGGATGCAACTAAGAAAATGTCAGGAAAGACCTACTAGAACAGATGAACTTTATTTGGGATTAATCAGAGGCACTTTAAATGATGGCAGGTGTGTACTGACTCCTATTTATCATGAGTTTGATTTCCCCCATTCTAAAAGATTTCAGTTTGTTTTTCAACTGAGTTGTACAGTTTATAGGTCACATTTAAGATGGAAAAAGTTTTGAAATTATTTATCTTTGTCTCTTTTTTTATATCACAGAAACCTGACATTTTAACAGGGGGTGTGTAGACTTTTTAAATCCAAGGTAGTTCCAAAACATCTGGGTTACCAAGGTTTGCCATCACTCACCTAGGTCTTCAAGCCTTAAAGTGATAGTAAACTCTCATTTATTTTTACCTACAGGTAAGCTTATAATAGAGCAATAAAGAATATCTCCTAAATGTGCACCATTTAGCAGATATTCTAGTTAGCAGTAGACGGCGACATCACCGGCACATGCCCTCTGAAGGAACGTCATACCAGTGCCGTTCCTTCGGAGCTGTGTGCAGCGGCCAAGACTCCTGCGTGCAAGTCAGATGGCCGGAGTCTTTAAACCCGGAAGGAAGACCGGATGAAGACGGAAGACTCTACAGTGGTGACAGTGCGCCGCTGGAGGGCTTAATTTTAAGGTAAGTCTTTCATAAAGTGCTAGTATGTGGTGCATGCTAGCACATTATGATATTGGCTTGCATGGGAAAACTTTTTATTTTCATAGACTTTCCTACTGCTTTAACATTCTTTTATTTCATGGCCGCTGCTAATTGCTAGGCTCTATAAGAAAAAAAGAAAAAAAAGAAAAAAAGAAAGTAGATGAAGATAAAAAAGAATAATTTATGGGATAGTATATCAATTGAGGAGCAATAAAGGTTTTTTAGCAGTTAAATATCTATTTCATGTAAAGAAAGTTCTAATTCCTCCCTTCCCTGCTTTAGTTATGTATGCAAAGACATTTACTTAGAGATGAAATAACAAAAACAGTCAATATAACTCTTATGCCCCATACACACGGTCGGATATTCCGATGGAAAAAGTCTGATCGGATTATGTTGTCGGAAAATCTGATCGCGTGTGGGCTCTAGCGGGCTTTTTCCGTTGGAATTTCCGACGGAAAAAAATTGAGAGCAGGATCTAAAATTTTCCGACAACAAAATCTGATTTTTTCCGATCATGTGTAGAGAATTCCGACGCACAAAGTGCCAGGCATGCTCAGAAGAAATTTGGAGACAAATGCTATTGGCTACTGGCCTGTACGTAGTCCCGTCGTACGTTTTATATGTCACCTCGTTCGGAAAGATCGTATTTTCTGACAACTTTGTCTGACCGTGTGTGTGCAACACCAGTTTCGGACAAAATCCGTTGGAAAAAATCGGACTGATTTTTTGGTCGGAATGTCCGACCATGTGTACAAGGCATTAGAACTTATTGACTACTCAACTTTAGTAAAAAAATAAATAAAAGGAAATTTCGAATGGTTTCCATCTTTGTGGGCAATGCTTTGATAGAATAGGATTTTCTCAAGAAAAGGTGCCAAAATATCCAGTGTGACAGATGTCAGAAAAATGCTAGGATAGGGGATGTCCAATACAAAGAACCAAGCCTAATACATTCCAGGTCACTAAGAGTTCTTAGCCATGGTTATCTCTCCATGTGGACCTTTTTTAAAGGTAGGTCCCTGTATCATGGACTCCATTGAACATAATCTTGTATATCTGGTTTCCCTTTAAAATAACTACATTGACAGATGTGCTACTCAAAGCCTTTTCAACTGATTTGTTACAGCTCTGCTTTGTGGTCAAAATGGTAATTATAAAGAAACCATCAATATTTCTAGAATTAGTATTGATTCAGACTTGTCACTTTCCCTTTGCTTCGTATTTTCTTGAAGCCTCTTATGCTGTGGCTACAGCTTTTATTGACATGATTTACCATAAATTTCCTAAAGACACTGCGTTTGGTGTATTATTTAGGAGCCTAATCAGTAAATGTCCCATGTTTCCTTGGTGTAAGGCGTGCAACCCTGCAGGGTTAATTAAAAAGAAGGGTTGTATTTATTACTTGTGCTATTTTGCACATTGTAATTGAACACAGGCAACAGTTAAACATTTTGTTCATCTCAGGTTCTAATGCAATCCTATCCTATCTCGTCTATTATATTTTTTACTAGCTGTGCTTGAAAATGATTCTATAGGGTCACATACCTTGTCCGTCTGCTCCAGATATGCTTGTTTTAGCATTTGCACACAATACAGCTGTTGAGTGTAAAGTCTGGTCCACCCTGTCTCTTAATCCGGACATAGACAGTTGGAATCTCAGCCTTTTCAGTAGGAACCGGACGAGATTCAAGCCATGTATGCACAGGCTGGTTGTACCCAAGTTGATCGATCAATCAGTTTTGGTACAACCAGCCTGTCGGACTTTACATGCCTTATAGTTTCCTTTTTTTCCTACTAGTGACACAATGGATAAAAACATTCTACTCAGATTATTTATTTATTATATTTATTTATTACAGGATTTATATAGCGCCAACAGTTTACACAGCGCTTTACAATATAAAAAGGGAGACAATACAGTTATAATACAATAAAATACAAGAGGATTAAGAGGGCCCTGCTCAGAAGAGCTTACAATCTAATAGGGTGGGGGAGGTGATACAAAAGGTTGTAACTGTGGGGAATGAGCTGATGGAAGTGGTAGAAGATTAGTTGGAGACATGATAGGCTTCCCTGAAGAGATGAGTTTTCAGGGATCGCCTGAAGGTAGCTAGAGTAGGGGATAGCCGGACAGGTTGAGGCAGCGAGTTCCAGAGGATGGGAGAGGCTCTGGAGGAATCCTGGAGACGAGCATTGGAGGAGGAAACAAAAGAGCTTGACAGGAGGAGATCTTGAGAAGAGCGGAGAGGACGGTTTGGGATATGTTTGGAGACAAGATTGGTGATGTAGCTCGGGGCAGAGTTGTGGATGGCTTTGTAAGTTGTGGTTAGTATTTTGAATTGAATTCGCTGGGTGATTGGGAGCCAGTGTAGGGATTGGAGGAGAGGGTTGGCAGACACTGAACGGTTGGTAAGGTGGATAAGTCTGGCAGCAGCATTCATGATAGACTGAAGAGGGTAGAGCCTATGTAGAGGCAGGCCAATGAGAAGGGAGTTGCAATAGTCAAGGTGAGAGATAACAAGGGAGTGAATGAGGAGCTTGGTGGTGTAATTTGTTAAAAAGGGGCGACTTTTAGAGATGTTACGGAGGTGAAGTCTAAAAACTTTTGACAGCGATTGGACCTGAGGCTGAAATGACAAGTCCGAGTCTAGGATTACACCGAGTACCCTGGCGTGAGGGGAGGGACTGATGGTTGCATTGTTTATTTTGATGGACAAGTCATGGAGGGGGGCACGGACGGGGGGGAATATTAATAGCTCAGTTTTAGAGAGATTTAATTTAAGGAGGTGGTGCGACATCCATGCTGAGATGCCAGTTAGTAAGTTAGTAATGCGAGAGGAGACTGAAGGAGTGAGGTGAGGAGTAGACAGATAGATTTGGGTGTCATCGGCGTATAAGTGGTATTGGAAGCCGTGGGCGGTTATCAAGTGACCAAGGGAGGAGGTGTAGATGGAGAAGAGAAGGGGTCCACGAACAGTGAACTACTACTTTTTTTGGTAAGAATATAAATTAACGTTATTACGAGTATATTATGTAATACAATTGTTTGTGTTTTTAATATAGTGCTGCATTATAAGTATGTTATATCAAATTCTTACTCTTTGAATCTTGCCAGGCCAATATCTAGTTTGTAACTAATTCTAATGACACTACCTTGTCTTATGACATTGTCGGAGACAAAGATTTACAACAGCTAATCCCATAAAAACACATTGACATTGTCAAACAGTGTCCATACAGTAAAAAAAATACTGTTATTACAATAAAACAAAAAAAGGACTCGCCAGCTAATACAATTAACAAGGACGCTGCAAATATATTTACGCTCCATCCTTCTGGATGCTATAAATCACACAGCAGAAAATGCCATTATATGTAAATTATTTTTTTTTTCCCTTCTTGTAGCGGAAAGCAGTGGCAGCTGGAAAAGATGTAAATAATTTCCCTTGGTAGTTAAGGTTAACTCAAGGATTAGAATGGACACATGTTCATGGGTTCTCTAAGACAGACAAGAACTAAACATGCTGAAAAAAAAAAAAGATTTTCATGTATAAACACCAAAAAAGGATGTCTTTATTCCTTGCATGATTACTACGAAGTAGTCGGATGGCAGGATAATACCCAACATGCTTAGCTGTTTTTTTTTTTTTTTTAAGTCAGCTGGAGGAGACTACATTATGTTGAATAAGCCAAGACGCCTGACTGAACTGGATATCCAATAGTTTCTGTTCAGGAGATCTCTAGATGACCATATTCTCCAGATTCACAGGGTCAGGTTTAGGCGTTGCCGGAATACCAGATTATAGACAACCAGAAGTGCTGACCCATAGGGGAGGGCAGGGGCGGACTGACAACTCATGGGGCCCCCGGGCAATAAGAGATTATGGGGCCCCCAGACAATCAGAGATTATGGGGCCACACAGTATACAATCTCACAGTATACACAGACATGTTTCTATTGGCTGAGAAGGTACAGGAGAGGTGGGGCAGCTAAAATCTCTGGATTTTTAGACCAAAAGGATGTCGGCAAGGGATATTTCAGAAACGGATGTAAAAAAAAACACAGATTTTTATATACTGTCCCTGGTTTTACTGACCCTGGCAACCCTGATGGGGCCCCCTAGTGGCCCGGGGCCCTCGGAAGTGCCCGAGTGGCCGAATGGTCAGTCCGCCCTGGGGGAGGGATTCTAAGGCGTCAACTGCTAACTGGATAGAAGAATACAAACAATTCATATGTAATATTTTATATTCATCTAATAAAAATATATGTTTTTAAAATGGTGTTTTTTTTGTCATGGCCACAATAGATAAAGAAAAAAAAATACGTAAATAAAAAGGCAATACATTTCCCTTTAAAAGCAAGTGAAAAGTTATACCAAAGGTTTTGTTTTTAGTTCCCTATTGAAAGTTCTCCTTTATTACTTAAAGGTAGGATGAAATTAGCGGGGATATAAGATTCCCCATGTCCTTATTCTATGGCTGCCAGGCCCCACCAACGTCACATGCTAGTTCCCAGGTTTTTATTTATATTACAATCATTTTTATTGTTTTTTGGAAGAGAATAATGATAAATACGTCCATGAAGGAGCTAAGGCATTCATATCAAAGTCTTTATTTAGCTACAGAATAGTGAAGATAAGAACAGCTTACATGTTTTGGCAAATAGGCCCCTTTCACATGGGGCAAATCCAATTTGACAGACTCCACTTGCTCTGTGGGGATTGCTCCGCTGATCCCTGCTTTGTAGGCGGATGACAGGTCCGTCTTTGCTCACTGTGCAGAGACAAACCTGTCAGAGATCCAAATCCAAAGACATGCAGGTAGGTTAATTGGCTTCTGTCCAAAAATTGGCCCTAGTATATGAATGGGGACCTTGGATTGTGGGCTCCTTTGAGGGTACGACCGATGTGAGTGTGCAATGTACAGGGATAGGGACAATGTACAGGGATAGGGACAATTGTAGACACTCACTCAGGTTGAACTGGATGTACTGATGTCTTTATTCAACCTTACTAACTATGAAATTATGAAGAGTCCTGTTCTCCTCTATGGGAAGATCGGATGAAAATGGACAGCCCGTTTGTTTTCCGACCCGCTGGACGCATGGCGAACGTATCGCCATACATATGGTTTCAGTGGATTTTCTCAGGTCAGATGTCAGCGGACAATGGGTGGCCTGATTGGGTGAGCCTGCCCATTTTTTCCGATCGTGTGAAAGGGGCCTTAGTCATAGCCTGAATATAGTCATGAAGGAGCTAAACATCTTGTAAAAAGAACAGGCAATGAGGGTACATAGTGAAACATAAGCAGCATTGAAAGTTCAGGGCCCAAGGTAATACAATACATAGGGGCCTTTTTGGGACCCCAGGCTATGGGTCAGCAGCCTAGACTATTATTTGGGCATATAGGTCCTAAAAAAGAAAAGCAAGGGGATAGAAAAAGCTATTGAGCGAACTGATGGAATAAACGGGGGCGAGAAACACTGGAGGAAGAGGAGGCTCAAGGAAGGATATTAAAGGGCCCGAGTTGAGATAAGGGGTCAGTAAGGGGATAAGTTATGGGAGAGGGATCAGTAGAAACATATTCCTTCTCAGACTTAGGTCCAGGGGCCCAATGAGTAGGCTGTAAATAACAGAAGCTAGAAGAGTTCAGAGATGGAAAAAAAATAATCGAGAACTGTCCATGATACTTTTTTATCTGCACTAACATACAATTTTTCAGGACAAACTTTCAGGGTATGTCCACTTATTCAAAGTCCCAGCAGTACTGATTCAAAAAAGTGTTAGCAGAATGTTAAAAAAACACAATCTCTGAGGGAAAGAAGAAAAAAAAAAAAAGGAAAAAACATACACACACAAACAAATGTACATGGCAATGGTAATAAAACTAGCATAGTTAGTGAGATAAGACAGAGGGAGAGCTATAGAATGGGTGGGGGAGGGGGTGTGAAAGTCACAGAGGGGGTCCTAAGCTGTTAGATAATGAGTAAAGCCCCATAAACACAAGCATAATGTTGGCAGACATTTGCCAGTACAAAAAATACCAACCAACATTCTGCTCATGTGTATGTCGGTCTGTCCTACAGAAGCCATCTGTTCGTAAAACAACGACGACCGACTCCCAATCAGCTCTCTCAGCCAATGGCAGAAAGCGCTGATCGGAGTGTTCTGGCGGGGGGGGCCATCCCCCTGTCAGAACACAACAGCTCAGCGGGGAAATCTCTGGACTGACCTTGCAAAGTTAGTACAGTGGCTCCCGACCCGAGCAGTCAGTAAAACTGTAGTGTGTACCAGGCTTAAGTAAACTCATATCTAAATCTAGGCCCTTATCTTTTGTGTCAAATAGAAGTATCATTCTTAAGGGCCGTACACACGATTGGACTTTTTGACAACAAACATGCAAATTAGCTGTTTTGGACCAACATCCGACCGCGTGTACGCTCCATCGGACCAACTTTTTCAGTTTTCATTGGACTTTTGTAGGCTGTGCGAACGGACCAACTTTCTGCCAACAAAAGTCCGATGGAGCAAAGTCCGACCGTGTGTACACAAAACCATCGGACTTTTGTACAAAGTACCAACACGCATGCTCAGAACCAATGCAAAAGATCAGACAACAATACAGAAGTTGACCAAAGGTGGCGCTGGAGTATTTGAACGTCCTCTTTTGAAGTGTCGTCAGTACGTTGAAACGTCACTATGTTCATGTTTGTTGCCTAAAAAGTCTGATCGTGTGTATGCAATACAAACTTGGGGCCAATGCCCTTTGTACAAAAATCCACGGGAAAGTTGGTACAAAGCCCGATCGTGTGTATGAGGCTTAAGTTCAAAAGTTTTCCTTTCCTGGATAGTTCTGACATTCCCTTTAAGAAGTAAATCATTGAGGTCTTCTATAGTCTGGTCTGGTTGTGAGAAATGATGTCTCACAGGTGTTCTTTATGTTCCTTGATGGTATGTCGGTGCAAATTCATCCTTGTTCGCAAAACATCTGTCCTGTTTCGCCAATGCAAGATCCTTTGCTACATCTTTGGCATTGGATGAGGTACACGACATTACGGTAGGTGCAGTAGTATGATCCTGCACACCTGTGGGACATCATTCCTTACAACCGGACCACACTATAGAAGACCTCAATGGTTTAGTTCTTAAAGGGAGTTTAGGAACTATGCAGGAAAGGAAAACTTTTAAATTAAGAATGATAATTCTATTTGACACAAAAGATAACAGCCTAAGTTTAGATATGGATTTTATTACTCATTATCCAAAAGTTTTACGACCCCCTTGATGACAAACCCTCCCAGTCTATAGATTTCCCTCTGTATTATCTCACTATCTATGCTATTTTCATTACCATTGCCATGTACATTTGTTTGTGTGTTGTATTTTTTTTCCTCCTGTCCCTCAGAGATTGCATTTTTTTTAACATTCTGTTAAAACTTTTGTAAATCATACTGCTGGGACCTTGAAGAAGGGGACATACCCAAAAGCTTGTCCTGAAAAATTGTATGTTAATGCAAATAAAAAAAGTATCACGGTACTCAATTGTTTCTGACGCCAGTGCACTAATACGGCTTCAATCACCTCAAGCAGAGATGGAAAAGTAAGTAAGCCATGGTTCACATATTTTAGGAAGTTTAGATTGTTAATAATTAGGGGTACTAGATCATTTCTCATTAACCAGCAGGGTCCAGATTTGTATTTCTAATCCGGTAATATAAATGTTTTATTATTCAGTATTTATATATGTTTTTAATGTGTGTTTTTTAGAGGAGTGTTGGTATAAATGGAAAAGTGGCTCCTCCATATTCCTACATCGCCTGGTGCACTTGTGATGCAAAAAGGACTTGGAGCCTATCCACTCTGGAATGTTGTTTTCTTTGGTGGCCCACTTGAAGTACTTGTCCTACAATGAAGGCCATACAGAGTAGTATCATTCAAGTAGGGTACCCAAACACTGGCAGCCCTTGTACTGGGGCAATGCTAAACAAAATGCCTGATGTTTTGGGACTGATACCACTTATGGAAGGAGAAGGCATACATTATAAAAATTAAATATTAAAAAAAACAAAAACAAGAACAAATGTAACACAAGCCTCAAACTCAGCAAATGAAAGGTTTACACACTGAAAACACTGTTACGTTTTCCTTTAATGGAAGCTCTAAATCTAAAATAGCATTCCTCAGCATCATTTCTTTTAATTACCTGTTATGCTTAGCTGAACGTGACTGACAGTGGTAGACCAATAACATTGAGAATTGTCCTCTCTAAGCCAATACATGGTGTCAAACAAAATTATGACTCAAGTCTCACTGGAGACTCATTGAGCTGAAGATGGGATACAAAAGCTCCATCAACACCCTCACAGGTACATATCAATTAACACAGGGACTGAGTTCAATGCTTATTGAATTTAGCCCTTAAAGGCCACTTCGCCATAATGGCTTCTCTTGTAACTCATAACCTAGCATTGTAATTCTTATCAGTGGTCCTCAAGGGCCGCTTTAACATCTGGATTGCCTATCTGGATAGGCAATATTTTGGGCTTAGTTGTCTCAATATTTCTTAGTGATCTTCATTGAAAAGGCTATTAGCCATTATAATACTGTCACAAATCACTCCAGAATATACATGTGTATGTAGGCTGGTAAATGAGTCTGAATATTTATAAAATGAAAGAATTCATCAAGGCCATATTAGTTAGTTTATAATAATTAAAGCATTTTTTTCTTAACCACTTAAGGACCAAGCCTATTTCTGAGATTTGTTTTTTACAAGTTAAAAACATTTTTCTTTACTAGAAAACCCCCAAACATGATATATTTTTTTCTAACACCATAGAACACAAAATGACGGTTGTTGCAATACTTTCTGTCACACCGTATTTGTGCATCGGCCTTACAAGTGAACTTTTTTGGGAAAAAATACACTTTCTTTTAATAAAAAAATAAGACAATAGTAAAGTTAGCTCAATTTTTTTTTATATTGTGAAAGATAATGTTACGCCGAGTAAATTGATACCCAACATGTCATGCTTCAAAATGGCACCCGCTCGTGGTATGGCAACAAACTTTTACCCTCAAAAATCTCCATAGGCGATGTTTAAAAAATTCTACAGGTTGCATGTTTTGAGTTACATAGGAGGTCTTATTGCTCTCGCTCTAACGATCGTGGCGATACCTCACATGTGTGGTTTGAACACCGTTTTTATATGCGGATGCTGCTCATGTATGCATCCGCTTCTGCACGCGAGCTCGGCGGGACGGGGTGCATTTAATTTTTTTTTTCTTATTTATTTTACCTTTTATTTTTACAATGTCCTTTAAAAAAAAAATGGTGTGCCTTTTATTCCTATTACAAGGAATGTAAACATCCCTTGTAATAGAAAAAAAAGCATGACAGGACCTCTTGAATATGAGATCTGGGGTCAAAAAGACCTCACATCTCATATTTACACTAAAATGCAATAATAAAAAAAAATGTTGTTTAAAGAAAATAAAAAATAAAAACAGTCTCTTTAAGAGCTATGGGCGGATGTGGCGTTGCAATGGTATGGAGATGGGTGGAGGCCATCTTCCCCTCACTCGTCTCCATACCTAACAGGACACAGGATGCGATCGCCTCCGCCGCTGCCGGTGGAAATACACTTTAAGGATTAGGCTAGGATACTGATGAATCTTTCTAAGTGGCATAAATATCCCTTTCAAGTGAATCTATTTTGTCAATTCCATTCATTTGCCCTTTTCCTGTTTTCATCTGGAGAGATACGTACTCAATGAAAAAAAAAATATTGCACCCGTGAAAAAAATTAAATAATTAGCGCTACATTTCATTAGCTGCGCTAAAATAAGAACAATATGCAAACGTTGTAAAAACCTGAGTGTCCTTTGAGCAGTACTATATATGAAAAATGACCGGAAATAATTTATGACTTGCTGCAGTCAAGCCTGTATATAAATAAAATCTGTCTCAATGTAATATCGGTTCTAAAAATAATCAGATGTGCAGGGCCGCATATGAAATGAATTATTATTTTTTTTTTTTTTACTGGCACCCTTCAAAAAGTGCCGGACGCTTTCCCAAAGCAAATCAGATTTTTAATCACTTCTGAAAATGCAATTACATTTTTTAGTGAGAAGAGAGAGGTTGAACTCTGCAATCTGCAATTGCGTAGTAGTGAGTAGACGGAAGGTTAACACCAGAATTTCTGCTAAATATTGTTTACTTGCTTCTTTGCCAGTAGAATAATTTCTCTGTCAAATTTCATGTTTACCAGATGTAAGGGATGTGAACCGAAACCAAGAGCTGACATGCTAAGCCTCTCACATGAGATGAAAGAGCAGCCTTTGTCAGTGTGTCTTTCATAAATTAACTTAGTGCTTGCAGATAGGTCTGTCAGTGGTCTGGTAATCTAGGTGTGTTTTATGCAGACAAGTGATGGTAATTGAGAACCTTGTAAAAAACCATCCTGACTGGTGGACAGCTGAATATCCATCATGCTGTTCAGCTGCCACGGCCTCTCCTGAATATAAGGTGCTTCTTTGAATAATTAACAAATGCAAGCAATCAGTTGGATTTTGAAGACTTTAGAGCATGGCATTGTTTCTTTTTTACTCATTTATTGGAGTTAAAAATCAGCCTCCATTGGCAGCGTGCATTTTCCTGTTTTATATAATATGATTTGAAGTTGGACTCCAGATATATATATATATATATATATATATATATATATATATATATATTTGTTATTTTGTTTTTGTTCTTTTTATATATCAAAGAGCACTAATGTATTCGTAAATGCAGCTTATTTAACCACTTTCTGCCCACAGTCTGTTTTACAAAAACAGAAAATAATTGTATCTAAACACCTTAAACCATAAATGCTATTTAATTTTTTTTTTTTTTAACAATAATGTTTATTTCATAAACAAACAATAAGGTAATTATGAACACTCCAAGACATTAATTGATTGTAGATATATATATATATATATATATATATATATATATATATATATATATATATACAATCAATTAATGTCTTGGAGTGTTCATAATTACCTTATTGTTTGTTTATGAAAACTTTCAATAAAACATTATTTGTTAAAAAAAAAAAAATGAAATAGCATTTTTGGTTTATGGTGTTTTGATACAGTTAATTTCTAATGTATACAGTTAATATAGATATATATATATATATATATATATATATATATATATATATATATATATATATATATATATATATATATATATATCTTTGTTCCTCTCAAGATCTCCTGCTCTCTAGCTCCCTCATCACCTCCTCCCATGCTCGCCTCCAGGACTTTTCCAGAGCCTCTCCAATCCTATGGAATGCCCTACCCCAATCTGTCCGCCTATCTCCTACTTTATTAACTTTTAGACGATCCCTGAAAACCCTTCTCTTCAGAGAAGCATATCCTACCCACACCTAACAACAACAACTGTATTTTCATTTTCTCCATCAGCTCATCCCCCCACAGTATTGCCTTTTGTTCCAATTGACCCTCCCTTCTAGATTGTAAGCTCTACACGAGCAGGGCCCTCTGATCCCTCCTGTATTGATTTGTATTGTAATTGTACTGTCTGCCCTCATGTTGTAAAGCGCTGTGCAAACTGTCGGCGCTATATAAATCCTGTAATATAATAATAATAATAATATATATATATATATATATATTTTTTTTTAAATTAATTTCATATTTTAATTTAATATTAAATTCAAAGCAAACTCACCCACCTATCCACGGTCTCCATGTTTCATTTTGTTGAGTAAGGCCTGATTCACACCTATGCATTTTTAGTGCTTTTTGCATTTTGCAGATTTGCACTACATTCTGTTCCATAGGAAACCATGTTATTAAATGGACGGTAGTGCAAATCTGCAAAATACAAAAAGCACTAAAAATGCATAGGTGTGAATCAGGCCTAATTCCTTTGAAAAAGCACCCTCCCGGAATTTCTAACCATGACCATCTTGAGTAAGGCCTGGTTCACATGCAGGTTTCAGTTAGCAGATTCCTGTGTAAATGACACTGGCAGTGAAGGGGTTAACCAGGGGGTGGCAGTGTAGGGGTTAAGTGTGTCCTAGGGGCATGTTACTAACTGGGGGGGGGGGGGCGTGGCTGTGTGTTAGTGATCACTGATCTCTGCTCCAATCACAGGGAGCAGAGATCCATGTCACTTGTTGCTAGGCAGAACGGGGAGATGCTGTTTACTACCGCATCTCTCCGTTCGTCCTCCCCGTGAGACGATCACGGGTATCTCCGCTGCAATCGGTCTCATGGGGGTCCCAACCGGCATATTCACCTGTACGCCCTTATGCCTGTCTGTGCCATTCAGCCGACGTACATCTCTGTGCGCTGGTCGGGTAGTGGTTAATAAAGATTTTTGATCCATTGAAGTCTATAGAACCAAAAACCAGAAAAATGTCCCTGGCCCTTTCTATAAAATGCATAGATGTGAACTACATCCATAGGAAGCCATGTTAAATGGACTGTAGTGTGTTTCTGCAAAACTGAAAACGCACTAAAAAAATGCATAGGTGTGAACCAGGCCTAAGGCCAGATGATTCACTCATGATAGCATTTACTCCCTTGAATCCATTGAGCACCACAAACTGAAAATTATATTTAATTATTTTTTATTATTCAAAGTATACTCACCCATCCATGTCAACATATTTTATTCTGTTGAGAAATCACTTCCACACTATCCAGTGCAGCAGCCATCTTGAGTAAGGGCAGATGATTCATGTAGCATTTACTTCCCGGAATCCCTCAGCTCAGGCATGCAGGCAGGAGGGTGTGCTTAGCTTAAAATGCCCCTCCTCCCCTCCCCCAGATGAAAGAAGAAAATATTCTGGTGAAAACTCCTGGGATGTATGGCATCATTTTGGTACAGGTCAGAAAACAGGAAGCAACTGAAGACATGTAAAAAACAAGTTTATAAAAAAGTTCATATAATATACCTTCCTAATTATTTAGTGTGCTAGCAGCATAAGGAAACATTTTAAAAATGTTGATTGTAAGAGTTCAGTTCCACTTTAATGGTACATTAATTAATTACATTACATAATGAATATACATTAATCAATTTATAAAAGTGATAATAAAGTCTTAAGTTTTTTTCATTTAAAAATAACAAACATGTTATACTGACCTGGTCTGTGCAATTGGTTTTACACAGAGCAGCCCCGATTCTCCACTTCTTGGGTCCCTCGCCGGGGCTCCTGGCCCCTCCTTCCTGCAGAGTGCCCCCACAGCAAGCAGCTTGCTATGGGGGCACCCCAAACCTAGACTTGGTTGGCTGGGGAGGGCTCGTTGGCAACCCTGAGGGCTCTTCTACTTCAGAGGTATTGGGAAGGGGGTGGGTTCTTTTATTTTTTTTTTATTATAATTGATATTTTATTTTCTTAATTTTATTCGTTTTATTTTGTAAGTTTGTACTTTTTGTTTTTGTTCTAACTCTTGAATAAAAATCTCATGGAACAAAAAGAATAGTGGGGTTGTATTACCATCTTTTATTTAATTGTATTATTTTTTTTATTTTAAAGAAGAGTTACAATACAAAAGGAGAAACAAGTATGGTAGCAGAATACAGTATATACTATAGGTCAGGTTGCACAGTAACCATAGTGTGTCAATAAAAACAGCTGGAATCATATATAAAAAAAATTCTAACATCCACTGCGCATCAGATAACTTCATCAGATAAGTAAAGAAAATATCCATCTACTATTATGTTGGTATGCCTATATATAGCACAATACAGTAGAACAAAATGGTCTGGAGTACAAGGAGAAATGTACATTATACGTTTTAGTATAAGGCACTGAGACCAATAAAGACTTTATTAAAGAAAATCACATTCACCAACATGGTAGGCAACCCCATTTTAGTAGAGTTCCACCATCTTAAGAGAGTAAAAGGAACCAACAGCAAAGAAAAGTAACCAATAACAAGAGGATAACGTAGAACTAAAGGCAAAATGTCACAGATGTCCTATATCTGATTAAATCATTTTAAGGCAACCCTTATTTTAGCCGTTAGGTGTTTCATTCACCTTATTTCCACTACGGAGTCAAGAAGTTGTGACCAAGAGGGGGGCATTGGTAGTTCTCCAATGTAGGGAGATGAGTCTCCTAACGGCCATCAGAATATGTCAATCATTTGGAGTGTTCAGAGATACCCGAAAAAGGTAACCCAAGGAGGTACCGCCATTGTTTTGTTGTATATGCTTATATTATATAAGGTATTATATAATAATAATAATAATTATATAAGGTGAAGGTATAGCTGCATAGATTGGAGGTATACTGAGATGACTGACCTGACTCTAGTAAAAGGAAAATCAGATTGGTTGCTCTGGATTACTGGACCCTGTTCATCATCATTCCTCTTTGCCCTATCCCATTGAATAAGCCTATGTTTCTGATCTTTGGGTGTTATTTAGGTATACATTAAACTTCAGAAATAATCAAGAAGTTACAAAAGAAAGAGCAGCCTTAATAAAGCAGATGGGAGAAGGGACAGATGTACCTCCAGCAATTACTGAGTTCAGTTTAGGATTTGCAGATTTGAAGCTCTGGCTCTGTTTCTAGGATACAGAAAGGTCATATTATAAAAGTGCTGCTGAATATGTAGAATGATTCAGAGACGATCATGTATTATTATACCCCATAGACTTTTTAACGGGTATAATTACCAGGTTTTATGACAGCCTTTCTTTTTTCTTTTTAAAAAGAGGAAATCTAGAATGTTGTGTTCCTGTAGCATACTGCCTCTACTCTAGCTCCAACATTTGCCTTTTGTGCAAGTTATTTCCCGAACATTAATAGGAGCCTAGAAACGCCTAAAGTTATCACTGTTGTCTTTAGAGAGGTGCCAACCTGAGTCAGACCTCCGATTACAGGTGTATGAAGGTTTCTAAAGACCTGCTCGGAAAAGCATTTTTATTTCAGACTGTCTTGGAGATTTACCCGCATATTTTGGTGAAACTCTTCTCATCAGAACAGGAAGTAAGGGGAAATTTCTCTAAGGGCCTGTATAGGCAGACTTAGGTTCATATCACACCGGTTTTTCGTTCACTTACAAGTCTATGAGAGTGAAAAACCAGCCTAAAGCAGAAGGTGAAAAACTGCAGTTCAAATTTAGCTGTCAATGAATTCTGAATAATCCAAGTAGCATTTTAAACTGATGCCCCATTCACAAATCCTAACAAAGTCTCGAATAACTGTAAAACCCAAGAGGGGTTCTAAAATGATGGGCTTTTGAATAATCTTATTGATACCATTGACACAAGGCCTAGTGGAATGGGACTGCTTGTTGTAACCAGTTCAACAATAAAGACTTTGGGCTCCTAATGATTTTTCATTTGGTGCTCTTTTTGACCGATTACATTTGGATTTCTCAGCTCAAGTGAATGTCTTCTCATGGGGATCTCCATATTTTGATGAGCTACCATATACAGTCCAGTTGGGCTGAAGTAATATCTTTGTCCACGTTTTGATAACATGTATAAATCCATGTACATGTTACTGAACAGCGACTCGAGGCGATTCAGTTCGCAGTTGCAGCGCTATACAAATCATTCATTCATTCACGTCCAGTGCCCCTCTACCATGACCCTTTTGGACAAGTCCTAGTAGAGTCTTGGATGGCTGTAAAAGCAAAGAGGGGTTTGAAAATAATTGGCTTCTGAATAATCCCAGAAGAATCTTAAACTGGTCCCACCAATAGACATGTGCACACTGAAATATTTTGTTTCGGAATTTCGTTTTCGTCCGAAAAATACATTTATTTAGTTACTCCCGAAATTCGTTTTTATTTATTTTGTTTTTCGTTAAACATTGCATTTGTCCGAAAATCCAAATGAATTAAGGTTGAATCTGTCATTGAAGGCTTATGGTGCCTGTCGAATGTTTAAAGAAGATTCGACGGAGCAGCTAAACTGTATGACTCTGTATAGTTTAACGGCTCCGTCGAATCTTCTTAGAACTTTCGACAGACACCATAAGCCAAAGATTCAACGTTTGTATGTTTTTCGTTGCTTTGTCAAATCTTTGTCGTTCATGTTGAATGTATATAGTTCAAACAGAAAATGGACTGATGATAGTGATCACTGATCAGACAGGTAACAAGATAGGGTATATAGAATCTATATAGAATCTCAATCTATAATTTAGAATCTATAATAATAAATCCCCCCCTCCACAACACGGGCAGCCTCTGAGGCTATCAACACTAGCAACACTATCAAGTTCACAACACTAACACAATAGCAGCAGATTATTATAAAAAAGTTAGGTTGAACTGTAGCTTGCTTCACTATTGTTCTGCTGCTGTGCTTATGCTTAATTGCTAAATAATTCAGGTTCTCTGACAAACGGACCAGCTAAGATTGAGTGTCTTCTGAAATGATTCAGTGTTTGTCTCTCTCTGCTAGCAATCGTAAGTGAAAGTAAGTTGGCTGTACGTGTGTACTTAGTTCTAGCTAGTTTACTGCTCCTCCTCTTTGGTTACAATCAGCCAATAACATACATCATCATCATTATTTTTATTTTGCTTTCCCCACCTAATTCTAGCAGCAATCCTTTCTCTCTATGTCAAATCTTTTCTGTCTATGTCGAATCTTTTCTCTCTATGTTGAATCTTTTCTCTCTATGTCCAATCTTTTCTCTCTATGTCCAATCTTTTCTCTCTATGTCCAATCTTTTCTCTCTATGTCCAATCTTTTCTCACTCTGTAGAATAATCTTGGACTAATAGAGTAGTCATGTCGAATCTCCTATCTATATCAAACTTTTGTCACAACAAAAACTAAAATAAACCATTTGTTTATGTCGAATCTTTCGTTTTTCGGATTCTGAACTTACCTGAAATTCGGACGAAAATGCATTCGGACGAAAACAAATGCACATGTCTACCCACCAACATATGCCCCAATGCAGTCTTGGATGGCTGTAAAACCTAAGATGAGTTCTAACTATATTCCACTATATCCAAAACTAAGGAAACATTTTTCGGCTGAACATAAGCTGGAATGTCTGGAATGTCTGCATGCATATTTGTTTGGGTTTTGGGCAGCAATTATTTAATTTGGTGGTTAAATCAACATACTATGCATTTGAAATGTTTCCTATTACATTGCTTTAGGTCTATTATGAAGTTTATACTAAGTTTGAAGGAATAATATAAATATAACAATTAAAGTTTTTAAGCAAACTTTTAAATGATATTTTAAAAACACTTGTACAAAAACCAAATGACGCATTCATGTTTGTACATACAATTCTTGTAACCTCTTAAGACACTTGGAAGTGTTGCTACTTGTAAGAAGAGCACAAAATAGGTGAAAATGAAAGCACAGAAGCCACCGGAACCTTATATAACTGACTCACTGTGAAAACAAACACTTGTTGTTCACATTTCTTTTCATTTGTAGCAGAAGACCTAAAGGCAAGGTCATATGCAACAAAGGGAGTGTTATAAAGTAAAGTGTTCTACCCTGAAATGTGTCTGACATGGTTGTCCATGTTAAAAACACAGGTTGCATGCTTGTATTTTGCCAGCGACAGAACTTCTTTTATCTCAAGTTCATATTTCTCTATGGTGCCAAGAATTGTCAGTTCACAATTGGAGCTATAGCCAGAGCTCTCAGCCACTCAACCTTTTTATTGTTAATCTTAAAGTCAGGAACAAATATAACTAGACAGGGACCAAATAGTAGGGACCAAAAAGTCCTTCACTGAATCTGTGAGAAGCATAGTATGTCCTTCTTTGGACACAATGGGGTTGATTTACTAAAGGCAAATCCATTCTGCACTACAAGTGCACTTGGAAGGGCAGTCGCTGTAAATCTGAGGGGAAGATCTGACATGAGGGGAAGGTCTGCTGATTTTAGCATCCAATCATTTACAAGCAAAAATGCTGTTTTTCTTTTTTCCTTGCATGTTTCCCTCGGATCTACAGGCACTACAGGCAGTCCCCGAGTTACGAACGGGTTAGGGACTGCCGGTTTGTTCTTAAGTCGGATATGTTCGTAAGTTAGGAGCGCATGCGCAGTGCGGCAGAGACGTTGTTTTACGATGTTCTGTCAAGTAGCCGGGCAGACGTTGTTTTCCAATGTTTTCCGAAGCAGAACGGCAGAGTCGTCACGCCGCCTCTCGTTCGTAAGTACGAGTCGTTCGCAAGTCGGATGTTCGTAACTCGGGGACTTCCTGTATAGCGAGTGCAATTCCAATTGCACTTGCAGTGCACATGTACTGCACAGTGGATTTGCCTTTAATAAATAACCCCCCCTCCCCCACGTATCTGCATGCTTCAATCCATCACGAATTCCAAAAGAAAGGAGATTTTTTTTTTCCAAAATAGGGACTAAACTCCTTTTTTTTTGGGATTGGTAATGAAATGAGACCTACATGGTTTCATTCTGTTATAAGAAGGCTATACTGTGCCTGATATACGAAATTGTGGAATGAGGCAAAGTAAAAGATCTTTATAAACAAACTTCCAGTCATATAAATTGACATTTGAAAGCATAGTTCACATTGTGACACATAACTTAATGCTGTTAGTTAATCTGGCCCTGTGTCTCATTTGGGAGTACGTGAAAAGCTGGAAAAAAGAAAAACTGTTATTTTATCTGCATTTCTTAAAAATGAATTGGTGAAGCTTTTTTATGAAGATGTCTACTGGAGCAGATTGGCTGTCTTTCTTAGTACCATGCTATTTCTTGTACAGCATTGGAGCTGCCATATTGTCTGAGTTCCTGGGTAACATATTAGTTTTAGGGCAGTATGGAAGCAACTTTTATGTCTGACTTTATGAATATCATGTTGCTCCAGATCAATATGCGAACAGCCATTATGTCTGATTTTCTAAGTACCATGATACCTTCAGGTCAGTATGGAAGAAGCTACTATGTCTGACTTTTTAAGTACCATGTCAGTCCTAGGCCAGTGTGGGAGCAGTGGTTATATCATACTTTTTGGGTACCATACTAGTTTTTAGGCCAGTATGGTAATGACCATTGTGTCTGTTTAAAGCCTCAGAAACTGGTCCAAATGTGGTCTTTTGCCTTTCTATCTCTTTAGAGTCCTTTATCCCTGCATATTTTTGTCTTTGAAAAAATGCTTCCTCTTGCCTTTCTTCTCAGTTATCTGTGCTGGCAGAGCTGATTAACAAACAACAGACTTTGAGGGGGGCACCCTAAAAAATGTGTTTACATTTAAGATGGTGCTGCTATAAGACCATTAAACAGAACAAAATAGATTACAGCGCACACATACAAAAATTGCTTTCAGATCATGCAAGGCTACTTAAAACACCTGAACATATATTTAAAAAAAATTGGGATTTGGTCACACTATATGGTCATATAGTGCTATGCCCACTTACTGCATGAAAGTTCCCCATTATCAGTGGGTCCTACATTATTTATAGAATCTCAACCATGGGAGACAAACTCTTTATGGGAGAACTGAAAGGACTCCTCCTATACCACAGGTGGTCACTAATAAGAGGTAATGGCCAGTAACAGACAAACCCATCAGTGCAAGTTCCCTAAAATCAGCAATACATGGATTGAAATGCAGCCTGTTCAGCGGGGACTGGGTGGGCACTGTGATTTCTGTACAACCAGCTTGCTGGGTTTTTCCCATTTGATCTCTGCCACCGGTTATAGCCAGCAGTATTTTGATGGCAGGGAAAGCTTCCCACCATCAGAACATGTGGATGGGGGAATCAGATCTTTTCTTCTTTTTTTTTTACCTGCTGGTTGAATGAATGAAAAAAATGATGTATGGGCTGCCTAACTCAGACCTTTATTGTAGAGATGGAGGTTTGGAGGTCTGGTCCCCAACCAGAACCACCAGAAGAACAGGAGCTGGCGGACTATCACGGTACGTGTTACACAGTGTTCAATAAATGTTTACACAGGTATATAAAAACTATACATGGTTTTATTAACAAAAAACAATTTTAAACACTAATAAAACAGGTACATATGGTGGGGTATTTCGACTAGTTTTGCTATTCAATAGCTTCTTCAAGAAATACACAATATCTAAAGTGGGGTAAGAAACTGCATATCTTTTGTTCACCCAACTCCCCTTCCCATTTGATTGCTTTACCGTATATTTGATAAACATCTAAACATTTGTCATCATATTATATGTCTGTAAATTTCTCTTTCAGATATATGTTGTGTATTTCTTGAAGAAGCTATTGAATAGGGAAACTAGTCGAAATACCCCACCATATGTACCTGTTTTTTAGTGCTTATAGTTTAAAATAGTTTTTTGTTAATAAAACCATGTATAATTTTTATATACCTGTGTAAACATTTATTGAACACTGTGTAACATGTACCGTGATAGTCCGCCAGCTCCTGTTCTTCTGGTGGTTTTGGTTGAAGGACCAGACCTCCAAACCTCTATTCCATATAATTACGGATGATGGTACAGTAATTTATGATATTATGCTTTGTTTGATGTAGAGAGGCCCCACACTCCTTTCCTTTATTGTAAAGAAGAGAAGGAGGCATATTTGACACATTTTTTTTTCCCATTTCTGAAAGAACTGAGCCTTATTCTTGTGCCTATTAGACTGCACAATCATATTTGAAGTATCATCTTTATTGAGTTTCAAAAAAAAAAAAGTTTTACATTGAAGTAAATAAGTATAATGAGTGTTACAGAAATAAGGTTACTCAGTTGTTAATAACGAATAACATCTTACATATGTAGGCATTAACGGCTTGTCAATATGAACAGTGAACTTTGCAACCTGAACAAACATAGCAATGTAAGTGTAGAACATCCATTACAATTCTAGATACACCTTTAGGTGTTGGCCAAACGTTCTTCATATATTTTTTATATGTGTGAGATTGAATTGCCAAGCACTCATAACTCTTAACTAAATTAACCTGTAGTTTAACATCAGATACGTTAGGTGCCAGGTTGCATCTCCATGTACGCATAATCATTAACCTCTTAGAAAGTATGTGTATAACTATAATTCTTTGTTCATGCAGAAATCTATCCATCCCCAAGCTGAGGACAGCTAAAGCTGGTTTTGGGGTCTTTAGCGTGATTTCTGAGAGTAGAAAGAAAGTTTTGTTCCAGAAGCTGCGTATATGTGGACATTCCCACAGTATATGGAGTAAAGATCCAATTTGGTTGCAGTCCTGCCAACATTCGTTGTCATCTAGATTACCAAATTTAACCAGTTGGACTGAAGTGAGGTACCATCTGTGGTGAATTTTTTGGGCTAATTCCCAATAGTTTATACATTTAGTAGAGGTGGCATTGTATTTTATGGCTTGACCCCATTGGTCATTTGTAAAGGACATATGCAATTTTGCTTCCCACTTTTACAGAGTAGCGCATTTGACAAAAGTACCTTTTGCTTATAGTAGATTATATAGAAAATTGCAATCCCGTTTGCGGTTGGTGAATCAGACGTCCAGAAGGACCAGGCCTTTTTATGAATGTGTAGCTTAGGAGCAGAGATTTTCTGCAAGTAAGTTATTATTTGCCTATGTCGAAATATTCCTTGTGAAGGAATAGCGTGGTCTGCACAATCATATTTGGATTATCATTGTAGTGTGCTGCATTGCTTTGAAGTACACTATATTACCAAAAGTATTGGTGAATCTTAGTCTGTAGGGTTCAATATTGAGTTGGCCCACCCTTTGCAGCTATAACAGCTTCAACTCTTCTGGGAAGGCTGTCCACAAGGTTTAGGAGTGTGTCTATGGGAATGTTTTATTTTTTATTTATTTTTTAATCAAAGATTGTTTTTTATCTATTGCTCACATTGAATAAGTCGTCAAATCAGTAGATGAAATTGAACATTACATTCAGAAATCTTATCATATCAGGGGTACATATTATTTGAGCAATATCAGGATACAATACAAATATAAGATTTCTAACCCTCCCCTTACCCCGAACTCTAACCAGCACATAAGACCCATGAGAACAGATCAGAATTAGTCGTCTATGGGAATGTTTGACCATTCTTCCAGAAGCGTGTTTGTGAGGTCAGGCACTGATGGGGACAAGAAGGCCTGGCTTGTAGTCTCTGCTCTAATTCATCTAAAAGGTGTTCTATCAGGTTTAGGACTCTGTGCACGTTCCTTCACCCCAAACTCACTCATCCATGTCTTTATGGATCTTGTTTTGTGCACTGGTCCAAATAATTTGGTGGAGGGGGGATTATGGTGTGGGGTTGCTTTCCAGGGGTTGGACTTGGCCCCTTAGTTCCAGTGAAGGGAACTCTTAAAGAGTAAGTAAACCCTGATGGGTTTACTTCCTCTTTGTTTCCCTGCAAAGGTAAAGCATAATGGAATACTATGCATCGCATAGTAGTCCATTATGTGTCACTTACCTGACACAGGGGCCAGCGCTGTCTCCGATGTCCCCTGTAGCACGAAGCGTCCATCTTCCTTCCGAGGAGTATCGCTGCTCCGGCGCTGTGAGTGGCCGGAGCAGCGATGACATCACTCCGGCGCATGCGCGTGGGAGCTGTAAGTGACGTCAGATGCGCCATAGACAGAGGTGCCCTATTTTTGTAAAATATCTCCTTAACCATGTAGGTTAAGGAGATATTTCTTGGACCTATAGGTAAGCCTTAATCTAGGCTTACCTGTAGGTCAAAGTGATCTGTAAGGGTTTACAACCACTTTAAGGCATCAGCATACCATTACATTTTGGACAATTCCATGCTCCCAACTTTGTGGGAACAGTTTGGGAATGGCCCCTTCCTGTTCCAACATGACTGTGCACCAATGCGCTATGTTTGGAATAAAACCATATTTTGGAATAATTTTGGATTACTTTGGTGTAGTGCTTCAACTTTCACATTCAAGTATTACTTTCATAATTCAAGGTTTCTGTGGCAGTTCCTCGGATGACAGAAGCAGCCCACAACACCTCAAATGCCCCGTTGGGATACCCTCAGTATAGGTTCAATTAATTTTCAATCAAAAGTACAACAGCATTATCTAGCTAAGGTTCTAGTGCCATCGATCTACTATTTTAAGCATGGGAGATTTTTAGCAGCTTCAATTTTTTATCCATTTCTTCAATACAGCTTTGATAAACACAGTGGTTCTCTCCTAAATAAGCGGGCCCAGGTGTCTGAGAAACACGCTGACATTTATTCCCGCTTCACCATTTGATGGATGGTGTAACATGTGTCACACTGACAATGGTTTTGTTGAAAAATTAGCAACATTAAGGTACATATACATGATGCAAAGCAATGTTACATGGAATAGTATAGGAAAGCGGACTTTATAGAGCTTCAATCATTTGATGTATTTCAAATAAATGTTGACTTTATTATATTATGTTTTTTTATGTGGGGTTCCTTTAAAGTCCAATGAATTGCTTAAAATAGTATTAAACTCCGTGTTTCTAAAGTGGTTCCAAACGCTGAAGGTTTTTACCTTAATCCATTTAGAGTGAAATCCCCCCCCCCCTTATACTTACTTGAGCCTGATCTTGATCCAACTTTGTGCATGAGAGCAGCAGCTCTCCCCGCTCTCTTCCTCTTCACAGGCTTAGAAAAAGCAGCAGGAACCATTCCCCAATAAACTGTTACTTTTTTTACCCAGTACTTGCCATCTAAAACTTTCAATGGTGCTGCCCTGAACTTCCTTTTTTTTATAGGAAAGAGTCAACAGATTAGCAGTGGAGTATCTTAGCTTTGAGAAGGGAAGGGGAGGTTGCCAGTGCAGCAAGGCAGTTCTTTGCAATCTTAGACTACAATGCACAAAGTGTAAGGAGATGCAACTCTAGTCCCTGCACAATGGGTGGCTCCATAGGATACTGCAAGAAGAAGGAGCCACCCTGAATCAGGAAACCTGGGGCAACAGTCATGGCGCCACCTTAAACTGAAACAAGCAATGGTTAAAAAATAAAGAAGCTGCAAACTCAGTAACCCTAGGTTCACATCTGTGTGTTCCTGTGGGCCACATTTGCGTGAGCACGGTAGTTCATTCATTTCAATGGGTTGCCATGTTTCTGTATGCCTGTGTTTCCCGCAAAAAAAGTTGCGTGCACCTTTTTCAAAACGTGGCTCGCAGGGAAATTGCACGTAATTTTGACCATGCATATTTAGGGTGTAACATGTAATAGCTGTCACAATTTAAAAAAAAAAACATTGCCTTGCGGGGCTCTGCCCTCCCACTTGCTTCACTCAATCTTGTAGAAAACTACAAGTCCCAATATCCTTAGCGGCTGTTGGCTTGTAGTTCTTAATGAAATACCATGGCGCTGTGGTATATCCTGCTTGGAATCTGGACCTGCGGACTGGACATTTATCCTCTATGTTCAAAAACTGGTGATTATCATAACCTATGAGGCTCTCTAGCTAAAAGTCCTGCTATATTATCTATATGTTCCAGACCTGTATTAAGGCCAGGGGTTGGCTCTCTAAGGCCTCAGGACTACCTGCTCCCTCCATATAGGTGGTGTTCTCTTCTCTTCAATGCCTCTGAAACATAATGATATTGCATACTATAATATGATGGTCAAGAGTATAGATTTTTTCAAACTTTGTTTTTAACTGAAACATGGCATGTCTACATATATCACTTGATTGACTATATGATACTCCTCATACCCCTGACGAAGGAGACGTGAACTCTCCGAAATGCATCGGGTGGAGGAAGATTCATCATATGTTCACACATTTCACAGTTATGCCACGTACACACGGTCGGAATTCTCGTCGGAAAAAGCTCTGATGGTTTTCCCGTCGGAATTCCGACGGAATTTCGCTCAAACTGTCTTGCCTACACACGGTCACACCAAATTCCGACGGTCAGTAACACAGCGGCATAAAACACGTTTGACAGCACTATAAAAGGGAAGTTTAATGCTTCCGAGCATGCGTCGAATTGTTTCCGAGCATGCGTCGGAATTTTGCGTGTCGGAATTGCATACACACGATCGGAAAATCCAATAGAAAGGTTTTCCGTCGGAAAAATTGAGAACAGGTTCTCAATCCAAAGTCCGTCGGAAATTCCGACAGAAAAAGACCGATGGGCATACACACGGTCGGAAAATCCGTTGAAAAGCTCCCATCGGACTGTTTCCATCGGAAATTCTGATGTGTGTACGCGGCATTAGTGTAATAGTAGCCTAGTTAGTCATGTCTCTTCTCTTTATATGTTGATGTACCAATAAATTCAGTTTTTACGCATTTCACTTCTCATATATATTTTTTTTTAATTCAAGTGCCTTAAAAGTCCCCCGAAAAATAAGGGAATTTCTCTGTTTGGCACTGTGGTAGTTCATTGTCGCTTCCTGTCAGACTGTATGTGCTTGCCGGTATGAGGTACGAGCAAGCAGATACACTAACCGGTCTTCAGGAGTAATGCAGAATCGTGGGTGCAATTCTTTACAGGCTTCTACAACAAAAAAATAATAAATGCACATTTTTTTACCTGCAAAAAATGTGTCAGTTAAAGCTTAAAGCCCCGTACACACGGTCGGAAAATCCAACCACAAAATCCATCGGATTTTTCCGACGGATTTTGTCCGACACTGGTGTTGCATACACACGGTCGGACAAAGTTGTCGGAAAATCTGATCATTCTGAACGTGGTGACGTTTGTTGCGTACGACGGAACTACGTAGAGGCTAGTAGCCAATAGCTTTGGTCTTGTAATGTGATCTGAGCATGCGTGGCACTTTGTCCGTCGGAATTCGATACACACGATCGGAAAAAGTCCGATAGGACTTTGTTGTCGGAAAATTTGAGAGCAGGAGATAAAACTTTGTCCGTCGGAAAATCCGACGGAAAAAGTCCGATGGAGCCTACACACGGTCGGAATTTCCGACAACATTGTCCGATAGGACATTTTCCGTCGGAAAATCCGACCGCGTGTACGGAGCATTACAGTACCCTATCGCAAAAATTGACCTGGTCAGGAAGGGGGTAAAACCTTCCGGGGCTGAAGAGGTTAAACCTTGTGACAGGCTTATTCCACATTCATACCTCTCCCAGATCCGGCCAACTTTAGCTGTATTTTCTACAAAAAAAAAATCCTATTAGGGTTTTTAGAATCAGAGACGTTCCACAAAAAGAGTACTGGTTAGGAAGTGTTTAATTTCTTAATATTATTAATAATAATAAATCAGTAGCAGAACAATACTAATTAGTAGTTTTGCAGCTACCCAAAATTGGTGCTACATAAATGATCATTAAAGCTTCTATTAAAAAAAAAAAAATACTTTTTTGCCTAATAGATTTTCCTGAGCATACAGCTGATTAGTATATTATCATGCTTAGCAAGCTACAGCATGACCACTTGTTAATGACACTCCTGTCTGATTAGAAGCCATTTCCTATCTGTATCTCCCGAGGGAGTTGTTTGTGCAGCTTGAACAGAACTCGGAACAATTAGAAAGAACCTTGCAATAGGGTCAGGTGGCTGGCAAGCATGTGATCGGACGGCGATTGTTCCATTCCACAACGATCCTGTTTATCTTAATCTAAATGACATTGCTGATTTTTTTTTTTTTTTTTCCGCGACTTACAGGCAAGGCGACCCTTTTCTAGCAGCTACAGTATTGACTGATTTGATATTTAAATGTGAAAATATTGTCGACGTTGTATTTCATAAGAAATGTCACGGCAGACTAGGAAGAGATAGCACGCTGTCAGATTCAGAATGATAGATTCACGAAAAAAAAAAGAAAAGAAAAAACTCTTGTTGCATAAAGATGAGCCCTTTTGTGCTACCTTGGAAGGTTGCTATAGCAACAGAGCGTTGCTTCCTGGGATTTTCAGTTTTCTTGTTTGCTCCGAGAAGTCAAAACCCCTTGTTTGTTGCAGTCTTGGATTTTATCCTAACAAGGGATGAAATGATGCTTAGTACCTATTTATTTTATTTTATTTATTTTTTTGCTTTATTTTTTTTTGCTTTATTTTTTTTTTAACAGATTCGTCTATCACTGATCTTTGGTTATGATGACATGCTTAGAGCGTAACAAGCAGGATTTTGCTGTCGCTGTTGTCCTGAGAGGCGTTCCTGTTATGAGCAGGAAATAATAATGTCATCTTGTTAGCAGAAGATTCAGATTTATTTAAGGTGTTGCTTATTATTTTATGATGTACTGTATGGATGGAGCTGTTTCTACTCTCTTCTTTCCTTGTAGACAATAATACTCCCAGTTTATATTCTGATAAGAAATATTTTTCTTTACGCTTTTTTTTTCTGTGTGTATATGTTTTGCTGCATTTGTGACGATACGTGTGCGCTTAACCGCTTCAGCCCCGGAAGATTTGGCTGCTGAATGACCAGGCCATTTTTTTGCAAGTCGGCACTGCGGTTCTTTAACTGACAATTGCGCGGTCGTGCAACGTTGCACTCAAACAAAATTGACGTACTTTTTTTCCCTACAAATAGAGCTTTCTTTTGGTGGTATTTGATCATCTCTGTGGTTTTTATTTTTTGCGCTATAAACAAAAAAAGAGCAACAATTTTGAAAAAAAACACAATATTTTGTACTTTTTGCTATAATAAATATTCCTATTTTTTTTTAAGAAAAAAAGAACATATTTTCTCAGTTTATGCCGATATGTATTCTTCTACATATTTTTGGTATTAAAAATCACAATAAGCGTATATTTATTTGTTTGCGCAAAAGTTATAGCGTCTACAAAATAGGGGATAGATTTATAGCATTTTTTATTATTTTTTTTTTACTAGTAATGTCGGCGATCTGTGATTTTTTTAGGACTGCGACATTATGGCGGACACATCGGACACTTTTGACACATTTTTGGGACCATTGGCATTTATACAGCAATCATTGCTATAAAAATGCACTGATTACTGTAAAAATTTCACTGGCAGGGAAGGGGTTAACACTAGGGGGCAATCAAGGGGTTAACTGTGTTCCCTCTCTGTGTTCTAACTGAAGGGGGGATGGGGCTGTCTAGGGGAGATGACAGATCGCTGTTCATACTTTGTATGAACACACAGTCTCTTCTCCCCTTAGAGAACCGGGATCTGTGTGCTTACACTCACAGATTCCGCTTCTCGGTGTGTCACAAGTGAACGCGGGAGCCTGGCTTTCATCGTGCTGCCGGGCACTCGAATCGGCTCTGGGGGGGTGAGCAGTGGGCACGCGCGCGTGCCCTTAGTGGCCACAGGGCGAAGCGATGTAACATAACGTTGTTTCGCCCAGCCGCGCCATTCTGCCGCAGTAAAACTGCGACGGCTGGTCGGCAAGTGGTTAATGGTGGGAGGTAGAATATCCAATGTCTGCACCATACCAGCAGAACACAATTAACTGTTTTATATTGACAATATTTTTTTTTATAAGACAATATTTTGAAAAGTCTTCCATCATTATAAACTTTAAAGTGTATTTCACGTTTGCCATCAAATTTGAGAAAACCCCACAATGTTTTGATATGTGTCCCCATTCACACAGAATACCTAAAAAATGTAACCCAAAAAGACTTACCTCTTACTTACGATCGGATTTCCAGACGGGAAATGTTGGATGTGAGCTTGTTGGCTAGCATGTTCTCAAATTTTCCGCCAACACATGTGTGTTGTCGGACTTTCCGATCGTGTGTACACAAGTCTGTCGGACAAAAGTCCAAAGTACAAGCATGCATGTACGGAAGCAGAAGCGGTCAGTCTTGTAAACTAGCGTTTGTAATGGAGAATTAGTGACGTGCCAAATTATGAAATCTGGAAATGCAGCGCACAATTCTTTTCTTCTTTAATGGGATAATAATGAAGCTGCTTTGCTGGTGATACTGATGGAGTTATTGCAAACTAATTTTCAAAGGCTTTTTTTTTCTAGTGATATCAAGAATAATATTATTATGTTTTTTTTTTTAATTTTATTTTTTTATTTGGGCAAGTTACCACAACACCATTATCCCGTAGTTTTTAAGAAAAAGGTACAACTATGTTGGTGTCCCTTGTCAATTTTACATTGTATTTTTTAAAATGTAACTGCCGACTCCCAAATTGTCATTTGAAGTAAAACACAGCACAGCACAGTGGTGTAGTGGTTAGCACTTTCACCTAGCAGCAATAGGGTTGCTGGCTCAAATCCTGACCATGACACCTTCTGCCTGGAGTTTGCATGTTCTCCCTGTGCCTGCGTGGGTTTCCTCCGGGTACTCCGGTTTCCTGCCACACTCCAAAGACATACTGGTAGGTTATTTAGATCCTGTCGATAAAATTGGCCAAATATGTGTATGTGTTTGTAAGCGTGTCGGGACCGCGCTATACCACAGATGGACACCAGTGGCAAAAGCGCCCTGAGGCGATTCAGTTCGCATAGGTAGCACTATACAAGTCATTCATTCATTCACAGAGCCAAGTATTATTCGACACATTTCTTTTATTGTGCATTAAAAAAAAAAAAAAAAATAGACATGCTATCTGCCAATAGAACTTAACCAAAAAGTGCATTATATGCATCCAAAAATATAGAAAATATACATAATCAAATAATTATTCAACCAAAAAAATAATGTCAAAGCAATAACTCCAAGGCCAATAATAAATAACACGTTATCTCCTCCGATTCCACAACATGTCTGGTTGACAAACGGCCGTTCAGAGACAAACTGAAAAGCATGAAATGAAAAACACGAAAAGAAAAGTGCAAATCAACACTCACCAAACTTCTTCTAATACGAAATTAGCAGAAGGAGCCCAAAGGGTGGTGCTAAAGAGCTGAAAAAACACATAGTACATCTAGTACATCACTACCTTCGTAATTGTTGGCCAACATTTGTGTGACCGTGTGCATGCAAGACAAGTTTGAGCCAACACCCTTCAAACAAAATTCCACGCTTTTGTTGTCGGAAAGTCCCATCGTATGTACGGGGCTTTAGATGTTTGACATTTAGGATGTTGTGGTCTTCAGAGGTTTGAAGGGTTTGGTCACAAAAGATTGGCTAATAGTCCCTGGAGCAACTTGGGGTGTCCACCAGAACAAAAAGGAGGGAGGCGGGGGAGCCATTATAGTGTAGTAAGTTGACATAAACGAGAAGTAGGGCCAAAGCTTTTTTGGCTATACTTCTCCTGTGGGTCACTGGAGTGCACTTCATTCTGCACTCCTGGGACCTGTATCCAGCTAACAATGGGCTAAAGTCCACTGTTGGCTGATGTCACTTAGCCGGTCCTGACTCTGGATGGATCCTACAAATTATGGATGACCCTCTGCACACTTCTATACAGCCTGGTGCTATACACCAAGCTATTGGGAATTGAGCACAGGTATATCTTGTCTTTGGAGGGATCCTGACTTTAATGTTCGGATCCACCCAAATGCCTGATCGGGAGCTGAATCAGCTTTGCAACTGAGAACCTGAGCCATCCACTCTCAACCCCTGCACAGCCACACCAGCTGTCTGCTCACCTAAGACCAAGAACTGAATGATCACACGGTCGGAAAATCCGACCACAAAATCCATCAAATTTTTTCCGACGGATTTTGTCCGACACTGGTGTTGCATACACACGGTCGGACAAAGTTGTCAGAAAATCTGATCATTCTGAACGTGGTGACATTTGTTGCCTACGACGGGACTATGTAGAGGCTAGTAGCCAATAGCTTTGGTCTTGTAATGTGATCTGAGCATGCGTGGCACTTTGTCCGTCGGAATTGGCTACACACGATCGGAAAAAGTCCAATAGGACTTTGTTGTCGGAAAATTTGAGAGCAGGAGATAAAACTTTGTCCGTCGGAAAATCCGACGGAAAAAGTCCGATGGAGCCCACACACGGTCGGAATTTCCGACAACATTGTCCGATAGGACATTTTCCATCGGAAAATCTGACCGTGTGTATGGGGCATTAGAGGCAGTGGGGGGTCAGATGCATCATCAGATTGATGCTGCATGAGTATAATTGTTTTTTTTTTTTTTTTTTTCAAAACCCATACTTCTCTTTTAAATATGGATTAACGAAAAAAAAAAAAAAAGGAAAAGAATAAAACTGTTGAGGCTGCAGTCACCCTGTGGGTTAGAGACATGTAACCTTCCCCAAGCTCAGGTGGAGAAAACCCTGTCCCCACAAAGGATACAGTGAGGAAAAAAGTATTTGATCCCCTGCTGATTTTATACGTTTGCCCACTGACAAAGAAATGAGTAGTCTATAATTTTAATAGTAGGTTTATTTTAACAGGGAGAGACAGAATAACAACAAAAATATCCAGAAAAACGCATTTCAAAAAAGTTATAAATTGATTTGCATTTTAATGAGTGAAATAAGTATTTGAGCCCTTCGCAAAACATGACTTAGTACTTGGTGGCTAAACCCTTGTTGGCATTCACAGAGGTCAGACGTTTCTTGTAGCTGGCCACCAGGTTTTCACACATCTCAGGAGGGATTTTGTCCATCTCCTCTTTGCAGATCCTCTCCAAGTCATTAAGATTTTGAGGCTGACGTTTGGTAACTCGAACCTTCAGCTCCCTCCACATCTTTTCTGTGGGATTAAGTTCTGGAGACTGGCTAGGCCATTCCAGGACCTTAATGTTCTTCTTCTTGAGCCACTACTTTGTTGCCTTGGATGTGTGTTTTGGGTCATTGTCATGCGAAGACCCATCCACAACCCATTTTCAATGCCCTGGCTGAGGGAAGGACAATATGGGCACGTCCAATGATCCAATGCACTTCAGTTGATGTGATATAAACGTCTCCATTTGCAGCATCTACGACACTTCCTGGTGATATTTTCCCTGCCCATTGACTATTAAAGGGTCCATCAAAGATTCTCTACCATTACAGCAATGGTATCTTAATGTCATGATGCAAGGCCATGGCAACAAGACCAGTTGGCTGCAAAGAAAGCAGCTTACATTGACTCCATGAGAATAATAGAATAACATCTACAAAATCCCTGGGAGTGGAAAATAGTGTGGGTTTTTATGCCTGGAGTTCAAGTTGAAACATTTTAAATATATATATTTTTCCTGCACCTGATGGAAGAATTAACCTTCTCCTGCCAATGCAACACATGTATGTGTCAGCATGGTGGGTGAGCCTTAATGCTGGGCTGCCACATATATGCATCCATGGGGCTCAGCTGTTACGTGCTAGGATTGCGCTCCCAGTATACTGATGGATCTGTCACTGACAACTCCTGGTCACGATGTACAATCAGGAGCTTATGGGATGGGTTCCTGATCATGTAACCACCATAACAGCCAATTACAGTGATCACATGGTCAGGAATTCCACCACTATCATTAAGATCCACTTAAAAAGCTGTCAGGATGCATTAGCAAGGAGTTACATTGATCACAGCTTCACTATACTTACTAAGCTCAGTAAACAATTACTTTGCTTAGTGAACAATCCCTTTAATAAATCAACCCTACTGTATATGAAGTGTGTTTACAATTTAAAATTGTACAGGTAATATACAGCAGGGATGATCCATTCTTGTTTCCATAATGGTATCAAAAATGTAAGATTATAATTGCAACAGATTTGATGCATCTCTGTTTCAGTGCCTTGGGGTCATAAATAAATGCAGTTTTACTGTATAGGTATAATTGTGTTTTTTTTTGTTTTTTTTGGTGAACCCCTAGAGCCATACCGAATAGTATGAATACAGAGATCCAGAGAACTTGCAGTGATTAAAAGGGAGCTACGGGCAAAACACGACATTGAGTAGTAAATACACTGTATGAGTCCATATTTACTTGAGTCTGTTTTCTTGAGTTTACATTGCACTTTTTGGAAATAAAATTTAAGGAAATCTAGAGGCTTCCAATGGTGACCTCCTTCTTAAAATACCAATTGCTTGGCTACTACACTGATCCCGTGGCTTCAGGGATTTCTTAGTCACTGATCTGGAATAAGCATGCAAGTTAGAAAGAATGAGTTCTGAACTCCTGAACTACATACTATTTTCAGGTCGAATAAACCAGAAAGTATAAATGGCTTTACAATAAGAAGACATCTCCCAGGAGCTCTTCCCAAGCATGCATTGTGTGGGCAGGCTCTTGGGAGTCAAGGCAGCAAGAATATTTTGCTAAGAAAAAAAATTAGTGCATACTTGTGGGGACGGACAGTGGAGAAGAGGAGGACTGGACAAGGCTGATGACACTACCTAGAATTTCAGTGCATCATTTTTTTCCGTCGGGAAATTCTGACGGAAAAAGTCCGCTAGAGCCCACATATGATCGGATTTTCCGACAACATAATCCGATCAGACTTTTTCCATCGGAATATCTGACCGTGTGTACGGGGCATTAGAATTGTTAAGCTGCAATCTAATAAATGTTTGATTTTGGGTTTAATAGTGCTTTAAATCTCTCCTTGGAATTGTCTTTATTTTGTACATTTATGATGGTCTTTTCTTCCCATAGATTGTCTGTCTTCTTTAACCACTTCAGCCCCGGACCAATTGACAGCCAAAGGACCAGGCCCCTTTTTGCGATTCTGCACTGCGTCGCTTTAACTGACAATTGCGTGGTCATGTGACGTGGCTCCCAAACAAAATTGGCGTCCTTTTTTTCCCACAAATAGAGCTTTCTTTTGGTGGTATTTGATCGCCCCTGCGGTTTTTATTTGTTGCGCTATAAACAAAAATAGAGCGACAATTTTGAAAACAATGCAATATTTTTTGCTTTTTGCTATAATAAATGTCCCCAAAAAATATATAAAAAAAACACTTTTTTTCCTCTATTTAGACCGATACGTATTCTTCTACATATTTTTGGTAAAAAAAATCACAATTAGCGATTATTGATTGGTTTGCGCAAAAGTTATAGCGTTTACAAAATAGAGGATAGTTTTATAGCATTTTTATTAATATTTTTTTTTTTACTAGTAATGGTGGCGATCAGCTATTTTTATTGTGACTGCGACATTATGGCGGACACATCGGACATTTTTGACACATTTTTGGGACCATTGTCATTTATACAGCAATCAATGCTATTTAAATGCATGGATTTCTGTATAAATGACAGTTGTAGTGAAAGAGTTAACCACTAGGGGGAGGGGTTATGGGCTGTGACTTGTGTTGTGTTTTTTACATAAGGGGGCGGGGCGGGGCTGACATCTGACGTCATTGATCGGCTTTCCCGATGACTGGGAACAGCCAATCAATGACAGGCAGAGTAGGAAGCGTGGGGAGAGGTTTGTTTACACATACCTCTCCCCGTTCTTCAGCTCCGTGACCCGATCGCGGGACACCAGCGGCGATCGGGTCCGCTGGTCCCGCGGCCGTGGTCACGGAGCTCCCGACCGGGTCGCGAGCGCCCCGCTGGCAGCGCGCACGCGACCCACGGGCAGGCATTTAAAGGATCACGTACAGGTATGTGATTTTGCCTGCCCGTGCCATTCTGCTGACGTATATATGCACTGGGCGGTCGGGAAGCGGTTAATAATTATAAAAAAAATCCTAGGTTAAAGAAGAATTAAAAAATGTGAAATGTACCTCTGTTCACTTCAAACATCCTGATATAGATATAAAAAAATATATAAAATAACTTCTGCTCATATTTAAGTTTTTGAAGTGATTGTGGGCTCCCTTCACCTCGCTTTACTCTTGGTGTTAATAATCATGCCCGGTGTCTTGCCTGTCTGTGTCATGGGCAACAAATTAGTCATTACGCACAAAGTAGTTCAATCCAACACTTTGTAGTCTGTTCTAAAATAGAAACCTGAACACCTTCTGAAAGCTGATTAGTAGCCTTCAGTACAAGCAGTATTTTAGCTCTTACATAAAGGCAAAAAAAAATCCAGTTACTTATAAGCTGATAATATAAACTACAATGAGAAGGTCCTGTCCAGAGGTCTCCTTTAAGAGTACGGGATATAATATGATTGCAGAGGAGCAGAAAGAAAAATGACTGGCAAATGCAGAAATATAATATTTAAATACAGAACTGATATGATGACTGATTTCCTTACTATTTTTTACACTGCCTAACAGTTTCCTGGTATTGAGCTTTTCAATATTGCATTTCAATAATGGAACCGATTGAGAATGGATTATATATCCATCCATAATCCATATTGTTGTAGGTTCTGTAATGGTATTATTTGTAGGCCTTATGTCATGCAGCTTGTATTCTCTTAAAGTGATTGTAAAGGCTCGTTTTTTTTTTTAACCACTTCCGGACCGACGCACGACCATGTATGTCCTTACTTTAAAGGGGGATCTCGTTGTTATGGCAGCAGCTAGATGCCATAACCCCGGTATCCTCTTCTTTAGCAGGCGGTCCGGTTTCCGATAAGAGTGGTCCCTGCGGTGGATTTTCCGCAAGATCACTTTTATCAGCGGTGGGTTACACAGTATTTGTGCAGCAATTTTTAGATTTTTAATGAATTTTAATGCAAAAAAAGCATAACCAATTTTTTTGGTAAAATATAAAGGATGATGTTACGGCAGGCAAATAGATACCTAACATGTCACACTTTAAAATTGCGCTCGCTCGTGGAATGGCGACAAACTACGATAAAATTTCCATAGGCAACGCTTTAAAACCATTTACAGGTTACCAGTTTAGCGTTACAAAAGAGGTCTAGAGCCAGAATTATTGCTCTCACTATAATGTTCAGGGTGGTACCTCACATGTGTGGTGCGAAAACCGCTCGTATACTGTATGCGTGCACCTCTGCGCGCAAGCGTGGGGGGACAGGGAGTCTTTTAAATGTATTTTTATTATTTATATTTATTTATTTTATATATTTATTATTTATATATTTATTATTATTATTTGTTTGCTTTACAGGGAAAGAAAATCCCTCACATTCCCGTTGTCAGGACAGAGCTCTGTATTGTTTACATATGCAGATCTCTGTCCAGCCTCTCTCCTCGACGATCAGCGGGTGTGGGCGGACATTTATTGCCTGGCACCCACTGATTGGCTTCTGCTGTGACTAATCACAGCAAAAAGTGTCACGCTGGTGGTGCGTGCACGCGCCCCCTACCCGTAACTGCAGAGTCATGTGTATATATGTGTATATATATATATATATATATATATATATATATACGTGATTCTGCACAGAACGGCTGCCCTGTTGCAGTAAATCTGCTATAGGGCGGTCGTTAAAGCGGTTCTGCACTGTCTGTAGTTTTTTTTTTTTGTTTTTTGTGCAATGCAATGGATTAGGAGATGTAATTTAAGTACTCACGTGTTCCATTTCTCTAACTCACTGCTGCCAGTTTTCATCATCTAAAAGAAGTTAGAAAAATCCTTCCTGCTGGTTGCCATCTTGCCTGTGGGCATGTGAAACCACACAGGCACTTCAGATGGCCCAGCATGCACCGCCGTTCCTGCGCCGATCTTGCGCGTACGGCAAAGTGCAGCTCACGTTCTCCGAAATCTCGCGAGATTTCGGAAGATGTGGCCGAAATCTCGCGAGATTTCGGAAGATGTCTGCACTGACTCCTGGGATCAATGACACCAGATCCCAGGAGACAGTGCGGCATGACGAGGATCGACGCAGAGACCCCGCCCACCGCCGAAGAGACAGAGGAAAGAACGTCAGCAATTACAAGGTAAGTGGAAAAAAAAAAAAACGCTTTATTTAGTAATCTTTGCCTGATTTGGAAGGAAAAGAAATGTAATAAATAAAATGTGTGCAGGACCGCTTTAAGTGGTTAATAAAACAGTGATGCCGACGTTCGCATTACTTTTGGTGCAGCCCTTGTATTACTGGGGGACTCCCAGCCAATCACCCTTTCAATAACTCATATTGGCAGTCAATATTTCTGAAGGCATACAACACCATAATGCTTTCTTCGTCTGCTCAGACTGTAGGTATTATTTTGTTACTGTTTGAATGGAGCCTCAGCCAGATCTAATTTTATATAGATACATAATTATTTTCAAGAAAGGAAGTACATTCCTCCATCTTATGCTGCCAGCAGTCTCTGGCAACACGCAGTTTAAGACACTCCAAATGCCGTTATGAGAAGCAACATAATTCTGTGTTAGTGTTCCAGTCCAGAAATCTGCGCAAATAAAAACACATATTTAACGTTTTGCCGTTTGCAGACTGAGCATTTGTTTTTAATACGTACTTATATTTGGAAACGCTGTTTGTGTTGTGCTAAAAATGTGGAAGTGGTAATAGGCTAAGGTGTCAGGCTGGCATTTGTCTTCAGCTTATAAATCCACTTATCTTTGGTGTACAAATATCCGCCGGGTAGGTTACAGATAAAGTGCATTGGCTTAGAACATCAAAAAAGCACCATAAGCTGTAGCGTTGACATCGATCCTGAAGAACGCTACTGCAACCAAGTGCTTAGCAGAGTTTATGAGCATTTACAGCTTTAAAGTGATATTAAAGTCTTGTTTTTTTATTTAAAAAAATATATATCAAACATGTTATACTTACCTGCACTGTGCAGTGATTTTTCACAGAGCAGCCCAGATCCTCCTCTTCTCGGGTCCCACGTTGGCACTCCTGGGCCCTCCCTCCTGTTGAGTGCCCCCACAGCAAGCAGCTTGCTATGGGGGAAACCAGGCAGAACCGCTGCTCTGTGCATACATTCAGAGACAGGGCCACAGCTTGGCACCGCCCCCGTCACCTGATTGGCTCACTGGTTATGATTGACAGCAGCGGGAGTCACTGGCTCCCACTGCTACCAAAAGCCAAGCAGGAGTGCGATTTCCCAGAGAGGCAAGGCTCTCCTGGACAGCGCTGGATCAAGAGGGGGCTCAGGTAAGTATTGGGGGGCTGGGAGGACTGTTGCAAAGAGAAGGTTTTTCATCTATATGCATAGAATGCATGAAGGTAAAAACCTTATGCCCTTGCCATTTCCTGCTCTCTCCAGCGGTGGGTTGAGGAGCATCCCATGGGAAAAAATTTTCGGGTTTGTAGGTGAGCGGTGGCTTCAGTGTTGGCATGAGTTTGCCACTCAACTCAAAACCATTAATGGCCTTACTGGTAAGCCAGTAATAGTGAAGCTGAAGTGGGGTATGGAGTACAAGGGATACCTGGTCTCTGTGGATGGCTACATGAACATGCAGCTCATCAATACAGAAGAGCATATTGATGGGGCATTGTCTGGACATCTTGGAGAAGGTGTAATAATGTACTGTATATACGTGGAGTAGAAGAGGAGGAAGAAGATGGCGAGATGAGAGAATAAAGTACTGTATTTAGTGGCGTATAACACGCACTTTTTCACCCTGAAAATCGGGTGCAAATACTGCAATTTGGGTTACCTAGGAGGGAACCGAGAGGGGGGCAGGACGAACGCCGTCAGAATACATACAGCGAGAATCTCCTGTTTACTCAGCGGCCTCTGTAATAGGAAGTCCCATCTCCTGGGCCGGCATTGGACCAGTGTTCTGTCTACCATAGAAGCCGGTCCAGGAGGTGGGACTTTGTATTAAAGAGGCCGCCAATTAAACAGGAGATTCTTGCTGTATGTAATCTGACGGCGCTCATCCCACCCCCCTCCCTGTCTCCTCCGAGGCAGCAATAATCTGAGTTGAGGCTGCCGATGGTCATTGATCAGGCTGCATTCATGGCAATGGTGAGGCTGCAGATGATCATTGATTAGGCTGCATTGATGGGCAATTGTGAGGCTGTAGATGGGCATTGATAAGGCTGCATTGATGGGCAATTGTGAAACTGTAAATGGACATTGATCAGGCTGCAGATGGGCAATGGTGAGGTTGCAGATGGGCAATGGTGAGGCTGCACTGATGGGCACTGACCCTTATTTTGCTTCAAAGTTCTTTATTTAACATTTTTATTTTTGTTCCTGAAACGTCCCTCCTAAAATGAAGGTGCTTGTTGTACGCCTGTGCGTGTTATATGCGGATAAATACGGTAATTTCCAAATTAGTTTTGTAACTTTATTATGAAACTTCTCTTTTGAGGTTATTGTTTTGTAGGTTATGTTAAGAAAAATAAACAGTTTTTTTTTCTTTTTCACAAAAAAACAAAACAAAAAATAAAACCTTGTGCCTTTACAACCACTTTATTGTTACTATGTGCACAACTGACAGTTGTTTTGCTATATACGGTATCTGTCATATTTCTTCCTTAGGTAAGCCTACAAGAATAATTCTATAAGAGACTGGTATTTCATTATGTGTAGATTTCACTATTTTGTTGTAGGTTATGGAAGTTGTTACAGTATATAATTTTTTACTTTTTTTGTACTTTTTTTTTTTTTTGTACCGTTGATTACTGGGTGTAAGCGGGTTGGTAAAAATGTAAGACGCTGTGATTTCCATTGCCCACAGCAACTTAAACGCCACAGAGTGCCCTGGGTAATATATACATATATTAAACAAAGGCTTATAACATACAGAAATACAAATTTAGAATTTGCTGATCATAGCTAAATAAAAGTAGCAATTGACTCTTTAGCAAGAACTTGAGGTGAGTTGTTTTAAATGAGTTCAAATTATAATCCAACAGGCCTGGGTTATTATAGTAGTTCCTTATATGTAACACTGATGTATCATATAGTGGTTTCGGACTTATTGATATTGGCAGCATTAGCCAATGCAGTACCAATGTAAAAACAGTACAGTTGTACGCTCCATGACTTCAGGTTGGTGAAAAAGTAGGGCATGTTGTATTTTTGTGCAGCAAATAAAAATTACATACAAACAGTAACACACATGCACAGATGCAAATGAGCCCTTATAACTATTTGTATAATCAAAAAATAAATAAAAATAAACCCATATACATACAGGCGGTTCCCTACTTACAAACACCCGACTTAAAAATGACTCCTACTTACAAACGGAGGGAGACAACAGGAAGTGAGAGGAAATCCACCCCTAGGAAGGGAAATTCACTCCTGTGAGAGTAAATATGGGAAAAAAGGTACCTCCACTGATGCTTTATCACCAATCCTTGTTTCCCTAATCACCCAAAATGTTCTAAATCCAATTGTCATTGTGACAGAAAGTGAGGTGAAATCTTCTGAACAGGTGCACAGACAGCAAAACAAATGTTTCAGGGGTGATAACCCTTCCCTATGCTATCCAACAAGCTTAAAAATTGATTTTTTGGCTGGAGCTACACCTAAAAAATGTACCTGTTCCAACTTACAAACAGATTCAACTTAAGAACAAGCCTACAGTCCTTATCTTGTTTGTAACCCGGGACCGCCTGCACTAAGGCCAGTTTTGGACATAGCTGGCATATTTTTGCTTTGTGAAAGAAAACCACAGTCCCAACATTTGAGTTATTTTACTAAATTAGTGGGGACTGTAATGAAGGTTCCCCTGCAAAATGTGTAGAGGGACAATAAGAGCTATGTGAATACAGGTGTGTAATCGCTTCCACCTCCTCACACCCCAGCTCCGACTTACAGGCTTCCAGACTTCCGAAGCCTCAGGAAACACAAATCTCAAGAGGAGAAGTCTGCACTCGGAATGGCATCCAGCAATGGTTATCATTTACCGTCCCTTGCCATTTTCTTGGTGATTCAGAGAACAACCAAGAGACTATGATAAGTATATTTGAGAAAATACAATACTTTTAAATCAATCCACTTAACATATAAGCGCACAATGGTGGACTGGAATAAGAGGCGGTACAGTAGATTTACAGAGTGCCAAATGTATGTAGCTGATGGTCGCCATTTTTTTTGTAGGACACGTAAATGTAAATAGCGGCCGCCATTTTCCCATAGACTATTGACAATTGCTCGGTCGTGCAATGCTGTACCCAAACAAAATCTGCGTCCTTTTTTTCCCACAAATGGAGTTTTTTTTTTTAATACAAACTTTTTTATTTGAGGATAGAAGAAGACAATACAGATCAGACATAGAGAACACAGCACATGTCGGGAAGCAACCTGGGTAGTAAACATATACATGCTCAAACATTAGTGTGTAAACTGTACGTTTTGGAGTCTTATGTTGGTGCATCCCTGTATCAATTTTCCTCATGGATAAATAGAACCAAATCATTGGAAAGAAAACAATAAATCCAATAAACAAACCAAAAAACTCTGTAGAACAACAGTGTTATGCTGATGTAAAAGGCCAGGGTGTAGATGATTTTGAATGTCACAGCTACAGTAGTCATATACTGACTGGGCCTATGGGTGTCTCTGGCAACCATATTGAAATAGCATATTTCCCTTAGAGAGAGAGAGAGTAATAACAATGTAGAGGGTCGTAGGTTATAGTGTACCACCATATGAAGTCCAACCGGACCATTTGTTATGAAAAATATGCAAGGTGTTCAGTATAGTGTGATGGATCCTATCCATTAGTTTAATGGTTTCCATTCTTTGGAGCACCTGGGCCCAGAGTACCGTAGGGGAGCGCCAATTCACTATTTACCAGTTTTTGGGTTGGGGAGGCATATCTGGAATAGGTGTAAAGAGCAAACACATTGGGGCCGTCAATGTAACCATGGCCCCTGATATCTGTGCTACCCTGGAGGCTGCCTGACTCCATATGTGCTTTAACTGGGGACAGCTCCAGAATGTGTGGAGCAATGGTCCAGAGACCTGAAAGCCTCTGAAGCAAGTGGCTGGGACTCCTGGGTAAAATGTATGTACTCTGTCTGGGGCGAGTTACCACCTCGTGTTTAGTTTTACAACTGTTTCTTTGATGGCTATAGAGCGGGAGCATTTGTGCATGTTTAATAGCATCACAAATAGAGCTTTCTTTTGGTGGTATTCGATCACCTCTGTGGTTTTTATTTTTTGTGCTATAAACAATCGACAATTTTGAAAAAAATTATATATTTTTAACTTTTTGCTATAATAAATATCCTCAAAAATGTTTTTAAAAAATAATTTCTTCATCAGTTTAGGCCAATATGCATTCTTCTACATAATTTTGGTAAAAGAAAATCACAATAAGCATATATTGATTGGTTTGCACAAAAGTTATTGCGTCTACAAACTATGGGAAAGATTTATGGCATTTTTATTATTATTATTTTTTTTACTAGTAATGTCGATGATCAGCGATTTTTAGCAGTACTGCGACATTGTGGCGGACAGATCGGACACTTTTGACACATTTTTATCATATTCACTGATTACTGTTCAAATGTCACTGGTAGGGAAGGGGTTAACACTAGGGGGCAATCAAGGGCTTAAATGTGTGTTCACTAGGTGTGTTCTTACTGTATGGGTATGTGACTGACTGGGGGAGGAGACATATCGTTGTTCCTACTTAGTAGGAACGAACGATATGTCTCCTCTCCCCTGACAGAACAGGTATTTGCGTGTTTACACACCCCGGGCTGGCTCTCGTTCCCGTGATCGCACGTGGCTGGCCACACGCATTGGGTCCCATGCCGTGCAGCTCTGGCGTCTCTTAAAGGGCACAACGTACCCATATGGGTTTTGCCTAGCAGAGACATTCTGCCAACATATATCTGCGTGAACCGGTCAGCAAGAGGTTAAATAAGTAGCATCCGCCATTTTCTTGTGGACCATGTTATTTCAGTCCGGCGACATTTCTTGGTGGTCTAATAGGTAACTAAAGGATGTTACTATTTACATTCAGATAACTAGAAATTATTAAAAATATATCCACATGAAATTATTGACATGCATTGATGGGCCATATATGTAGAAAAAGATACAATATAATTACATAATTGACTATATATTTCCAAGGGGGTTGTGCTTGGCCCATTAGTTCCAGTGAAGGGAACTCTTAATGTGTCAGCATACCAAGACATTTTTGACAATTTCATACTCCCAACTTTGTGGGAACAGTTTGGGGACAGCCCCTTCCTGTTCCGAGCAAAAGTGAGTCTCTTGCAGGAAGACTATATCTGCTCTCATGCTACGCATATTGGCAAGAAGTTTTGAGCGTTTTTCGGGTATATTTAAACCTTTTGCGTTAAGAGAAACCAATTTAAGAGTAGGACAAGAAGAACCATGGTTAATTGTAGCCATATTGAACTGACTGTAGTGTTGCACTTGAGTTATTTGGTTCCCGTAATTTTAATTTATTGTATTTTTCCTCTTTCTCTCTATGTTTTTTTTTTTTTGTCCCCCCGTCTGGGAAGGGGAGCAAGACAAACCACCCGTGTAAGATGAAGTAGTGAACGACGGGAGGGGGAGGAAATATAGGTGGAAAACAGAAGGGGTGGCTATAAGAGAGAGGGGTCTATACAGGTAAATAGGCTGGTTGTGAAGGCCCCTAGGGGGGGATTGGGGGGTAGGAAAACGAGTGGGTGCGGTCTGGTGGTGGGTCAGACCACTGGTTGACCCGGTATGTGAGGCACCAGAGGGGGTCAGTGGGGTCTCACTGAGTCCACTGTGTGTGGGAGTGGTAGGATGTGGTTCCTAGAAGGAGATAATCTCTCGGTCCCGAGAGGTCATATACGGTATAAGTAGGCAGAGTAGGACTGGGTGTACGGAAGGTAGCTTATATGGTACCCAGGAGTCGTGAGGTGATGTGTGGTTTAAGCCCACTAGGGGCGTGGAACATCCGTTAGGACGTGGTCCGATTATAAAGTGGCTATAACTAGCAACATACAGTGTGATAGGTAAATAACAATATTACAAAGGCAACATGTAAGTAACTGTAAACGAAATATGAAGAGACAAGGTCCTTCAACTGTGAGATCCACGGGAGTGTGTTCATACATATGTGATAAGGAGAGCTCATGAGTGTGAGCGAGCCCCCTTGAGCACCGGGTCAGAGTTTGACGGAACTAAATCCATCTCATTGGGATATCAAGGGTGTCAACCGGTATAAGGATGGAGTTGGTTGGAAGACGAAGGGTGGCTAGCGGGATTAACTCGTGTAAGGGCAATATGTAAAAATTAAATCAAAATAGCAACGTACATGAGGAGCAACCTCCAAGCAGTTACCACTGAGCTATTACTTCCGAGAGGGGCACCACCAACCTCAGGAAGGGGATACCCTCCCAAGTAACCTCAAGGGTCAAATAGTGCGTCTCTTGCAACTGCAGAGCCGGGGAAGAAACACCAAGCAGGACAATAACGAAGGACAGGTACCCTATGTTGAACACCCAATGTGTAATTCTTAGGACAGTTTTGCGTATCGCTCTAATGCTAATGCAAGGTGTGTTGATTAGTCTCTCGACGTTTTTCCTCCTTTTTTTTTTAAAAAAAAGATTTCTTGTTGTATTACCCCCCTCCCCCGTTTACATTATTTGTCTTTCTCTTTTTTTTTTTTTTTGTACCCCAAAATTGTTGTACCCCTTTCCCGGTTTATCCCTTCCCCTGACCCTTTCCTTGTTTTTTACCCCAATACCTTATTTTCATCAAACACTTCTTTCCTCAGGAGTCCCAGTGTGTCACGATCACAATGGGCATGGCCTATAGCAATAGTGGTGGTTGTCCCTCTCGGAAGTCCGCTCCCTAAATCACTAAGAAAAGAAAATTGCTGTCACAACGGTTTAAAACATACTTCGTCTAGACACTCGGTATCCCTGCCATCGGGTGCCGGGGTGGACTGTTCTGCACCCCCGGCAGTCTATGGCCATGTTACAGCACTTCGTGCCCCCCCCCCAGCAATACATGTTGTATAATGTATCCTACTATCTTAGGTCCATTGCAATAGATTGCGTAAATTAACCTGTGGAAAAAGTAGTTAGATCATCGGACATGTTAGACTAAGTGCTTGTGGGCAGGATGGTAAACTGACTATGTGGGGGGGGTAAAAGTAGAACGTGTTCATTCTCAAGGCAATGCATGACAGGGAAAGGATACGGCTCATCTGGCTGAAAGTTGACGGTGAGGAATAGACACGTCTATGCCATATACTACAGTCTTGCGCCTTGAATGGCCCCTTCCTGTTCCAACATGAATGTGCACCAGTGCACAAAGCAAGATCCATAAAGACATGGATAAGTGAGTTTGGGCTGCACATAGTCCTGATCCCAACCAGATAGAACACCTTTGGGATGAATCAGAGCGGAGAATGCGAGCCAGGCCTTCTCTTCAACATCAGTGCCTGACCTCACAAATGCGCTTCTGAAAGAATGGTCAAACATTCCCATACACACACTCCTAAACCTTGTGGACACCCTTTCCAGAAGAGTTGAAGCTGTTATAGCTGAAAAGGGTGGGCCAACTCAATATTGAACCCTACGGACTAAGACTGGGTTGCCATTAAAGTTCATGTGCGTGTAAAGGCAGGTGTCCCAATACTTTTGGTAATATAATGTATATATTGTATTTGTAATTTTTTTTTTAATTAATTGAGAAACTTTTTTTTTGATTTATGGCCAAATTATTTCTTGCTTTCTTCTTGACTTGACTGGATGTTTTTAAACTTTTATTGAATATTGTTGCTTTTATAATGAAAAAAATATTTTGTTCACAAATATAACAAACCTCATCCTGAAAAGTTTTTTTCTCATCATAAATCACTACTGCTTGTTGAAACTACGTTTTTAGAAGAAATAAATGGCTAGCATGGTTTTTAATTTAGGAGACAATTTAGACAAATTCATTTATTGCCTCAACAAAATTATGTTAATTTCTGTAGCATTATATATTTATTAGACATCTTAAAGCATACCATAATGTGACAGCTTGTGAAGGTGGTTGTGTGACCAGACTGAAGAGATACAGGGAAAAGATAGGACAAATACAATATGTATAACCCATTCACATCTAGGCCAGACAGCTCAGGGTCTCTGTCTATTAAACATTTATCTTCTCCTTGTGAGTAATATGAAATGTGACCTTTTTATAACAAGCGCTGAATCTACGGTTGAATCAATAGTAGATATTAATTGAATCTGGGCACATCATCTAAAACTTTAAATTGTCATTTTTTGCCAGAATGTTTTATGTTAATTTATTATTTTATTGCTAGAATAAAGACCATGATTTAGTGCCACCTTGTAATTTTAACATATCCTCCGTGACTAGCATGTTAGTTTAGCCTTAAAACATTTCTTAAAACTATAGTCAATGAACAAGACAGACTAATGCCCCGTACACATGATTGGACGTTCCGACAACAAAACCGTGGATTTTTGTTCGAAGGTTGTTGGCTCCAACTTGTCTTGCATACACACGGTCACACAAATGTTGGCCAACAATTACGAACATAGTGACATACAAGACGTACGGCGAGCCAATGTGATATCTCCATTATAAACGCTAGTTTTACAAGACCAAGCGCATCCGGCTCGTCCTTGATTCCAAGCATGTGTGTTTGTTAGGTCTGCTACTGATTAAATTTTCGTGTTTGAATAATCGATTTTTTTTTAATCGATTAATCAACTAATTTCGATTAATTATAACGCACATACAGATCCAACTACTTTTAGCTAATCTCCTTGCATTGCAACTCTGCATTAGTCAGTGGTAAATGTGTTATACACTATATACAATCACCCGACACTAGTTAGTTTCCACAATCCATGACTTAACTTCACAGTTCACACAAATATGTTTTAAATTCAAACTGAATAAGAAAAGATCTAAGAAAAGATCTAAGTGCTCACCGCTTAAGTATAAGATTTAATTTTTGTGTTCAAACACAAACTACTCACATAAAGATGATAAAAACACAGCATGTAAAGCCGACAATCGTGTTAGTTCTATAGGGCAGCAGCGGGTGACGTTATGTGTAGCTCCTCCCCCGTACGTGTTAGGTTCAATCAGAACTTTGACGTCACCAGACTCCTCCCCTTCCCTTCGTTAGCAGACGGAGGCACTTGGGGAAGGGGGAGAAGTCCGGTGACATTGATGTCCGTGATGTCACCGGATCTCCGATGGAACTCCCTGAAGACCCGTAAGCCAGCGGAGAGGTGAGTACCGATCAAAAGAATTTTGATTGATCAAAAGAATTAATAGATTAATCGAGGAATTAATCTTTAATTTCCATAGCCCTAGTGTTTGTACTTTGGAATTTTGTCTGACGGGCTTGTGTACACACAATCGGAAAGTCTGACAACAAACATTTTTTGGCGGAAAATCCTACAAAAAATGTTCGATGGAGCATACACACGGTCGGATTTTCCACCCACAAGCTCACATCCAACATTTCCTGTCGGAAAATCCAATCATATGTAAGACTAAGCTTGTGCAATTTTTTTTTTAAAATAGAAAAATCAAGGTTTTTATGGAGAGGTGCAGGTGATTTAGCAATACAATGCAAAATCAATAGTGGCTAAAATTCTGTATCAACCAAAGTGGATGTTGTTTTCTTGTGCAGGGGGTATCGTCAATTTCTTCCAGGGTAAAAATGCCATGTGATGCGTATATAAGCTGTGCCAGACATATGTGTATGCAATATATCACCTAAAGATGTATAACCAGAGTCTACCTAGAGTATTCAGTTATTACTAGAGATAAGTGGAGTGATTTTTACAACTCCTGCTCATGTGAAATTCACTTGTCAATAAAAAAAAATCTAAATGTTGTTTTCTATATTTAGTGGGCATGTTTCTTATGCCCCGTACACACGATCGGACTTTCCAACAGAAAAACTGTGGAATTTTGTTCGAAGGTTGTTGGCTCCAACTTGTCTTGCATACACACGGTCACACAAATGTTGGCCAACAATTACGAACGTGGGAACGTGGTGACGTACAAGACGTACGACAAGCCGAGAAACAGGACGTTCAATAGCCAGTGCGGCTCCTTCTACTTGATCCCGAGCATGTGTGAACTTTTGTTGCCGGAAAATTTGAGAACCTGCTAGCCAACATTTGTTGGCGGAAAGTCCAACAACAAATGTTCGATGGAGCATACACAGGGTCGGACTTTCAGCCAACAAGCTCACATCCAACATTTGTTGCCGGAAAATCCGATCGTGTGTACGGGGCATAAGAGTTGTAGTGTTGTATTTAATTTAGTGTTCTTTGTATTTGTGCTTTTCCTATTTGTTGGATTTTTTTTTTTAGTAAGGGGCAATTGTTTGATATAAAAGATAATTGAAAGAAACTTCTGAACCCGTCAAACGTCATTTAACACCAAAAAGTGCCCTCATTTCACCATTTTATTGACTGCAAAGCATTTTGCCAAAAGTTAATTTTACCAAAATTTCAGCGAAACTTTCAGTTTGGCTCATTCCTAGTCTACCTGCAGTATGTATAAAAAATATTGTCCTTTTGTGTGTCCTAAAGAAGTGGACAAGTGAAACGCGCAGATGCACAAGGGCTTTACACACTAGTATGCAACACTATTAGGTACAATATGCAATTTTTGTAATTGTGCATCCGTATGTATAATTTTATTGATGCAGGGTTCCACATCCTTCTTTTATTATTTGTTTACCAATAAAATATATTAATTATAATACACATTGTCCAATGTTGCCTCTAAAGTCCGACCTTTCTTTTTTATTTTTGCATTCATTTTGTAATCTATACAGATGTGGCATTGGAGTGACTTTTTGCTATTGTATACCTACAGTATTCTGTTATTACTATTAGAGTGGAGTGATAAATTAAAAAAAATAAACAGTTTTTCCTATATTTAGTGGATGTGTTTTTGGAGCTGTAGTTTTGTATTTAAATCAGTGTTCTTTGTATTTAGTGTTTTTCACATATTTTGAATATTTTTTGACATTTATGTACTGTTGATTAAAAAGTTTTATTTTACTTATTTTTTTCTCTTGTGGTAAAGGAGCATTTTTTTTTTTTAAACAAGAGTAGATCCGGGATAATTGAACTTCTGAACTCTTCTGAAGCAATTCAAAGCCCATTGCACCCTTCATAGCCATCAAAAAACATATTCAATTTACCTTCAGTATTGACTCAAAAGCATCTTACCAACATTTCAGAGAAAAAGAAAACTCTCATTTGGGCTTATCCCTAGTCTTCACAAAAACTAATATTTCTCATGATGAAGGCAATGTAAAATGGCAGCAAGCAGCTCCAATTTGGTAGATGTTGAGTCTAAAATTCTCAAATAATATTGTACCTAATAATTAGATGCAGAAATAATTATGTTGTTTAGTTTTTAATTGCAAGAGGATACCCAGTGTGCCTGTATACTAATTACCAGCAATGTATCCTTCAGTTGACATATTAAATAATGATGGACAGTATGACAATGAGATTGTGCAGGGGGATTAGTTAAGTTTTATTAAACTGACCTCTGAGCAATGATCAGTTATTGCAGGAGATAAGGAATGTGATTTTTTTTTTCAAATCCTCCTGCAATCATTTTATATATATTAACATAATAATAATACATTTAACAATAATAATAAAATAATAATTATTATTTTTATTATTATTATGTTTTGTATATATATATATATATATATATATATATATATATATATATATATATATATATATATATGTGTGATTAAAATAAAAAAATTATTAACAGCACATTCAGAAGAGGAGCTTTTGAGCAGAAAAAAACACTTGACTGACCTAAAAGCATGTAAACGTGTCTAAACACATCTAAACACTATTTAGTTCTTAAGTGTTCATTCATTCCAATGGGCAGAATAAGTTAATATTCTTGGCTGATGGAATCTATAAACGTTCAAAGGGACACGCCTAAACACATCTAAACGCGTGCAATACACGGCTTTAGGTGCATTCTTTAATCTGCTTTTTCCTGCCAGGCGTAAAAGGTGTTCAAAGGAAAAAAATCAAACGCCCTGTGTGGATAAACCATTATAGTGGTGGAAAAAAAAAAAAAACATTTGTCTCAGGGGTATGTAGGGGTGTCAGAAGACATACTGGGGTAGATTTACTAAAACTGGAGAGTGTAAAATCTGGTGCAGCTTTGCATAGAAGCCAAACAGCTTCCAGGTTTTATTTTGTCAAAGCTTAATTGAACAAGTTGAAGTGAGAAGCTGATTGGCTACCATGCACAGCTAGATTTTGTACTCTCCTGTTTTAGTAAATCAACCTCAATGCAACAAACTATGCCTGCCGGATAATTGATTATGGAAATGATTATCCCTAAGATTTCACATTGATTAGTGGAATTTTCCAATGTGGTAAAAACTGCAGGAATTTCATAAATAAGTCAATCTATGTAGAAAACGTTCTCTTTTTCTCGATGGAATTTGTTAAAACAAGCACCAACAGAAGTTCATTATATCTCAAGCTCCAGACAATACACTTAGACGTACGTGCAAAGTTTCTAAGGTTAAGTGATCAATAAGCTTTCCACAAAGCAGCAGAAATGAAACATGAGGAGATATTGGCGTTAGCATTACTCCCAGCACTTGCATACTGTAACTTTCCCAGTGATAAATAGAGCCATTCCAATCCCGGGTTTGTTGTTATAAGAGGTAATGAATTTGGACATGCTATTGTATCTCATCAACCTAGAAACACTTGTCTGAAGTCGTTAATTTTAATTTATGTGCCCAAAATTAAAATGTCATCTTTGACCCTATTATTTTATAATTGCTGCAATTTGATTTAATTTTCCCTACACCAATGTCAGTTTATGTCCTTGTTTATGCTGATGGAGATTTATTTTTTCACACTCTTCAATACATCAAGCATATCTTTTATTAATACAATACCAACGCCCTTAATGCACATTTTTTTCAAGGAGAGAAAGGGGTCGAAAGCACAATATTGAAATGTTTGAAAAGAAAAGTTCACGCAGCATCATTATTAAACATGAAAAATGTTTTAGATGTATCCTTGATTAATTTATGAAAATGTGGCCTCCCCAAATTCTTGTAAGGATAAAAGAGAAAATTCCTCCTTATCTGACTGATTTGTGGATAGGATGTAGAACAAGGTCGTCAAAAAATGCACTCATTTAGAAAATAATTCCAAATTAGAATCTAAATACTTTTGACAGTCAGAAACATCAGAGGGCAACATTTATATTTTGTGCCAAGCATAATTTAGTCCAAAGGTTACCAAGACTTAGTCAAGTGATGTTCTATTGAGTTTTTACTGCTGTCTATTCTTGAAATTTTCCCTCACTGATCCTCTAGGAAAACCATTTGAAGAATCTACCTTCCAGCTTATGGGGACGTTTAAGGCACCATACTCAAATAGACAACTAAAGTAGATAAAACAATATATTTACTCAATTTCGTTAAAATAAATGGCTGACTAAAGCCTTAGTCACCATGTAAAATTTGTAGAATATGATTAAACACCATATGTTTGGCAGCCATTTATTTTAACGCCATTGAATGACTATATTGTTTTTCCTACTTTAGTTGTCTATTTGAGTATGGTGCCTCAAAAAACCTTCAACTGGTGTTTCTAGAATATTTAGGATGTTACATCATACACCTATTCCCTGAGAGGTGGTAACTGGGCTGATGAGGGAGCGGGAGTGGCTGGCTCAGACTCTGAAAGGCTGAGCCAGCTGCCAGTCAAGAAGCTTTAGCCCACTGTCAGCTGAATCTAGGCCAGAGGAATGAAGAACTCCCACAAGAGAAGTATGACCAAAATATCTTTGGCCATACTTCTCCTTTAATTTAATAGTTATTGGCATACTGTCATGTCCTTTTTATTTCACCCATAGCTGCATTTTAAGACTTTATAGTGTAGAGCAGCCATTCTCAACCAATGGGGTTCCTCCAGAAGTTTCTAAGGGTTCCTTGAGCTGTGGCTGATGAACCACCTTTTTGATGGTTCCTACAGAGTTCAAGGTTCAACATCACTTAGCAAAGCCAGCAGCATGACACAAAATATATGTTTAGCTGTCTTTAAGGGTGGCATTCTGAGCACCACTTTAAGGGGAACATTCTTCCTATGTACCACCAGTATAAGGAGCATTGTTCCTATTGACCCCTAATGAATTGGTTCCTCGAGACCTGAAAATTATTTCTGGGGTTCCTCTAGGGTTAAAAGGTTGAGAAAGCCTGTTGTAGAGCAATGTTTCTAATAGTGTTTGTAACCCTAAAAAAAAAAAAAAGAGAGATCCTGTTCCCTTATAGCAGATTAAACAGCACAGTGCTTCTGCTTTCTAATCTGCACCTCTCTAAGCTGTAAAAAAACTGTCTGATCCTGCCACTTCCTGTGTCCCCCTCTGTGTCCTGTCCACGATAATCATGGCTGCTTAGCCCTGACTACCACAGTAAGCTTACATTCCTCTGTCATTCGCAGCTCTCCTCTGTCCCCCTCACCCCCTTTCTCCCTGCCTGTCAGCTCCATGTCTGTGTCTCTGTCTCGGCCCCCCCTTCCTGCCGCTATTAATAGAAAATCAAAAATTACAAATTGTCATTATATCTAGGCATACCAGACTGTATAAGTGTTTTATTAAAATGAAGTTTGTAAATACCGTTTTACAGTTATCTTCAGGCTGGTCACGGGACTCCCGGCCGGTCTCCTACTCCGATCCAAGGCTACACCGGGAAGGGCTGAGCAGCCATGTGACCTCCCCGGTCCATTTTGCTGTAGCCCAGAGATCGGAGTAGGAGACCGGCTTGGAGTCACATGACCGGCCTGAAGTTAGTTGTGAAAGGGTATTTGCAAGCTTTGTTTTAATAAAACATTGAGGTTGGGTTCGCACGTGTGTGGTGGGAATTGCAGCTCCGGTTTCCCTGTGAAGATAAAAATGATTCATCCAGCGGTCCATCTCCGTTGTAGCTGTGGATTAGCTGACCAGGGAGAGGGGGAGGTGTAGTGAGGTGGGGGAGAGAATTCATGTTTAGAACGGAACACATCTGCAAATCAGATGGGTTCCCATTGAATATTATGTGCCTGCAATTCGCACTTCACTGCATAGAAAACACACAAGTTTTTTGTGCAATGTGGACTGCGGGTGCAACACACATATGTGAACCAGACCCATTGAAAAGAACATATTTTCAAATGTTATGCAAATTTGTGGAAGCTGCATTCAATTTGCATATGTGTGAACCCAGCCTTATACAGTGTGGAATGCCCCCATTGGTATGCCTAGATATAATAGAGGGGCTGGCAGTGATATCCATTTTTGTGGTAACAACCACTTTAACCTCTTTTACCCAAGAAGAACCCTCAGGGAAACCATGCTAAGATTAGTCCATCAGGGAGAATTGGAATATTGCCCCCATTGGAAGTGGTAAGAATGCCCCCTTACAGTGGTTGCCAGAATGTCACCGTTACAGCCAGCTAAAAAAGATTGTCAATGCTGTGCTGTTGGCTCTGCTAATTGGCTTTGGACTTGGAACTATGCAGGCATCCTCTAAAGTAAGTTCAAACAGCCACATCCCAATCAACCCCTGGCGACCTCTAGAGGAACCCTACGGTTCCACGGAACCCTGGTTGAGAATGGCTGGTGTAGCGTTTTACTAGTTCAAGAAGATTTCAGTACAGAGAAATCACTTTTGATATAAAATCGCCTGACATCCAGAAAAGGCAAAAAAATTATTTACATCTTTGCCAAATGTACAGTATTTCTATCCATTGCGGCGTACACGCTGTTGGAATTTCCGACAACAAATGTTCGATGTAAGCCTATTGTCGTAAATTCCGGCCGTGTTTCGACCAGGCACGATCAGACATGTTTTGTCGTAATTTCCGAGAAACAAAATTTGAGAGCGGGTTCTCAAATTTTCCGACAACAAAATTCTGATCGTGTGTACACAATTCCGACGCACAAAATTCCACGCATGCTCGGAATCAAGCAGAAGAGCCGCACTGGCTATTGAACTTCCCTTTTCTAGTGCCGTCATACGTGTTGTACCTCACCACGTTCTGGACATTCGGAATTTCCGACAAGATTTGTGTGACCGTGTGTGACCGTGTGTATGCAAGACAAGTTTGAGCCGTCAGAAAAAAATCCATGGATTTTGTTGTCGGTATTTGTCCGATCGTGTGTACACGGCATAAGTCTTTCCTAAAGGGTAAAGCTATACTTGTGTTTTCATAATTGAATATCCAGCATAAAGTACATACCAATGATGAGATTCATGCTACAAAGATAAAGATAGAATGCACATTGGGGTTTAATTTTTTTTTTATCAGTAGCTGGAATGGAGTTCTCTACCCTTTATACCTAATGCGTTTTATGTCATTGCTAAACTAATGAAACCTTATGACATCTCCAAATTCATTTTTATATCCTGGCACAAATACTAAATACTAATGTACATTAGTATTAAAAGCTTTGGGATTTTGGGACCTGCATTGGACTATAGGAAGAAAGCAGTTTTTCCGCTTTGCTTTTTTTCATTTTGTGCAATCTCTATTAATAAAAAAAATAAATAAATAGTAATGCTTTGTGATTGGCTTCTTTGTGTAGCTATAGCTTGTTACTTATAGGACATACAAGGAATTATGAAAAATTCACTCAGCTTCAGCAATTGTTATTTTTATGGTGGGCTGGATAAAAAGAAAGATTTGATTGGTTGCTCTGAGAAATGGATAAGTTTTCTTTTTTTTCTCTCCGTAGAATGCATCGATATATATTTATTCAATTCATAGAATAGAAATAAAGTATCAAAGTATAATTATTACATTAGAAGTTGTATATGTGCTCGAGCTTAGCACAACTGCATACAGATATTTTACAAGAATTTTCCCCAGAGCTTAGCAAATGCAGTGCAATTTCACTTGGCAAAGAATACCCAATCACATGCAAAGAATATTAAAAAACTGTATTTTTGCTTGCATGTGATTGGATGATGGAAGTCAGCAGAGCTTCATCTCAATAAGCTCTAGGGCAGGGGTCTCCAAACTTTTTCTTGTTCAATCTTTTTATTGAATATAAGGAGCACATCATTGTACATTCTCGTTTTGTATATGCTGCCTCTCTATCAAAATATAAAATAAACAATGCAGGATGGGTGTAAGACCAATAACACAACAAAGAAAAATACAAGTTGGAGCCAAATGTTGGGCTATAAACAAAGCATTTACAAATGGACATCCCTGACTCGCGGGGACAACCACGCTTAAGAGTGCCATAATACCAGAAATGTGAAGCAGCCTATCTAACTTACACAGTTCAGATAAGTAGTCAAGAAAGTAAGAAAGCGAAAGAAAAGTAAAGGAAGAGAAGGGAAGCCAGGGGATCCAGTAGGTGCAGTGACCAAGCAGCAGACAATTTGGAATACCAGAAGGTATTCATGCAGGTTTAAAATCAAGGTTCCAGTAGTGATTGATCAAAGTCCTCAGGCAGGTAGTTGTCTACCCATGGCTGCCATATTTTCAAGTGCGTCTCCAAACTTTTTTTAACAAAGGGCCAGTTTACTGTCCTTCAGATTATAGGAGGGCCGGACTGACTGATACCGGTGGAGGGGGGGGGGGTACAAAATGCCCCAGCGTCAGTGAGAGTAAACAATGGCGCAGATTTGGTGGTCAGTGGGGGGTAAAAACAAATATTAATCATGCCCCAGCAATAGTGTCAGTTGATGAAATAGTTCTCTGTTGTTGACGTCAGTGGAGAGAATTGTGCCCATTGTCGGTATCACTGGGAGGAATGGTGTTCCATCATTTAGATTAGTGGCAAGAATGTTCCATCCTTGAGTGTCAGTTGGAGGAATTATGTCCCGATGTTGGTGTAAGTGGAAGGAATGGGGCCTCATCGTTGATGAGTTGAGCTGAGTTGCATCTTGATATAGCACGGTCATTTACCCTCAAGGATCTTGATGTGCTTACAAACACATACTGGACAATTTATGGAGAGGATCTGATTAACCTACCAGCATTTCTTTGGAGTGTTGGAGGAAACCCACGCAGGCACAGGCAGAACATGCAAACTCCAGGCAGATGGAGTCGTGGTCAGGATTTGAACCAGCGACCCCATTGCTGCTAGGTTAAAGTGGTAATCACTACACCACTGTGCTGCCTCAATGTCAGTAGGATGAATTGTGTCTTGTACCAGTAGGAAAAAAAGTGCCCCAAGGGTAGGATAAATGCAAGCAAAGGGTGACATTTGGCCCGTGAGCTGCAGTTTGGAGACCACTACTTCAGAGAATTCACTATGCATTATCTGGAACTGACAATTGAGCTGAAATATTGGAGGCCTCACCATATCCCCACCCCCACAAAAAGCTAAATTAAAAGCTGTCTTTTGCAGTTCCAATAAAGTTGGCATAAGGACCTGCAAAAGGCATTGAACCTACATGCATGCAAGATACAACTGACACAATATTCAGAGATGTATATAATATGTTGACGGATGTGGGTAACCAGGGTACTGTGGGAAGGAGTGTGCATATTCATTATTGTGCAGACTTTGTATATATCTAAAATAAATTGTTTGTGATATGGTAGCCTCATAAGAAGAGCTCCTTGTGTTTTAATGGTAAAACAGCCTTTTATCAAATCAAAAACATTATTTTATTACAGGTACTTATATAGTGCCATCTATTTACATAACACTTCTTGGCTTCAAGGAGCAGTCCCTAACTCACATTTATACATATGCATACTGTACTAGGGCCAATTTTAGACAAGAGCCAATTAACAAACCAGCGTGTCTTTGAAGTGTGGGAGGAAACCCACGCAGGCACAGGGAGAACATGCAAACTCCAGGCAGGTAGTGCTGTGGTTGGGATTCGAACCCTTGTGCTGTTTGGCAGAAGTGCCAACAACTTAGCCACTGAGCCAAGAAAAATGTGTATGGGATACTCATTTGATTTGCAGCTGTAAAGTCCCAACACTAGTCAGCAATTTGTACAGATTTTGTATAACAGCTTGTAGACTATACAGTTGACATTTGCAGTACCTTTCATGGTATCCCTGTGCCATGCCAAATGTGCTGTCTGTAGTATAACAATTTAGAATATTTCTATATAAAATACCATATTTATTAGTCCCTTTTAATTGCTTTCCATTCAATAAATCAGCATATATTTTACAACCTCTTTACTTTCTGTTCAGCAAAAGTACACATTTGCTAGTAATTAGTCTAAAAGTGACCAAGTTACAGCTCAGCTACTGTAACTGCCATTTAAATGGTAGCTTCAGTGGGGCTAAACTGGCATTCTGACATTCAATTAGACACCAATTGTGTTTAAAGCCATGCATTTAAGTACCAGCCGTAAAAGGGCTGCATGTAAAGGTCGCATAAAAGCTTAAACGCTTTCCTAATGTTAAAAATAGCATATACAGATTAAGCAATTTTAAGGTGCCAATCCTGACCTTCCTGCTTCCTATTGCGCCATGTTACAAATGGCTTTGTCGTTATTCTTTTAATGCTTTTTTTTTATCTGGGAAATGCTAACCTAACGAGTTGCCATTGTATTTGTGTCATAAAAATGATGGATATGGTTGCAACACCAGACTAGGTGGCCATTACCAGGAGACAGTCGACCTTGTTAGAATGAAGTGCCCTTGGCATTCTCCAAGGATGTAAAGCTACTCTACATCATCCATTGTTTTGCAGTATAATTATACCTGGAATTAAACAACAGCATTATTTAACTGGTCAGAAATACCGTATTTATCTGCGTATAACATGTGTCGGCGTATAACACATGCCTGCGTATAACACGCACCCCAAACTTTTAGGGAAGTTTATATTCACTTTATATATATATATATATATATAAAATCACTCAAGGGTGAGTTACACTTGTATTCAGAAGTGTCACAATCAGGCCTCCACATCAGGCTGGCTCCATTCCCAGCATATGGAAATAAGGAATGTGTATTCTATCAACGTATCAAATGCTCTTTAACTTGTAATATCCTAGCGTGAAAATGTACCAATCACACCTTAGCCAGACAGCAACAGTTTCAAGCAACCACGCACTTTTTCAGCTTGAAAAAGAGTGTGGTCACTTGAAACTGTTGATGTCTAGCAAAAGGGTAATTGATACATTTTTCACACTAGGATATTACAAGTAAAAGAGCATTTGGTACAATGACAAACTGCCCATCCCTTATTTATAATATCTATGTAGCTCTGTCCCCATAGGGCTTGCTGTGTCATGACTTGGGCCTTCCTCTGGTTACCTTGCAGACAGTCACTAGGGGATTTTTCACACATCCATCCTTACTCCCGTTTGGTTGTTACTCAATAAACAGTCCAGGATATTTGGTTTTGTATTTTACTTGTATAGGAGAAGGGCATTAATAGGATACTCCAAATTAACTATTTACAAGTGAGGACAACTCTCTTTCTGTAGGTCTGTGAAGCAGATTATCTGCTGAACCATACAGAATCTGTATGGAAGAACAAGTCCCTTTGTAGCAGAAGGAACTCGTGGACATTAAATCTTCAAGACACTAGCCAGTGTCCACTTTAGCTCACACACCCAACATGCTGACTTCTAGGGCCAGAGGGGGATTTCAGCAACTCACACACACTGTCTCAGGGATTCGTTTAGGGGTCTGTACTCACAAAATGTCCCGGGACAGCTGGTAGCCTCTTTCCAGCGTCCAAGTGACACGCTATACCAGTGACATTAGACCAGATACATGGACATCCTCCCTCAGTCAACTTGCACAGGAACCCTGGATTGTAGCTTTGAGGCTTCAGGCCCTCAGGCCACATGGCAGCCTATGCTGGGGAGAGGCTGAAGCCTTCTCCCCACCTGAAACTCTCTCCATAGAGGTGGGCTAGACTGGAACCCCAAGCCCATGGGCTCCTCAAATATAAATACAGTTACCCAGCATTCCTTGGGGCACACCTCCTTCTAATTGACCAGGGCTGTATCTACATCCATGCTCTCACTTGCTAGGTTTCCTCCCACTGTCCAATATGCCTCATTGCTATTGGATCAGTGTGAAACATCTATACATATAACTATACAGAGAGAGAGAGTGAAAGAGCGAGAAAAAGACAGAAAATATATGCTGTTTTGGAATATGAACAGTGACTGTAGGGATTATATTGCTAATGTTTGATATTTAGAGTTTCAGCATTATGCTGCTAATGGGTCCCTTTAGCAGTAGATATAATTGGGTTAATTTAGTAAAGGACTGAGTAAAGGAGTTGAGGATATTCTCTCTGGATGTTTTTAGTTATTCCCAGTGAACACATCTTCACACAATTCAGTAAGCTAAGTTTGCAAAGAAAACACTCACTTTTTCCTATTAAACCTGAACCTCCAGGAGGTCTTAAAATGCTCCCATAAAGCGGGGCTACACCCACACTGCAAGGATTAATTGCTCATTTAGGTTTCGGGCATAGAAAATAAAATTTACTTATCCAGTCCTCTGCTCCTCTGTGCTGCTGGACCACTGTCTTCTTCCCCATGCTCCAACATGTCCTGATGTCATCAAGATCAGTGCAGGATTTACAGTCCTGCATTGGATGTGTTGGTGCTGAGGGACAGTCTTCCACCATCCACCACCATCTATCCATTAGACCTAGCCATTAGGTCTACCAAAGACAGATGAAATTGCCTATGTAAGTGGATGTTGTGCAAATGATTTGAAATGCTTAAACTTATTAAAACATGTTTCAAGAAGACCCTTTACCCTGTTTTAAAGGCCTGATTCAAATGTTTGAACCACTTTTCTGTGAACCATTATCCATCTTATTCTACTTACCATAGGAAGTCTACAGCAAATCACCAACACCCAGAGGTAGTAGTACTGCCAGAATTTGATGGCCCTCTCCCCTTTGGGGTATTTGTTATTTTATACAGACTTCTACACATTAGAGCCCTGATAAGTGGTAATGAGTCTCAGAAGTACATAGCGAACAAAGATTTTAAAGAATCCAATCAATTAAAAAAAATGGCTAACACACTTACCCACCCAGCCTATGCCTACCGATCTTTTTGAAGTCGAAGTCTTTTTTTTTAACACTTCCTGCACCTTCTTTACTTATCTGAGTATCTCAGTCCATACAGTTGGTGAGCCTTTCTCAACCTTTTTAACATGGAAGAACCCTTTAAATATTTTTCCTGTCTCTGAGAATCCCTGATACTAATTACTATATCTACAGCACACAGTGCATTAGTGTGATGGTCAGTGGGAAGAATGCTCCTTACATTTGTGGTCATTGGGATGACCCCCCCCCCCCTCCCCCAAAGAGGGGTAGAAAGATCACTGGTGTCAGTGGTTACTTAAATTAGAGGCAGAATCTGCTCATTGCTGTTAACCCCTAGCAACATCTGAAGGCCCCATAGGGTTCTACGGAATCCTGGTTGAGAAAGGCTGCAGTAAGGCCTTCATAGATTTCTATGGGATTGTCTCCTGAGACCCTAAGTGAAGAAGATTGCGATGTTAGGATGTAACTATCACTGCAGGCAGCAAAGTGCAATGTTCTGGATAGTAAACATTTGAGGCAGAATAGTTTAGATCAGTGGTCTCCAAACTGCGGCTCTGGGGGTGGGTGGCTGTATTTCTAGGCGTGCCTTTATCTGGCCCTTGGGGCACAATTTCATGAACTGACACCCTCGATGGAGCACTTTTCTTCCCATTGATAACAGCAATGGGGCATTATAACTTCCATTCAAACCAATGATGGGGTATTGTTCATGCCCACTGACGTCAGGGCATTTTCTGCTCCCACCGGTCTCAGTCCACCCCCCTAGGGCCCCAAGGGCAGCTTGTTTGTGTAGTGTTAGTGCTTCAAACCATGATCGGGACAGGTTATTCAAACTGCTCCCGGGACCACTTGGAACAGGAGGTCCTGGATGCAGTACACTTCTGATCCAGTATGGTTTGCTGCAGTGTGAGTGCAAACCATGCCAGAGTTTTCTCCACAGAGAACTGTGTAATGAAACAGGGATTTCTGGTCTGGTTAGCAGAGGAATATGCCCAGGACCACCTTACAATCCAGTGTGAGTGCATACTGGCGGAGGAGAAGGGACAACTGGACTCTGGCATGGCTCAATAAAAGTGGAAGTAAACCCTCTTAGGCCCCTTTCACACCGGGGCGTTTTTCATGCGGTGCAGCGCTAAAAATAGCGCCTGTTCACCGCATGAAAAAATCCGGCCCCTTTAACTCCAGTGTGAAAGCCGGCGGGCTTTCACACTGGAGCGGTGCGCTAGCAGGATGACAAAAAAAGTCCTGCTAGCAGCATCTTTGGAGCGGGATAGGAGCGGTGTGTTCACCGCTCCTATACCGCTCCTTCCCATTGATTAGAATGGGAGACCGCGGTAAAACCGCGGCAATACCGCCGCAAAGCGCCGCTACGGCGGCACTCTGCGGGGGGTGTTTAACCCTTTTCGGCCGCTCGCGGGGGGTAAAACCGCACGCGAGCGGCCGAAAACCGCGGTGAAAACGACGGTAAAGCAGCGCTAAATATAGCGCTGCTTTACCGTCACCGCGGCTCACCGCCCCAGTGTGAAAGGGGCCTTATCGTTTTCAGCCAAAGCAGCTGCCATCTTGGCCTCTGTTTAATCTTCAACTGCCATGATGCTGCACATGTGATCAGTTATGACACCAGCCATTGGATGGTTTGACAGTTTGGTTGAGAGCACAACCAATATGACAGTTATGTCCTGTACACACAACACGTTTTCTCGTCGGAATAAACTCTGAAGGTTTTTCCGAAGGAGTTCTGACGGAATTCCCTGAAACTGTCTTGCCTACACATGATCACACCAAAGTCCGACCGTCAAGAACGCAGTGACGTACAACACGTACGACGGGACTAGAAAAAGGAAGTTCAATAGCCAGTAGCCAATAGCTTCCATCTCGTACTTGCTTCAAAGCATGCGTTGTTTTTGGTCCGTCAGAGCTGCATACAGACGAGCGGTTTTCCCGATAGAAATTGGTTCCATCGGAAATATGTTCCATTTCTAGGTCCGTCAGAATTTTCTAAAAAAAAAAGTCTGATGGGGCATACACACGATCGGAATATACGATGAAAAGCTTCTGTCTGACTTTTTCTGTCAAACATTCCGCTCGTGTGTACACGGCATTACATTCCCGGCACGTGCCAGGAATGTTACTGTTTTTTGAAACCTTAGCGCAACCTTAGATTTTACAGTTTAAAATTTTGAAATCTCATCTATGAGAAAATATTGCTAAAAAATTTTTATATGAAGGAAACATTGAACTGTGAAGAAGGAAATACTAAGAACTCACGTTTGTGCTACCTCATTTACTAGGGTGACATTCAATATGCAGTTAATTCAACAAACTAAAAACACACATAAAAAAAATAAAAAAATGATTGGTTAGCTTATTGTGAAGTTCACTTCACAGAGGTCATTTATTACACACACAGAGTTATATTACAGCAATATAGAAAAATAAATAAAGATTTGACTAAATGACTGTAAAAAAACAGTGGATAGGAATGTAATTGATGTTTATTTCACCTTTTTAGCAAAATCATATTTCAAATCATAGTACACACGGTATAATACCTATATACCCTTCCAGGTGTGTGTCTGTTCTTCTTCAAGCTGCAATAATATTCTGTAATATTGCAATATTATAAGCTAGGTAAGGACCAGTGAAACAAGAAAAACTTGGTAAGGGGTGATCCTATTTCTTTGGGTGCTAAAATTGATATGCCTTTAGTGAAGGAAATTGTCTTTGGTTGCAGTCTTAAATCCTTCCCACCTACATTCTGAAAATGAAAGTGGTTGTAAAGCCTTACATATGTCCTGTATGAGGGTATAAAGCAGGGGTCTCAAACTGGTGGCCCTCCAGCTGTTGCAAAACTACAATTCCCATGAGGCATTGCAAGGCTGATAGTTACAAGCAAGACTCCCATGGGCAGAGACATGATGGGACTTGTAGTTTCACAACAGCTGGAGGGCCGCCAGTTTGAGACCCCTGGTATAAAGCTTGTCGGAGGTGTCAGAATAAAATGGGCAGGGAGCTTAAATTACACTTTGCAAAACTTAGTCAGAAGAGCTCTGAGAGCTGATTGGAGTGAAGGGACACACCCCCCTTCACACAGCACACAGAAACTGAGCTGAGTCTGTCAATCACAGGCTGTGTGATGGAGATCCCTCCCTAATCACCTTTTTTCTATTGGCGTTGGGACAACTTGCCAGAAGTGACTTATGCTGTGACAGCAGAGGAATGAAGCAGCAGGCAGAAATGAGACATGTACACACTATAGAGGGATATGCTTTGTTAATTTTCATACCTGAGGCTTAAAACCACTTTAATTGTTCCAGAATGTTACATTTCCTTTTAGAGCTAGAAGCATGCACTCCTAAATGTGAGACTTTACTGACAGCTCTTGGTCTCTACTAATAAACAAATAAAGCTTGGTTCCTGATCATGTTATCATTATATCAACTTTGGCACAGTATTCACAAGGCTTTGTTTGCAAAGAAAGTCATGTCATTGACAGATACCCCTTTATCCCATTCTAGATGTACTCAATGTGCACCTAGAATAAAATATTATTATTACTATTTTATAAATAATAATATTAAAGCGGAGGTTCACACAAAAATGGAACCTCCGCTTTGCGGAACCCTCCCCCCCTCCGGTGTCACATTTTGCACCTTTCAGGGGGAGGGGGGTGCAGATACCTGTATAATATAGGTATTTGCACCCATTTCCGGGCATAGATTACCACGAGAGTCTACGCCTCTTCCCGTCCTCCCCCGCTGTCTGCTGGGAAAAACACGGATCCCAGAGGCAGCAGGGACCAGTGGGATTGCGCAGCGCGACTCATGCATGCGCAGTAGGGAACCGGGAAGTAAAGCCACAAGGCTTCACTTCCTGATTCCCTTACCGAAGATGGCGGCAGCAGTATCCGAGAGAGCTGAGCGACAGATCGGCTTCAGGTACCGACATCGCGGGGGGCCCTGGGACAGGTAAGTGTCCTTATTTTAAAAGTCAGCAGCTGCAGTATTTGTAGCTGCTGACTTTTAAAAAATAAAATAAAATTGTGGGACCTCCTCTTTAATTAAGCAATTTTTTTTTTTTTTTTTTTTTTTTTTTTTACATTTCTTTCATTTTTGTCCAGATGTCAGCCTATAATAAGAAATCTGAACAGAAAATGTATTACAATATTGTACTAAGTAGAAGCATGTATATACTTGAAAAAGAGGACAATAAATAAATAGATAAATAATAATTGTACACATATGTACAATGTACATTTTTGTCAAGTTGTCAGCCTATAATAAGGAACCTGTACAAATTATTTATTGAACATATTTATTTTCATACCAAATAGAAGCATTTATGTTCCTTAAAAAATGAAAAAAAGTCATACTACTACTACTACTACTACTACTACTACTAACTAATAATAATAATAATAATAATATTAGTGATAATAATAATAATCATTGTCATCATCAAAATAAAAAACTATTTGTAAAATGTTCTCTTGTTTTTTGTCCACTTGTCAGCTTTTAATAAGGAATCTAAGCAGATAATGTAATAAAGCATTGCACCAAATAGAAGCATAAAAAAAAATATATATATATATATATATATAATTTAATTAGGCAAATGGATCATAATGTTGGTGTCAAGTTAGCTGATGCTGCTAACTTTGGTCATGATATCAGAGACCTCATAAAAGTGTTAATCAAGAAGCAATGCGCTTATGTGTAATTAGCAAATATGACTGCTCTCATGTACATTGACTGGTTATACATAGAAACTTGACCTCACAAAAGTGTTACTCAAGAAGCAAGGCATTCACGTGTAATTACCCAAATATAACTACTATCATGTGCATTGGTAAGTTGCACATAGAAACACAATTTTCCAAACATTAACACATATATGACATTAAAGTGATTTCATTTTTTTTTCTTTAACAAACATATACTTACCTCCACTGTGCAGCTTATTTTCCACAGAGTGGCCCCCGAACATCCTCTTCTGGGGTCCCTTGGCGGCTCTCGCGGCTCTTCCCCGCATCAGATAACCCCCTAGGAGAGGCGCTCTCCTGGTTGGTTACCTTGTGGGCATGCTCCCCAATTCCAGCATTTGCGTCCATAGACACGAATGCCGGACTCGGACCCGCCCCCCCCCCGGCACTGGCATCATTGGATTTGATTGACAGCAGCGGGAGCCAATGGCTGCTATTAATCTATCCAATCAAGAGACGGGACCTCGTGGAGAGAGGGAGAGCGAGTCTCCACCAACAGAAATACGAGGTTCAGGTAAGTAAATTAAGTAAAATTGCCCTGTATTTGGCTCCATCCATCTTCCCATCAACTCTGACCAGCTTCCTTGAGCCTGCTGAAGTTGGCCTTTTATGATGTTGTTTGTTCACTAATGCCTTGTTTCCACTGAGTGGATTGGTTCGGTTCGGTACGGTACGGTATGCTATTTTCAGTGTTTCCATTATGAATGCGGCCCATACAACTGAACTATGCCGCACCATTCAGGGTCCTGCTTCAGATGTGGGCCCATAGAAAATGGAACGGTTCGGTAGGAATTGTGCCCTGTCATTGGTAGGAATTGTGCCACGTCATTAGTAGGAATTGTGCCCCGTCATTGGTAGGAATTGTGCCACGTCATTAGTAGGAATTGTGCCCTGTCATTGGTAGGAATTGTGCCACGTCATTGGTAGGAATTGTGCCCCGTCATTGGTAGGAATTGTGCCACGTCATTAGTAGGAATTGTGCCCCGTCGTTGGTAGGAATTGTGCCACGTCATTGGTAGGAATTGTGCCCTGTCATTGGTTTCATTGGGTCCCATTGTTGGTGTCATTGGGAGGAACGGTGCCTCATCATTCATGTCATTGGTAGGAAATGTGCTCCATCGCTGGTGTCATTGGGAGGAAATGTGCCATTCATTGGTGTCAGTGAATAGAATAGCATCCAAAAGGCCAGATAGAAAGCAAGCAAAGGGCCGCAGTTTGGAGACCACTGTTATATAGCAAAAAAATTACAGCAAATATAAAGCTTATTTTTTTATTTCTAAGTTTAGTTTGCAGTTCTCATTAAAAAAATAACAAAAATAACCGATTTTAGCTCACTATATAAATATTCATTCTTACTGTTAGATACTAAAGCCACCATTGTAGGTGTATTCCTTCCCTTTGTTTTTGAACCGTCAGCAATTTAATAAACAATTTTCAACACACTAAACAGAACCGCTTTTTCCAAGAAATAGCCGTCTGGCAAAGCTATTTCTGCACTAGCTATAATCACTGTTTTATCTGCTAAAAGATTTCTCTGTGTTTTACGATATTTTTGTGTCCTTTTAGTTATTGTATGAAATGACCAGTGACCATAATTGCTGGTTCTTTAGAATGTTCTGTATACGTTGCTCTTCACATCGGTGTATTAGAGTTAATGGAGTCTGAAACTACTGTACAGCCACCCATCTTTTAACATCCAGGTGGCAGGAATGGAAGACATATTTCTCCAACGGTTGTCTGGTAAATGTCTTTTAGCACTCACTACTGCCTGATCTAGTATGACATGGATATGCAGTGCAGTAATCCTTGAGCTTTTAAAAAGGAACACTAATCAGAAGGTAGAAGTATTTCCAAGCAGCTATAATGGCCAATGACTACCTACAAAGTCATTCTTTATTCCTAGCTGCTGATATTTTTTGGGTTTCATCATTATGCCCATGCTATACCAATCCTCAAAGTACAATAGCGGCAAGGTTGTGGACATTCAAGTATTTATGTTATCTTGACAAGTGGTACGGGAGCTTTGAAACAAGATCGGATTGCCATCTGTAACTACAGGCGCTGTGGAGCAATCCATCCCCTATCTTAAAGCAGAGGCATCAAAAATAAAAGGATCATTCTTAATTTCAGGAACAGTGGGTGGAACTTTGCAATTATTGGCCCGATGCACATCCAGAACTGCGGATTTATAGTGCAAAAATAGTTTAATACTATAAGAGCCATTCATTCCAAACTGCATATACCCTGTTTCCCCAAAAATAAGACCTAGCGTGATTGTCGCTGATGGCTGCAATATAAGCCCTACCCCCCGAATAAGCCCTACCCTGTTTCCCCGAAAATAAGCCCTACCCTGAAAATGAGACCAACTAGGGCTTATTGGGGGGTAGGGCTTATATTGCAGCCATCACCGACAATCACGCTAGGTCTTATTTTTGGGGAAAACAGGGAACCATGGCTTCTATGAAGTAGGGCTTGCAAGTTGCTACTACAGTACAAAGCATGGAGATACAGATAAAGTCTTTAACCTGTTCAGCTCTGGAAGTTTTACCCCCCTCCATGACCAGGACATTTTTTGCGATAAGGCAATGGGTTACTTTAACTGACAATTGCGCGGTCGTGCGACACTGTACCCAAATACTTGATTGATGTCCCTTTTTTTACCAAAATAGTTTTGGTGGTATTTGATCACCTCTGCTTTTTTTTTTTTTTGCACTTTAAACCAAAAAAGACAGACAAAAAAAAATATATATTTTTACTTTATTCTATAAAAAATATCCAATAAAATAATGTAATAAAAAAAATCTAATTTCTTCATCAGTTTAGGCCAATATATATTCTGCTACATATTTTTGGTAAAAACAAATCCCAAAAAGCATATATTGATTGGTTTGCGCAAAAGTTATCGCGTCTAAAATTTTTAGATTTATGGAATTTTTTTAGTAATGGCGGCGATCAGCAATTTTTAGCTGGACTGCAATAATGCAGTGGACAAATCAGACACTAAGTTACACATTTTGGGGACCAGTGGCACTAATACAGTGATCAGTGCTAAAAAAATGCACTGTTATGCCGCGTACACACGGTCAGACTATCCCACGGCAAATGTGCGATCAGAGCTTCTTTTCTGAAATTCTGACCATGTGTAGGCTCCATCGGACAGTTTCCATCGGAATTTCCATCGCACAAAATTTGAGCTCTGGTTCTCAAATTTTCCGACAACAAAATCTGTTCTCGTAAATTCCAATCGTGTGTACACAATTACGACGCACAAAGTGCCACTCATGCTCGGAATCAAGCAGAGGAGCAGCACTGGCTATTGAACTTCATTTTTCTCGGCTCGTCGTACGTGTTGTACGTCACTGCGTTCTTAACGTTCGGAATTTCCGGCCAACTTTGTGTGACCGTGTGTATGCAAGACAAGTTTGAGCCAACATCCGTCAGAAAAAAAACATGGATTTTGTTGTCGGAATGTCTGATCATGTGTACGCGGCATTACTGTACTAATGACACTGGCATGGAAGGGGTTAACATCAGGGGCGATCAACGGGTTAAATGTGTTCCCTGGGAGTGCTGGGGAAAGAGAAAGATCTGTGTTCCTGATTAGCAGAAAAACAAGATCTCCATCTCCCCCTCTGACAGAATGGCGATCTGCCTTGTTTACATAGGCAGACCGCCATTCTGCCTCTCCTGAGAACGGTCGCGGGTTGCCGGCAAACATTGCATCTGCCGGACCCGCCGATTGGCTCCTGCTGTAATGGAGATGGAGATCTTGTGTTTCTGCTAAGCAGGAACACAGATCTTTCTCTTCCCTCAGCTGGTTGGCGGTTTTGCACGCGCCACAGATGCAGTGCACGAAATCATGTACAGGTATGTGATTACGCACAGGAGGGCCGCCCTGCCACAGTATATCTGCGTGGAGCGGTCCAGAAGAGGTTAAACCAGCCAATGCATTTATTTTTTGTTTTTGTTATCTCTCTGAACGGTCATTGAGTACTTATGTCCCACTCAGACTATTACATTGAGGTAAATCAAGGAACTGCAACATGCTGAAACGCGTGGTCTACTGCAGTGCCTTCTGATGACATTCATAGTAAATGGTCTCCCAACATACTGCCCAGTAGAGGTCAAAGCATGGCAATACCACCACAACACAAATGCAATCTGATTGATTTTCTGAAACTTGGGAGTGCAAAATCTGGTGCAGTTGTGCATGGTGGCCAATCAGCTTCTAACTTCAGCTTCTTCAATTAAGCATTGCCAAAAAAAATGGAAGCTGATTGGATCCTATGCAGATCTTCACCAGATTTTACACTCTCCCGTTTTAGTAAATCTCCTGTTTTAGTAAATCTATCCCTATGTGCTGTGGTGTGCTGCATTGCCAAAACAGCAAGCAGCTTGCAATAGGGGGAGCCGAGCCCAGTCACAGCTCCCTGTGTCCATATATACACAGAGCCCCGGCCCCCTCTCTCTACTGATTGGCTGACTGATGACTTTGATTGACAACAGCAGGAGCCAATGGCGCCGCTGCTGTGTCTCAGCCTATCAGGAGGGAGAGTCACGGACGGCTGAGACACTTGTGGACATCGCTGTACAGAGATGGGGCTCAGGTAAATCTGAGGGGGGCTACTGAACACAGAAGGCTTTTTATCTTAATGCATAGAATGCATTAGGATACAAAAAAAAAAAACATCTGCCTTTACAACCACTTTAATGATATAACTTACATGATTACCGTTTATTTTTTTAATTTTATTTTTTACTAGAAAGTATCCAATTCTACAAATCATCATTTCACTTCAAGTTGTTTCATAATTAAGCCATAATGATATTTGATGTGGAGTCTATGAGAAGATAAATGACTTGTGAATCAAACGGCTAGACTGCGGGCCGAGATTTTAATTGATCCATGCTCCGCGTATCTCTAAATTTGCTTTACACCAAATATAATCATTTGTATTGTACTCTCTTGAATGATAAACCTGAAATAGTACAAGGCAGGGAGGAAAATAAAACTAAAATGAAAAATGCCATTGGATTTGTTTTATTAAAATCACAAGGCATGAATCCAAGCTCCCAGAGATCTGCTTATACGGTGCCAATCATCGAATATAAATATGATTTTCTTTTGTTCGCCTTCCAATTTTCACTTCACAGTTCAATTTTTTTTTGTTTATACACTGAACATGATGTACATTTATATTTGTTACAGTAAGCAAGTGAAATATCCATAGACTCTCCCAGCTCGACCTCGGGGAGGTGTCCACAATATAATGTTGCTATTTTATAATGTGGAATAGATGTACGGACTGTGCAAGTGAATGGAGTGTACATGATACAAGGCAGACAACATACAATAAGGGGATTGTGTAATGTATAAGGTCTCCTCCAATCTAGTGTTAGCGCCTACTGCTTGCTTGTTTCCATGGTAGCACTAGCAGAATAGCCTGTGTAATACACTATATTATCAAAAGTATTAGGACGCCTGCCTTTACACGCATCTGAATTTTAATGGCATTCCAGTTTTAGTCTGTAGGGTTCAATATTGAGTTGGCCCTCCCTTTACGGCTATAACAGCTTCAACTCTTCTGGGAAGGCCGTCCACAAGGTTTAGGAGTGTCTCTATCTGGCTCGTAGTCTCTCTAATTCAGAGAGAGGAAAGGGGGGCAGGGGCACTGTGATGGAGGTGGCTTTGATTGCTAGGGGCGCTGTAATATAAAGGGAACTGCACTGCAAAGGGGCACTGTAATCATTACTGTGCCCGTTTAAAGTGCAGTCCCTTTTATATCACAGTGCCTGCTTTACAGCGCAGTCCCCTTTACATCACAGCCCCCCTTTACATTACAGTGCCCCCCTTATAGAGCAATCCCCTTTACATTACAGTGCCCCCTTTACATAACTGCCCTCCCCTAACATTACAGTGCCCCCCCTTATCGAGCAATCCCCTTTACATTACAGTGCCCCCTTATAGAGCAATCCCCTTTACATTACAGTGCCCCCTTTACATCACAGCCCCCCTTTACGTTACAGTGCCCCCTTTGCATCACAGCCCCCCTTTACATTACAATTCCCCCTTATAGAGCAACCCCCTTTACATTACAGTGCCCCCCTTATAGAGCAATCCCCTTTACATTACAGTGCCCCCTTTACATAACAGCCCCCCTTTACATTACAGTGCCCCCCTTATAGAGATGTCCCCTTTACATTACAGTGCCCCTTTACATTACAGCCCCCCTTTACATTACAATGCCCCCCTTATAGAGCAATCCCCTTTATATTACAGTGCCCCCTTTACATAACAGCCCTCCCCCTAACATTACAGTGCCCCCCTTATAGAGCTGTCCCCTTGACAATACAGTGCCCCTTTACTTCACAGCCCCCCTTTACATTGCAATGCCCCCCTTATAGAGCAATCCCCTTTACATTACAGTGCCCCCTTTACATCACAGCCCCCCTTTACGTTACTGTGCCCCCTTTGCTTCACAGCCCCCCTCCCTTTACATTACAATGCCCCCCTTATAGAGCAACCCCCTTTACATTACAGTGCCCCCTTTACATGACAGCCTCCCTTTACATTACAGTGCCCCCTTTACATCACAGCCCTCCTTTATATTACAGTGCCCCCCTTATAGAGCAATCCCTTTTACATTAAAGTGCCCTAGGGGCACTGTAATATAAAGGGAACTGCACTGCAAAGGGGCACTGTAATCATTACTGTGCCCCTTTAAAGTGCAGTCCCTTTTATATCACAGTGCCTGCTTTACAGTGCAGTCCCCTATACATCACAGCCCCCCTTTTCATTACATTTCCCCCTTATACAGCTGTCCTCTTTACAATACAGTGCCCCCTTTACATCACAGCCCTCCCCCTAATATTACAGTGCCCCCGTTATAGAGCTGTCCCCTTTACATTTCAGTGCCCCCTTTACATCACAGCCCCCTTTACATTACAATGCCCCCCTTATAAAGCAATCCCCTTTACATTACAGTGCCCCCTTTACGTCACAGCCCCCATTTACATTACAATGCCCCCTTATAGAGCAATCCCCTTTACATTACCGTGCCCCATTTACATCACAGCCCCCTTTACATCACAGCCCCCCTTTATGTTACAGTGCCCCTTTACAGAGCAGTCCCCGTTACATTAATGTAAAGGGGGCACTGTGATGTAAAGGGGACCGCACTGTAAAGGAGCACTGTAATGTAAAGGGGGCTGTGATGTAAATGGGGCACGGTAATGTATAAGGTACAAACAATCCATGAAAGTTTACTTCCACTTTAACAAGCAGCTTTGAAATAGCCAACTTAGCATATTAGCCTATATAAAGAGTACTTAAAAAAAAAGTAGATAAGAAAAAAAAAAAAACTCACATAAGAAAGAAAAAGGAGAAATGAGAGAGAGTGATAAAGAAAGGGAGGGAAGGGGAAAGAAGGGGGTAAAAAAAAGAGGGGGGCACACACCTACAGGGAAAGTCCATCAACCTCTGCTCTATGGAGTCTGGGTTTTTTATCCTTATTTTTATGTTAGTAGTGGATTTAGTCTACATATGGTGACTCCCTGCTTGGCTGGATAGTAGACATTAACCCTCTTAGTGGTTGAGTTAGCATTATCGGTTTGGGAATATTGTGTTGACCAAAGCTTTTATCATGGGAATCACAATATTACTCTTGCCTTTACACACCATTAAAACACGGAGTCTGTTTTCCCTCCACCATCTTGCTGTCTTGGCTTTATCTATCATCCGTATTGTAATAGATCTTATCTTTTTGTTTTCCCTCAATGAACTTTATTTCCATAACACCTCAACTTACCTCTGGAGAGTGGCCAAATTCAGTATTTGATGTGCCAAAGAAAATTTCCCACTTCTCTGCGCACAAAGGTTACATTGAATAAGTGTCCATGCAAATCACCGAATTCACAGGGGATTTTCTTTTTCTTTCCTATGAAGCAACTTGTGAGAATTGCCATTGTTTACTGGAACTTTCCATGCATACATAATGGCGCTTTTTTATTTTTAGGCTCCTTCTTTGGATAATAACTAAAAGAAACTGTGATTGTGTTGATTGTACAAAAGTAAAATTGTACTCCAATCAAAAAAAAAAAGTCTGTTTTCATTGTTTTTTTGTTTTTTTCTCTTTTCACTTTGTGGCCATTTTTTTGCTCCAACTCTGTCCGAAAATTAAGACTTAAAGTAAATGTGAACCCAATCATTAAAATCTCATCTAGAGTTTAATATTTTAATATGTAATTTCAATTGTCATTTCCAGCATTGTTAAAGCGTTTTTAAACCCAAAACCAAAAATGTAATTTATTACAGCTTACCAATCAATTTAAAGGTAGACATGTGCACTGCCAAAAAATTTGTTCGTTTTATTTTTATTTTTTTTTTGTTTTTCAGGTCATTCGTTATGATCGCAATTAGTAAGTTTGTACATTCGTAAATTCATACATTTGTAAATTTGTACATTCGTACATTCGTAAATTAGAATATTAGTATATTCGAAAATCCGAAAACCCGAAAATTTTTAAATCTGAAATAGTAACAACTATTAAATTATAGGTATTGTAATTTCCTTTCAAATTTGGCTGTTAGTGAATGTAATGAATACAAATTTATCCGAAGTTACGAATTATGCAAAATAACGAATGCCGCATCTAAACAAATGGAACGGAACAAATGAATAATAAATAATAATAATAATAAAAAGGTTTTATTATTATTATTATTGTTATTTATTATTATTAATTCATTACGTTCCATTCGTTTGCATACGGCATCTGTTATTTTGGATAATTCGTAACTTCGGATAAATTTGTATTTGTTACATTCACTAACAGCCAAATTTGAAAGGAAATTACAACACCTATAATTTAATAGTTAGTAATAGTTAAGTTATTATTAGTTAATTATTTCAGATTTCTAAAAATTTCTGAATTTACAAATTTACGAATTTACGAATGTGCGAATGTACAAATTTACAAATGTGCGAATGTACATATTTATGAATGTACGAATTTACAAATAAAAATATTCTGAAAAAATTTGTTAAATGGGGTTTCTTTCATTCGGATATTTCCGAATTGACAAATTTGTTGAAATTCGTAAAAAAAACTAATTTGGAACGAAACAAATTGCATGTGTCTATTTAGAGGTATACTGCACTAAAGTGTAAAAAAATTGAGTGTTAGCTGAGAACCAGCAGTGACAAACTATGTGATATAAACATAGTAAACAAATATAAAAAATACAAATGTCGCGCTTGCCAAATAAAAAAGGATTAAATATACAGTGAAGATACTAATATAATGTATAGTGTAAAATAAAAAATATAAAAAAAATATATTGAAAATCGTGCAATGTCAAGTGAAAAATATATATACAAAAGTTCTCAAAAATTTGTGAATGTTCTTGAGATAAATAAAAGAAGGGATCCAGTGGGATGATTTGATTCAGGGAATTCCACCCCCAAGGAAAAGACTGATCCCCCTGTGACAATCACTCTATAAGTTAAAACTCTTACTGGATAGTGTGGACCTCCTATCTCTAGTGAGGTCACATACATTTGCACATATAGTCCACTGCAGGGTAAGGTGATCCACCACATCTCTGGAACCAGCTGAGGGTCAGGAAAATTCATCCAGGATATCCAACACACGTCTGGGAGTCTCAATCCACTAGAAATCATGTATTTAAAAAGAAGGGGCTCCAATAGTGTGTTAAAGTCTAAAAAACACTTTATTGATAAAAGCCAAAACCTACGAGTATTGTAGAAGTAAGTTTGTAGGCAAACACAATTTATAAAACCACCGCACTTCCAGGGGGCCATGTGGGGCATAATGACCTCAGCGCGTAGCTCCGCCTGACATGTTTCGGCATACGTGACGTCTTCTTGGGGCACAGACGATGCACTGAGCCATCACTATTTATACCTAAATACGAGGACCAAGCCTCATTTTCGCATGGCGGCCATATTAGGCAAAATACAAGCCTTGTTATTTTTTTATTACAGCTTACCCATCATTAGATGTGTTGGCTACATTGGATTTATTTTTTTAGGTTTTTTTCCTCTGTTTCCCCCTGGTGATCTGGCCAGTAGCACACCTCCTGTATTAGAGTGCCTCCATTCTGGATCAGTTGCGGGAAAATGGAAAAATAGCACTGGATCCGTTGGTTTATTTTACTGGTATTGTTATCTTAAGGTATTAACTGCTTTCCGATTCACATATTTACTGCAGCAAGGCAGCCTAGCTGTGCGTGCACTGATTGGACAGAAGGGAAGCCAATCAGCGGCTGGGGAAGGATATGATGTCCACCAGTCACCCGTGATCGTTCCCTTGAGAGGCAGATCACCGTTCTGACAGGGGAGAAGATAGAGGTCTTGTGTTCCTGCTAAGCAGGAACACAGATCTCTGTGTTTCCCCAGTCAGACCATCCCCCACACAGTTAGCAAGCACTCCCTAGGGACACACTTAACCCTTTGATCGCCCCTGGTGTTAACCCCTTCCGTGTCATTTATATAGTGACAGTGCATTTTTCTAGCAGTGATCACTGTATTGGTGTCACTGGTCCCCAAAAACTTACTTAGTGTCAGATTTGTCTGCCGCAAAGTCCCGCTAAAAGTCACTGATTCCCACCATTGCTAGTAAAAAATATAAAAAAAATAAAAAGTCCCTAAATCTATCCCATAGTTTGTGTACGCTATAACTTTTGCACAAACCAATTATATATTGTATATACACTTATTGGCATCCCAGTCTTAGTCTATAGGGTTCAATACTAGGTTGGCCCACCCTTTTCAGCTATAACAGCTTTAACTCTTCTAGAAATGCTTGACAATTCTTCCAGAAGCTCATTTGTGAGGTCAGGCAATGATGTTGCACGAGAAGTCCTGGCTCACAGTCTCTGCTCTAATCCATCCCAAAGGTGTTCTATTGGGTTGAGGTCAGGCCAGTCAAGTTCCTCCACCCCAAACTCGCTCATCCATGTCTTTATTGACCTTGCTTTGTGCACTGGTCCAAATCATTTGGTGGAGGAGGGAATTATGATGTGGGGTTGTTTTTCAGGGGTTGGGCTTGGCCCCTTAGTTCCAGTGAAGGGAACTCTTAAGACGTCAACATACCAAGACATTTTGGACAATTTCATGCTCCCAACTTTGTGGGAACAGTTTGGGGATGGCCCCTTTCTGTTCCAACATGACTGCGCTCAAGACTGCTATATACTGCTGATGAGAAAAGGTATTTAGCAGTTTATATTTACAAAAATAACTGCATTTCCATGTTCTGTGTACCGTGGGACACCAGATATAGTGAATGCAGGCTCCTGGGTTTAGTAAACACTTTAAGGAAACTGCTTCTGATTTTATTCAAGAACTAAAGCCAAACAGCCCTCCCCTTGTTTAGTGGTTATTCAATAAATACAGACACATTTTTATATATTTATTAAAATTTGTATAACTTTAATGTGTTCATTTTTTATATGTATATTTTATTTTCAAAGACTCTTTTGTAAACTGTTCTATTTATAAGCCTTAAAAAACCCTCAATATTCAACCAATTCCGGATGCCGCTGGTTTCACAGGCAGCCCCACTTCAGACAATTCAATGCTAAAGGACACTCTTCAGGGCTGATTTAGTAATGTTTCGGAAGGGCAGGGAGAAACAAAATGCACTTTATTCCTTTATCCTTTTAAAACATTTTTTTTAAATAATAATAGAGGCTGGCAAGAAAACAAATGTGTTTTTCTTGAAAGCATCCAGTATAACAGTCATTTCGGGAAATTAAAATGTTTTTTCTACTTATCTGCACCAAATAAGTAAAAGCTAAAAACAAAACAGCTATATATTTATGTCAAAAACAGGATATCAGACCCCAAATAATATGTGATTTTATGATTTATGTATATTTATTGTCACTATGGCAGAAGGTTTTAGCTTTTATACTTTTATCTCCTACAGTAAGCTTCAAAATATTTTATCATTTTGCTGCTCTGAGTCTTTGCCTTGGTAGCAAGGAGCAGAATGAGGCGAAAAAGTGTTTAGTTGAAGCTGCATTGTCAGTGATTAACGAGGTGTCTAAATAGTAGACATGTGCAATTCATTTGGTTCCGAATTTGTTTCTTAACGAATTTCGACAAATTAGTTAATTTGGAAATATCCAAATTAACGATAATCCATTTTTCTGAATACTCATAAATTTGAATATTAAAAAATTCGTAAATTCTTAAATTGGAAAATTTGTAAATTGGTAAATTCCAAAATCCGAAAACCTAAAAATTTGAAAATCTGAAATAATAATTAACTAATAATAACAACTATTACTAACTATTAAATTAACCACTTAAGCCCCGGACCAATTTGCAGCCAAAGGACCAGGCCCCTTTTTGAGATTCGGCACTGGGTCACTTTAACTGACAATTGCGCGGTCGTGTGATGTGGTTTCCAAACAAAATTGGCGTCCTTTTTTTCCCACAAATTGAGCTTTCTTTTGGTGGTATTTGATCACCTCTGCGGTTTTTATTTGTTGCGCTATAAACAAAAATAGAGCAACAATTTTGAAAAAAATGCAATATTTTTTACTTTTTGCTATAATAAATATCCCCAAAAAATATATAAAAAAACTTTTTTTCCCTCAGTTTGGGCCGATACGTATTCTTCTACATATTTTTGGTAAAAAAAAAATCACAATTAGCGATTATTTATTGGTTTGCGCAAAAGTTATAGCGTTTACAAAATAGGGGATAGTTTTATAGCATTTTTATTAATATTTTTTTTTACTAGTAATGGCGGCGATCATCGATTTTTATTGTGACTGCGACATTATGGCGGACACATCGGACATTTTTGACACATTTTTGGGACCATTGTCATTTATACAGCAATCAGTGCTATTTAAATGCACTGATTCCTGGGTAAATGACACTGGCAGTGAAGGAGTTAACCACTAGGGGGTGGGGAGGGGTTAAGTGTGTGTGTGTGTTTTTTTAACTGTAGGGGGCGTGGCTTGGTGTCTGACGTCACTGATGGTCTTTCCCTATGACAGGGAACAGACGATCAGTGACAGGCTCAGTAGGAAGCATGCGGAGAGGTTTGTTTACACAGACCTCTCCTCGTTATTCAGCTCTGTGACCCGATCGCGGGACACCAGTGGCGATCCGGTCCGCTGGTCCCGCGGCCACGGTCACGGAGCTCTGGACTGGGTCACGAGTGCGCAACTCACGGCTGGGCTCTTAAAGAGACAGGTACGTGCTTGTGCCCAGCCGTGCCATTCTACCGACGTATATCGGCGTGAGGCGGTCCTTAAGCGGTTAAAGGTATTGAAATTTCCTTTCAAATTTGGCTGTTAGTCAACGTAAGGAATAAAGAATTTATTTGAAGTTACGAATTATCCGAAATAACGAATGCTGTATCGAAACAAATGGAAAGTAATGAATTAATAATAATAAATAACAATAATAATAATAATAAAAACTTTTTATTATTATTATTATTTATTATAATTTGTTCCGCTCCATTTGTTTAGATGCGGCATTTGTTATTTCAGAAAATTCGTAACTTCAGATACATTCGTATTCATTACGTTCACTAACAGACAAATTTGAAAGGAACTTCCAATACCTATAATTTTATAGTTAGTTATTATTAGTTAGTTATTCTTTAGAATTTTTGGATATTCTTTTTAATTTTACGATTTTCGAATTTACACATTTTTGAATTTACGAATTGCGATCATAATGATTAACCCGAAAAACGGGAAAAGAAAACGTATGAAACGAAAATGAAAAACACATTTTTTGGCAGTACACATGTCTACTAAATAGTTGGCTTTTAGTCCCTGAACAATGACTTTGGTTGTTGGTCACAGTGTCCCCTAATTAGTGGTTGTAAACCTCAGACATGAAATATGAACAAAGCCTATCCCTTAGACATGTGCATAACAAAAAACGTGCTTTTCTTCGATTCGTTATCTACATAAAAAAATATAGTTTAATCCGTTTAATTTGTTTTGGTTATTCGTATTTTTGTTCATTGTTTTCTGAAAAACATACCTATGGTGTAAACATTATTTTTCAGTTTTTTATTACATTATAATATGATTGTAGTACTCTATATATGAGGGACCATGGATTGAAATATTTTTCTTAGTAAAAGTATTGATGACTGGTTCCAAGGATATGATTCTAGTACTCTATTTATGACATCCGGGGGACCATGGATTGAGGTATTTTTCTCAGTAAGAGTATTGATATCCCAAGAATATGATTGTTTTACTCTATTTATAAAGTCTGAGGGACCATGGATTGAGGTATTTTTCTCAATAGGAGTATTGATGACTGGTCCCAAGAATATGATCATAGCACTCTATTTATAAAGTCTGAGGGATCATGGATTGAGGTATTTTTCTCAATAAGAGTATTGATGACTGGTCTCAAGAATATGATTGTAGTATTCTATTTATTAAGTCTGAGGGACCATGGATTGAGGTATTTTTCTCAATAAGAGTATTGATGACTGGTCCCAAGAATATGATCATAGCACTCTATTTATGAAGTCTGAGGGACCATGGATTGAGGTATTTTTCTCAATTAGAGTATTGATGACTGGTCCCAAGAATATGATTGTAGAACTTTATATATAAAGTCTGAGGGACCATGGAACCATGGATTGAGGTATTTTTTTCAATAAGAGTGTTTATTGGTTGGACCCAAGAATATGATTGTAGTACTCTATTTATGACATCCGAGGGATTGGATTGAGGTATTTTTCTCAGTAAGAGTATTGATATCCCAAGGATATGATTGTTTTACTCTATTTATAAAGTCTGAATGACCATGGATTGAGGTATTTTACTCAATAAGAGTATTGATGACTGGTCCCAAGGATATCATTGCAGTACCCTATATATGAAGTGTGAGGGACTATGGATTGAGGTATTTTTCTCAATTAGAGTTTTAATGACTGGTTCCCAGAAGCCATTTTGGGAACTTCTCCCATTTCTCTAACATCATCACATACAATGCAGGACCAGTGGAAACAGCTGGTCCCACAATTTACGTGATGATGGTGCCTACCACTTTTTCAGGATAGAAACAATGAAGACCAGAATGCCAGGTGCCACAGAGCCAAGGAATAAAGTAGGTGTTCACTATATTCCCCCTAGATTACACACGCATTGTATTGTGCCTATGCAGTGGGAAGTGAGATACAGATTTCATTTATTTGAGGAGACCAAAGATCAACTTTAATATATACCTAAACTAACTTAACTTGATTGGTTGAGGTATTTGAGTGTTTTTTGTTTTTTTTGCAGTTTGAAATGCTATTGATGTATTTATATTAGTTTAACATTCTTTCTGAAAAGTTTTTTCTTTTTTTTTTGTTGTTGTTTTTTTATTATATTATAATATGATTGCAGTACTCTAAATATGAAGTTAGTGGTGGCATTAAGGAACCAAGAAGTTTTTGGCTACTTGTCATTTAGCTTACCCTATTTGGTCTATCATAGTTGACCACTTATAAATGGGGAAGGACCCACCTGTGTGACACTTGTGCATTACTTTTGTAGTCCCTTAATAATGATCGGTTCTTGTCACTTGCACATTGCTAGCACAGCATGTGTGCGCTCAGGGGGGAAATGATCAGACCTGGAAGTGTCAAACGGCTGGACTGAAATATCCGCCCTCTTCACAAGTATGAAACTGAACTGTGGTGCAGTCACATCCAACCCTCACAATCTCGTCTGTTCTTACAGTTTCCAAGTAGTCTTGCAATTATCTCAACATCTCCCTATAGAATCATTCCTTGTTTTCTTTCATTTCACAAAACTATTTTGTTTTGACCAAATCCACAATATTGTTTTTGAGTTGACACGCTGACTTGCACCTTATGTGCTTTTGGGATTGCATAAATAAAAGAAGATTCTTTTTTTTTTTGTCAGTGCATTTTCCACCTACGTGAAATATTTTCTGAGACTAATCTTTTCTTTGATAGCTGATGAGCTGTAACATAGATCACAGACGTAATTATCTTTCTTGTTTCTTTGATATACCTATTGGCACATATTTCTTTTGGTAGACTCAGCTGTGCAGAGCTAAATTTAAAGGACCATCAAACATGAATTCAACTATAATAACGATCTGTGAATGTATTGTACTGAAATACAGGTTGATTTACTAAAACTGGAGAGTGCAAAATCTGGTGCAGCTGGCCATGGTAGCCAATCAGCTTTTAACTTCAGCTTATTCAATTAAACGTTGACAAAAATCCTGGAAGCTGATTGGTTTGATTTTGCACTCTACAGTTTTAATAAATCAACCCCATTGGATATTAGCTGAGCCAAAAAAAAAAAAAAACAAGTAGAGGGTTGATGGCTTCTCACTAGTAATGACAGTAGGCTTCTTGCAGCTGGACTTTTCCCTGTTATGTCTCTGCGTGGAAGAAGCCATCTTGGTAGAAGAAAAGGCTTTGTTTTCTTGTGTCAAAGCTAATGGCTGGTGGGGAATATCCAAAAAGCAGATGGAAAGGTGCGCAAAATCACATGTTGGCTGATTGGGTGAAGCAGCAGTGGGGACATCCTGGCACTCTAGCTAGGAATAGAGTGAGCGACACAGTAGACATGACCAAATCTCCTTCCACATCTTGTGGGACTAGTAGTCAGAGACATGACACCTTAGATCAGCCTTTATCAATATTTGTATCCCAGAGACACCCCTAAAATCATTTTCAGATCTCAGGGAACCCTTGCTAAAAATCAATTAATTGGTGGTCAGTGGAAAAAAATGCCCCTTACATTGGTGGTTAAATAGAAATATTGCTCGCATTATAGTGGTGGATTATAATGGTGGTAAAAATACCATCCTCTAAGCCCCCGTACACACAGTCGGAAATTCCGACCACAAAATCTGTCCGTTTTTTTCCGACTGATTTTGTCCGAAACTGGTGTTGCATACACACGTTCGGACAAAGTTGTCAGAAAATCCGATCGTTCCAAACGTGGTGACATTCATTGCGTATGATGGAACTACGTAGAGGCTAGTAGCCAATAGCTTTGGTCTCGTAATTTGATCCGAGCATGCGTGGCACTTTGTCCGTTGAAAATTCTCTACACATGATTGGAAAAAGTCAGATCGGATTTTGTTGTCGGAAAATTTGAGATCCTGCCCGCTAGAGCCCACACACGATCGGATTTTCCGACAACATAATCCGATCAGACTTTTTCCGTCGGAATATCCGACCGTGTGTATGGGGCATTAGACAGCTAAGATCATTGGGTTCATGCAGCTGGCTCCACCAAGTGGTGCTGGCCCAGGAACTACTGTATGGAGGCACCATCCAATGTGGGGTCTGTCAGCCACAGTTCCAGGAACCTCTAGCAACCCTTTGTAGGAACCTACATGGGGAACCCAGTTGAGAATAGTTAAGATGAGCCCACACTGCAGATATACAGCTACAAGGCCATAGACAAGGGGGTTTCTGGGAGAGGAGGTACACTACTATGTTTTCAGGAGAAATTCAAGACAGAAGGTACACTTTACAGGGTACTGGGTTGGCACAATTAACATTTTTAGATGTCCCCTATAATAGACAGAGTTAGCGAATCTTACATTTTGGAGTTCTGGTCCATTTTGAGATATTGTGAATGTTATCGGTGGCTTGTATACCCAAACTATTGTGACTATTTAGGTCTTCTAGTTCTTTTATTTATTTTTTTTTTTATTTATTTTGCAAAGCCAACACAGGAGTTGTCTATTTTATGACATTTCAATTGCTATAAATAAATAAATAAAAACACATTTTCGGTTACTACCAAGTAATCTTACACTAAGTAATTTTCTTGTATTTGTTAAAACTAAATATTGTGATGCTGGTTGATAGGTTCTCTGACAAATAGCAAGTACTTGATGAAGTCAAATGATCTGGAAAAATGTTCTGTAAATCTGATCTGTCAATCATAAATCTCACTTTCCTTTCTAAGATAAATGTTGCTTTCAGGTGCATAGCTCCTTGTGTTGTGTTGAATGATCGGTGTGTGACAGCAAGCAGACAGGGCATACATGGGATGTGGGTGTACTTTCCTCTACTGTAACAAGTGAATTATATGGATTAGTAAAATGTGCTTAGGTTAGCAGCTATGCTTGTTTATGTTCATCCATGTTGACTTTTACCTGTCATGACTTGTTTAGAACATTTACATAAGGTGAAACATAGGAAAATTATTGAAATACCGTATATACTCGAGTATAAGCCGACCCGAATATAAGCCGAGGCACCTAATTTTACCACAAAAAACTGGGAAAACTTATTGACTCAAGTATAAGCCTAGGGTGAGAAATGCGCAGCTACTGTAAGGGGAAAATAGGGGGGATAATGCCCATTTGCAGCCTCACTGTGCCCATTTGCAGCCCCACTGTGCCCATTTGCATGCCTCACTGTGAGCATTTGCAGCCATAGGTCCCCCCGATAGGGGGCCCCAAAGAAAAAATTCTTCAGAAAAGTGCTTGACTCGAGTTAAGGGTTCCTAAATGCCCCCTAGCTGCAGTCCCAAAATGACATTGCTACAGATGGACACAGTTGACCGAATTTGGGGCCCCGTATCTCGGTGCCACTTGGTGCTAGGAACTCTGGGTTCAGCTGTACAATTAAGCCCAATTGGAGGAAAGTGTGGCAGAGACACGTGGTCACACATGGGGACTACCTGCAAGCTAGTGGATTAAAATCTTTTTGCTGCAGGCTGGGTTCATGTCAGAGTCATGTTCAACCTAAACCCAAACCTCATCCCTGGCCACCCCCACAAGTCTATGGTAAAAAAAATCGCAATTAGCGAAGATTGGTTTGCGCAAAAGTTATAGCGTTTACAAAATAGGGCATAGTTTTATAGCATTTTTAGTAATGGCGGCGATCAGCGATTATTTTGTGACTGCGACATTAGTTTTCGTCCGAGTGTGACGTGTTGTGTTTTTTTTTACAGTAGGGGGGCGTGGCTGTCGTCTGACGTCATTGATCGAATTTACTAGCCTCTACGTAGTTCCGTCGTACGTCACCACGTTCAGAATGATCGGATTTTCCGACAACTTTGTCCGACCGTGTGTATGCAACACCAGTGTCGGACAAAAATTCCGACCACAAAATCCGAAAGTGCAGAATCCGAAAAACGAAAGATCCGACATAAACAAATGCTTTTTTTTTGTTTTCTTTGTGACAACAGTTCGCTAAAGATAGGAGATTCGACGCTGACAATAACAATCTGTGTCCATTGAACCTGTGGTCAAATGTGCCTAACCTTAACTCTATTAGTCCAAGATTATTCTACACAGAGAGGAAAGATTTGACGTAGAGAGGAAAGATTGCTGCTGGAATTGGGTGGAATTTCAGCTAAACTATACAGAGTCATACAGTTTAGCTGCTCCGTCGAATCTTCTTTGAACATTCGACATACACCATAAGCCTTCAATGACAGATTCGACCTTAATTCATCTGGATTTTCGGACGAATGCAATTTTTAACGAAAAACGAAATAAATAAAAACAAATTTCCGGAGTAACTAAATAAATGTATTTTTCAGACAAAAACGAAATTCCGAAACAAAATATTTCAGTGTCTACAGATTAGAGAAAGCTGACCTGATTTTCCTGGTATGCAATTTATAGTACACCCTACCAATCAATCATTCAGTCAAACGCAGGATACACTTGTAATAAAATGCATTTTCTCAACACAGTTTTTCAAGTGGAATAGTATAATCATATTTTTCAATTGAATCTCATAGTACCAGTGTTCCACTGTAGAGAACTGAGCAGGTTAATTTATCCTTATTAACATGCTATCTAACATTTTCATTTGAGCAATTGAAGCTTCTTTATCATTTTATTATAGCATAACCGCTTTTGTGAGCTGAAAATTAAAATGTGTTTTTGTGCATTCCAGTGGGTTTCCATTGTGAGTTTTCTTTTTCTTTAATTTCAGCCTTACAGATTATTTCCATATGCTTTATTTTTTCTTTGGTTCCTCACCTATCATCTGGTGTGCCTACTTAAAGTGATCCTTCTTTGTAAAATTCAAGTTAAATTCTTGCCTAAGAATAGTTACACCCATTTCTCTTACCAGGGTGGCAAATGACGTCACTTATATCGGAAGCTTCAAAAACCATAGGCTATTTAACACAAAAGAACCATCCAAGTGTATAATTTATGTTGTGTCTGTGCTAGCTAATCTTGCTGCTATGTAACACATTTATTTCTGCTGCCATCTTGATTTATTGTGAAAAATCTTTCTTCGTGCTAAGTGAAAATAAAAAGTGAAAATAAGAAATATTTTGTAGAGACTGTAACAAGCTCTTTCACTTGGATGGAAGGTGTTGGGTTCTTTACAGCTTTCCCCTCATTAACTTGCACAAGATATCTGAGGGCTCTGTGCAGCCTGAGTGCTTACATGAAAACAGCTGAGACTAGTGTGTCAAAGCATATCAGAAATGTCTACGCAGGAGACGTGTCTAGCTTTTCTTTTTGTGGAATTGAAAAGGTTACTCCATCTGTCAGGGAACTGTATCTTTCACACGAAGGGTCCAATCAGGTCTGCCAGTCAGTTTTTCAGTTGGACCTAATCAGACCTTCCATTCACCCCTATGGATTGTTGGGGGTAAAGGGACTTGTTTCCATTTACACCCACCTAGCTCCAATCCAGTCCACTAAAATAAAATGGAAGGGGATCCATCCTTCTCTGTCTAGGTGGATCGAGTCAGAGGGCAGTTGGGTGTAAACGGACAGTGAAGTCTATAGAGCAGAGCGGGCTTGGTCCAGGTCCGCTCTGCATAAACTGAGTGGACACGGACCTGTCATCTGCCCACTCTGCTCTAATCAGCAGGAGATCATTGGACAGATCCCCTCCTGATCTGAGTCCGCCTGGTGTGAAAAGGGCCTTAGGTTGTTGGAAAGAGAGGTGTGTTGGATCGTTAATTTAAACACAAGGATCTCCCAGGGACTGAGCCATCGGTGAGATGTAAATCTATTTTTGAAATAACTTCACATTTTTTCAACATATCTACTTTATGATGCTTTCTTATAAAAAGATGTATTTACTTAAATTTTAATAATATCAGAGATTGAGTGATGGCAGCCGTCACTTTGGTTCCCCTTCTAAGCAGTTTCACATTTTTATAATGACATTTTAATTAGTTAACATTTTGGTGGGTGGGAGTACACAGCTATGACTATGGCCAGTGGGGCTGAAATGCCAATAAATATTTCCAAGTATATGAGATATTGCTACATTTCCAACTTTCTTGACAGGTTTATTATTGGCTGGCGAATAGAGGCACTACTCGAGCACGGACATTCCTCAGCTGTGCATTCAGTGCCTAAGTTGAGTGTAGTCAGCTTTGGATCAGTCAGTGCTGAGACTTGTTGAGACCTTAGGCATTAAAAGCTAAACATTATAGGTGTGAATGGTAGCTGTCAGGGCAACATTTTCAATAGTGTGGCACACATACCTAGGGTCTACTCATCTCCAGCAATGCAAGGTCCAGGCTCCCCACCAGCACTCTTTTGCTGCGATTGCCATCTTATTTCAGGTCTGGTGTCTTCTTACTTCTCTCATTGGGTGGCACTATTAAGTGGCTTCTTGCTGTACTGTACATTTCCCCCCAGTCAAACATTTGCTGGCAGATAGGTAAAAGAGGTTTTAGGCAGATGAGACCCAAAAAGTTTCTTCTACCGAAAAAAAATATGCTGGCAAATTTTTGTTTTGCAAGTTTACCTTTACTTTAAGCACTTCTCTGAATGTCTATGACAACACCTATAACAACCCTTTCCATTCAGTACAGTTGAATTCATTTTTATCCAATTAAGTAGAGACGGCTGGTCCTACAGTCTATCATTCCTCATCCTTAATAGCAATCCCTATACAAAAAGCCCCTTCTAATTTTGGGACTTTTGAGGTGCCTCTATAAAAAATACCTTCCAATGTTAGGTCTTCTGAGATACATCTATATAAATAAAAAAAAACTTCTAATTTTGGGACTTTTGAGGTGCCTCTATAAAAAAATACCTTCCAATGTTGGGCCTTCTGAGGTGTCTCTATAAAACAAAAAAAAACTTTTAATTTTGGGACTTTTGAGGTGCCTCTATAAAAAAAATACCTTCCAATGTTGGGCCTTCTGGGATACCTCCATAATGAAACAAAAAAACCTTCTGATTTTTGGACTTTTGAGGTGCCTTTATAAAAAAAATATCTTACAATGGTGAGCTTTCTGAGATGCTTCTATAAATAAAAACCTTCTAATTTTGGGACTTTGGGACTTTCGAGATGCCTCCATAAAACAATACCTTCCAATGTTGGGCCTTCTGAGATGCCTCTATAATAAAAAAAAAACTTCTAATTTTGGGATTGTTGAGGTGCAAACAATCCCAAACAAAGCCAGGTCCCCCAAAAAATTGCTGTCCTTTTATTATTGATTGGTTTGCACAAAAGTTATAGCGTTTACAAAATTGGGGATAGTTTTATAGCATTTTTATTAATATTTTTTTTTTTACTAGTAATGGCGGCGATCAGCAATTTTTATTGTGACTGCGACATTATGGCGGACACATCGGACATTTTTGACACATTTTTGGGAACATTGTCATTTATACAGCAATCAGTGCTATTTAAATGCGTGTGTGCGTGTGTTTTTACTGTAGGGGGGCGTGGCTTTGCATCTGACTTCACTGATCGGCTTTCCCGATGACAGGGAACAGCTGATCAGTGACAGCGTCACTAGGAAGCATGGGGAGAGGTTTGTTTACACATACCTCTCCCCGTTATTCAGCTCTGTGACCCGATCGCGGGACACCAGCGGCGATCGGGTCCGCTGGTCCTGCAGCCGCGGTCACGGAGCTCAGGACTGGGTGGCGAGTGCGCGACCCATGGCTGGGCTCTTAAAGGGCCACATACAGGTACGTGGTTGTGCCCAGGCGTGCCATTCTGCCGACGTATATAGGCGTGAGGCGGTCCTTAATCGGTTAAAGAGAGAACATTTATCCAGAACCAAAAATGTGGCTGCCCTCTACCTATACAGAGGACAAATTTGTTCTATCATTAAATCATCACATGCCAACATCAGTGAAATATCCAATAATCAAATAAACCGCAATGTTTCTTAGGCGCTAGCCAACATTTGCATATGGTATCAATGACAATAACAGTCTAATAAAGGTAAAATAAATTAATCTAATAACATGTCACTGTGTCAAGGCACACCACATATGGAATTTCATTAAACTCAAGACCCGTTATTCAAGTGAAGCCCATTATAGATATGCAACATGCGACTCATTGACCCCTAATTGGATATCTTGTCTAAATCATATAGATCTGAATCATAATATTATTTTGACGTGGCTTTCATTAGGACCTGACATTTAGTGGGAATCTTCTCAAGTAACTTTTATTAAATTGCGGTAAATGTCATGTACTTTTGCAAATATGGAAACAACAGCCCGGCCGGCTATGATAATCAAAAATGAGGAAATGTCAGACTGCAGACTGAGGCGGACCCCTTGTTTATTTAGATATATATCCGCCAGACTTATTCGATTTAACGCAGAAATAGCTTTAATGTACCCAGGGCCGATAGATGGCAATTAGTGTAGTTTCGGGAGCGGTTCATCAGAAAATAGATGCATCAGGGCAGAGTTAGCGTTTAAAATATGCAGAATCCATGTAACAATGGAACTCTGTCATTTCTTGACACAAACTGATGTATGGAGATAAATTGCCTGCCATTTAAACGTGAAGTTTCTGCATATTAAGTTGCGGGGAATCGCAATCCTCGCCTTTGTATTCTCCATCGGAAATAATGCAGGGCTTTTATGATAATGTCTTGAAAGTTTTCCAAAAATGGGGAATGCAGTGATTAGAGATGTATTCTTCCATTTGTGAGGTTTTCATTTCATTGCAAAAATAGATTTTCTTTATTTTCAGATTGTAAAGAAATTCAAACCAGATAAAAAATAATAATGTTCAACCTTTTTTTTAATTTTTCAAATGTGAGATACGAATATCAGTGTGTTGAAGTTTAAAGAGATCTCTGGACAAAACATATCAATCTCAACTTCTGGCACAAAAACCTTAATTTGAATAATCACTAAGGTGATAAATACACTTTGGGGTTGATTTACTAAAACTGCAGAGTGTGAAATCTGGTGGAGCTCCGCATAGAAACCAATCAGCTTCCACTTTTTTTTTGTTGTCAAAGCTTTATTGAACAAACTGAAGTTAGAAGCTGATTGGCTACCATGCACAACTGCACCAGATTTTTCACTCTCCAGTTTTAGTAAATCAACCTCATTGTGAGCAGCAGCTGCCTTTGCACAGGTATATATTACCTTGTAAAAGCATTGCGCTGTATATAGCTTGTGATGAGAGCAGAATTGTGGGAGGGGCCCAGGAGACCCTCTTGCTACAGGCTGCCTGAAGAAAACTACAGGAGGCGGAGACAAGACCAGTAGTCCTGCACAAGGAGAGAGGGCAACAGTGACCGGTCTTTGGTACAGAAAGCTCCTGCACAGAGGCAAATTGTGTGAGTTGTTTCATTCTGGATTACTGCACAGATCAAAAAGTAATGTGCAAAGTACACATGGCTCTTGTATTTAGACAATATTTGGTTTATTTATAAAAGACAAATAGGCTATTCACTTTGCAAGGGAATTTTCACTTAAAGGAGAACTATAGCCAAAGCTTGTTTGGCTGTACTTCTCCTTTGGGTCACCCGTGAAGCCCCCTCTCTGCTGACGTCACGGATGTCAGTCCAGACACCGCGTCTTCGTGACAATGGGAGTCGGAATCCGCTAGGTGCCTGGACTGACACCCCGCTCAGCCTCTCAGCAAGCCGCTGAGAGCCTGAGCCGGCTGCCCCCACCCCCTCCACAGCTCAGTGCTCCAATGAGCGAGGAGGGGGCAATTATAGATGCTGGTCATACTGTAAAGGGACTAATGTTTCCTGTAACGACTGTTGGATTAATAGAAATTATTGCTTTAAAACTGCTTACACTAGGTAGGAAGTTTCATCAACAAACATACCTACCACATTTAAGATATGGGAATGAGGGACACCAATTAGCAAAAGTATGTAGGCATAGGACACACCCCATGTCACGCCCCCTTAAAGGAGAATTATACAAAATAATGGCTAGTTAAGCCCACAAGTGCTTTTTTAATCACTACTATTCCTGTATATTGGCTTTTGAAATTTACAAATGAAGCAATTGATGAAAGGTTTAGCACTGGGAAACACTATTTGAAAGATAGATAGTGCATTTTATATACAACTATATAGATCAGACCGAAATGAGGGACAAATGAGGAGGAAAGAGGGACAGAGGGACTTTGCTCAAAATCATTTCAAGAAATCATGTCAATGCAGAGTGGTACTGCGGATATGTGTGGATATACTGTGCCTTGTCCTTATATCAATATATTGGATAAAGAGAAGAAAAATTGTGACTTTAATGGCACCACACTCAAGTAAGGTTATGTAAAAATATATATTTTATTGAGAATTGACAATAAGGTTTAAAACAAGAATTGTGTGTACATTTTACAAAAAATATCATATTTAATTGTGTTATTAAAACCAAATATTTAGCTGATATCACCAATAGCCCTCAAATTATAGGCTGGGAGCCCCTAAGTAGTTACAACACATACAAGATACTGGAAACAACCATATTATCCTACTTGTCAGGTATCCAAAGGTGGCTATCTGAGGGATGGTGATGTCCAGTTAGAAAAGTTGTTCAATGCTCAACATGTTTTGCATGATATACGCTTCTTCAGGAGCTTAAGAATTTAAATTACTTAAATCTATAATAGAAGTAAAGACAACATAGTCAAACAACTCAAAAGATGATGTTCAGTGTAATACACATAGATTTTTACATTGTCAAGTGATCATTTTTGAGCAAAGGATTGTTTAAAATTATAAATTAAGGTTTGATTGATTGTTTATAGTTAGCCAAGGCAAGGTTTTTTTTTTTAAACTGGAATGCGTGGGAATGCAGTTCTGGCACCTCCATGCTGGGGGCAGTTGTTGCTTGGAGAGATCTACTGTTGAGGTAGACTATTGTTGCTGGCTGTTGGAGAGTATATTGATGCTGGCTGTGGGGAGATCTGTTGTTGCTGCCCGGAGTCTATTGTTGCTAGGGGGGAATTTTGTTGCAGGTGGTCCATTGTTGGGGGGATCTATTGTTGCTGGCAGGGTAGGCTCTATTGTTGCTGGCTGCAGGGGATCTATTTTACAACTTTTCTTGTTATCATTACCAAATTACATACAAATTACATCACAAAATGATACTTGTTACTGTATTCTCTAAAAGGGCAATACTGGGAGGTGGGTAGGGGGGTGGAACCAAGGAATGGTGCTCAGAGGTGGGTAGGAGGCCGAGAATAGCTGTGACTCAGAAAGGGGGAGTTCCTGCACCTATTCTCTTAGAGAAAAAAAACTGATTAGCCATATGGCCGGCTTATGGTCAACTCTAAAGGAGAATACACTACCGAACTTTAACATATGTGGCTACCTTTTGTAGTCTATTGGGTGAAAATTGCCCCTGAACAGATTACAGTAAACCAGTCATTAATTACAATGAAAAAAAAAAAAACATTTTAACTCAACAGTATTACTATACTTCACTATACATGTCACAATGACATGTGTGCATTAGCTAGAGCTTATGCTTTTCTTCCTAAAGTCGTAATACCAAAACGTATCACTATCAAATCCATGTTGATAGCTTGGAAACATATTATCTAAATCAAAGAAACTTGGTGAACTAATTAAAATTCCTGTGCCTTTAAGTGCTGGACTACTGTAGAGCCCATGTCTTTAATGAATAATTGGATTTCACAGGGGTTTAACTACTATGTCAACCTACCCCTTACATATAAAGAGTTGGCACAAAAAAAAAACTTAGACATTATGAAAGATTAAAGGAATTTGACCTGGAATAAAGCATGAATATCCCATCAATAATCTGGAGGTACCTATTGAACAAATACGCTTGTGATAAAAAAGAAATATCCTTATTTTATAAACTTTTCTCAAAATTCCCTAAATATGTTAAAACCAAAACTATGCTGAAATGGGAAAAAGATCTTTCCCTATTTCTTGGGAACAATGGAATAAGGCCATAATTCTGAGCATTAAGGCATCACCCTGCGTTGGACATTGGGATAATGCCCAAAAGATATTAAACAGATGGTACCTTACACCATATAAACTTTCCAAAATCTACCCACCACTCTCCCCAACTTGCTGGCGATGCAATGAACAAACTGGTTCCCTTTATCATATTTTATGGAGTTGCAAAAATCTTAGTAGTTTCTGGAAATCAGTTTCAACATTTATTGCTAACCTCACTGGTAATTTAATTCCTCTTACTCCCACAATAGCCCTTCTAGGAATTAATCTGGATCTTTACACTTTATAGTATAGAACAGTAGGAGCAAACAAATTAATAACAGCAAGGTTGACTATAACAAAACTATGGAAATCCAAGGAAGCACCGAACTTATCTGATGTTGTTATACGGTTGAATACACATGCTCAATATGAGTTGATGTTAGCGTATAAAAATTACTACACAGTCAAGTTTGAGAAGCTATGAAAAATGTGGACTAGTCACCCTAGAGCTTCTACCTCCCTCAAAAACATGAGCTGCAGTTCTTAAACGATATTTCAATATTATTCCAGGAGTAATATCAAGGTTTCACAGTTCTCTCTTTTTCTAATTTCTTGAATTGTCCATAAAAAATGTTGTCATATTAGCTAGAGCCTGTTTACAGGTAGAATCCAATGGGCTAAACCGGGATTTTTCTATACTGCTTACAGTGCCTTGAAAAATAATTCATACTCCTTGAAATCTTCCACATGTTATCATGTTACAACCAAAAACGTAAATGTATTTTATTGGGATTTTCTATGATAGACCAACACAAAGTGGCACATAATTGTGAAGTGGAAGGAAAATGATAAATGGTTTTCCATATTTTTTACAAATAAATATATGAAAAGGGTGGCGTGCATTTGTATTCAGCCCCCCTGAGTCAATACTTTGTAGAACCGCCTTTTGCTGCAATTACAGCTGCAAGTCTTTTTGGGGATGTCTCTACCAGCTTTGCACATCTAGAGAGGGACATTTTTGCCCATTCTTCTTTGCAAAATAGCTCAAGTTCTGTCAGATTAGATGGAGAGCGTCTGTGAACAGCAATTTTCAAGTCTTGCCACAGATTCTCAATTGGGTTTAGGTCTGGACTTTGACTGGGCAATTCTAACACATGAATATGCTTTGATCTAAACCATTCCATTGTAGCTCTGGCTGTATGTTTTGGGTCGTTGTCCTGCTGGAAGGTGACCTCCGCCCCAGTCTCAAGTCTTTTGCAGACTCTAACAAGTTTTCTTCTAATATTGCCCTATTTGGCTCCATCCATCTTCCCATCAACTCTGACCAGCTTCCCTGTCCCTGCTGAAGAAAATAATCCCCACAGCATGATGCTGCCAGCACCATGTGTCACGGTGGGGATGGTGTGTTCAGGGTGATGTGTAGTGTTTGTTTTCCACCACACATAGCATTTTTCTTTTAAGCCAAAACGTTTTGGTCTCATCTGACCAGAGCACCTTCTTCCACATGTTTGCTGTGTCCCCCACATGACTTCTCACAAACTGCAAACAAGTTTATGGTTTCCTTTCAACAATGGCTTTCTTCTTGCCACTCTTCCATAAAGGCCAAATTTGTTGAGTGCACGACTAATAGTTGTCCTGTGGACAGATTCTCCCACCTGAGATGTGGATCTCTGCAGCTCCTCTAGAGTTACCATTGGCCTCTTGACTAATTCTCTGATTGATGCTCTCCTTGCCTTGGCTGTAAGTTTAGGTGGACGGCCATGTCTTGGTAGGTTTGCAGTTGGGCCATACTCTTTCCATCTTTGGATGATGTATTGAACAGTGCTCCGTCAGATGTTCAAAGCTTGGGATATATTTTTATAACCCAACCCTGCTTTTAACTTCTCCACAACTTTATCCCTGACCTGTCTGGTGTATTCCTTGGCCTTCATGAAGCCTACATGATGCTTCACAAGGTTCTCCAACAGGGCTTCACAGAACAGCTGTATTTATGCTGAGATTAAATGACACACAGATGGACTCTAATTTACTAATTAGGTGACTTCTGAAGGCAATTGGTTACACTAGATTTTAGTTAGGGGTATCAGAGTAAAGGGGGCTGAATACAAATGCACACCACACTTGTCAGATATTTATTCGTAAAACATGTTGAAAAACATTGATAATTTTCCTTCTACTTCACAATTATGTGCCACTTTGTGTTGGTCTATCACATAAAATCCCAATAACATACATTTATGTTTTTGGTTGTAACATGACAAAATGTGGAAAATTTCAAGGGTTATGAATACTTTTTCAAGGCACTGTATGTATGTTTTATTTGATCATTTGTATGACTACTGTCCATTAGTCTGATTGAGATTTGTATGTAAATGTTTTACTGCTATACCTAATTGTTATATACCAGAACCAGCTGCCTTTAATTTTTCTGTTATTTGTATGGGAATTTCAATAAAAATTCTTTATGATAAAAAGGGAAAAAATAAAAGTTTTATAGACTATAAATGGGGAAAGATATAAATGAATATTCATATTGCATTCAGTATATTTTCCAGATTTCTGACTGCACTGCAGCACAGTATAACCTTTTCTATGAAAGTCCTTGAAAAAAAAAAGAGTGAAAACTGTGCGTACCGATTTCTATACATCCAAAACCTCAGCCTCTTTTATGTCACCAGCTCATAAAAAAGACATGAAAAAATAATCAGTCTAGTTGCTAAGCTAATACATAACAAGGTGTGCGTACCGCTAACCTTTCCATTCATTTTTACTAACAAAAGCTAAAAATAACCAAAGTAAACACTATGCAGGAAGACATGTATTGTGAACATCTATACAATAAACTATTGGCACACACTATAGGATTATTTTTTATGTATTTATTTTTTTGCTAGAGAAAAAGATTACACTAGTATATATAACGGCTTAGCTATGGGGTATAGTTTTGGGTGCTGCTCTGTGACAGGGATTTGGAGAGGATACAAAATGGATATCAAGATTAATAAAGGGCATTGGGGGTTCTGTTTATTGCAAATAGTTAGAAAAATGGGTTTGGAAAAAAAAAGATGATTGACAACCACTGACAGAGGGAAACTGTCATGTATAATGATGAAAGTAATGCCCCTGTTATACATGATATGCGGCTTCTGCCAAACTTGTGTTCTGACCAGTGGCGGCTGGTGGGTCTTTTTTTGGGGGGACGGCAAACAACCACCACCCACCGATCAGTCGGAGGCACCTCCCCCCCTCCCCCTCCCGCTGTCTGCCTGTCGGTCTGGCACTTACCCCATCTAGGCAGTTAGCATGTTCTGGGCAGCGGGTAGCGGCTCCATGTCCTCTCCTCCATCACAGCGGCTTCCAGCGTGCGGCTCCTCCCCTCTTCCTAGGCATCCTATAGGATCACCTGTCCTTTCAGCCAATCGTGTGTCGGGTCTCAAAACCCGCTTCCTGATTGGCCGGGAGGAGGATCAGTGTTAAAATAGCAAATATTAATTTGCTGTTGTAACACACCTGGGTGGGCTCCATTCGCATTGTCACTTCTATCGTAATTCATGTATCTGGCGTCCTATAAAGGGCCAGACGCATGGATGGGGGAGGGGGGTGGCAATGTATAGGGGCGGCCCCCTTGTTCTGACTGAACCTTAAAACAGAGTTCCATCCGATCAGATACTTCTCGGTCTGTGGTATGGAGCTGACTGAGGGGAAAGATGGCCCCCCGCTCAGCTCCATACCATTGCAGGGCGGAAGCAGCGTCAAAACGTCACTTCCGCCCATAGCTCTTAAAGTGGTTGTAAACTCTTAAAAACCACTTTGACCTACAGGTAAGCCTAGATTAAGGCTTACCTGTAGGTCCAATAAATATCTCCTAAACCTACATGGTTTAGGAGATATTTAGAAAAAAACAGGCGCGCGGGCGCACTGAGCATGCCGAGATCACGGCGATATGCCGCTCTTGTGCGCATGCGCGGGAGTGACGTCATCGCCGCTCCAGCGAATGACAGCGCTGGAGCAGCGAGACCCGGAATTCACTCTGGGATTGATGGCGGTGGAGGAGGTTGTGGACGAGGGTCGCTTCGGGGGCTTCGTTCTCAGGTAAGCTATTCATAATGAGCTAGTATGCTATGCATACTAGCTCATTATGCCTTTGCCTTGCAGGTTCCGTTTTTTTTTTTTTGAAGGAGGCTTTACTTCCTCTTTAAAGGGACATTTAAAAAAAATGTTTTTCAAACAACATTTTTTTTTTATTGCATTTTAGTGTAAATATGAGATGTGAAGCCATTTTGACCCCAGATCTCATATTTAAGAGGTCCTGTCATGCTTTTTTTCTGTTACAAAGGGTGTTTACATTCCTTGTAATAGGAATAAAAATGACCCAATTTTATTTTTTTAAAATAACAGTTTAAAAATAAAAAATAAAAAGTCAAATAAATAAGAAAACATTTTTTAACGTGTCCCGTCCCGCCGAGCTCGTGTGCAGAAGCGAACGCATACGTGAGTAGTGCCCGAATATGAAAACGGTGTTCAAACCACACATGGGAGGTATCACCGCAATCGGTAGAGTGAGAGAAATAATTCTAGCCCTAGACCTCCTCTGTATCGCAAAACATGCAACCTGTAGAATTTTTTTAAACATCGCCTAAGGATATTTTTAAGGGTAAATGTTTGTCGCCTTTCCACAAGCGGGCACAATTTTGAAGCGTGACATGTTGGGTATCAATTTACTCGGCGTATCTTTCACAATTCAAAAAAGTGTATTTTTTCCAAAGAAAGTGCACTTGTAAGACCACTGCGCAAATACGGTGTGACAGAAAGTATTGCAACGACCGCCATTTTATTCTCTAGGGTGTTAGAAAAAATATATATATAATGTTTGGGGTTCTAAGTAATTTTCTAGCAAAATAAAAAAAAAAAAAAAAAACGAGGCTCTGTCCTTAAATGGTTAAGGTCATCATATACTGTAAATGCTGCATTAAGACAAAATCAGGCATCACAAAGAGTGCTGGAGTAACATAACCAAACACTTAAAACCATATTTTTGGGCAGCAACGTAAACATTACCTAAAGGCACCTTTTATAGGTATCTTTCCTGCTTTTCTTTCTTCAAAATGACTGCATTACTTGCAAATCCCCAGAATACATGAGATATCTCTGGAAAATATAAGAATATATTTGGCATTAAAATGTAATTTTCAAAAGTGAACCGGTACATATAGTGGATGAATATATGTCTTTTGTGTTATTCTTACCAATAATCTGATGCTAAGACAAGACAGATTACTCGGATTTATTTTGTTCAGGGCTGTTTAACTCCTTAAAGCGGTAGTAAACTGCATTTTTTTTTAACTCTATAAGACAATGGCATAATGTACTAGTATGCCTATTATACCAGCTCTTTTTGAAATACTAACCTTAGAATGAAGACCCCATGGCGGTGCGTTGTCACCGCTGAATGCGCTTTCATTTTCACCCGGTCTTCCTTCCGGGTTCGCATCCTCTGGCCGTCTGATTGGCCACGCTGCAATGATGTCATGGATCGCGGCACGAAGCTCTGAAGGGATGGCACGAGTATGCCGTCCCTTGACGTCACCGGCTGCATGCAGTGTTAATATCTCCTAAACCATGCAGGTTTAGGAGATTTTCACTGTACCTACAGCAAAGCTCTATTATAGATTTACCTGCAGGTACAAGATTAAAAAAAAGGGTTTACTTCTAATTTAAGGCCGGCCATGTGCATACTGTATTTGAGGTATTATATATTGGGACTTAGACTTATAAAATAATGACCACTGGCAGGTAAAGTGAATAAGATGCATTATCTCATTACAATGGTATCTGAAAGTGGGTGGGATATATTAGTTAGTAAGTGAACATGTTGTCCCTGAAGTTGATATGTTAAAAGCAGAAGAAAAGGGCATAAGTAAGGATTTGAGCTACAAACTGTAATGGTTAGACAACTGGGTCAGAGCATCTCCAAAACTGCAGCTCTTGTCGGATGTTCCCATTCTGCAGTGGCCAGGCCCTACCAAAAGTGATCCAAGGAAGGAAAACCAGTGATCTGGTCATGGGCGGCCAAGGCTCATCGATGCACACTGGGCGCAAAAGCTGGCCCTTGTAGTATGATGTAATAGAAGAGCTACTGAAGCTCAAATTGCTGAAAAAGAAAATGCGGGTTTCAACACAAAGGTGTTGGAATACACAGTGTATTGCAGTTTGCTGCATATGGGCTGCATAGGCGCAGACTGGCCAGGGTGCCCAGGCTGACCCATATCCACAGCTAAAAGTGCCTACAATGAGCACGTGAGCATCAGAACTGGACCATGAAGGTGTCTTTGTCTGACTTTGCCTATGGGATGTGCTGGAAAAACAAGTCCGGTCCATGGAGACCCCACCTCGCAACTTACAGGACTTAAAGGATCTTCTATGACAGCTTGGTGCTTGGTGCCAGATACCACAGCATGCCTTTAAAGGTCTAGTGGAGTCCATGCCTTGATGGGACAGGGCTGTTTTGGCAGTAAAATGGGGACCTACTCAATGTTAGGTGGGTGGTCATGTTAAGTGTATTTGAAAAAAAAACAAGGTATAATTCAGCTGTTAAAAAATCAGCTCTGTCTTCCCCCAACTGGTTCTTCTTACTGCTGTGGATCCTTGGTGCTGCCATCTTGGATATAAGAGCTGGCTGTGGCTTCCTGAGTAGCTACAGTCGGCTCCTCACTGTGTATGCACAATCTTGTAAAGCTTTTTGTGAATGGTCATGCAGCCTCCTGGGTAATGTGGTGTGTCCCAGGAGGCCGCAGGAAGAGAGGGGGCCGGGCAAAGGACCGCATCCTGGCCTATGCAAGGATTACGGAAGTAGGAGTGGGCACCAGTACAAACTGGTACTCGCTAACCCCCGGGCCCCCCAAAAAAACTGTAACTCAGTTACAGACTGGGAGGAGAGAGCGAATTAGCGGGACTTCACTTTATCAGTAAAGTTCAGCTTTAAGATTTGTTTTACCAATGTCGTTAACCCCTTGATGCCGACGCCTCCCAACACTTTTCAGATGGTGGGAGGTAGGGCGGAGTTTATGACCACGTGACTGCTGTGATTGGCTTTCATGGCAGTAACATGATCGGAAAGCTCCCAATCCCAAGCAGCAATCAGTAACTTTCTGTAACTGTGTCGGGAACACGCTCCCGGCACAGCTGTGTTTGCAATGTGGTACACAAATTTGCGGCCGCTCGCCATCAAGGTCCACTCACCGAGAGGCCGCATATGTTCATGCTGTCTGCTCCAAGAGGTTAGGGGGTTGACTTCATAGCTGCCTAGCAACAATATTCTAGTTTGGTCATTTTTTTTTATTTTCTGGGAGATATGTTATGTTTTAAGTAGATATTTCATAATAATTATATTATTATTTGATATACTATACAGTGCTATAACTGCTGCAACAAAGTATCATTGCTGTTGGAACATTTTCTTCTTGTGGTTTGTGCCGTGTGATTCGGGTTATCAGCTTCTCTTTCACTACAGCTTACAGTGAGGCTGAATGCTTATTGTAGCAATGTAAGGCCGTTTAAGTCCACTACAATACCTTCTTGGCAAATGTACTGTTTGTATTATGAATTGTTGAATCGTTTTTTTCTTCTTTTAACAATGTTCGAATCTATTAAACTGCTATTTACCCTAATAAAAAAAGAGAAAATCTTTTTCAATGCAATTTGTTCCTGTGAAAGGTATTCAGCTGCTCTATGCTCATATAAGCTAAATAGTTATTACTATACTAAGGTAGTTAAACAAAAAAAAGCAAGATTTGCAGGACAAGCAGCTTAATAAATTGTGGGAAAAAATATTGTGACTCCTTGATGGCGTATTAGTAATAGGATGTCGTGCGGCTAACTAGGAGAGAAACTGGACAGATTCAGCTACACTGCTACAGATATACTGTAGTTATGTTGGTTGGTATCCTCACTTGAACTCCATGGGTATTCATTTTTAAGAAAACAAACACAACATGAATTTAGTGAATAGTATACTTGTTGCTGATCTGTAACTTGTGATACACTGACAGCGCCAGACATCAAAGAATAATTAAAGCAGAAGTCTGGTCAAAAGCTAACTAGGCTTAAACCTACTCCCACCTCCATTCTAATGTACACACGATCGGACTTTCCGCCAACAAAACCGTGGATTTTTGTTTGAAGGGTGTTGGCTCAAACTTGTCTTGCATAAACACGGTCACACAAATGTTGGCCAACAATTCCAAGCGTGGGAACGCTATGACGTACAACACGTACGACGAGCCGAGGAAAATTAAGTTCAATAGCCAGTGCTGCTCCTTCTGCTTGATTCTGAGCATGCGTGAACTTTTGGGCGACGGACTTGTGTACACATGATCGGACTTTCCGACAACTAAGTTAAGTTGGCTGAAAATTTGAGAACCGGCTCTTAAACATGTGTGGGCAGAAAGTCCAACAGCAAATTTTCAATGGAGCATACACACGGTCGGACTTTCCGACAACAAGTTCACATCCAACATTTCCTGTCGGAAAGTCCGACCGTGTGTACGTGGCATAAGCCTTATGTTAGCTAACCTGTAAATAGAAGATGTGTATACTTAACTAATCTAAGGGTGCTATGGTTCGGTCACGTGATTGGGTCCCAGCACCGGCTTCAGGGGAGAGGAAGAGCAAAGGAAAATGGATGTCCCTAAGTAAGTCTATGGGTGATGTCAACCGTTGTCGCTGACCTCTCCTTTCCCTTGAAGCAGGTCGCTGGGGAGATCGTATGACCAGACCAGAGCACCCTTAGATTAGGTAAGTATACATATCTTTCCTTTACAGAGTAGTTAGTATAGGGCTTAGAATAGGGGTGGGAATAGGTTTAAGCTTAGTTAAGCTCCAGTAAATGGCTGTGAACTGAGCCATCATTGGATGACTCACATCCCAGACACAGTGTACAGAGCTGATCGGGGTGACTCTGTACCATGTGATCACTGTGAGGACCTATCACAGCAATTACAGATGTAAACAGTCTACAGACTACAGCAGATTCAGGGTAAGAGGGGAGTTAATTTGGGGATCATTTTTTTACCCTTTCACCTCCCCCTCCTCTCCCATCTAGATACAAGGTTTTCTTTCACTTTGTTAGATTCAAGGTTTTCAAACTTAAAGCGGACCTTCAGTAATTTTTTCAACTTTCCATCTATTAAATCTTCTGATATTGTTGTTTTAACTTTGGATAGCACATTTTTTTTGTTTTTGCCAGTAAATACCTTATACAACCCACTTCCTGTTTCTTGTCTGGTCATTAGCCTAGGCTTATGACATCATGCACAGCTCTTTCTCTCTCTCTCTCGTGAGAGTTTGCCAGGAAGGGAGGGGGAATGAGTCATAAGAGGGACAATTAGAGCTACAGTGCTGGAGGTCTACCATTGTGTGTCTGTGTAAATCCAGCAAGTGAACAGGCAGCAGCTTCAGCTGCCCACAGTTAAAATGGATGCAGCCAGACTCAGTGGAGGGAGATTTCTGCAGCATATTTGGCAAGTACAGAATCACAGTATATATAAAATAATATGAAAAGTGGCTTCAGAATGGCAAAGATGTTTTTATTACAAATTATGTGAGCAGAATGCAGTTCCTTTTAAAAGTATAGCTAGGAGGGAGAGAGATTTCAACATGTCAGTTTTTTTATTGCTTTTTGTTACCGTGTTTGAGATTTACTCTCTCTTTTTGTCCTGTTAAGCATTATCACTGAGAGTGAAAGTAAATCTAAAATTTCGGGTTGTCCAGTGGTGATACTAGTTCTGGTGGCAACCAGGAATTCCCTCGACTTCCTCTCACTTCCTGTTTCGACTGTGGAACAGGAAGTGATGAGACATTTCCTCAATGTTAACACAGATGGCAAAATAAAAACTGACATGGATTATATCCTTTCCGGACTCTATCCAAAATAAAAGAGGTTGTAAACCCACAAAAAAAAAAAAAAAAAACTGCAAGACAAAGGCATAATGAGCTAGTATGCATCGCATACTAGCTCATTATGAAATACTTACCTTAGATCAAAGCTGTTGCAGAGGCCCCTGTACACCACTGTGACTGGCGACATGTCTGCTGGAGTTATTTCCGGGTTCACAAGCTCCAGCGCTGTGATTGGCCAGCGCCGCAATGCCGTCACTCCATGCGCACGGGAGCCGCCGGCCACAGGCACACCTGCTGAAGAAACAGCACAAGCGGACTGTTTTTTCAGTGTGCATGCACCGATGACGTTGGTACAAGCTTATATGGTAAATATCTCTTAAACCGTGCAGGTTTAGGAGATATTTACAGTACCTACAGGTAAGTCTTCCGACCACAAAATCAGTCGGATTTTTTCCGACAGATTTTGTCCGGCACTGGTGTTGCATACACACGGTCGGACAAAGTTGTCGGAAAATCCGATCATTCTGAACGTGGTGACGTTCGTTGCGTACGACGGAACTATGTAGAGGCTAGTAGCCAATAGCTTTGGTCTCGTAATTTGATCTGAGCATGCGTGGCACTTTGTCCGTCGGAATTCTCTACACACGATCGGAAAAAGTCAGATCGGATTTTGTTGTCGGAAAATTTGAGAGCGGCATCTCAAATTTTTTCCGTCGGAAGTTCAGACGGAAAAAGTCCGATGGAGCCCACACACGGGCGGATTTTCCGACAACATGGTCCGATCAGACATTTTCTGTCGGAATTTCCGACCTTGTGTACGGGGGCTTAGTATAGGCTTACCTGTGTGTACACATGGTGTAACTAGGTTTACAACCACTTTAAAGACAAAAATGCCTTTAGTTGAATCTTTCAAATGAAGTAGAGAATCTTATTTTGGCTACGGCAAGCCTTTGCTTCAGTTTTCTTTATCTATTGTTATAATCTGCTACTAGGCTATTTGACTTATTTAGCAAGGAAGAAAAGTATCCATTCTGCCCATAGGAACCAAGCCAGTTCCACTTTTTTCTATTTATTGTTTTGCTTTTAATGTTATTGCTTACTGGAAGCAACACCTTCACTTTTTTTCTTTGACTATTTCGCTTTTCCAGTTCTTCTGCCTTCTGGCATGGTAATCGGAAGACACTGACTGGTTGCCATGGGTAGTTCTCCTTTCATTTACTTTTATGGATTTATGAAGCCTCTGCTTCTCCCATTATGTATAACGGAGTGTCACATCTCCAGTGATCATCACAATGAGCAGCTCCAGAAACATCATTACACAGTTCCACATTATTCCTCCTGAGACCTCATTAACACAGGACACTTTAATACAAAAATGAACGCCCTAATGTACTCTTTTATCTTCCCCGTGTCCCTCTTCCTTGCCTAACAACTGCTGAGTAAGTGGCTGCCTGGAAGATAAAGGAACTGGGAAGGACATACAAGAAAATGTTTATGAAATTATGCGTTACAGCAGTAACGTATTTAAAGAACAAACAAAATGGAAACATTGTAACCCCATCAATTTCCACAATACAAGTAACTGTAATTAAAGTGTAATATATTACAGTTTACTAGTTGTTGGTGTGGTTATATTATTATCTTTTTTTTTTTTTTCAATCTTCGAAAAATGTTGAGACATGACTCAGAATGTGGCACCACATCCAAATATGAATAAAAAAAATAAAAAAAACAAAGGTGAATATAGACTTTAAAGGCAGTTGTAAAACCTTGCTTTTTTTCACCTTGATGCGTTCTATTAGAAGTTAGCCACATAAAACGCCTACTAATGCTGGTTAAAGAGGAACTGCAGTCTGCTCACATAATTTGTAATAAAAACATCTTTGCCATTCTGAAGCTTCCCTTCAACCACTTTGCATATTATATTATATATACTGTGATTCTGTACTTGACAAATATGCTGCAGAAATCTCCCTCCACTGAGTCTGGCTGCATCCATTTTAACTGTGGGCAGCTGAAGCTGCTGCCTGTACACAGAGGCAGACCTCCAGCTCGGCAGCCCTGAAGCTCTCTTTGGACCTTGTATGACTCATCCCCCCTCCCTTCCTGGAATACTCTCATGAGAGTGAGAGTGAGAGCTGTGCATGATGTCATAAGCCTAGGCTTTTTACCAGACAAGAAACAAGAATTGGCCTGTATAAGGTATTTACTGGCAGAAAAAAAAAAAAATGTTTACTATCCGAAGTTAAAACAACAAGGGCAGAAGATTTAATTGATGGAAAGTTGAAAAAAATGACCGAAGGTCCGTTTTAGGTGATTTTAGAGAAATATTTGGCTATCCTAGGCCAGGCTTGGCTACAGTCATCAGGGAGTATTGGTCGCATAAGGCCCTGCTCCCATTTCCCAATATATGTAAGGGATAGTGGGAGTAATGGGTATTCAGGGCTGAGTACCAAATGGAAATTTGAGTCTTGGAGAACCTAGCACTTACCTGTACATGAATAGTTGATTGGTTTTATACAGGTCACATAATTTAGAGTTGACTTTGCAGGGGGTATTGGGTATGTGAGGTTCTGCTCCTATTTCTCAATGTATGTGAGGGATAAGGGAACTAGTGGGTATTCAGAGATGAGTCATACCAGATGGAAATTTGAGTCTTGGAGACTGTGGAGTGGTTTTATACAGGTCACACAATTTGGAGTACACTTCTCAGGGGGTATTGGGTGCATAAGAATAGAGTCTTGGACAACCTAGCTTGCAGAGGCCCAGATGGATAGTTTTATACATTGTACAGGTCAAAGTATTTAAAGTTGACTTCTCATAAACAGCAGTATCTTATCCCAAGAACAAACAAAATAGAATCATTCATATGAGCCCATCATTCATATGAGGATATATAAACCAATTAAAGCTGGCTGTGTGTTCTTGAAGGACTAGTTGGCTATCTTAAGCCAGGCTTTCCTTAAATCTTCAGGAGATAATGGGTGTATCGGGTTTCTCTCCTGTTTCCCAATGTATGTGAGGGCCAGGTGGGGCCAGCGGGTATTGAAAGCTAAGTGCAAAATGGTAATGAGTCTGGGGGAATCTAGCATGTAGACCAGCGTTTCTCAACTCCAGTTCTCAAGGCGCCCCAACAGGTCATGTTTTCAAGATTTCCATTATTTTGCACAGGTGATTTGATCAGTTTCACTTCCTTAGTAATTACCATGGCCGTTTCATCTGAGGAAAATCCTGAAAACATGACCTGTTGGGGCGCCTTGAGGACTGGAGTTGAGAAACACTGATGAAGAGATGCAGTTGTGTGGTTTTGTACAGGTCACGCACCTTCTCATATTCTTGTGAGCTACAGTAACATGTGTCATTCCTTTTCAAAACATCGATTACTGTTGTAATATTTAAAGATAAACTCCTGGCAAACTGCAAAATACACAGATGAAATACATAGATGAGTCCTGTTTTACCTGCCAAAGGATTTGTGTGTCTGCAGTGTCTGGCAAGGGGAAGATGTTTCCCTGCAGCTGATTTTTCTCAGCTGCAGTTAAGTAACACGTATAGGTCTTGTCCTTCCCCAAACATGTATTTGGAGAAAAAGTTGACTAACAGAGTAATTTTTCTGTCACTCTGCTCTCTCTTCCTATTAGCATGTCCCTTGTTAACACATGAACATTGCAGAAAAACTGAATGGTGCCTTTTGGAATTTCCGACGGAAAAAATTTGAGAACAGGATGTTAAATTTACCGACAACAAAATCCGATTGGACTTTTTCCGATCGTGTGTAGGGAGTTCCGACCGACAAAGTACCACGCATGCTCAGATCAAATTACGAGACCAAAGCTATTGGGTACTAGCCTCTACGTAGTTCCGTCATACGCAACGAACGTCACCAAGTTCCGAACGATCGGATTTTCCGACAACGTTGTCCGATCATGTGTGTGCAACACCAGTGTCGGACCAAAATCCGTTGGAAAAAATCCGAAGGATTTTGTGGTTGGAATTTCCAACCGTGTGTACTGGGTCTAACACTTTATTGTATTCTTTTCATGTTGGTCCTAAGATTAACTTCTACAAAAAAGAAGCTTTCGTTTAACCATCCTATATAATAACTTATTGAATTTACCCACAAACCTCTACACATTAGTGGAACTCTCCTGTTTACATTTACTTAAAAATTACAATTAAAAAAACGAATTTCAAACAGACTGCAAAATATCTGAATTGTCTGGAAGCAACAACATGTTTCACCTGCTGGGGGCCCTGTTGGTGAAATCTGAAATGATGGCCAAAGTTCTATTAGCAAGAGATTATTATTTGAGAGAAACCTCAGAGGGAAATAAGGTCTGGAGAACCCATGCCACATCCCACATACAAAAATTTGCAAAATGAGGTAGCCCCAGGGATTCTATGGACATGGGAGATAAAACCAGACCATACAAGAGTATAAAAAAGTACAAAATGTATTGAAAAGACATATAAAGAGACATAAAATGTACAGGAATGTGCAAATATTTCGACAAAAATAGAAAAAAGAGACACGAATAATGAACAGCAACGATTGACTGATATACACATAAGGTCTAGACCTGTAGTTGACCCAAATGTGTTGACAGTATGCCCAACATGTTTCGGAAAAATATGGTATTAATTTCCTTCTTCAGGGGCTGAGCTGAGGTAGGCTATTAAATTCTATTAACAAAAGAAAACAGAGTAATAATACAACGTTCAGTTATTAGCAAGAGATTGGGTGACCATTTAGAAGCAGACCTTAACTCTTTAATGGTTTTATGAATCTGTGAACCATTTTGTATATTGTGTTAACATTTTTATTAATGTATACTATATAAGAATGTTTGGTTCTACTGCAACTAAGCTGTCATTTGTGATCCGTAGCATATTGCTGATATCTTATTTGCATGTCTTGAATTGAGCATGGTATATTATCTCTGTGCCTGTTTTCCATGTCACTGTAATGTCTAATATGGTCTATCTTGTTTTTTTTTTCTTTTTTAGGTAAGTTTTTATTGTTTCTTAAGCAATGATAACAAACATGTATTCAACATGGAACAGTGCTGGCTTCTTGTCTTAGTTACCAAAGTGGACAATCATTATTAAGCAGGTAGTATACCCAAGTCACCTAGGTATGTACTCACAGTATATCAGTTTACTTTACCATTTGTAAATATTAGGTGAAAGCAAAACAGAAAGATATAATAGAGTACCAGGAATATTGAATATCTTCTCATTCCTTATGCATCTTACCCCATATCTACCTCCTCCACTCCCTTCCTTTATCCATTGGATGGATACATAACTATAAGGCTGTTGCTTCTGCTCCTGCCCTTCAAGCCACATAGACAATCTATGCTATTAAGGGAATGTGCACATGTTTAGTAATTTTGTGCTGTGAGTAGAAGAGGACATACTGTATATGTTTCTGAAGATGGCCATCAAAATAAGTTGCTTCGTCAGTTAAAGGCTCAGTCCACCTTTGTGACCTTGTATCAATTTACATTCATATTTAGGGTGTAACATGAAACATGGTAACATACCCCAACTTTGCTAAACCTCCCCTACTTAACCACCTCCACTTTCCTAAATCATGAGGTCCTTCTCTTTGGAGTGTCCTGCAGTCTTCCAGGAATATTGACTATCTTCTCATTCCTTATGCCTCTTACCCCATCTCTACCTCCTCCACCCCCTTCCTTTATCCATGGGGGGGGGGGATAAATGACTGGAAGGCTGTTACTTTTGCTCCTGACCTTCAAGTCACATAGACAATTTATGCTATTAGGGGATGTACATGTGTTTGGTAATTTGGTACTGTGAGTGGAAGAGAACATGCTGTCTATGTCCTTGGTCCATCTTGGCCATTAATAGAAGTTGCTTCTTCAGTTAAAAGCTTGGTCCACCTTTGTAACATGAAACATGGTCACATTCCTCAAAAAACCCATCCTCAACCCACTTACCTAAATCACAGGGTTCTTCTATTAGGAGTGTCCTGTTTTCTTTTGAGCTTGGTAGAGCCACATCATCCATTCTCGGGTCCATTCACAGGAATCTGTGAATATTAAGACTATAAGTCCCATATGCCACTGAGTCAGATGGACTCATAGTAGTCCACTGATTACTTCCTCCAGCCCCTTAACCTTAGGTCAGTACCTTGGTACAGATCTGGAGCTGGGGGGAAGAGTCTGCAGGAGCTATACAGGCCTGAATGCAAACGATTTATAAATACACATTTTTCTTTTGTCAATGTGGGTGCATCTATTTATGTTGCTATTTATATACAGCACCTTGAAAGAGTAATAGTACTACTTGAAATGTTCCAATTTTTTTCATGTTATAACCAAAAACGTAAATGTATTTTATTGGGATTTTATGTGATAGACCAACACAAAGTGGCACATATTTGTATGCATTTGTATTCAGCCCCCTTTACTCTGATACCCCTAACTAAAATCTAGTGGAACCAATTACCTTTAGAAATTACCTAATTAGTAAATAGAGTCCAACTGTGTGTAATCTCAGTATAAATACAGTTGTTCTGTGAAGCCATCAGAGGTTTGTTAGAAAACCTTAGTGAACAAACAGCATCATGAAAGTCAAGGAATACTCCCAACAGGTCAGGGATAAAGTTGTGGAGATGTTTAAAGCAGGGTTAGGTTATAAAAAAATATCCAAAGCTTTGAACATCTCACGGAACACTGTCCAATCCATCATTTGAAAATGGAAAGAGTATGGCACAACTGAAAACCTACCAAGACATGGCCGTCCACCTAAACTGACAGGCCGGGCAAGGAGGGCATTAATCAGAGAAGCAGCTAAGAGGCCCATGGTAACTCTGGAGGAGCTGCAGAGATCCACAGCACAGGTGGGAGAATCTGTCCACAGGACCACTATTAGTCGTGCTCTCCACAAATCTGACCTTTATGGAAGAGTGGCAAGAAGAAAGACGTCCTGTTTGCAATTTGTGAGAAGTCATGTGGGGGACACAGCAAACATGTGGAAGAAGGTGCTCTGGTCAGATGAGACCAAATTTTTACTTTTTGTTTACTTTATTGGTCTAAAAGCAAAACACTATGTGTGGCAGAAAACTGACACTGCACATGGAAAAGAGGAGAATTGACACAATCAGGAGCTATAAGTGGCTGCTCACCCCGGGTTGAATGAAAAGAAAGGAAAAGGTTCTCCCTGGGTGGTGGGGTTTTTAGGCAGCAGATAGTCGTCTGATAGTCGTCTGATAGACGTAGTCAGACGATTATATTCTATATATATTTTTATATATTACTATCGATATAGTTACCGGTATGGGTGTAGTGTGTAGGATAGTCTTCTGCATGGGTATTTGTAGGGGGGTCCCGTCGTTGTTCCTGGTGGCTACCAATTCCCACTTCCTACCGATAAGTCCGGGTACAAGGGATCGTCCAAACCGTATGTATCTTACGAGGAGTCACACATTTCAACTTGCCTCATGGAGGAGACCCCTAGATGAGACCCCGGGGTCACGGGGAGCCGAGAGGGGGGGCCCCAAGAAGGGGTAGGGGGAGGACCAGGCGGTAGGGCGTCCACAGGTAACAGACTCCTGGAATATACCAAAAAGTCATTATGGCACATATCTATATGTAATAAGGGCACAAAGGAGAGAAAGTACTCTTTGTAAGAGAGAGTCACTCGGGCATGGTTGGGAGTGGCACCTTTCCAGCTGTTAGGTGTGTGGCTCAGAGGGTTGGCCTCAGCCTCCTCGAGGTCATGGTTAGAGTATGTCTTATTTAATAGAAAAGTAGATATTTATAGAGATTAGAGTGTGGTCAAAGGCGAATTAGGTAATGAGATAGAGATATGTCTAATGGTGAAAAAAAAAAAAAAAAAAAATGAATAATAGGGAAAGGGGGGTGCAGATAGGAAAAGAGGAAGGGGAGAAAAAGGGGAGGGCGACTGGGGGGGGGGAGGGGGGGACATGTGGGAGGCATGTGTGTATGGCGCGCTTCATGCACACAGCCTGGTAGAAAAAGAAGAGCTGGGGGAAGGCAGCCCGACGGGGGGGGGGGGGGGGGGGGGAAAAGGGGGAAAATGAGGGGGGGGGGAGGGAGGGTTGGGTAGTGAGCTAAACCAGAAGTGGAATCGGGAGTGTGGATAATAGTATGGGAGTGGGGGGGACGTGTAGGATGGGGAAAATAGAGGTGAACAGTTTCGGGCAAGTGAACAGGGGATAAGGGGAGGGAAAGGGGGCGAGGAAGAGGGGACAGAGGAGTGGTGGGATGGGGGGGGGGGAGTGTGGAGGAGAAGGGGACCAAGCCCTTAGGGAAAAGGAACTATGGAAGGGATGATGGGTATTGATGTGTGGGGTGATGGTGAGGGGAAAGGGGGGAAGGGATAGAAGGGGAAAGGGGGGGGAAGAGTGAAGTAAATGAAAAGGGGGGTCAAATCAAAACAAGAGAAACTGGTGAGTGGGGTACATGTGAAGTGAGTAGTGACAGTGTAGATGTGGTGAGTGAAATATGTGTGCTGGGATCTTGTTAACTGGAGGGAGGGTGAGAGTGGGGGGCTGATGAGGGGAAAGGGGATGTGGAGGGAATGGAGTGAGGAAAAGGGGGGAGAAAAGGAGAGGAAGGTGGTGGTGTGAGGCAAGGAAGGGAAGGGAGGATTGGGGATGGAATAGGGGGTGGCATGTGAGTGGATGGAAGTGGGGGGGGGGGGGGGGAGGGGCGGGGGAGGGGGTGGGGCAGGGAAAGACGGGGGGGTTTTTGGGAAAGCCGGAGGAAAAAGGAGGAAAGAGAGGACATGTGCTCTATGTTGGTGATTGTCATTACCTGCGATATGATGTTGAATCGTTTAGGCCACAGACTAGTAATGCACCTGATTCTCCACAGCGGTGCACCAATTTTGAGGAGATCAGGCAAAAAGGTCTCTGATAGAATCTATAAATAAGATAGGAAGAGGGAGAAAGAGGAGGGGAGAAAAAAAAAAAAGGAAAGGTTTTCCATTGGAGGTCCTTTTCTTTAAAAATTGTATATAGGGAACAAGAGAAAGTTCCCCTAAGGGGTAAGGTGTACTTACTGAGGGCTCAAGTGCATCAAAGATGTGCTGGGCCTCCTGCAGGAATGAGGTGCCATACCCAGACATGCCTTGCTTATAAGTGTCTGTGCCCTGTCCTGATTGGTTCAGGATAATGGTGGATGGCCGAACGGGTCCCGCCCCTTCCCCTCCCGGAATTCACCGCGACCGAACGGAGTCCCATCGAGGCCTCCAGGGCCAGTAATGGCGGACAAAACTGTCCGCCATGTGTGTAATCCCCCGGCGTTGTCCGCCATTACTGGCCCTGGAGGCCTCGATGGGACTCCGTTCGGTCGCGGTGAATTCCGGGAGGGGAAGGGGCGGGACCCGTTCGGCCATCCACCATTATCCTGAACCAATCAGGACAGGGCACAGACACTTATAAGCAAGGCATGTCTGGGTATGGCACCTCATTCCTGCAGGAGGCCCAGCACATCTTTGATGCACTTGAGCCCTCAGTAAGTACACCTTACCCCTTAGGGGAACTTTCTCTTGTTCCCTATATACAATTTTTAAAGAAAAGGACCTCCAATGGAAAACCTTTCCTTTTTTTTTCTCCCCTCCTCTTTCTCCCTCTTCCTATCTTATTTATAGATTCTATCAGAGACCTTTTTGCCTGATCTCCTCAAAATTGGTGCACCGCTGTGGAGAATCAGGTGCATTACTAGTCTGTGGCCTAAACGATTCAACATCATATCGCAGGTAATGACAATCACCAACATAGAGCACATGTCCTCTCTTTCCTCCTTTTTCCTCCGGCTTTCCCAAAAACCCCCCCGTCTTTCCCTGCCCCACCCCCTCCCCCCGCCCCTCCCCCCCCCCCACTTCCATCCACTCACATGCCACCCCCTATTCCATCCCCAATCCTCCCTTCCCTTCCTTGCCTCACACCACCACCTTCCTCTCCTTTTCTCCCCCCTTTTCCTCACTCCATTCCCTCCACATCCCCTTTCCCCTCATCAGCCCCCCACTCTCACCCTCCCTCCAGTTAACAAGATCCCAGCACACATATTTCACTCACCACATCTACACTGTCACTACTCACTTCACATGTACCCCACTCACCAGTTTCTCTTGTTTTGATTTGACCCCCCTTTTCATTTACTTCACTCTTCCCCCCCCTTTCCCCTTCTATCCCTTCCCCCCTTTCCCCTCACCATCACCCCACACATCAATACCCATCATCCCTTCCATAGTTCCTTTTCCCTAAGGGCTTGGTCCCCTTCTCCTCCACACTCCCCCCCCCCCATCCCACCACTCCTCTGTCCCCTCTTCCTCGCCCCCTTTCCCTCCCCTTATCCCCTGTTCACTTGCCCGAAACTGTTCACCTCTTTTTTCCCCATCCTACACGTCCCCCCCACTCCCATACTATTATCCACACTCCCGATTCCACTTCTGGTTTAGCTCACTACCCAACCCTCCCTCCCCCCCCCCTCATTTTCCCCCTTTTTTCCCCCCCCCCCCGTCGGGCTGCCTTCCCCCAGCTCTTCTTTTTCTACCAGGCTGTGTGCATGAAGCGCGCCATACACACATGCCTCCCACATGTCCCCCCCTCCCCCCCCCAGTCGCCCTCCCCTTTTTCTCCCCTTCCTCTTTTCCTATCTGCACCCCCCTTTCCCTATTATTCTTTTTTTTTTTTTTTTTTTTTTTTTTTTTTTTTTTTTTTCACCATTAGACATATCTCTATCTCATTACCTAATTCGCCTTTGACCACACTCTAATCTCTATAAATATCTACTTTTCTATTAAATAAGACATACTCTAACCATGACCTCGAGGAGGCTGAGGCCAACCCTCTGAGCCACACACCTAACAGCTGGAAAGGTGCCACTCCCAACCATGCCCGAGTGACTCTCTCTTACAAAGAGTACTTTCTCTCCTTTGTGCCCTTATTACATATAGATATGTGCCATAATGACTTTTTGGTATATTCCAGGAGTCTGTTACCTGTGGACGCCCTACCGCCTGGTCCTCCCCCTACCCCTTCTTGGGGCCCCCCCTCTCGGCTCCCCGTGACCCCGGGGTCTCATCTAGGGGTCTCCTCCATGAGGCAAGTTGAAATGTGTGACTCCTCGTAAGATACATACGGTTTGGACGATCCCTTGTACCCGGACGTATCGGTAGGAAGTGGGAATTGGTAGCCACCAGGAACAACGACGGGACCCCCCTACAAATACCCATGCAGAAGACTATCCTACACACTACACCCATACCGGTAACTATATCGATAGTAATATATAAAAATATATATAGACATGAGTATAAATGTACAGAAACACATAACTGAGAAGTTGTTGTTACCCTTTTATTTCCAGCTGACAAAAACACTCTGAGGAAGACCAATACAGACAACAGGTCGAAACGCGTCAGTCTTTTGTCACACCTTACAATCACCACCCCCAATTCCATTGGTAGTGGTGTTAGGGGATTCTTTGCTGGTTTTTTATTTTGTGTACTGTGTTTGTATTTTTTATTCTGTATGGGCTTGTGTTTTTACACTCCTTTTTATGTGTCCCTGAATACCCCATCCATATCGTAAAATATGGTGTTGGCAGCATCATGTTGTAGGGATGCTTTTCTTCAGCAGGGAAGCTGGTCAGAGTTGATGGGAAGATGGATGGAGCCAAATACAGGGCAATCTTAGAAGAAAACCTGTTCGAGCCTGCAAAAAGACTTGGGACTGGGGCGGAGGTTCACCTTCCAGCAGGACAACGACCTTAAACATACAGCCAGAGCTACAATGGAATGGTTTAGATCAAAGCAGATTCCTGTGTTAGAATTGCCCAGTCAAAGTCCAGACCTAAATCCAATTGAGAATCTGTGGCAAGACTTGAAAATTGCTGTCCACAAACACTCTCCATCTAATTTGACAGAGCTTGAGCTATTTTGCAAAGAACAATGGACAAAAATGTCACTTTCTAGATGTGCAAAGCTGGTAGAGACATCCACAAAAAGACTTGCAGCTGTAATTCAGGGGGGCTGAATACAAACACAATTTCCACATATTTATTTGTAAAAAAAAATTGAAAACCATTTATTATTTTCCTTCCACTTCACAATTATGTGCCATTTTGTGTTGGTCTATCACATAAAATCCCAATAAAATAAATTCACGTTTTTGGTTGTAACATGACAAAATATGGAACATTTCAAGGGGTATGAATATTTTTTCAAGGCACTGTATTTATTTATCAGAAGGTGGACTATACCTTTACCAGCTTCCTGTAAAATGGAGCAAAATTTGAAGGGTTTGTGTTGACTTCTTGCAGTGGGTGATGTCATCAATATACATATCCTACTTTTATAACAAGGTTAAAGCCTTACCTCTTCACTATCACTGCTTAAAAAGTCTTACTACTAATTAGTATCTTGCCTAAGACTAATGCTGTAACCCCTGCTTGTTTTTGCCTTGGGCTTTTCCATTTTTACCTACAGCCCTGCAAGTGTTAGCATCTGTCGTTACCTTTTCTTTCTTTCTTAAAGTATTTATATTCTAATTGCAATTAAGAGCAAAATTATTGCTTTGAAAATGTATTGAAACTTGATGTAATGTATTAAATTTATGCTAATCGGATTCATACTCATACATTAAAAAAAAAATCTCTCTTAGCTGATTAACATAAATGAGATATAAGGCTACTTAGAAAACTTAATTTAGGATGAACTCTGTCAAGCACTCTTTGTAAAATATATCCCCCAAATGGCTTTTTCTCAAAAAGTTAAAACTGAATATGCCATGCTTAGGTATACAGTGGAGCAATTGGAAATTCTTCTTGCTCTGTTACTGCATAAGCTGTAATGCAATGTACTTCTATGTTACCCTTGTAGTAATCACAGTATCCTAATCATATTCAAAGTCAGTGAGATAGGGAGATACAAAATCCTCAACATCTTTCCTAGACGACAGGTCTACTTCCTCAGGAGAAACATGGGAGCTGGATATTGGAAAAGCATAGTTTCCCCTTAGGCTCCATTCACACTTGTATGACTCCAAAGTTGTGCCAACTTTGGAACTTTGTGCCAACACTTGTATGACTCCAAAGTTGTGCCAACTTTGGGTGCAACTTTGGGTGCAACTTTGGTGCAACTTTGATGGAACTTTGACACAACTTTGAAGCAACTTTGGATGAGTGCAACTTGGATACGACTTTGGCTTTAACCAGTGATAATGGACAACTGTTGCAGACAAGTTGCATTGTATAACATTTAGGTACAACTTTCATAAAACATCTGAGGGTTAACATTGAAGTCTATGGCTCTCAAATTGCATGAAAGTTTAACCAAAGGAGTGCATGAACTAATTAAAGGCCGGCTTCACACTGCTCTGACATGAAAGTCCCATGACTTCCGATCCGGAACATCTTGCAACATCGGTTAGACATTGGTCAGACTTTAAAGAACAGGAACCAGCTTGAGATGAGTGCAATTTGGGCCTGATATGGATTTGGGGTATTTTCCAATACATTTTGCAGTGCTAACATTGCCTCTTGATCAGTTAAGTTTGATCAGTTAAGATGCTGATCCGACTTGGATACAAATTCAATGATATTCAGTGGGCTGAAATCAGACCAAAGTCAGAGCAAAGTAGTGCAGGAACCTTTTCCAAAGTCGAACCGACACAAGTCGGACCAGTTAAGACGGCTCCAATAGGGAATCATTGATTTATACATATCATGTGACATGTGCTCTCAAAGTCAGAGTGTATGTTGCAGCAGTGTGAACCGGGCCTGAAGTTGCTCATATATGAATGGTTATCATTGGGAAAATTGGGGAACGACTTGTCATGCAACTTTGATGTCCAAAGTTGTAATGCAAGCCACACAAGTGTAAATGGAGCCTAAATTTTAAAATCATTTGAGACACTTATGGACCAGTCAAGATTTTCTCAATAGTGATATGCCATAGAGGGAGTCAAGAAGCTGAAAACCCTAATAAAGACTTCCCTTCCCAGAATAAATCTGTTTTGCTATTAGTTACAAATGTGTTTTTTCCAAATTACATCCACTATCTGTTTACCAATGGGGGAACTTTCCCATCAAGTTTTATTTTGGTTTAGATATGCTTGGCATAACCTGTTTAATGGAAGTGTTTAGACATGCATTGTCTATCAGAGAGAGTTTGTATGCCACGTCAAATGTAGATGACATAAACATATTTCTACTAATCACTGGTTGTTTAGCTAATTAATGGCTGTTAAGACTTTTAAAGTGATACTACATGTTGGTTTACTTTAAAAAATTGTATTTGAGTACAGCAGGGGTAGGCAACCATGGCCCTCCAGATGTGGGGAAACTACAAATTCCATCATGCCTCTGCCTTTAGGAGTCATGCCTGTGATTGTCAGGGTCAATGTATCATGGGACTTGTAGTTTCAAAACAGCTGGAGGGCTGAGGCTACCTACCCCTGAAGTACAGTATGTATTCTTAACGCAGGAAAAAGTCCCTTCTATTGCTCTCTGTCTCCCCCAAATCTCCAAAATCCGGTTTCCTGTTAGAGGGTAGCTATATTATTATTATTATTAGTATTATTAATACTATATTGGATTTATATAGCGCAGTCTGCGCATCGCTTTACAACAGTAGGGCAGACAGGAAAATTACAACACAATTCAGTACAGGAAGAATCAGAGGGCCCGGCTCATTAGAGCTTACAATATAGGAGGGAGGGTCAAGTGATACGAAAGGTTAATAACTGTGGGGGATGAGCTGATGAAGAAAATTAAATTGCAGTTGTTAGGTGGAGGCAGATTAGGCCTCTCCAAAGAGAAACATTTTCAGGGATCGCCTAAAAGTTAGATTGGAGTATTATCTGGGTATTATCTGGGTGATATACATAGATATTTTCTATTGACATCTCTGTCATGTTTTATGTATCAATAAACTTCTGTACTATTTTACACGATTGTTCATATATTTGAATTTACCTTTATTGTATTGTACCAAGATAGTCCATTTTCCCCTTAGCTTCCTTGGTGAGACCTGGCTGGGGACCAGGCTCCCAACCCCTTTATTTCTAAAAGTTAGATTAGAGATAGATTTGGGTGTCTTTGGGTGTTTTGGTTCCACTGTATGCAGAAATTTAGCCACCCTCTATTACTTGCTGTTAGGATGGACTATGGGCTATGGAATCTAGTGTGCATAGAGCAGTATACATGACCGCATTGCTTGTTCCACACAAACATAAGTGAGGGGGTTTGAGAACTCAAGGAGGATATTACAAGGTGGCAGAACAATACAGTAATGCCCCATACACACAAGCAGAATTTCCGTCGGAAAAATCTTGGATGTTTTTTCCGACGGAATTCCGATCAAGCTTGGCTTACATACACACGGTCACATAAAAGTTCTTGGAACTTTTGACCATCAAGAACGCGGTGACAAACAACACTACAATGAGCCAAGAAAATTAAGTTCAATGCTTCCGAACATGCGCCAAATTATTTCCGAGCATGCGTAGGAAAT